>CM057847.1:107731131-107751637 GCA_030068395.1 Apalone spinifera
CTCTCTTTACCCTACGGAACCAGGGACCCCCACGAGGGGACGGGCAAGGAGTTCACTGAACCCCGGTGGGACCAGAGGCGCTGGGTGATCGCACTCCCAACCAACCTCCAACTCCCCTCCCCCCCGCTCCATCCTGGGGACTGGGCCAGGAACGGGCGGGCACCTGACGTAGACGGCGGGTATGCTGAGTCCCCCTCGGGTCAGGAGGGGGTGTTTGCACCCACAACCCTTCACATATGGGTTCCAGTGTGGACTGGTAGGTGAAAAGAAGGGGTGTGTGATCAAATGGTTTTCACTCTATATTGAAACAAGTTATCTCAGGGTACTTGTGTGGTCCATTCCATGATACTTCTCTGGTGGAGTGTTGGTAAAGGTGGCTTTAAGTGTATTGAAACATGTAACAGACTTTCTCCTTGAACTATACTCTGTAGATATGAGACTTAATGGCATGTTTGGGGTGGTTACTGGATCTGTGAAGGTAAGTGTGGTGATCTATAGATTTCTTATATGTAGCAGTTTGTAGGGTGCCATGGTTGATCATGAAGTCTAGGAAGTTGAGGCTGGTGTGGGATTGTTCAAAAGGGAGTTTGATGGGGTGGATGGTGGTTGTTGAAGTTATAGAGGAAATCTATGAGGGAATTCAGATCATCAGTCCAGGGGATGAAATTATCATTGTTATGATCTTAGGTATAACATTGGTTTCGGAGTTCATTTGCCCAGAAACTCTTCCTTGAAATGGCTTACAAAGTAGCTGGCATATTAGGGAGCCATCCAAGTACTCACAGCTGTTCTCATGGTTTAAAAATGTTTGTTGTTAAATGTGGAATTGTTGTTGGCAAGGATTAAATGGCTTAATTTTCTGATGTGTTTGTAGATCTCTTGTAGATCTCTGTGCTGTCCATTGTCTTGTATATATTTGTATACATACTTCAATTCCATCATTGTCCGGCATACTGATGTATAGGGAGATGACATCAGTGGTAGCAAGGTTAGTGTTCCGAGGGACATTGTTAATATTGTGGAATTTCTGGAGGAAATCTCACTCTTCATCCTCCAAGGAAACCTGTGCAGCACCATCAAAAAGTAAGTATTGGAATTTAAATTTGCTCAACAGAAATTGTTCCAGTAGAAGATATTACCTCGCCTACCTACTCTTTCTAATATCCTGAAACCAACAGGCTACAAAAAGTCTGCAACCAATGTCTAATGTTTTGACATTTCCAATACTTTTTATTCTTTTCATTATGACTAAAACAAGTCACAGAAATGGGCACAAATTTTTTCTCACCCAAAATACCTTATACAAAGAATTTTGTCTAGTTTGCAAGTCATAAGACCGCTATCTCAACCCTGAGAAACTGAAGAGTTTATAAGCCCAGGATTTTATTAATATAAAGTTTTTAAAAGTATCCTAAAATTACTGGGCAAGCTCCTCTTCTGGTGTAAATTGACACAGAGACATTGGAATAAACAAAGCTATGTTGGTTTAATCCAGACAAGGATCTGCTTTGCTAGCTTTTAAGATGAATAGTTTATTTATGTATTCTATTCAAACCCTGTATGAATGAGAAAGGGGAAAGGAAGAGACTACACAAACCAAATTGGATCATCAATCTTCTGAAAGGTAAATTACTTGTTGGAAAGTTTTAAAACTTGCTTGATACTTTCTTCCCTCATTATTTTATCTCCATTCCAAGACTTCCTTCTCCTGTCAATGTTACATGCTTTCTATGATTTGTCTCTTTCTTCCCTGCAGAACAAGTGATATATTTAGTATCTGAGTTACGGATTAGACAAAGTTTTCTCAACATAAATGATATAAACACAAATGTGACAGCTAGTGTTGGTACAGTTGCCTCACAAGCCTGTAGAGAGAGAGAAGGACAAGAGAGAGAAACTAATCTAGATTGTAATGCAGCCCATGGCAAAATGTCCACTGACTTCAATGGCTCAGAACTGAACTGGAAGGAGGTGAATCAATGGGTTAATGCTCTTAAATATTGAAGGTGGGAAGAACACAACAATGTCATCAATTTGACAGGCTTTTTTTGGAAAGGGAAATGTTTTTCCTTCACTTTCATGCAACATTATAGGTTATTACTTTATTATTTATTTATTTTATTTTGTTTTAGCTATGGGGCAGTAAAGACTAAAAAAGCATCCGTGGCTGACAAACAGGTTGAAAATTCTGAGAGACATTCACAGCATAGGGATTATATTGGCAAATCACAGCAGAGAAAATTGCATAGTCACATCACAGGTATTGATTAGCCATCATTTCTCATCCAGGCTAATAATATCTGCCACCCAGTCATAATGTTAGAATACACCTATGGTATATTTGTAGAAATCAGTGATTATACATATGAGATGCTCAGAACTGATCAAAATGCAAGAACTGTGTAATTGAGAGAAACTGTAAAGGAGTTGTACACTGAGTCTCAGGTACTTTCATATAAGTATAATTTGGTATGATATTGTTTTGTGGATAAGTCCCCACTTGCTTTTTTAACTGGCATACATGGGAATGACGACTGCCATTAAAGACAGCATGTACATCAGCTGCCAGATACTTATATGATACACCATATTTTTTGTTCAAAAGTACATAAAAAATCTGTTATCCCAATATTGGTGAAGTAATGTGTTTTTTTTGCTTTTTAATAAAGATACTATATATATTTTAATTGCAAATATTACATGGCCTCGCATTTTTGCTTTACAGGATCCTTGAATGAGTGTAGTAGTGAGTTGACAGGATATTATAAATGGGATTTAATAACGAGAAATATTATAATCCAGATTTTTAACAAGAAGTCATCTGCAAAACTGCATAAATGGATTCTAAAACATTAATGAATTCCACAGTGTCTTTAGAAGGAGTGAGTGAGAAGGTAATGTAATTAGATGTGATGCAAAGTTATATGTAAAAGATTAATATTTAGATAAATCAAGTAACATAAAGTGGAGGAACTGATTACATAATTAAACCTGACTGTGACACACCTACTACTGATCAAAAGCTGCAAAGAATATTTAATTAAAATAAAAATATAGGAAAAGAAAATATAAAAAATCCTCATTTGAATTGTCTCAGATTTACTGCAGCAAAAATACTGGTGCTCCCTCTGTTTTGACTCCATTTACAAGCAATAAAATGGAATGCAGCTTTCTTCCAAATTCTCAAAATGGAAATGTTTATACTTATTTTTGTTAAATTCATGAAAAGAGCTGTCTCACAATATACAAATCCAGGTTATCAGCTGGAAGCACACAATTAACTATGATTACCTGCTACATAGACAACAGCTTTTCTGGAAAGTGATGTAAAACTTTCCAGTCGTCAATTTCACTAGATAGAATTTCTCCCAGAGAATCAGGAACAGTGTTGTGTGAAGTGCCAACTATCATATGAGATCATAATCTGAGGCCACTATATGTTCAAAATGAGAACACCGCTGCTGTGGGCAAAATATCTTTTGTGAATTAAAATTACATAATACTAAATTCCAAATTCTCAGATACATCCATTGACTTCAATGAAAGCTGTACCAGCATAACTATGGGCAGATTTTGAGACACTTGCTAGACATTGTCACTGATCTGAGCTGAACATCTGATGTCATGGGGGGCCATAAGAATGATTCAGAATTTTTCACTTTTCATTGATTTAATGTCAATAGACTTTAAAAAGCATATCTATTTGCAGAAATTTGATCAGTAAGTCTAGCTCACTTCTATCCAGTTATTCAGTCATTTCTCTTAAAGCACTGGTTAAATTATATTAATCTGTCAAATACATTAAACAAGCTCCAGTCCTGCAATTTCTGACTACCCTTAAAGTCCACTGTAAGGTTTCAGTTCTGCTCCTGATATTCAAAATAATCTCAGTGATACCATTCAGTCTTTGACTAGTCCTTATAAAAGTTAAAGTAGCTGCACAATACATGGCGGAAAGTTTGCTTGTCTCCTGTGAATAATGTCTCACAGAATTTACAGTGTTTGGACAAAAATATTTTGAATGAGAAATTATATTCTTGAGTCCTTTGACTATTCAATTTATTTTAGATTTGAGTGAAACCAGGATGCTTGAAAGAGACAACCACTTTTTTATTTATTGCAAGCTTTAAGCAGTTAAAATAGTTGTTTAAGTTTTACAAGCCTTAAAAACAATTACTACACAATTTAAACCTTAAATACTACACCTTTCAAAAGCAATTAGTACAACACAAAACAATACAAAAGCAATTAATAAAAGATTTATTATAAAACAATAATTAAGCCTAGTTCACTTATACTTCACCTGTATGCCACCTACAGTAGCAGGCAGGAAGATCGTGGTCCCTTTGACTGCCAAGCTTCGGGATGCTGTGCACTGCCATAGCCAGTCTGAAGGATCTTTTACTTCTAGTTACAACAAGCAGGACCTGTGTGTGAATCCTGCTCACTACCTCCTATCGATTCTTCTTACTAAGCCCAATTTATAGCAAAGCGAGACTTGGTCGTTCTAATAATATCTACCAATTAATTACATAATGTAAGATACCTATTATACCCTTACTTAAGGATAAATCCTGCTACTCAGGATGTTGAAAAACTATATGCTTAGTTAACAGTTCTATGGCTGTCTCTGCTTTTTTGCTTATCAGATATAAAATGTACCAGTTTACTTCCAGTTTTCTTGGCATGATCACACTGTACTATTCAGTATACGCATAATTGTGCAAAAACATTTCTGCCATTCAAAGCCCCAGACTTGCCTGCATGCTATGTGCACCAGACTTGAGACAGGCCTGAGTTTGGCTTTATTAGAGATCAGTACTTTGGATAAAGCAGACATAGTGGAGTTTAGTCAAGACAGGGTCGTCTAGTGGCCCCTACACTCCTTGCATTTCAAAGGATAACTTCACTTCTTTCTTATGCTTATTCGGTGGTTATTTCAATGTTACATTTGAAAACAACTCTGAAGCAGAAACGCCACCTTAGGAAAATACAATACTGCACTAGTACAAGGTTGGGTAGGAGAGATTATTCAATAATCTATTCACAATATTTAAAATGATATTCTTGGTAATTTCCTAGCAACTGTGCTAAGGTGTATGGGGTTTCACTAAATCACTGCTCAAGATGGCTTGCTGAGATGGGGAGCAAAGGAGTGCTTTCCACTCCTGCAGCATTGTTGCAAAGAGAGATTCATTCATTACTCCCAGAAAACTTTTCATGTTTGGAATAATGTGTATGGGATGTTATTTTTTTTCCTCTATGTTTTTGGGTAATATAAGAGGAATTTTGTTTGCAATGTTCTGAGAATTATTGTAGATATATTGCTGGGACTATTCCAACGTTAGAGCTGGATAAAATGTTTTGAATACTGAAATATAAATGTAATTTACATTTTCTAGAGTGAAACTTTGGGATGGCACTACTGTAGAGAGTATTACAAGTTCTCTTTCACTGACTGTATCAACAGTTATATCTTAACAATATTTATTGTTAGCAGTGGAACAATTCTATTTATAAGTTGAGTATATCAATCTGTTAAATATGTTCTCTCTGACTGGAATTATTCTGAGGGATCATTATTAAGTGTTAAGCTACTGGTTTATACTTATGCAAGTGAGGATATACTTATACAAGTGAATTAAAACAGTAAATGGTTCCAGAATATTATTTAGCCCTTTCTGTCTCTCTTCATTGTTTATGCCTCACCTTCTTCATCTTCTCTTTTTAGTTTACTCATGTCCCTTTCTAGTTCATTAAGATTTCAATTCCCAATCTTTTCCAGGTCAACCACCTTGGCAAATATATGAGTAACTCCTTGTATGTCCTCAACTTTATCCACTGCCATTCTCCAGTCTCTTGCCCATCATCTAATTTCATTCCATTTTTGTTACTTTTCACTGATAAATTCTGCTCAGTTGCTTGTCTTCTGATTCCAGTTCAGTGAAGTTAATTTCTCTCCTTTTCTAGGTCAACCCCAAATACCTGAGAGTAAACTAAAATTGGTGAAATCTCAGATGACAAAGAAATGCATTTTTCATTATGAATAAACCAGGGTGGAAATGGAAATGAGAATTTTGGGTTGAACTATTAAATGGGAATGGTTGAATGGGTAGAGATGAGTATGAAGTGCGTGAGCTGGGAATAGAAGTAAGATGACACTAAACTACAAAAGGGAAATAAGAGATTATGTTAGGAAAAGGGAAAGTGATATACTGGGCACAGAGAAATAAGATAATAAGGAAGAAAGTTACAGGCAATAGAAAGCAAGAGGGGAGGAGACTAAACTAAGATTGATGGCAAAGGAATTACAAATAAACAGTAATAGGAAACTGAACAAACTAAAATTAAATAGAAACACAAATGGAAAGAAACAGAAGGTTTAACAACAGTAAGTAGAAGATGCACATGATGAAGGCAGTTTTAGGATTATATTATGATGTTAAAAGCTGAAAAGGATACTGCTTTCATGGAAGAGTGTTACTTTGATTTCTTCATATGTCATTGCAGTGCTTAGTGATGTAGGATTATTTTTTAAAGTTCATAACTTGGAGGACGTATTGGGTCTCCTGCTGCCAGATACTCAGATAGCAGCAGTTGTTAAAGGGGCTTCTTATCACCTGCACTTAGAAAGGAAATTGTGTTTTTAACCTCTGAATAAGAACTCAGTATAAGTCTCCATGCCTCTGTCACCTCAAATGAAGATTATTGCAATATGTTCTACAGGGGACTGTACCTTCAAACTACATAGAAACTGTAGATAGCATAGAACATCCTGGCCCACTTGTTACATGGCGTTTCATGTGGAGAGCAGTTTGTTTTGACCTTTTAAACCACTTTTAAAATGTTATGGGGCCCAGCTAGTCAAGAGACTGCCTCTTCACCGCCCCCTTCCCAATGTCTGTTTCCTTGACAACTGAAGTCTTGTGATATGCTTGTGCCAAAAGCCCCTTCATGGTACAAATAAATAGGAGGACACTGGTGGCAGAGTGTTTCCTGCATGAGGTCTTTGATTTTGGATCAAGCTTTCTTCCTTGGCCCCTCAGAGATTAGATCTGATTACCTCAGGAAATGCTACAAGATCCATCTGTTTTCTTAGACCTGTCCAGGAGAATTAGAGAGATACTTGAGGGTTTGGCATTGGTGTTGAATGGGAAAATGATGTATGTGTAGAGCTGGACTTTGGCCAGAGGTGTTTTGGTTTGTATAGAAGTGTCTGAAATTATAATAAAAAATAGGATGTTGTGGTGGGGGGAAGATATTCATCTGTGAAGTGCTTGACTTTGCAGCATTTCAGTGTTCAGCATCCGAAGCATCCAATGACTGATATGTATAAATCAAATATAAATAAATACATCATTTCTAGAATAGTTCTGGTACGATGTGGACATGGTAGTCTATATAAAAAGCTTATGCAAGGTTCATCCGTTGCTTACCACGTAACTATACTTTTTATTATAACAGTTACAGAAGGAGTAGAGTGTCATTGGTCATCATTCAATTATATTTTTCAACACTTGTGGTGGAAGGATTGTCTGGAAGTTTTTATTCTTTAGTTAACTCTTTAGACATCAAAAGAGCAAGATTCTGCATGCATGATGATAATGTGTCAACCAGAGTCTGTAAGTGCAAGAAAGTAGCAAAAGTAAGCCAAGCTTAGGTCACCTCTCTGACGAAAGACCACACGGAGAGGAACGGGATATCTTACTTCGGTCCCTGTGGAATGAAAGAAGACAAACGTTCTTGACAATGGAGGCCATGGGATTTTTCTTTGTCAATGAAAGTAAAATGCAACCGACAGCAGCTGAGAGTAAGTGGCATGAATGAAAATTGTACTGTAGGGTAAATAAGGCATAGGAAGGAATACATTGCACATATTAGTAGGGTAACTTTAAGGAGTTTAATTTCATATTAAGTAGATAGATCATTTGATGAGTACCTGTTCAGTTCATTCCCCCTGAAGCACCTGGCATTGGCCACTATTGGAAGACTGGATACTGGGCTAAATGGATCTTTGGTCTGTCCCAGTATGGCCATTCTTATGTAAATGGAATAATCATCTTTATCATCACTTCCTAAGGAGCTAAGTCCTGCTATTTTGCAGGCTGGAAAAAGGGAAGTAGAGATGCCACACATCACACAATTTTATTTCCAGAAAATGAAATACAATTTTTTTTTATTGCCTTACATTGTATCTGATTATTTATGTGATTTTTGTTGCTTGAAAATTATGCTGGGATTCAATGCAAAACCAAAATGTATGTGTTTGTGAATTTATTTATGCATACTAACTACTAGCCTCAGCTTTCATCATTAATAATTTTCATAAGA
The DNA here is from genome assembly GCA_030068395.1 of Apalone spinifera. Classification (NCBI taxonomy): domain Eukaryota; kingdom Metazoa; phylum Chordata; order Testudines; family Trionychidae; genus Apalone; species Apalone spinifera. The sequence continues at coordinate 107,739,463 of CM057847.1, forward strand.
AGAATATTAGCTGCACTTTTCTATGACCATCATGCTATTGCCAGAGCAGAACTCAGGCATTAGCCTGTGAACAAATTCACAGTACTACATAAAAGGGAATTCTGTTTCAAAAGGTAAAAAATGCACTTTATTTATTAGCAACAAGAACTATAAAGTTGTAAGGTAAAATAAATATTTATTCTGAAAATTTTAACATAATGGTCTAGACGGTGTTTGGTCCTGCCATGAGGGCAGGGGACTGGACTCGATGACCTCTCGAGGTCCCTTTCACTTTTAGTCTTCTATGATTCTATAACATTTTGATTCCTTGGAAACCTATGGCTTTATAAAGAGAACTGGATCAAAATAGATGGAAATTCCCTACTATTTTTACTAGCCCTGACAACTAAGGGGGAAGAGTTGGTTTTGGGATGAAACCACTGGCCTGGGACTCTGGAGATCTGTGTTCTATTCCCTGTACTGTCTCAGACTCCCTCAGGCACTGAATTTAATTTGTCTGTGGCTCATCAGCCATCTACAAGAGCAGAATGGCAATACTTCTCTACCTCACAAGCTGTTATGAGACTATGTTGAAAAATAATTGTGAGTTCCTGAGATTCTATGGTGGTATAGGTTATGTAAGTGCCTACATAGCTAATTATGGTCAAAAGATGTAATGACTGTATTAACATTCCATTATTTTAATGGATTTTATGAGCTTTCTATTAACAGTTGAAGATGTCAATATGCATGTAAATTTACACACAAATAAAGGTTGCAGAGTGGTGAGCTAGCAAGGATTGTCTGGCCCATTATTCAGTTTCAGCTTGACCTCAAAATATTGTAAATGTAACACTAATAGTTTTGGTCAAAAGCAATCTGGTGGAGCTAGAGTCATAAGGGCTGTGACAGGGTGTTTGGAGAGTCACACAGCCTAGCAGCTAGCATGCCTGACCTGCTTCTGACTTTTTTTCATCAATCAGTAGGGATTTAGACCTGGTTCTCCCCAATCCAAGTGGGGTGTTAGCTACAGGACTTTAGATTATGGGAGGGACAACAGATTCTCCATGAAGGGTGCCTAGGTCCCTTTGAGAATCTAGCCTGATTTTGTATGTCTGTGTGTGTGACAGAAATTATTCTGTAAATTAGTGTTAATTCCAAAATATTTTTTCTATTTCTATGGTTCATTTAGGGAACCAACAAATCAGTTATTCATGCAGCTGTTGAAAAAAATAAGCACTCAAAAGTGAAGAAACACTAGAATGAAAGCTGTTTGAGCACACTTTACTTGGCTCCCTTATGCATATTCATTACGATACAATCTTTAATTATCTTTCATAAATTTTAGTTACATTAAATGTATTTGTGTCAGCAGAGTCAGATGAAATTTATCCTCCAATATTTAAGAAACTACTTGAAGCAGTGATGGAACTGTGAATATTTCTCCTCACAAGTCACTGAGGATGAGTTAGGTTCCAGAGGGACAGAGAAACAAAATATAGAAAGGGGGAACAAAGAGAACCCAAGGAATTACACATCTGTGGGCCTAACTGGAATACCTGGAAAGATACTGGAGCAAATGATTAAGCAATCAAGTTGTAAGCACCCAGATGATAATAGAGTTATAAGTAATAACTAGCAAAGAATAATGCCAAACTAACCTAATTTATTTCTTTGACAGGGTACTGGCCTAGTGGATGGAGGAAAAGTGTAGAAAAAGATATATCTTGATTTTAGTAGGGCTTTTGACACAGTCCTACATAACTCACAATTCATAAGCAAACCAGGAAAATGTGCTCTAGATTAAAGTATTGTAAAGTGCGTTTAAAACTGGTCGAGAAAAAACACTCAAAGTGTAGTTATCAATAGGTGGCAAGTAGCGAGTGGAGTCCCACGGGGGGGCTGTCCTGGCTCTGGTACTATTCAACATTTTCATCAATATCTTGGATAATGGAATGCAGTGTATTTTTGTAAAATGAGCAGATTATTCTAATCCAAGAAGGTTTACAAGCATTTTGGAGGACAGGATTACAATTCAAAACAATCTGACAAATTGGGTGAATGGTCTGAAAATAAGATATAATTCAATAAAGTCACATGTAAAATACTACTTTTAGGAAGGAAATGTCAAATGCACAAATACAAAGACAAATTAATGGGCTAGGCTGTAGTACTGTTGAACAAAATCTGGGGATTATAGTGGATCACAAATGGAACAGGAGTCAACAGTGTGACACAATTGTAAAAACGGCTAATATCATTGTGGAGTATATTAACAGGAGTATATATTATATGGCATGTAAATACTCCAATCTAGCTGGCACGCGTGAGGCCTCAGCTGTAGTACTATGTCCAGTTCTGAGTATTATACTGAAAGAAAGAAATGAACAAATTGGAGAGTCCGTCCAGATGAGAGCAACAAAAATGATAAAAGGATTAGGAAACATGCTCTGTGAGGAAAAGTTTAAAAATGGGTGTGTTGGTGATCTTTCTGAAAAAAACCCTTACTTACTGTGGATGTAGAAGCTCACTACACCAACTTTGCATACAATAATGGACTACAAGCCACCAGAAACTGTATCCCCAATGATGTTACCGCACAGCTATTTACTGAATTGTGTGCCTTTTTTCTGACCCACAACCAATTCAGATTTAGGGATGATTTATTCCTTCAGGTCAGAGGCACTGCCACGCGTACCCACATGAGCCCATGCGATGCCAACATTTTTATGGCTGATTTAGAACAACTCATCCTCAGCTCCCATTCCCAATTGTCCCTCCTCTACTTATTCTACTTTGGTGACATCATCATCTTCTGGCCCCTGGAAAGGAGGCCCTTAAAGAATTCCACTGGGATTTTTTCAACAATTTCCACCCCATTATCAATCTCAGCCTGGACCAGTCCACACAGGAGAGCCAGAGAGAGCTATTCAATCAGTTATTTTTTTTGCATTGTTCATTGTGTGGCCTTTTTTTACTGCACTTTATTCAAACACTGCACTGAATTATTAATTCCCTCATGGGTTTTTCTATGGAACCCATCACTAGCATGTCTGAGGGCTTCACAAATGTGAATGAATATATTTTCACAATAGCCCTGTGAGACAGGATGCACCAAAAGATCAAGGTTAAAATATCTACTAACTAACAAATGTACCTAGTATTGCTTGGGTCCATAATTGGTTTATTTAGGGGTTTGTGAGATGTGTGGCGGGAGGACTCAAGGCAGGTGTGGGGGATTCAGGACAGAGGGTTGGAAGGCATAGAGGGGCTGAGGAGAGCCCCAAGGTCAGCAGAGGGCTGTGTTGTCTTACCAGCAGTGCTCCCTGGGCCACTGGCTGGTTGCACCCCAACTGTTGGCTTTGCCTCAGGCTCATTCTGAGTTTGGGGGCCTGCACGGCAACCAGCAGCTACTCCCTGGGGCACACCAAGGTAGCAGGTGCTGCCAGCCTGTGGTTCTTGCAGGACCACTTGCTGCCTCTCTGTTTTCATTGCTGCCCCCTGTGATTTTGAATGAGTATAACTGTTCCTACCATCACACTCTTCCCTTTCTTTTTGATATGAAACAATTGCATTTCACATATATCCCATTATCTGGCACAACCAAACCTTAATTTCTCTTTAAGTTGTGTCAAAAGGAAGTTGCATACCAAATTTAGCTCTTGCCGTTTAGGAGGCTTTCATGAAGAAACAGACTCACAGACGGATGGACAAACATACAGGTAGATGCACATTTCTAAAATATATAGATAGATTTTGGGTATACAGTCTGAGGAAGCCTAGGGCCTTATATTTGGGAGTTTTGAGCATTATATATGTTCTTATATAGGTTCATAGAACTGTTGATTTCAGTGGCAGTTAATAGCATTCTGTTAAATCTGGACCAGGGTCTCAAATTGGGGATCCACAAAACAAGGAACTCACATTTAGTGGCTACCTGTGAAAAGTTTGATTTAAGCAACTTGCCTCATGAAGGAACTCTCCAATTCTCCAGTGCAGTGTTCTGTTGTCTTAAACATAAAATGACCTTTTTTCTGCCTGTAATCCCCTGACTCATTCATGACATACCTTCCAATTTCATACATGTAGACTTTACGTGCCTGTTGTGAAAGGTTTATACTGGGGTCCCACATATTCAATTCTAGCCAACATATAGGAGAGTTCCAAGATGATCGTTTCATTTTTGTCTAGATTTTACCTTAGATACATGAACTGACTGTTAATCTTTTGCAAATAGTGGAATTCAAAGCATCAGAGGGTAGTCACATAGCTTATTATAATATATAATAAATACAGTGAGAACTATAAGGCACAATGTCTATATATGACCCCCATGAAATAATTTTTTACTTGCGTATAGCTATGAGCAATAAATATAAAATTTTCCATATAACTCTTGATTGTTATGGAATTACGTGCCAATAAATTAACACATACATATACTGAGATGCAGTTTCATCACAGGCTGGGTAATGGGTGAGTCAAACTGCAATTTAGCTACAGTCGTGCTGAGTCAATGTAAATTAGCAGCAACTTTGGCTGTGTTTATTTTTCCATTCCAATATTAATATTTCTGAAACATAAAACATTGGGCTAGATCACAACATAAGTTTCAAAGTAGAATCTTGCATTACTGATGGTGCGAGTTGGCCCATGATTCCCTTTTTGCCTGGAGGTGTGCATTAAAGGCAGCATATTCATCAGCAGGAGTCCTTAGAGCAGGGCATAAGCACCACTGATGGGCCTCTTTGGTTTCATTTTTTCTACATGAATTGGCTTATAGACTAATGTGACTAGGAAAATCTAATTTTCTACCCATTCTCAGAGGGTGTGTCTAAACTACACCCCTCTGCCGACAGAGGGATGTAGATTAGGCACATCGCTATTGCAAATGAAGCTGGGATTTAAATATCCTGCGCTTCATTTGAATAGAAATGGCCACTGCTTTTTGCCAACACGGCACTTTGCTGGCAAAAAGCGGCAGTCTAGATGGGGATCGGTTGATAAAGAAAGCCTTTTCCGACCGATCCTTTATGCCTTGTGTTGGCAGAGGGGTGTAGTTTAGACACACCCAGATGGCCAGAATTGTAAGCTCCTCTTCTCTCCCACTAAGTGAAAGAGAGTAAAACCCTGCAGTGTGGTCCCTCCTCCTCAGCATTCACTCATCAGATGAGCTGAGTTACCTGAACAAAGGTGGACTTAAGTCTGAAATATACTACAGGCTCTACCTCCCTAAACCAGAACTCTCTGGTCCATCAACATCTGTGAACTGGTAGGACCATGGATGTTCCTAGACCAGAAAGCCCTGGGCCAAGCATCAGTAGCAACCCCGGACAGAGTCTGGCCTGGCCAGCTGCTCAGCTGAGACAATTTTTTAAAGGGAATAAGAGATCTTGCGGAAAAGACTTTCTTTTCCGCAAGAGCCCTGTCTAGACTGGCGCTTTTTTCCGTCAAAGCTCTAAGACGGAAAAAAGCGGCAGCCATGTTCATGCAAATGGAGCGGGAAAATATAAATCCCCGCTGCATTTGCAATGCCGACTGGCCTCCTTTGCATGCCTTTTCCAGCAATGGGGGCCAGTCTAGACGCAGCCATCAGGTATTAATGTACTGTGTAAATAAATAAGGATACAAGAAGAAAAGTGATCCAACTCCTATCAATCCTTAGTCACTCTTAAATTGTCAAGTGCACATATCAACTCTGTCCTGCATTGCTGTATTACCATTTTAATATGTCTGGAGTGCCCAGAAATGTCCCAATGTCACTGGAAAAATTCCAAACCAGTGCACAGTGATAAAGTGTTTCAGACAAATAAAAAAAGTTTTCCAGCAAATATACTGCCAAATGAATACATTTCCTACCACTGACCAGTATAGACTCCTGACCCTCAAGTCATAGGAATACCAACTGTAATGCTGCGTTGCCTGTCTGTTTTCAAATCTTCACTGCCTCTTGAATAAAACATGAAACACTTTGCAAACCAGTTCCTTCTGCCCTTGAGGATCCTAAATAAGTGGGTAGATCTGGAAAACTAAGTATTCACTTATGTAGAAGAAACATAAAAAACAGCAAATAGTCACTGTTAGGCAAGCCAGGAAGCTACAATGCTTATATTTGGAGCTAATCAAAATCTCAGCTTTATTCACAATTTTATGTACGTATATTTCTTATGTTTGTAGTAATCCAGGGACATAAAAAATAAACTGAGAAGGACAAGGCTTTTGCAGTTTTTCATTACTAAACAAGATTATCTGGTTCCACTCTTTTGCTCAACATCCATTAACAAGGAAATAAATATTTCAGAGGGGTAGCCATGTTAGTCTGTAATTTAAAAAAAATGTGTAGTCCTGTGGCACCTAAAGACTAACAAATATATATATAGTATCATGAGCTTTTTTTTGGCAAAACCCACCTCCATTAATCTCTTTTTTACCTTGCTGAATACTGATAAATGCCCATGGGTTAAGAACACACAGCACTTGGGTAGCACTGTACAAGGCATACCAGATGTATTTTTGCTGAGTGACTTAACATTCTGTTAACATCAGTTACCCATGACTTCTTATTCTGAATTCCAAGAACGCTTCCTGGAGGGGGGATTCTAAAAACTGAAATTTTTGACCATCTCTATTTGTTAATTCATAAGCTCGGGACCTATTGTAGTAATTTAAAATTATTGGCGCTGATTCCACTCCAGTTTTATGTCAGTCTAACTCTATGACTACAATGGAAAGACAGTGGTGTGAAAATGATGTAACACAACAGTGGACCAGTCACCAGGAGCTTTGCCATGGGGCCAGGATTTCACCCCCATACTGTGTAAGAACTGCAGGATTGAACACTTACATTTTGAAGTCAGAATTGGGTCAAATTCTACCATTTTTTTAAAATAAGGAAACAAAAGCCCAAAAGCCAAACATACCTGAGATTTTCTTTTAAAAGAATATTATTTAAAGCACTTATTTTTCTTTGCAACAAAATCCCTGTTCTATCTATGATGTCATTGGACCTCCAACTACACAGCATTCAGCCAGGTTAATATTTTGACAAGAGAATGCTAAGGAAAATGAAAGATGCTATAGGAATTTATTCTTGAACCTGCTGCATTTCAGTCACAACTGCTGGTGCTTCTGGAAGGTAATCAAAATGCCTACATTCACCATTTTCTATGAGATTTAGGTGCCAAATTTTAATTGGGAATTGGGTGTCCAAATCCATTAAGTGTCTTTGAAAATATCACTACATTTAAAGAAGCAAAGCCTTGGGTGAATGGCCCTATAATTAACACCAATAATTATACCTTTTTTCCATTGTTTTGCCTTTTCATCTGATAAAGTACCTCATTTGATACATAGTTTAATGGTGGCAAGAATATATCTGCATTGAAATGCACACAGGAGACATTTTGTTTGCTACTCAAAACTTCAATAGAATGCACATGCGCACATGAGAGAGAGAGAGAATATACTCAATTACTAGCTGATGTTTTTCTTGCAAAAATTTTATGAATGAATACTTTTCTGCTTATGCATTTTATTTTATACTTTCATTGAAAATGAACCCAAAGCACTTTACAAAGAAAATTGCATACTGTCCTGATGCAGATAAAGTGGCTAGCATGATAGACAGTGTTATTTCCATGGCATGGCTGCCGAGCAGTCTTTTGCACTAACACTACTTTTGGCACATCTATTTCCGGAAAGGAAGTGGTATATCCCATACAAAGCTAGAAAGGTCTAGACTGGTATAGTCGATCTTCATTTAATATGCTGATCTACAGCTTTTGATATGTTAATTGTGACCATTGCAATGCTGAATGGAGCAAAATGAAAAGAAGTACAAACTGTGGCAAGTCAAAAAGTACAATTAGGTAGGCCAAAAAAGAATTTGAAGCACATCAGCAGAAGACTCAAAAAATTGCTGTTAGTTTTTAAGTACTTGAGAAGTCAGAAGCCTGTCAAACAATCTGCGGGTCCACTGAAAGGTTGGGTTACTAGAGAAGCACTCAAGGAAGATATGGCCTTTGCAGAAAAGCTAATGAATTCTTTGCATCAGTCTTCACTACAAAGAATGTGTGGGAATTGGCCACACCTGAGCCACTCTTTTTAACTGATGACTCTGAGGAACTGTCCCAGCGGTGGTGTTGATACAGGAAGATTTGAACCAAATTTATTGATTAAATAGTAATAAATCACCTGGACCAGATGGCATTTACCCACGTCATAGGTGATTTGTGGTAGCACTTAGGAGTTGAACTGCCCTCCTGTGCCTCCACCAAAACTTTCATTTCCCCCTCATGTCCTCTCCCTATTCCTCTGGATGGCCCTCCTTACACCCTCCACAGGCATCAGTTGCCTTTGTCGAGAGATCTAAAAGAAATCAAATATGAAATTGCAACTACTAAGTATGGTTTTAACATTTTATTTACCACCTTCTGTACTAGATGACTGCAAGTTAGGTAATGTGACACCAACTGGTGGGCAATTCTAGGACAGTAAGGTAAAGTCAATCCACACAAATGCTGGATATGATTTTTTTTCCAGAAGTGTCAACATGACTTTTGTAAAGGGAAATCATGCTTCACTGATCTTAGAATGCTTAGTGGGCATCAATGAACATGTGAAACAAGGGTCACTTAGTAAATACAGTGTACTTGGACTTTCAGAAAGCCTTTGACAAGGTCCCTCACCAAAGCCTCTTAAAGTAAGCTGTCAGGGGTAAGAGGGAAGATCAGCAACTGGTTAAGAAACAGGAAACAAAGGGCAGCAATAAATGGTCAGTTTTCAGAATGAAGAAAGGTAAATTGTGGCATTCCCCAAGGATGTGTGCTGGGACCAGAGCTCTTCAACATATTCATAAATGTTATGGAAAAAGGGGTTAAACAGTGGCGAAATTTGTAGACAATACAAAATAATTCAAGATAGCAGACAGCGAAGTATAGTGTAAATTGCGTAGCTTATTTTGAGCTCAGAGTGCAGTGTGGACACAGCCTAAGTGTGTGTATGTAGGTAGGTGGGAAGGCTGAGGCCCCCTCCCTGAGATTCATACCAGGGCTGCTTGCTCTTCCCCTTTGCCGATTTAAAAGCATCCCTATTCCACAATGTACCTAAGCACAAGGTAATCAACTAACTGATGTGCTCAAAGAAACTCATGGACGTTAAGTGTTTTACTGAATAGAGTTTGTATTTAAGCACAGGCAGTTAAAGTACTCCTGAATCAGAATCTTAGTACATTTTCCAGGGTACGATTTGAAGGAGGAAATGCTAAGGCTATACACAGTAGTCCCAGAGAGACATTCCATGAGTAGGGACAGCCCAGAAGAGAGAACAAATATGGCTACAGGAAAACAGGAAGATTGAACCTAGTGTTGTTGACAGAGTTGATGGTTAAGACAATGTGAAAGAACAAGAGTGCAACTTGTGAACATCACATTGTGAACATTATTGTAAACACAGGTGGCAGTGAATCAGCACATTACCTTCTATCCCAGCAAGAAAAGCTCTCTCAGCTCCATTACTGTTCCATTTTTATGAGCATTCGTCTACCCTCAGGAGGGAATCAGAAGGATATTCTAATGCCTGCATGGAACCACTCAAACTTTTTAATGCAAACATTAGGCACCAAATCTGTTTTCCTCCCACCTTTCCCAAAAACATGTTAATAGGACTTAGTCCTCAAATCTTCTGGGTCCCCAGAAATTGCATATGACACAGGAAACCATAGAAATATATTTAATGTGAAGCAAACCAACAAACTCCCACTTTTCCTTCCTCTCTTTCTATTCTCAGTCCCCATATAAATTAAAAGGAGACTCACACAAGGAGATTCTCTCCTCCAGGTTTTGGTATGGGAGGAGGTGACCCCCCTACTATTGTGTAGTAAACTCCATACATAAAGCTTAAAAGCCTGAGGGGAAGTGATATGCTAATTCCAACCATTCTGCATAAAAGGATACTAAAATAAATGAATGCTAATGCCCTAGCCAAAGCTGGGTAATGAACATTCCTGTAAGTAGCGTGAGAACCAACATAAATCCATGTTTTCAGTCTAAAATAATCTATCTTTATCGATCTTTTAACTTAATTTTCTCTGACTAAGATTCAATTTTCCAAACCTAGTACAGCACAACTTTCTTTGATGTTATTAGATGTTGTTCAGCTGTTCACAAACTCAAGGCATTTAATTTACCTCCAATGTATTTTTTTAAACTTTTTATACTTTTCAGCACAGACTGCAATCTGGACAGAAGACAAATTGAGTGTGATTTGTACAGTTTTATGTAGTATAGAGATCAGACTTGAAGATGACAGAGAGAATTAAATACAAGTCCTCCCTCTGATACAAAACCCTACCCTAGTGTCCTTTATAGACCTTTTTTGTGCCAGTTAGTGTTGCTACAAGTTTACTCAAAGTATGATAGCTGCTGTCTCAGACATAGATGGAAAGCACGTGGTTTAGAATTGAGTGCTCACTTTTCAATGCAACAGATAACACACCTAAATTGACAAATGCAGCAAACTTCAACTTCCTAGGATATTTTTCTTCAGCAAGGATTGGTTCATAGGGTCATTTCTAAGATTCTAGAAGTTCAGGTGACCAATTGTCTGCAAAAGTAGAATTACTATGCAGAAATAAGGATTTTCATATTTTTTCTGAGATGCTTTGTGTTGTCGTTATTCAATTCATGTAATTTTTTCATTCATCTATTTTTCCAATATCAGAATCTTTTTTGAATGCCCCCCCTAGTAAGAATCCTAGCAAAATATGCCCTAAGTTCTAAGTGACTTTACAGAATCTATAAGGAAACAAAGGACATTTCCTCTGCTGGCTGTTGGTTTGATTCAGGTCAGTTGTGGCCAAAGGCATCATTATTTGATCACTATTTAACCAACACAAAATAAATCAGTAATCTCAAAGTGGAGACAAGTAACACTGAAAAAATCTATGGAACTAATTGGCATCCTTGCTGACAGATCTAGACAAGATGCCAAAGACTGAATGAGCAAAGAAAATGAATAACACTCCCCAGTAGAAGTGTCCCTCCAGTGCAAGGCTGAGAGCAATATGACAGCACCAGTTGAGGAAGCTCACACTACTGCTATGCTTCTTCTGAGCACTGAACAAGGAGAATGAGCTCCAGTACACTCAGTCCTAAATCTGTGAGAAAATCATTTGCTTTTCCTGTCAAAAACAACACCAGAGCTTGTCTCTTGTTCATAGTGATTGACTCAACCCTAGTCCCAGCCTTCACATGATTTCATTCAATGTATAAAACATGATTAAAAATCTCTCTCTCAAGGTTTGGAACCATTGAGTGGGTGTTAACACAAGTATCCCCTTTTCTATGCAAATATTTAATCATAGTCACAATAAGGTTCAGGTAAGTAACATATGTAGAACTATATTTGGCCCTGTACAGAGTGCCAATAAGAGATGTCTACACTGTAGCAAGTATCAAGCCTCCCAGCCTGGCCAGAGACTCATGCTAATGGTCCTTGAGCTAATTTGCTAAAAAGAGCTACATGGATGTCACAGAGACTTGGGCTTCAGTTCAGACACTGGAGACCAGGTTGGTTTAAGAACCTGAGTTACCACCTATGCCACAATTACCACACTGCTATTTTTAACTTGCTAGCTTGAGCCCTGCTAGTGTGAGTCTGCCTGCATTGTAATACTTCAGTCTCATTTCTGCTGTTGGGTTTAGTGTGTCGCTACTGGGTGCAATGGTGACCTGTGATATACAGGAGGCCAGATTAAATTACCTGTGTTCTCTTCTGGCCTTAAACTCCTTGACTGCATTGAGGTTTGCTTCCAGCTGCAGTGTAGGCAAACCCTCTGAGGCTTACAGACCAAGTGAGTGAGGTAAAGTCTGATTTCATCTCTAGTGAGAAATGACCAAACACACAACTCACAATACTTTATCAACTGTTCATTCTTCAGAGCTTTGAACCAAACATCATTTATGAGTTTTGTAGTGTGGTAGGTCAGCTGCACTTGAATGTATGGGTTACACACCAAATACCCATTATACTGCATGTAAGTTATCTCTTCACACATGGGCAAGAACAATGCTAAAAATGTAAACTTAGTTCTTTTAAATTTCTTTATTCTTCCCTCACCAAACATATTCAAAATGACATATCATCAACATAAGAACATAAGAACATAAGAACGGCCGTACCGGGTCAGACCAAAGGT
>CM057847.1:107751737-107766971 GCA_030068395.1 Apalone spinifera
TGTACATGAACCCTAATTGTTTTATCTCACTGGCTTTTGAACCAATGGCATATCAATGCTCTTTTATGACAAATTAATTCATTGTCTATTAAATCTAAATGTTACAAACCTTGGAGGTGGATTAAATCAAAAAGGGCTCATTAGTCCTTCTTCTTTTAAAATCACCTTTACAGAATCCACTAATTCTGCAATACACATTGAAGGCTTGATCCAAATTCCTCTGAAGTCAGTGGAAGTCTTCTGATTGACTTCAATGGATTCTGGAGCAGCCTCAAAGATTATAGTGTGTCTATAAGCTCAGCTGAGCTCATACTCATCTTCCATTTATAGTACTAATGCTTTTATTTGCTGGTACTTTTCAGAACTTCAATTATTTTCCTGAATCCTGTACAAAATCATATTTGCTCTTTAATTACTGCTTTTGAGCTTGCCAGCATAGATACTCTGTAATGGTATGCATGAAAATAATTATTATTTCAGGAATAAGATCTAAAAGCAGGAAGTAATTGACTAAATCCAGTATTTGGACACACATCAGATAGCATCTTATTAACTGATGAGAATGATTAAGTTTGGGCTAATCACTAAAGCTATTCATTTCAATGATTATGACAATGATTTAAACTACATGGTGATAACTAACCCTATTGATGCCTCTGGTTTGGATATGGGACCCTAACGTAAAATGGAATAAACACAACTGAGGCCTGTTTTGTTCCCATCTTGTCTACTTAGTTTGTAAGCTCTTTGGGATAGAAGATCATTGTACAGTACTAAACACAACGAATGCCCATCTTCTGTGGGTCCTGAAGACCTGTTGCAATTAAAATAATGAGTAAGTATAGTCCTGATCCCAATGCAATCAAAGTCCAAACTTCCATTGATTTCAACTGGAAAAGAATTGGGTGCTAATGAGTACTCATTAAGGGAAATAGTGCATTCTTCATACTTAGTATAAACTTATACCTCTCTATCATGATAGGCAGGTCCCTTTCAGTGTCTGTGCTTGCCAGAAAGGTGGTTGGAAGTTAATGTTCTCTGTCTTCCAAGCAAAGCAATAGGGCAGCATAGAAAGAAAAATGACCAATGGAAACTGATTTGATCATCTGACTTTAACAATGTTATTTGAAAGATAATTAAATCAAAACATAGCAAAACCACAATTTTTAAAACAATTAATTTCCAGATTAAGTACAGATAGCATAGCTTTCCTGAAAAGCATTTCCATGAAAAACAAACACAGTAGCACAATGCATAGAAAATCTTTTGTATTTAAAACTCTCCTTAGGGGTATATACTATTAGGTTACAGATATATGCCAGTCGAACCTCTCTACTCCAGCACTCTTTGGTCCAGCAACATCCATTGTCCAGCTAGATTTTAGTTAGCCAGATGTCCACTTTTCATGGGTGCGGTCACATTTCCTGCAGTCCCATAAATTTGTTTACAACCACCAGTCCTAGCTCTCAGTGTTCTGTGCTGTTATCTAGTTCTAATTTACCCCTACATGTCTTCCAAGAGCCCAGAAAGCAATGGAAGTGTTGGTAATGCTGCTACACAATACAGCCAGTCCCAAGATGAGATCGGTCGACTTACGACCGTTCGCATTTACGACCGAAGCTGTTGTAAATGGCAGACCCCAAGTTACAAATGAGATCTGCGCTTACAAACAGCATGGTCGCATGTAACTCTATGGGGTCCGACTTATGAACAAACTGAGTTCCAGACCAATTGCTTGGTCCATAACCAGTTCATAAGTCGGGGAGAGGCTGTATTGACCTCCCACGGTTCGGAAAACTCTCTGGTTTGGCATTGGTTAGAACTAGAGAAGTTCAATCTGTAGTTTACTCTTTCAAATTGCTAAAATGTAAACAATCTATTATTGTTTTCATTCTTTTAGCATTATTTTAGTTGCTGTGAATTTTGAGAACACTCTAGGAAAACCTCTTTGTGATTAAAATAGCTCAGTACATCATCTCTGTGTGATAACACGTATGTTGTACATCTTTGAAATACAAATCAATTATTTTCGACCTAACACTAGCCAGAAGCTGTACTACTAATTAACAAGTTGAACTGGAGGATCCCTCTGCTACTGCTCATTAAAGAGTTCGTTGCAACTGTTAAAAATCTCAAGATAACAGAACACTGCAATATAGAGAAAAAAGGCAGATGTCCATATGGTAATGATTATTCAGACTTTTGAATGAACAATATGAAATAGAGGTTTTACTGGTTCCAGACTGCCTTACTGATTCATAGAAGCCCATTATTATTTTTATAGGAGGTTAGTGTCTCACTTTGTTAATGAAAAAATGGTTAATTTATTAATTCCCTTCTCACAGATCTTCTGATATTCAGTCATGGTTCAAACAATTAGTGTAAGAGATAGAAGGGTGGGAGCAGGCAGTCTATCAGTCAATCAATAATGGAAGGCAAGATTAAGGATGCAGACACTAGGGACAGTTTTCAGTGTGAGATGGAGAAAGCGTGATGTTTGTATAGCAATCAGTCAGCTTTTATAAACAGTGGCTTCCAGAAAATGTTTTCTTTTCCTGTAGGGAAAATTTTTGCTAAAAAATGAAAAAGAAAATCAGCTTTGTCAAAAAAAAAATCTTAAAACTTTTTGGGTTTACAATTTTGGATGAAAAAAATTCTAGAAAGCAGAGTCTTTCCATAAAAATGTTGTTGAATTGCCAGCCTTTACCAAAGTGAAAAAGACTCCAAAAAAACTATGTACCAGAATGAATGATATACTCAATGCTATTTCAGGTGGAAAAACCCAAGACCATACTGCTCGTGTTTCCAAATGGTCATTAGCTGTATTTTGATTGCAATGATCCCATTTACATGTTTCTGTACTTAGTCTATGACAATTACACATTAGAAAATTGTAAATAAGGCTCGCCAGGTAAGGCCAAAAAGTCACAAACAAGAAACTTGACACTCATATCCACACACAAAGTTACACTCCCCTACATCCCTATACTGTCAGGTAATGAGCAGTCCTGCCAAACAAAGGTCATCAGAAACTGTGGTTTCATCTACATGAGGAGTTTCCCAGCTCGCATAGGCATACTGCCACTTGCTTTCACGGAAAAAGTAATAACAGAGACTTGAAAGGGGTTCCTGGTAAGCAAAAGGCTGAGAATCACTGTACTAAATAAAGGAAACCCCCATCCCACTCACAACCAGCACAAACAGTATCCCTGCACTCAAGTAGCTCCAGTTAGGTGCACCTGCAGTTAAAAGGGTGAAGGTAGCCACAGAGCAGGGAGAGAGTTTGCCCAAGAAGGCTGCCAGAGACTTTGAGAGAGACAACTGACCAGGGAAGCCCAGCCCAAGGCAGTGCCTGGTCTTCCCCCAGTCCATTTTCTTAGGATAGACAGAAACTGCAGGTGAGAGAAGGGCTCTGGACATTTGCTCTCCATCAGTGCTCTGAAGGACAGTATGGGTATGTTATTTTGAAAAAGCATAGTCCACATCTACACAGCAGACAGTTATTTTGAAATAATGTCAAAATACTGTCAAGCTGGAGGACTTCTTACTCTGACTCCTATAACCCTCATTGCATGAGGAGTCAGGGAAGTCAAAGGAAGAGTGCTCTGTTTTGAAATAAGTGCTCTGTAGACACTTCCTGTTTCAAAATAAGCTATGCAATGGGCGAAGCTGAATTTGCATAGTTTATTTCAAGTTAAGCCCTGCAGCATAGCTGCACCCTGTCTAAGGAACAACACCAGGGACAAGAGATCATTAGATTCAGAAAGAACCCTGGGAGTTGAGCCCCACTCCTGACGTGAACAGTGGGCATGCTTAACAGTGAGGACTCCAAAAGGAACCCCAGGGCAAGGGAAAGAGAGCAGACTGGGACTCTGCTGACTAGATACAATCCATGTCCAAAGTAAATGGTCTGTACTTCTCCTAGTAGCTCAGACTCTACAGTAACACCACTTGACTTCACACAACAACACCTTCTGCGTCCTTAGAATCAACAAGCTGGTTTTGTTTGGGTCATTTTTTTCAGTGTTTTGATGATCCCTGATGTCCTATTTGTGTTTACTGAAATATGAGAGGTAATCTAGCCACCACAGCAATGATGAGACATCTCCCGTGAAAGCATCCAAATTAAATAATGGTTTCCGCTCCTTTAGATGATCTATCTCTTGCTCCCACTGCTGACTGGCAGCATTGTGCTAGTTATTACAATCATGTTAATTGATTTTCCAACAGAACAGCAGCACAAATGCCATTGGTCATATGAAAGAGCAAATTACTTGGCAGCACCGGTTTTGGTGAAATACAGACACTAAATTTACACACACTCTTTCAGTCCAGGAACTTCAGCATTTATAAATAGTCTGAACTATGCCAGTTCCAATAAATCACTACTGCTGACAACTAGCTGCATTAATCAGTGAAACGTAAATTAATCTAATGGAGTTCATTGTTGATTTCTACTCATTTAAAATAAGAGTATGTACCAGAATGAATGATATACTCAATGCTATTTCAGGTGGAGAAACCCAAGACCATACTGCTCGTGTTTCCAAATGGTCATTAGCTGTATTTTGATTGCAATGATCCCATTTACATGTTTCTGTACTTAGTCTATGACAATTACACATTAGAAAATTGTAAATAAGGCTCGCCAGGTAAGGCCAAAAAGTCACAAACAAGAAACTTGACACTCATATCCACACACAAAGTTACACTCCCCTACATCCCTATACTGTCAAGTAATGAGCAGTCCTGTAGCATCTTAAGGTACATCTACACGGCAACATTATTTTGAAATAACTAGCATTAGTTTGAAATAACTTAGTCCATGTCTACACATCAGGCAGTTATTTCAAAATAATGTAAAAATACTGTCAAACTGGAGGACACTTTACTCTGACTCCTGTAACCTTCATTATACGAGGAGTAAGGAAAGTCAGAGGAAGAGAGATCTATTTCAAAATAAGAGCTGTGTAGACGCTCCCAATCTTGAAATAAGCTATACAATTGACATAGCTCAATTTCGGTAGTTTATTTTGAGTTAAGCCCTACTGTGTAGCTGCACCCTTACTGTCTAAACTTGCCCCCCAGGATAGGACTAGGGAGGCAAATGAAGCATACCGAAGTTGCTAATGAAGCATGTTCGTGGCCGGTTGCCATTTTAAAAAGCCAGTAGCCCGAATTAACTCGCCGAGTATAGACGTGGTAGTCCGATCCAAAACCTTTCCCTCGAATTAACTGTTACTCCTCATTGTACAAGGAGTAACAGTTAATTCGAGGGAAAGGTTTTGGATCGGACTACCACGTCTACATGCGGTGAGTTAATTCGGGCTACCAGCTTTTTAAAATGGCAACCAGCCACGAATATGCTAATCAAGCACGGGATATTTAAATCCCGTGCTTCATTAGCAACTTCAGTATACTTCATTTGCCTCCCTAGTCCGAACTAGGGGGCAAGTGTAGACATACCCTTAGAGATTAACAAATATATATATCAGATGAGGAAATGGATTTTGCCCACAAAATCTCATGATACTATAAATATATATTTGTTAGTGTCTAAGGTGCTACAGAACTACTCATTTTTTTTAAGTTACAGATTAACACGGCTATGGCTCTGAGACTTTTAAACATTCTCTCGTATTATGTATCTGCATCTCTCCTACTACCCAATCCCCTCGCGTCTCAGTCTTCTGTCTTCCACTCAGGCAGCTTTCTCCTCATGTGACTTGGCATTGAGAACATTGATAGCACAGAAAATAGTTTCATTAATTGGCATTTTAGATGTGCAAGGAATACAGGATTGCTCTCCCCAATGAGATGACATTCAGATAAGTACGTCAAACAAACTACATGCATCAGAGTTTAAAGTTTAATAATCAAATCATATTTTTAACTTACAGCATGCATGCATACAGAGAGAGAGCTAAAACATACCAGGGATTCATTCTTACATAAGTTACAAATGGACAAATATGAGCTGGAAATAAAAATTATTTCAGAAAGTTATAAGTACCTAAAATCATGAGCTTGGAACAAAAATGACTTTTCAAGCCTAATGCTAGCATCAATATCTAGTTATTGTAAAATGTATGTTATTTGCAATTTAACAATAACATCCCATTTTTAAAGCTAACCCTGCTGCTTCTTGCAGTGCTTCATGAACATCAGAGCTGTGAATGAGTTCTCAATCACATTCTAAGTGAAGCAAAACATTACAGCAATTTGGCCATCATGTATTAAATATAGTGTCAAATATGAATGTTTCTAATAAACTATATTTAATGTAAAAGATTATATAATGATTAAACATTCATGCCTATATAACATTTCATTTATGTCATATCAAATGTTACTGTCTTCAATAAATAAATACATTTGATATAAATGGCAGAGGCATTTAAGATGGTGGCCAGTGGAGATCCTGACTTTGGCAGTGTTTGTGGATGATTTGTGAGTATCAATCAAAGGGTGGAAATTAAGCTGCCAGAAAAGAGAGGTATAGAGGCAATACACAGCAATCTCTCTCCTCCTGATTAATTGCTGGAGATCAGGATATCCTTTTAATTTTAAGACACTCTGAAGTCTCCAAAGTAGTTGCTTATATGGTTTACTGACACAATTACAGGCCCAACTGCACCCCGAGACTCTTCTGGGGTCTGAGAGCACAGCATCAGGGTAGAGTCCTGCAGTTTTGCCACTCTTGAAACTTGTCTACATGGGACATAGTTGCTCAGCAACTAAGGGTACGTCTACACTTGCCCCCTAGTTTGAATTAGGGTGGCAAATGAAGGCGACCAAAGTTGCTAATGAAGCGCAGATTTAAATATCCCGCGCTTGATTAGCATAGTCGCGGCCGGTCACCATTTTGGAAACTGACTAGCCCGATTTAACTTGCCGCATATAGACGTGGTACTCAGAGAAAAAACCCTTAACTCGAATTAACTGGTACTCCTCATACAATGTGAGAAGTATCAGTTAATTCGAGTTAAGGGGTTTTTCTCTGAGTACCGCGTCTATATGTGGCAAGTTAAATCGGGCTAGTCGGTTTCCAAAATGACGACCGGCCGCGACTATGCTAATCAAGCGCGGGATATTTAAATCCCGCACTTCATTAGCAACTTCGGTCGCCTTCATTTGCCTCGCTAGTTCGAACTAGGGGGCAAGTATAGATGTACCCTAATATATGAATCTATAGCACACGAGTTTACAGTACAGTAACGTCCTATGTGGACACTGCTACTGTGCAGTGAAACACTCAGACTGTGATTTGGCTTACTGGGGGCTTTACAAGTAATAGCCAAAATGCATTCTGGGGCTTTTAGTTCACTGTAGTAGCATCCACATGGGACCTTCTACAATGCAATCATTTGCAAGATATTGCTTCAGTGTAATATAAGTCACTAATGCTCTTAAAGCAAGATTTTAATTTGTTGTAGCAGTTCCTACATAGGACATTATTGACAGCAAGCTGGTGTACTGGAGAATCGCACACTGACTTGCCATGTAGACAAGTCTTTAGACTGGGTACTCTACTGGTGCATATCAACTGCTTATTACCATGCAGATAGTACGGCCTCTCAGTTTGGGTTTAATCTTTCTTTAGGGAACCTGGGGCCAGTTATATTGACCAGCAGCCTTCCTAAAATGAAGTTTAGTCTTTAAGTTGATCTGCTATGTAAAGCAAAACTGCAAACTGCTTTAGCTTCAGATGGATTTTACTTTGACTTAGTTTACTCAAGTCAGCTACCTTGAGTAATGGGCATAGTTTTTTTTCATAATGAAGTCACAGCCACTGAAGCCCAGCATAAAATCTCCTCATGGATTGGTTAGATAGGAAATTAAACAGGTATATGCCTGTACTAATACAAAGGGCTAAATTCTATATGAGAATTGAAGTTGGCCTCTAATATTTTCCTTTAGCATTTCTAAAGTACTTATCAGAGCTGTACATATTGGTCACATGAAGAGTAATACATTGTCTTGATTGTAATTAGCTGAATTCACAGCGTGGGGGAAAAAATTCCAAGCCAAGAACAGAGTTACTTATGGTTCAAGTTTAGAATGCTTATAGAGCAAATCATATTAGTAGTTTGCTCTTGACTATTTTATCACTTCTCTTAGTGAATAAAATACAAACTTTAAATTTTAATGTATCAGAAATACCCTTTTTTGACAGAAGGGCTAGTTCCTGGCTCCTGCTAAGGGCATTTTCGACCATTCCTTCAATACAAAGGAGCCCTATTTTAAAGATCTGGTGAAAAATTATCTCAGTGTAGTTTATGGGATGTGGCTAGGTGAAAAAGCAGCCAATATTAATCCAAAACACCATTCAGTACCCTCATGAGATACAGTCAGTGTTAACACAATGCAAGCAAACATGGATTTTAGAGCACTTAGAATAGTCCCCTTCTGTACAGAAAGTGATGCTCAACTTTAGCTGTACCAGAGATGGTGCTCAGTTTAAGTTACACTGGAAGACTTGCTTAGTGCCTAGCAGCCCCAGGATTGTAGAAACTCAAGGGTGGCATGAAGCCATTGTTGTATATCACCAGCACCAGCCTACTACTTCATTCTTGATTCAAAAAAACACAACTTCATTATCTGTCCCACAGTCTTTAAATGCGATCCACCCTCATTTAATATTCTAAGTGCTTTATAAATGATGGTTATGTCTGTATTATACCATAAAGATACAGCCCTGTGTTTGAAAGGATGGAATTTCCTGAAGGAACTCCTCTGGATTCATTAAGCATTCCTATTGGATGAGCACACACTACAGCAGGAATACCTTTTCCCTCCCCATGAAGTGTTGGAGAATACACCCTTCGCTAACCCACACGAGCTGCATTCTGGCACAGAGGAAGTACTAAGCGAGAGGCTGCTCTCGCATTGCCATTTTCCACCCCCTTTAGAAAGGCTGCACCTGCTAATTTTGGTGATTGCCTGAAGTTTCTGACCTTTCATACTGAAATCTGGTAAGAAGGATTCACCAAGGTTAATCCTCATTTAACTTGACCCTTAGCTAGGAACTGGAGCCGGGGATCTGAATCACACACATTCAAATGTCTTTACTGAAATTCAGTGTGGTGAGGTTTCAGTTTGAACTTCTAGTTCTGAATCACCTCTAGTGATAATCAAACATATGTGCAGTAAAAAAAACAGGGGCTACAGCAACTTTCAGCAACATGGCTAGTATCAGTTGCATTTTACACACCTATGCAAAAAACAGAAACAAATCAAAACCAGACTAAAAAGCTGCTATTTTCAGCTTAGCATTTAGGGGCTTGTTCTATCACTACATTACTCAGATTTATATTTGCGTACTTCCACTGATTTCAATAAGGTCACAATGGTGTAAAAAAGCAGTAGCATAGAGGTGAATCAGGCCATTTTAGTGTATATATTAATGAAGCATGTTTCAGGAAGGACATGAAATGAAAAAATCAAATTTTGCTGCCAAAGAAAGACAGACCCTTTCTTAACCTCCACAAATTAAGAGATAAAATGCCACTTATGTAGAGTACAGAATGAACTATGACTGCAAAGTGGGTATTATTATGCTGAACATTTAAGAGTTCTCTAGAAAGCATCAGGTACAAGTTCAATAAGCATCCAATCAAGAAAATATCTGAGTGACTAGTTATAAAATAAACAGAGATGTAGCAGAAATCATCAGATATAGCAAGAAATCTTCAGAACAAAACAAAAGAACCCATTCCTCCAAAATCCTGCTTTAAATGTACAGAGTCCCATTCAGAGTGATACTGAAGAACTGATGCCTGAAATTGTGTCTCTGTGCTTTCCAATGGGTTCAAACTCTAGAGATAAAAGTTCTAAAGAAATAAGAGCATTGAGCCTCCACATACAAACCAAATCAATTAAAATGTCTAATCTTTATTTCTAATCCTTGAGGGAGCCATTTAGGAATCTGGGGCAAAATCTGTCAGGGATGGTACTTGGTCCGGATGTGAGGGCAGGGGACTGGACTCGATGACCTCTCAAGGTCCCTTCCAGTTCTATGAGATACGTATATCTCCATATAAAATAAGTAGTAATTTTCAATGGCAAACATACACATTATTCCCACTTCACAGCTGGGGCATTTGAGGCACAGATCTTCAAAGATATTTAAGTGCAATGGAAGTTAGAAGCCTACATATCTTTGAGGATCTGGGTCAGCATAATTAGAATGTAAGACCATAAGAACGGCCATACTGGGTCAGAGCAAAGGTCCATCTAGCCCAGTATCTCATTTTCCACAGTGACCAATGCCAGATGCCCCAGAGGGAGGGATCACAACAGGTAATCCTCAAGAGATCCCTCCCTGTCACTCACCTCCAGAGAAACAGAGCCTAGGGACACCATTCCTACCCATCCTGGCTAATAGCCATTGATGGACCTAACCTCCATGAATCTATCTAGCTTTAGATGACTTGCCATAGTTACAAAGTAAATTAGTGGCAGCTCAACAAGACTGATTAGTAACAGATTCCTAGTCAATAGGTGCCTTATGAATGCTAATTTGCTTTACTATTCGGTAAAGTACTTCTGTCATTGCACTCCATAAGAAAAGGCTCCATGACAAAAACTATTAGACGTATGTGTCTTAATAAAAAAAGAAGCATTTCTTATGCTGGGAAGTAATTGGTCTTATTTCCTAAAAAAATATATGAATTCAACATGTATAATAAAGTGATTTTAATTATAGCAGGAATGACCCATTTTGATTAGAAGTTGCAGATCAGCTGTTTTTTATAAAAAGTCTGAGCTCTGGAAGATGTATATTTTTCTAGAATATTTAAGCAATTCCTCAAATGAGTTTGAGTCTTCAATTAGAAAAGAGGCACTTACACGGGCGGGGGAGAGGAGGGGCTCTTACTTAGTGATTTTAATTTTACTTTGCAAGACAGTGATATAAACCGCAACACATTACAGACGATAATGAGCTTCTAGCTTTTATCAAATCCTCATGAGCTTAAATCAGGTCTTAGTGTCTCTACCCACATCTTCAATTTCCACTGGAAGTCAACAAAGTGGCTTAAAGACAAAGATACGTGGGCAAAGAGCCTTTAAAATCATCACAATACAGACATGCATCATGCAGGCTTTGACAAGCCTTTCAGAATACTAAATTTTTGCCCAGCCCATTGTAGGCAGCTATCTGAAAAAAGTTGCTATTATCAATGCATTTTGTCTGGGATGATATTATTCTGATATTTGAATGGATATTTACTGTGTTTCTTTACCTGTTATCACACATAAAGTAGTGTGAAATGTTTTATAAGAAATACAAACAAAAAATCCTCAGATTTCATTTGGTCTCCAGAAAAGAAAAACTTTTTTTTAATGTTTTTAGTTTCACTCTCTCCCCACCCTTTGCACTTTCCACCACAGGTTCTGCACTTGTTTGTGCATTGAGTAGAAACAAATAACCCAGTGCTAAAGTTTGTCCCATATAAAGTGTACACAGCTTCATACCAGCACAGGGTTCCCCTCTCACAGCTCCAAAATAAGGCAGAGGTCAAAAGATGTGTATCACTATCCTGTATCCACATATCTGCATCTTCCTGGGCAACTGTTTTGAATTAGTATTCTAACAATAAAGGACCCAATTTGTCATTTTTTGGTCAAGCAAAACTCCCAAAGAAAGGTGAAAGCACTAGCCCAGGATACAGAAAATATAGTTGTTCTACTATTAATTTCCTGCGTGGCTTTCAGCAAACCACATAGGGTAAAATTTTGAAAACTGGCTCAATCTCATTTTAAAAACTTATTGAGAAACTTCTGAGGCACCAATTACCACTGACTTTGAATGAGACAGGCATTTTTGTAAACGGGACATGAGCACTTTTGAAAATGTTATTCTAAATGTCACTGAGAAGAAGAAAGAGTCAGTCTGCTTGTGCCTATGCCATTTAGGGACACATCCTCAAATGTATTTTATGTGCCTTTTAGTAGTTGGGCTTTCATACTTTTGAAATATCATTAATCTCTTTGAGCTTCGGTTCCCCATCCGTAAAATGGGGATAGCAGCACCTTCTTATCTCCCTGGGGAGATGTGAGGTGCTCAGATACTATAGTATTGGGGACTCTACAGATACATTAGATAAAATGACTTGAAGGGAATTTTGTTTAAGGAGTACAAAATAGAACATCAGGTTTCACAAGAAACTTGGCCATATAACCAATTTCTACAGGCATGTAGAAGCAAGCTATTAATACTAACCTACAGGTGCTTCACTCATTGGTTCTGTTAATCTGGAATATCAGTTCATGCCACTCTAGCACACAGACAAAAAGGGAGGCAGAGAAGAATTGTCAAAAAACCCTTCATTCTTCAGGATAGAAATATTTTTACTGAATTAACAGAAACAAGTAAGGTGCCTTGATTTTTGCATTTCCTGTAGAACACCCCAATTACACATGAAACGAGGTATTTTGTTGTATGTATTTCTGGTTCAGGACTATGGAGTGAAAGTGATAGTGAGCTTCTGAGCATATGCAATTTGAATATGTTCCTGTTCATTCCATTTGCTCCACACACATCAATTAGATAAGAAAATTTTGTGGGCACAGATATAGAAAAAGAGAATCAGACCTAAGTCATTAAAAACTGAGTACAGATGTTTCCGCATAATGTATCCTTATTAGAGTGCAGATGATATCTTTAAACCACTTGCTGAGAGAATTCAGGTGTATAAAACAAGTCGTCATGAAACAAGCTTACCCTTACTTGGAAAACACTGTATTTAATGAGTGCCCTCCAGATATAGCAAAAGGAAAACATTCTCTCTGCCCCAAGGACCTTACTGTCTAAGTCAAACAAAGTGATATAGAGTATGTAGAAGACTGAGCCTTCCATCCTGTGAGCCTCTGCAATTAGAAATGAAATGAATTAACACTAGTGGTGACATTATCTCAATATTATTCAATCCACATTGCAAGGGGGAAATTGTCTCTGGATTTGAACACTGTTTATTTTTTCTTTAATTAGTGTTTGTTTAAGCTTCACTTCCTTTCGTTCGTGCAAATACAATGGATCTTCTAGAATACAAATGGCTTTTACACGAGAGTAAAAAGGAAAGGATTAAGATAGAGAACAACTGAAATAGCAGTAGTAACAGCATATGTAATTATAAATAAAGTTCATGAAATCCCTGCTAATTTAAATTGGCAAAAGAGTAATAAGTTAATGTAGACCTATAAAGAGTCTCATCATGCCATCTCTGTAGATATAGTCAATGAAGATAGGAAGATGAACAATCGAATGATCTGAAGCAAGGGAGATTTAAATTAGATGCTAGAAAAATATTTCTCACTAAGGGATTGTTAACTACTGGTTGAACCTCCCTGGTCTGGGACCTGACCAGTCCCGAATGAGGGAATTTGCTGGACCAGAGGAGGTCTCCTGCCTCTGGCACCCAAACCCCCTGCCTGCTGTGAGCCCTGCCCCCAACCTCACTGGGCTACTGGCCCAGATGCTGCCAGCTCCCTGGGTAGCACAGGCTCTGGCTCCTGCCACAGGCCTTGGGCCCACACATCTGGGGGCAAGTTACAGGGCTCTGGCCCCAGCCCTGCACTTCAGGAGGCTCCAGCTTGGCCCCACACTCCAAGATACTGCCGCGGTACTCTGGACCTGCACTGCCACAGTGCTCCAACTCCAGCCCCATGATCCCAGGGGCTGCCGAGGTACTCCAATCCCATACTCCATGAGGCTGCCGGGAGACTCCCGCGCTGGCCCCAGCCCCCTGATCCTAGAGATTGTCAGGACACTACAATCTGTGCTGCCACGGAGCTCTAGCCTAAGTCCTGCATTCCCAGGAGCTACCTCAGAGCACCAGCCCCATGCTGACCCGGGCTGCCAAGACACTATGGACCTGGCCCTACACTGCCATGGGCTGCTGGAGGTGCTGTGGGATTCCAGCCACGGTCCTGCCCTCCCCTGAGCCAGGCCGCTGATCCTGTTGTGCTGGCTCTGGCTGACGTTCATGCCCTTAGGCTTCTGGGCACTCTGGTCCCGTGCTGGACCACAGAGTGCTAGTTTTCTGAGGTACAACCTCTACTAAAATAGCTAATTGTGAAATTGCGGGATCCCCATCACACTGGAGGTTTCTGAGAAAAGGTCAGACAAATGACTGTCAGAGATGGTCTAGGTCAGTGTTTCTCAATCAACGGTATGAGTACCCTTAGAGATACTCAAGTGAAGTCTGGGGGGGTACGTCAACACAACTGAAATTTGGAGAAAACTGAATTTTTGTTTTAAGTTGTTTTCCTTTTTACAGCATTTTATTATTTTTGTACTTTTACACCCCAAAACTGTAGGTACTAGGGCTATTTATAATTTTTTTAAAGAGGTACTTTACATAAAAAGGTTAAGAAAAACACTGGTCTTGGTTTACTTGATTCTGCCTCAGCATGGGGAATGGACTAGATGACCTCTCAAGGCCCTTTCTAGCTTACATTTCTGTAATTTTATATTATACTGTATTTGGCTCAATTTTGCCCTCACACTTCACTGAATAGCTCAGCTTTTACAGAGGGTCTTTCATTATCTTATGTAATATAGGTTACCGCCCAACATTTCACTCTATTTGTACACAGGAGTCATAATGTAGACAGTGGCTTGCAATGATCAGAATACAATGAACTGAGCTTATGCAGAGTACGATTGATGTATCCAAAAACCGGGAGAAGTTGATGTAGTTCTATTGCTTAAAGATCTCCCATAATTCATTTTAACACCAATTACTTTTCATTAGTTTTACATGTTATTAGGCATGAAAGACAAAACAAAAGAAAAAAATGTGTGATTGGTAACCCTGAATTGAGCTCACTGATTGATGGCTAAAAAGGCAAAAGACTCAGAATAACATCTGTTGCAAATGGCCCAAGGGTGGAAGTATAATGGTGATTTAATAGCTGCAAAGTCTCAGCCATGTGGCATCCTTTCCTCATGAGTTCACATGGGTAAGTGGGGTCTGAATATTTTCTCTGAAGAACTTTGGTGTTTCAAGATAAATCAGATGAGGTGGCAAACCAAGCACAAACAATCACATTGTTGCAGTTCGGTGAAAATGATCAGGTTACATAGATGGTATCATAATGGCATAACATTGGTATTAAGATCAGCTAACCTATGATGTTATAAAGGAAAGAAACCACAAATACTTTTAGGCTGCGTCTAGATTGGCATGATTTTCCGCAAATGCTTTTAATGGAAACGTTTTTCCGTTA
>CM057847.1:107786878-107818280 GCA_030068395.1 Apalone spinifera
CATTTGCATCCCTTTTCCGGAAAAGGGTGCCTGTGTAGACGTAGCCTCTGTGAACAAAATAATCTTTTGGGTAGGAATTTGAACAAGTGCTTGGAAACTTAAGCTCTCAAATTCCAATGAAACACATGGGAAGCTTGGTGTCTAATGCGCATGGGCACTTTTGAAAATCTCAGCCATCATTTTTTTTGTAAATAGAAGCCAGTAAGATTGTAAGTTTCGGAAGCCTATTTGTTTCACTTACCCACTAGCTATACAATTCTTAACTTCCTACACTCTAGCAGCAGCTGGATCAGAGCTTTACAAGATTAAAAGTTTGGCTGAATACAGATAACACAAAACAACATTAAAATAACATTATTAAGATGGCAAAAGACAAGTACTCAAAAACTAGGAAACAATGGAATATGCCTGTGCAATCTCATTTCCACTTCCTTATGCTTTATTGGCAAGGCTGGGCATAAGTTACTTGACATAAGTAAGACCTCATTTTTTAGTGGGCATGACAAGGAAGGTTATGCTGTAACAAGCAGTATTCTGGCATCAATACATCTGTGCTAGCTAAGATAAATAACAACCTGATTCTAAAGACAAGTGGACAAGATAATCCTGAAATGTAAAAGTCAGGTTAGACATGAACAGCACATGGATGGAGGATGTGTACAGGATGGTTTGGGTTGGCCATCCCAGGCACCATGCTTTGGGATGCCCCACAGAGGCTTCTTCACCTGTCCTATGGATGGGGTCTAGGGCAGTCTGGGAAATTACTGGGATGCCTAGCATGGGGTGGCAGCAGGGGTGACCCCCCACACACAAACATACTCAGCGCAATGGCAGGAGCTGGAGCTACCTAGCAGCCTGCTCTGCTCCACCCTCTGCCCCCATACTACCCCACTTCCCATCTCCTGGCTTGCTGTGCTATGCTTCACCATGGCAGCAGGAAGCAGAGCACCCCTGGGCATTCCACTTCCTGCCACTGTGGTGAAGAGAGAAGGCAGGACCCTTGCTACCCCTGCTACCACCCTGCACCAAGTCACACAGTAATATCCCAGCTCATGTTGCTGGAGGAGGGGGCTTCAGGCAAGTCAGTAAGGGGTGAAGGGATCCGAGCAAGTACACTGGGGAAAAGGGTGCAGTAGTGGTGAGGCAGGGCTGGAGCAGACCCAGGGTGGGGTCTGCAGTGGAGGGTTACCACATTCCCAAAGCCTGCGACAATGGGGGAGAGGAAAGAAGAGATTGCGCCAAAACCTGGATCCCATAGGGATCACCCTGGGTACAGGGATTGATTCCTGAAAAATAAACAAACCAATCATGAAGTACATGATGCAATATATAATTAAGAATGTATGTTTTATTAGTGTTAGTAAAAATATATTAAAGGTAAACTTTTGCTAAGTAACTTTGGCTATGTCTGCGCTGTACTGTAAACTCGAAATAAGATACGCAATTTGTGCTACGCAAATTGCGTAGCTTATTTTGAGTTTATTTCGAAATAAGCTATCTACACACCACCAAATTTCAAAATAAAGTGCTATTTTGAGACATCCCTTAACCTTCATGGAATGAGGATTACCGGGATGCCAAATAGCACGTTCGCTATATTTTGGAATAGCGGACGCGTTCAAAAGACACAGGGTAGCTATTTCAGGATACCTCTCGTGTAATGTGCAGGACCAGATTATGACATACTGAGGTCCTTAGCTATGTCAAGGATAAGAGGCCCCATACCATAAAAAATGAATGTATTATTTTAACAGAAAGACATTGAATATATAAACCCAAAAGTTCATGGCTTCACAGAAAAATAGAGATGATATATAATTTTTTACACCCTGAATAAGGAAAATTATTATTTTATATGAATAAATGAAAAAAGTGATTAATGTTGTTAGGGAAGTACAAAGTTTATCAAGACTATATGTAAAATATGTTTACAAATGTTTTTTCAGATTTAATTTTCCCTACAAAACTATGTTGGGATTTTTCTTTTGCTATCAGAAAACAGAGAAGACTCCTGAAACTGATGGAGGGAAGCTTCTTGATCAAGTTCCATCAGACGATCACTTGCAAATTCAATCATATGAAGCACATCTCAAATCCCACAGGCAGAGACAAACAACTACAGGAGCTATATCAAAAATTCTTAAAAATGAAATACCCACCCAGGGAAGTGAAAAAACTTATTGGCAGAGCCAGACAAGTACCCAGGCATCAGTTTCTTCAAGATAGGCCCAACAAAGAAAACAACACCTACAGTCCCCAACTTAAACCTCTCCTGCGCATTATCAACAATCTACAGCCTATCCTGGAAAATGACCCCTCACTCTCACAGACCTTGGCTGACAGGCCAATCCTCATCTACAGACAACCCCCTAACCTCAAAAAAATTCTTTCCAGCAACCACACAGTACACCTCCATCATACTCATCCAGGAACCTAGCTCTGCTCTCAATTTTGGTGCCAACTCTGTCCACACATCTATACTAGTGACATTATCACAGGACCTAACCACATAAGCCATCACATCAGAGGCTCACACACCTGCACATCCACCAATGTGATCTATGCCATCAAGTGCCATGTATATTGGCCAAACAGGACAGTCTCTACAAGAAAGGATTTCTGGATACAAATCACATATTTGAAAAGGTAACACACACAAACCTGTTGGGGAACATTTTAACTTTCCCAGGCACTCATTAATGAATCTCAAAGTTACCATATTATTACAAAAAACAGCTTGAAAGTGGAGCTGAATAACTTAATTTCATTTATAAATGTGATATCTGAAATAGAGGTTTAAACTAATAGGTTTAATCCTTAACTGGATTACCACTACATTCCACATTCTAATGACATAAAAAAGCCAAGCACTGGGTACTTAAGAGAACTTAGAACCTACTCTGTCAGCTTCATTTAGCATGGACACTCTAATTTTTGACAATTTTTTCCCATTTTTTTTTTCTTCTCTTTCCTTTCCATCCCTTCACTGCTATTTATTTTGCAACCTGAACCAGCTCCACTCACCTGAAGAAGTGGGTTGTGCCTATAGAAGCACATGATACCATCTACATGTTTTGTTAGTCTATAAAGTGCTTCAGGACTCTTAATTGTTTTATAATTTTTTTTCAGTTACAGAACTAACGTGACTACCCCTCTGAAACTGTGCATGCTGTTATACTTGAAAGAATTTTACCGGTTGCTGCTGGTCAACAAAATGCTGCCTTAGGAGACTGGTAGCAGACTTACTTGTAAAAATACTAATTTTACAAGTGCAATTTTTGTCACCTATCAGTAAGGAGCAATCAGTACCTCAGCTTAGACTTCACCAATGCAAAGTATAGACGTTAATTATGTCTTTTCTCTAATGAACAACCTGCTGTTAACAAACCAGAATATTAGCTTTAGACTATAAGGGCATCAGATTGCTAACTCCTATCCCCCAGATTCTTTTCAGCAATACTACTGCCTAGCCAGTTATTCCCTCTTTCTACTTGTGCATTTGATGTTTCTGAAGTGCAATACTTCTCACTTATCTTTACTGAGCTTCTTCTTGATAATTTTGAATCAATTCTCCAATTTGTCCAACTTATTTTGAATTCTAATTCTGTCCTCCAAAATGCTGGAAACCCTCCCAGTTTGGTGTCATCTGCAAATTTTGTAAACAGATCCAATTCATTACCCAAGCCATTAATGAAAATATTGACTTGTACTAGGACCTGTACAGACCTCTGAGGGACCCCACTAGACACAAAAAAATAGTTATCAGTGGGGGGAATGTGTCATCCTTCAAGCACCCATCTTACAGTCATTTCAATTAGACCATATTTCCCTGGTTTGCTTATGAAAATGTCCTGCGAAACTGTCAAAAGCCTTACTAAAACAAAATCAAGATATGTTACAGCTACAGCTTCCCTAGCCAGTACAGCAATAATACAGTTAAAGAAGAAAATTATGTTGGCATGACATGATTTATTCCTGACATGATATTCCTCATAGCCCTGCTACCCTTCACTTGCTTACATATGGATTGTCTAATAATTTGTTTTGGTATCTTTCCAGGTAACCAAGATATGCGGATTGTTCCATCATTTCCCATTATTTTTGTCCTCTCTTTTAAAGATAGGTGCTATGTTTTCTTTATTCCAGTACTGAGATTTTCCCATCCTCTAGGAGTTCTCAAAAATTGTTAACAGTCCTGGGATTGTTTTTACTAGTTCCTTAAGTACTCTAGGGTGAATTTCATAAGGCCCTGATGACTTGAATACATCTAATGTAACTCAATATTTTAAAACCTTTCTTTTCCTCCTATTTTTTCTTGCATTCATTCTCCCTTGTTTTTAATGTTAATTGTGTTGTGTATCTGGACACCCTTAATTATTTGGTGAAGACTGAAGCAAAATACGCATTGAACATCTCAACCTACTTGATGTTCCATGGAGTACAGGGCCTACACTTTTCCTTCTTCCTTCTCTTTCTCTTTCTGTATAGCAAGAAGCTATTTTATTGCCTTTTATGTCCCTTCCTAGATATAATTCATTTTGTGCCTTAGCCTTAATGAATTGATTTCTACTTGTTCATACTTCTCCTTTGTTGTCCTCCTTAGTAATTTTTTCATGTTTCCCTTTTTTGTAGGATTCTTTTTTTGATTTCAGGTCATTAATGAGCTCCTAAAGGAGCTATATTTTCTTCTTCCTCTCTTTCATTTACATCAGGATAGTTGACTGTTGTGCTTTTAATATTGTCTTTTCTGGAGAAACTGACAGGACTCTTGAACTCCCATTTCCTTTAGATTTTCTTCCCATGGATCACTGTCTACTTGATCTCTAAGTTTGTTAAAGTCTGATTTTTAAAATATTTTGCCTTGTTCTTCTGCTTACCCCCTTCCTTTCCTTAAAATCAGGAACTCTATCATTTCATGATCACTTTCATCCAAATTACTTTCCACCTTCAGATTTACTACCAGTTCCTCCCTATTGGTCAGAATCAATTTTAAAATGGCTGTCCATCTGGTTACTTCGTCCACCTTCTGAAACAAAAAGCTATCCCTAGCACAGTCCAAGAACTTATTTCATAGTTTGTGTTCTTCAATATTACTTTTCTAATTATGTCTGGTACTTAGTGTTCCCCATTACTGCTAGGTCTTGTGTTCTGGGTGTTTCTGTCATTTATTCTAGAAATGCCCCATTCACCTTCTCTTCCAGTTTTGATCATCTCTAATAGACCTCTACTATGATGTTGGTCCAGATTTTTCCTCTTATCTTTAGAGATTCCACCTCCCTTTGGACTGCAGAATAAGGCACAGCAGCACCTCCTCCCTTTTCCTCCTTCCTGTGCTTCCTGAACAAGCTATATTTCTCTATACCAATAGTCCAAACATTAGATTTATTGCACTAAGTTTCTGTGATGCCAAGTCAGTAATAATTATGACTACAAGATTAATATTTCCAGTTCTTCCTGATTATTCTCTATACTTCTTGCCTTTGTGCATTGTCATCTGGGATGTTGAGCAAATTCCCCCACTCTTTTTCCTGTGCTGCATTTCATAGGGCATCAGGTCAAGTTTCCAGATGTATGTCTCTGTCCCCAAAAAAGGTAGACCTCAATCACTATCACCCTATATCCCTCTTCTTGGGTATCAGTCTCGGTGGGTGGGGGCAGGTGGCTTCTCTTCCTTAGCCACTAAGCTCTGCTCCACTTCTCCAGCAGAGCATACTGGCATATGTTCCATTTACCTTCTTTGTAAATAAACAGCCTTTGTAAATAAACAGCATTGCATCAAAAATACCTCACTCCCTCATTGGTTTCTCATCCTAGTTAAAACAACTCACAATATTGAGGTCGAAAGGATAACA
The DNA here is from genome assembly GCA_030068395.1 of Apalone spinifera. Classification (NCBI taxonomy): domain Eukaryota; kingdom Metazoa; phylum Chordata; order Testudines; family Trionychidae; genus Apalone; species Apalone spinifera. The sequence goes on from CM057847.1 coordinate 107,792,731, forward strand.
ATATATATTTATCTTGTCCCATTTTGTCTACTTTCTAAGGTAAACAAATCTTTTCAATCTCTCTTCATGTGATAGGTTTTCCTTGCCCTTCATCATTCTTGTTGGCCTTCTCTGAACCCTCTCTTCTTCTGCTTTAACCTTTGGGAGAAGGGGTGACCCAGTGCTGGTGAACATAAACCTATTACTATACATAACTACAAGGTGTGTATATTGATAGTTGAACCTCAACATGATTCTAATCTTACAGCTCTTATTCTGGAAGATGAAATTTGAACTAAAGTAGTTTTAAAAACAATGAAAACAAAATAATCTTCGTTTTGAACTTTGGGCTGCTGAAGGATTAATGTAGGTGGAGTAAATAACCTGATATCTTATAGCTATCTTGTCTGAAGTCATCGGCAGACAGGTTACTGGGCTAGATGGACCTTTGGTCTGACCCAGTATGGCCGTTCTTATGTTCTTATCATTAACTCTGCTCAGTTTTTATCATCATTTTAAGCACAGATGTCATATGTTACAAGTTCAAGTTCAGTTTAGATTAGACTCCAAAAGATCAAATGCTTTTCCGATCCTTCTCCAAACTCTCCTGCCTTCCTAAGTCTGCAAAAGTGATCCTGAAAGCCCCATTTAAAAAAAGAAGAAAAAAAAAAAAGACTTGTGGCATTCCTGCTGCTCCCTGTTTCCAATAAAGCCAGAAATGACATTAAAAAGATTCCCACAGCATTTCAGCATTTCATTTCATGAGATTTTTACAACTAACGTGTCTTTCTGAAACCTCTGTTATGCCCTACTCCAGCTACAAATGAATACAATAGCAAACTCTCTTTGAGGACAGTGGGAATAGGAATAAATTCATAAAAGCAAATTCTGTCCAGACACCTTGCAGGTTCCCTGACAATGGAACCAGTCCGGTGAAGAATTTGGGTGGCTATGCAGCTGATGCACACTACCAACATTTCATGTATCCCGCATTAAAAAGATTATCTACAAGCAGCACAGAGGAACGGCTAGAGACATACAAGACCTAAAATTGTGTAGATTCTCTAGTCCTCCACCTAGATGTGAGTGCGTGTTTGATTGGGAGGGTGTCTATAAGTAACTCCCATGCATCTGTTTTTCACTTTATCTAGGATCTTATACTGTCCCATTATTGAGGTATCTGAGTATATTGTGATCTTAATACTATCCTCATAACATTCCTCTGAAGAACAATAATGCTGTTAACATTATGCCCATTTTACAGATGGTGAACTGAGGCAGGTAGGATTTTCAAAAGCATCTTATAGAAGTTAGGCACACAAGTGCCACCTTTTTAAATACCACCCCCTAAGTGTTAAGCTCTCTAGCCTTGCCAAAGGTTACACAAGAAGTCAGCAGCAACACAGAGAATAGAACCTAGGTCCCAAGCTAATGCCTTAATTTCTGGATCAGTCAGTCACTTTCCTAGTGGACTGCTATCTTTCACGCACATATTTCCCAGCACTCAGCCTAGCTTTTCCCAGAACTGAGCTTGTGCAGAATATTACACAAATAGATTTTATACACATATAAAATAGACTTATCCAACAACTCTGCATGCATATGCATGAATATGGAAAATTAATTAATTTTTTTAAAACGACAATTAACTGACACAATGTCAACCAAGGGACCCTCACCAAAACTTAATTAGAAAACTTAGCTTCCCATCCTGTGCAAACTGTCCTGCAGTGTGATTTATACAGAGAGAAAACCCAACCTCGTCTATGAGACACAGTTGAAGAACCAACTCTGCACAAGCACATCTGTTCATTAAGTGTCTTGGGAAGAACATCAGCTATCGTATTCACAAGTGCAAAAAATACAACACATACGCAGTCCACATTTTCTGAAGTACTGAACACATATTCCTGATTTACTAAGTGAATAAAACAATGTGAATGTTTCCACATGTGTGTAGGCATGAACATAAACACATGCTTGTAAACCTCCACCAGTGCCTCAACATTTTTTTTCTTGTTTGCCATACATGCTTAACGCCTGCCTTGCCTAATCGAAATGTAAGATTTCATAAATGCTGCAGCTGAACAGAACAAAATTACAGCACTCCCTAATATCGCAAACATAATTAACTTTGAATTATGTGAATTAACCGTGCCTGACAAATTATCATTCAGCTCTGAAATTAAATTCTTTCGTACCATTAGATTTGTTTGTTAAGCTCAAGTAGGCAAAAGTAGTATTTAATAAAGTAATAATGATGCTTTGCTGAGAGTGTCTTTGAGAGATATATGAATTTATCCAAAATAAATCATAGAAGTGCTATTATTAGCTCATTTGAAAATTCTATATACCGTTGGATCTGCATAATAAAATTATGAAAAAAAGGTTTGAGGCATCTATAGGTTTCTCTATGTCTATTTAAACAAACTTTTTCTAATCACTACTTTAACTTTATCTGTTTATATGCCTATTTAACAATCTACACAATACACATACTATACATATATTTAACGCTTGGTACATGCCAATTGTAGCTAAGATTGGCTACAATTCTGTAGTGTCAGAAAAAAAAACACCACAACCCTACTTTTAGAGATGTCAAACACAGCTGAATTTTAGTCTACTAAGCCTTTCCTTGAGAAAAAATGTTTGGACTTTTCCTACAGCAGAAATGCACAGCAACATGAACAGAAAAAAAAATCATGGACATTAGAAGAGATAAGATCGGTTAGGATACTTCATCCATCTCATTCAGAATTGATTCTTACAGTATATTCCCCAAAGCTTTATGCAATTTAGTTTTTAGTTTTTAGCGCAAGCCATGCAGATTCTCACATGTCACTAGGAGGTATTCCACATGGCCAGGCGTTGCTGCAAACCCTTTCCCACCATAGAAGTGGTTGTCGATCATCAGGGAAGTTTTCTGTATTTCAAATATCTGTCCACCTGAAGACTGGAGAACCAAAGAGGAGGTCATGTTCAGGAAAACCCAGATGCATGGTATAGCTCTCAAACATCAGCATAGCTAGCATTAGGTGGTCATATAGTTGTTTGTATGTATTTGTGTAAAAAGAAACCATTTATTTACCTGAGAACAAAAATATTTTGTCTACATTCCATTTGTTTCAGCCAAAATTTAGACAACCTTCTACTAACTCCGTGTCTCCTGCAGGCTGCTGTCCCTTCCTGAATTTCCTGGAATAGAAAAAAATTATTCTTAGCCTCTGATAAATGCTACGTCAGTGCAAAATTCTTTGTCCTAATTGCACAGCCAATCTCAGGCACAGCAACATCAGAAGCCACATAAAAATATCATGAGACTGGCTGAAAATAATGAGATGAAAGCGCAATAAATATACAATTAATTTTGGGTCTTTTTATGCCTCTTTGTTTTCTGAGTCTTTAGGACACACTTGGGTCATGTTCTCAGCCATTTCTCTGTAAACTTAGGGACTTGAAACACTTTTTCAATGAAAGCTGAGGGTGCATCTACACTACAGAGCCTATGTTGACATAGCTGTACCAGCATAACCCCCTAGTTTAGATGCAGCCCCCCCCAAAAAAAAACACACAGAAGAAGTTCTGCTGTCACCTTCCCAAACAAAGCCCCCTTAGATTGCTAGCTCAGGAAGTCATGACTAGTAGTCTGAACATTGGCAGTCAGAGAGCTGGATTCAGAGACAAGGATCAGAGCTGGGATCAAGAATCCAAAAGCATGCCAAAAGGCAGATCTCAGTCTCAGACTTCAAGGACCCCAAGCTGCAGAGGAGGGCATTCGTCCCCCATGGGGTCACTTAGATCATGAGTGTTCCACCAGCCAAGCACCTGGGAAAGAATTCTCTGTAGTAACTCAGAGCTCTTCCCACAAAGAATCCCATCATCAGCCATTTTGGATATTTGCTACTAGCAGATGCAGATCAGCTACAGGTTATTGTAGGCAGCCTCATTAAACCAGCTCCCTCCACAAACTTAGCAAGTTAGCCATTCAGCTAAGTTATAATGAATGCCTAGGGCTTTGTGATGATTTCTTTGCACCTTGAATTAAAATCTACTGCAGTGTTGCTCTATCTTTCTCGAAAGCTGCTAGGATTTAACCCAACACCATTTCAGATTTTGGGAGGAGGACGACCAGTGCATGTTGCCATGGTGGGGGGCAGCGTGAGGGCCTGGGGGACAGACTGAGGACAACAACTTCAGCAGTGTTATATGGAATGCTCAGTACAAGCTAAGTAGCAAATATGGGGGGGAGGGAGATTTTACCCCCTACCTCCTCCATCTCTTTCCAGGGGTTTCTAAAGCACTTGAAAATTTTAGGCTTTTTTGGCAGTTAACTTAGCAATTAGCTGGCAGGAACACTGTACCTAATTCCTATATAAAAGAAATAAAATTAAATAAATATTAGAACCACCCATCTCTAATACTAACATATTCTGATATTTTGTGGCAGGGACACTGGTTAGACTTAAAATTGTAATCTATCGTCTGACTTCATTACTAACACTGCAGAGAGAGAGAGAGACTGTCAGGACTCTTGGGCTCTTAGTGGGTTACAGCAGGAGCCATATACATCTCTGTTGTATATAATAACATTAGAATGGCCATACTGGATCAGTCTAATGGTCCATCTAACCCAGTTTCAAGTCTTCTAACAGTGGCCAATGCCAAGTGTGTCAGAAGGAATGAACAGAAGAGTCAATCATCAAATGGTTTCCCAGCTTCTGACAAACAAAAGGATAGGGACACCATCCATTCCCATCCTGACTAGTAGCCACTGATGGAGCTCCTTTTCTTGAATTTATTCTTTTCTTATTAGAACAATGTTATCGTTTGGGCCTTTCCATTATCCCCTGGCAAAGAGTTTTGTTGGTTGACTACGAAGAAATAACTTTTTTGTATTAAATATGTTGCCTATAAATTTCTTTGGGAGACCTTCTTCTGTTATGTTATTGAAGGAGTAAATAACATTTCCTTATTCCACACCATTAATGATTTTCTAACCCGCTAACATATACCTTCACCTTTTGCCATTTCTTTTCCAAGCTGAAAAGTCCAGTCTTTTTAATCTCTCCTCATATGGAAGCTGTTCCTTACCCCTACCATTTCTGCTGCTCTTCCCTATACTTTTTCCAAATCCAGTATATCTTTTTAGATGAGGTGACCAGGTCTGCATGCAGTAGTCAAGATGTGGGCATGCCATGACTTTATATAGAAGTAACATGGTATTTCCTGTCTTATCTATTACTTTGTTAATGATTCCCATATTCTGTTACCTTTTTAAGATCACTACTGCAGATTGAGCAGATGTTTTAAGGGAATTATCCACAATGATTTCAAGATTATTTTCTTGAGTGGTAATAGCTAATTTAGACCCCCTCATTTTCTATGTATAGTTGGATTATATTTTTCTATGTGCATTAGTGTGAATTTATCAACACTGAATCCTACCTGCTAGTTTGTTGTCCAGTCACCCAGTTTTGTGAGATCCCTTTGTAACTCTTTGCAGTCAGCTTTGGACTTAACTATTTCAAGTAATTTTATATCATCTGCAAATTTTGCCACTTCACTGTTTATCCCCTTTTCAATGAAGACTACTCCCCCGCTCCATCTTTTAAGTTAAGAACCTGGCAATGATTCCATGATCATCTAAGGATCCTTCAATCCTTTTGACAAGAACAAAAAGGAGTCTGCTATCTTAATGTTCTGCCCCCCTCTGTTTATAAACAAAATCCCTGCCCCAAGGACAAAGGTGGGAGCAGTACAAGCTCTGTTGCAATTAAGAGCTGCCTTTGGGAGCTCTACAAAATACAGAGGTTCAAACTTCAGGGGGAGGGCTCCCCACCCATCTTATTCCCCATGGTGCCCATGCTCAGGAACAAGATAAATTACTATGCTGAACTGAGCTGTAATATTGGTGAGCCAGATTCAAATCTTTGTATAGCCCTCTTTATCTTTCAAATAGTATAGATAGGTACCATGTCCCTCCAAAATTGTTGCTTAGCTAAGCTTTGTATATATAAAAGGTGAATTATTAAGGGTCTGCAGGGACTGATTTACAATACAATCTGAAGGGTTTTATACATCAGCCAGAGAAAAGTTTGTTTTCTTTGTTTGTGACTTGATCTGGGAACCACGGATATTATACAAAAAAAAAAAAAGATTTATTTGGTTATCTAGTGTATTTCCTTGCCAATTGGGCTTCAATTTTCCAAATAATAGTTAACAAACTCTGGTTAGTCACATGTCAGTTATGTCTTCTGCGGATGAATGGACTGAAGCAACACTCGAGAAGATTTTAGGGATTCTGCAGGTGCTTTTCAGGACTGATACTAAGCTGTCACAGAGCTCCTAAGATTGACAGGAGTGGAACTTCTTTGCAGCTCCTAAGAATTTTATCTTCAGTCCTGCACAATAGAAGATTCTGACAAGCTAAAAGCTCCCAAATATCTGATGCCTTGGTTTTATGAACATTTGCAAATTTCCAAATATCTGAATTTCATATATATATACACCCACACTTACAGAAATCAACATTATCAACCAACATTACAAAATAAGAAAAATGTTTTAAACGCTAAAAACAGACATGTATGAATTAATTGAATCCTAATATATACAGTCCTAAATATTGAAAACAGAATAGTGAGAGATGAGAAGAATGAGCTAACTAATGGAAATACATAAACATTATACACAAAAACTGTATTTTTACCAATCTGAGCTGGGATCCACAAACTCAACGGCTACGTCTAGACTGGCATGATTTTCCGCAAATGCTTTTAACAGAAAAGTTTTTCCGTTAAAAGTATTTGCGGAAAAGAGCATCTAGATTGGCACGGACGCTTTTGCACAAAAGCAATTTTTGTGGAAAAGCGTCCGTGCCAATCTAGACGCGGTTTTGCGCAAGAATGCCCCGATCGCCATTTTAGCCATCAGGGCTTTTTTGCGCAAAACACTTTTTAGCTGTCTACACTGGCCCTCTTGTGCAAATACATTTGCGCAAGAGGGCTTTTGCCCAAACGGGAGCGTCATAGTATTTGCGCAAGAAGCACTGATTTTGTACATTACGAAGTCAGTGCTCTTGCGCAAATTTAAGCGGCCAGTGTAGACAGCTGGCAAGTGTAGACAGCTGGCAAATTTAAGCGGCCAGTGTAGACAGCTGGAAAAACTTGCCAATCTAGACACAGCCAACCATGTGTATTCCAAGGAAATATATGATTGTCTGTCAGGCTGTAATCACTACAACAGATAACAAAATATTTGCAAAACTAGACTGTAAAACACGACTGGCATTTTCACAAATATTCATCATTGGCTTAGCTCTACTCTTGAGAAGTCAATAGTAACAACTCATTAGGACATCTCAGTAAAACTACAAAGAAACCCTTTTCTTTAACCTTGATGTGCAGCGGGGCCCAGCCCTCATACACAAACCAATGCTGACAGCCTTTGAAAATCCTATTCAATTCTGTGTTTATTTTAATAGACAAGAAGAAGAAAAGAAGAACAGGGAGGGATGGGAAGTGGTACATATAAATTCTCTAATTACAATCCTAAAAAATCTATGGGACTGAAGTCAATGTGACTCCTCACAGTGCATACATTTGAGCACATGCAAAAGTATTTGCATGATTGGAGCCTATTAGAGGTGGACAAGAATGGTTATTGTTTTTCCACATTTTAAAAAAATTTTCATCCCTCCAAATTTGCAGATTTTTGCTCAAGAAGTTCAGGTGTTTGAGTTAATCTCTTTGGGCTCAATTGTGCCTTTAATAGAGAGTCTTATGAAGGAGACAATGTGGAGCCACCCAGTGAAGCTCTCTGAGGAATTTCGATTCAGGGAGAGCTGATTGCCTTCTGGACTTCTGCTGAAGTGCAAAGGGAGAAGTCTTACTGTGGTCCTCCATCTGGGAGGCAGGGTATTTACTCCTGAACAATTGATCACTGGGTACTTACAGGAGGAGTAAAGTTCACCGCTACTGATTTGTTGAGATGCCTAGCAAATCAGGAATTTACGAAGTGACTGCAGTTGTGTACCACTGTGTCTCGAGGTTGCAAGTGTTTGTGTGGGTATTGCTCAAAGTGTATGGCTGTCATGCAGGGCAATATATGGGGAGAGTGCTTTTCATTATAGTATATTGTGCAGAACTGGAAAGCTGCTGTAGTTTTGACACTATTTGATCTTTCCAGGTGTTATGAAGGACCTTTTTGAAGAAGCAATAATAAAATACTAGCTGTGCCTTTCATCTGAGAGTTTGGACCCTATCATTTTTTACTTGGTGCATTAATGTGCAGGGAAAGCTACTGTGCAATTTAATAGTGAAATCACTGTAGTTTTCATTATATATATTTTCCCTATCAGATAACCCTGAACACTGTTCCAGATTTACCTTTTGTTCTTAGCTTGTAGTAGATAATGACTCAAATCATACTGAGGAAGCTGCCTTAATCAAGATGACAGATGTAAGAACGAGTGAAAACCATGCAGAAGATTATCAAAAAAATTTCAGCTAACAGTTGCAATTTTTAAGACTGACATCGACACAGACCTTTAAGAGGATTATGTTTTTTAAAAGCCATTATACAAACCACTCATGTTGTGCCCGCATTTCACTAAGAGGACCTATCAATATGGAAAACAATTTGCTCTATTTCATGTTTGTTTGTAGTCACAAACTGGAAATAGAGTCAGTGCACTCTATTATCATTTTTATTGCACAAGAACAAGTATTCTCACCTTCTTGGATTTTTATTTGCAAAATACAGTAAATTGGTGGAGGCTATGGAATGCACAACAGTGTCAACTAATGTCTTTTGTCCAGTAAATATAGCAATTATATTAGAGTATAGAAGCAACAGCTACTATGACCCATATCAGCAAGGTGGGTACGGATATGTAGCAGAATTTCAACCAAACAACAGTTAATACACCCCTTTCAGTCAGAGGATATGTTCTTATCAATTATAAAGTTTAACACTTACTGCTTTTTTGCAGAAGGCCACCTTTTTGGAGCTATGTGCCTGGCTTGCCCCCGTCCTCCAGAGATGTGACACCCACCTGCGGCCTGCCATCCCCCAGAAGAAGCGAGTTGCAATTGCCATCTGGTAGCTCGCTACCCCTAACAGCTATCAGTCAGTGGGCAACCAGTTTGGTGTGGGGAAGTCTACTGTCAGGGCTCGCCTTCATGGAGGTAAGGCACTCTCTGGCTGCAGTCCCTGCACGGGAGAAGGGAGGGGAAGAGTCCTGGAAAAGGGGGACCATAGGGAAAGAGGGGTTGGAGGCTATGGGGGGTGGAGTTCAGGTGGAGGGGGAAGCCCCATCCCAGGGAGGTTGTGCCATCCTGCCCTCACACAGCCCTTCTGCTGGGGGGAGGCCTCATAGGTCATGGCTCCTCGGGTGTTTGGGGGAGGAGAAAGGAGGAGAGAGGGGCGGGCACCTCCCAAGGGCTCAGGCACTCCTCTCTCATTCTCTGCTTTGTATGTTTGTCTCCTTCTGCAGGTGGTGAGGGCCACCAACTTGATCCTGTTGTGGAGGGTCATCCGTTTGGGAGACCTGGACTTGATTGTGGCTGGATTTGCTGCCCTGGGGTTCCTGAATTGTGCTGGAGCCATAGATGGGACCCACATACCGATCTGCACACCTGAACATCGAGCAGTCCAGTAAATTAACAGGAAAGGCTACTTCTCCAAGGTGCTGCAGGCCCTGGTCGAACACCATGGAGAGTTCATGGACATTTTTGTCAGGTGGTTGGGCAGGGCACATGATGCCCGCATCTTTCAGAACTCTAACCTGTACACCAAGCTGGGACTTTGTGGCCTATCCGATGCCATGGCTCATGAAGCCATATACTGGACACCTGGACCCCAGAAGGGACCAATTTAATGCCTGCCTGAACCTGGCCAAGATCCAGATCAAGTGCGCCTTTGGCTGCCTCAAGGCATGGTTCAGCTGCTTGCTGACCCGCCTGGACGTGGGGGAGCTCAACATCCCCAAAGTGGTTGCAGCATGCTGTGTCCTCCACAAAATTGTGTAGAGGAAGGGGGAGGCCTTCCTCCTGGAGTAGGGGGCAGATGCCAGCCATGAGGAGCGAGCCTTCGAGCAGCCAAGGACAGCTACCATACACCAAGCCCATCAGGCCAGGGTGTGCATCCAGGAGGCCCTGAGGGAGAGGTTATCTCAAGGACCCCAGTAACTCTCCCACGGCCTCCCCAACAGGGGCCTCCGGCATGCTGCCCTATCCCTTCCCTACCACAACCCCCCCTTTGCCCCTTCCCTGACCTCTCAATAAAGACACCTGATTGGTTTTCAACAAAACAAACTCTGCATTTATCTTTCATGAAAAAGATGGGCAGGGAAAGGGGGTCTCATAACTGGGGAAGGGGGGGGGACTCATAGCCTAGAGAGGGAGAGAGACTTCGAGTGGTGTGGGTGGTGGCTGGATGTGCCACCTCGGGTGCGGAGACCTTGTTGGACTTGGAGATGGGTGGGTCCGGGAACCACAGGGGGGTGGGCAGGCGGTGGGCTAGAGCGGGGTCAGGGATGGCAGGGGGGCAGGAGGAGGGGAGTATAGGCATCACTTGGGTAGGGAACATGGGCATTGCATAGGAGACAGGGGGAGGGTGAATGAGCATAGCAGGGGGTGCAAGAGGTTGGTAGGCAGGAGGAGCAACAGCAGGTGGGTGTACCATCATTTCTCTCATGATGGCACTTATGCTATCGCACCGCTGCATGAGTTGGTCCATGTGCAGTTCCACCACTCTGCATCCTCCTGGATCATGTCACACAGGACACTGATATGCTGGTGCACGTGGTCTTCCTGAACCCTGGCACACTTTTGGGTCCCCCAGTCTGTGGCGTCTGGCTCTGTTGATGTGGCTCGCCTCTCAGTCCCGACTGGTCCAGCTGTGGAGAACACAAAGAGGGAGAGGTGGTCAGTCATCCCTGCAGACACTGTCCCCAAGGCCAGGCCCTCCTCTGTGAGCAGCGACCAACAGTCCTCGGGCCAGAGGAGGGGGATATCCCAGGAGCAAGGCCATGTGTGGCCTTCACACAGGCCCTGTCTCACAGGGGCCCCAAGAAACCATGCTTCCCACTTCCTCCCCTTTGCGGCCCACGGACAAGCAGGCCAGGAAAGTGTCCAGTCACAGTGGGATCCCATGGGTGGCACAGGAGCTGGAAGCAGCCTAGCCCTCCCTGGGGTCCACACACACACCTGCGGCTCACAGTGCTGCTCGCAGGAGTGGGTGGTGCTTTGCACATGCAGGCATGTCCACGTGCTGTGTGCAGCACTTCTCAGGGTATCTGAGGTCGTGCCTGCATCCTTGTGGCTAGCCTGCTTCCAGCCGTAGCAGGTGCTGGAAGAGCCCCCTCGCCCCGGGGCCGTACGTGTGTGTGGCCTCTCCGGAGCCCGGCAGCAGCCCGAGTGATGCTTGAACCTCGCCTCCTGTGTGCTTGCCTCCTCAGCCCTGTGTGTGTGTGTGACAAACTGAGCACACTCACCTGAAGATCTCTTGCTGGCATCAAATGAGGCCTGGGAGACATCCTGGCTGACTGGCACCAGCTCCAGCGACAGGGTGATGGTTTCCGTCTCCTCTTCTCCTGCTGCTGGCCCTGATCCTCCCCCTCCTCCACCGTGACCTTTGGCTGGGCGATGATGGGGGTCAGATGATGATGAGGCCAGAGTCCACAATAATGGGTGAGGAAGACATTTCCCTGCCCCCCCAGGATCTGGTGCAGCTCCTGATAGTAGGGACAGATGTGGGGTCCTGCCCCTGAGCACAAGTTTTACTCTCTGGCCCTTATGTATCCCTGGCAGAGCTCTTTGACCTTATTCTGGACCAGTTCCCAGGTCCGAGGTGGGTGTCCACGCTCTGCCAGGGACTTAGCCATGTGCTCGAAGATATCTGCATTGCGGCACTTGGAGCAGAGACCCTGCAATATCTCCTCCTCACCCCACAGCTCGAGGAGGGATGGGATCTCTGCTCCAAACCTGAAGGGTGCTCGCCCCTTGGTCCCCTTGGGTGAGTCCTGTGATCCCTAGAGCTGCTTCTTGTGAGGGCCAGGAGGGCTTCTCGGGGGGCTTGTGGCAGGGAGAGCTGCATGTTCAGGGTGCTGCTCGCAGGCCGGCTTCCTGCCACAAGGCTTCTCCAGGGTGCCTGCAGCATTAAGAGGGGCCAGGAGACAGGAACTATAGAGTTCTGACTAATTTGGACAGAGTGTCCACCAGGGCACGTGTGTTATTTCCTAGTGGCCTCTTCTTTTGAAAGAAAACCCTCCTCCCCATCCACACAAGCCTTTTTACAAAAGAGCTCTTTCAGAAAAAGGCTTCTTCCTCATAGAAAGAGGATTACCAATGCTGGAAAAAACCCTCTGTTCTTTCAATTTTTCTTTTGAAAGAACATGATTGCAGCATGGACATAATTGAAGTTTTATCGGAAAAATTTCTGTTTTTCCAACAAAAGTCTATAGTGTAGATATACCCCCAGGTAGGTATTGGACCAGGGTAGCTAGATCATACACTTCCTTCTGACAAATGTTTTAGCGGTGAGTAAGCAGTATTTAGCTACCTCGCAGTAGTAAACGCATCCTCTGCAAGAGGCAAAATTAGTGTCCAAGCTATTGGAACATGGGTCCCAGCTGAGACATTTTATCAGAAGCCATAACCAGCTCTTTGACAGTCCACCCCCATTGCACAGAGTAGCAGAAACTGACAGCATCAGAGAATCTGACTTAAGGTATGAATTAAACATATTCTTATGTGTCTACACTGGTTTGTGTAGGTTAACACAAGAATCATTGTTTTGCAAGAAATTGAAGCAGCCTGAGTGGCCACATCTGAAAACTGTAGAAATGGTAGAAAAACAGAATTTCCATCTCAATGAAATGATATTTTGAAATTTATTTTCATCCCAACTTGGGACAACATTCTAAAATACTGACATTTTTATTCACTGGAATGTTTTTTAAAAATTAATTTTGAAAATATCAGAATAACTACATGGTTACATTTTGTTTTAATAATGCCAGCACATACTATAAAATACTTCACTCTATGTAAAAATTATTACATATAACATTAAAATAAGGTATAATACAGAAGTCAAAATGAGAAAGAATGAAATGAGAAAGAATGAAATGAAATGTGAAATTTGGAGCAATGTACAATAACAAAAACTAATACTCCATTTTGATGGTGAATCATTAAAAAAAAATCATATGATCATTTCATGGAAATGACAGATTCCTGTGAAAATTCAGTATTGCCACAACAACATTTTCTGACACAAAAGTGTTTCATCAAAAAGTTTTCAACCAGCTGTTGAAGATACCATATAATTTGCCCCTTTTGATTATTCCCAAGAGTACACACTAAAAACCTCAAATTCACTGGTGAACAAGGGTTTTGGAATACACACAGAGCAAATGTCTTCACTGACACAAATGAAGCTCTAATGAATTATAACTGGTGCATGGACAGCAGCCAAACTCCCCCCAGGGTTAATTTTGAATACTTTCTTCGTTTGAATAGAACATGTCACACATTTCTAGTTTTTGTCCAATTGTAGTTTATTTTTCAATGATCCCTCAAATGGAAGTAAGTAGTGTATATGTCAGTTCACAAAATAGAACAAAATACCATGTGCATGTGTGTGTTAATGAACTATAATTACATAATTATTGGTATTGTGAAAAACAGAAAGGCAGATGTCTCCATCCCTCCTCTGCCCCTCCCATAAGCAAATGGTTGGAAAAGCAATGTAATCTAATCTGATATGACACACAGCCCAATACATTTCACACACAGCTAAAAACAAGCCCAGCAAGAGTAGCAGTATTTCCCCTCTTAAGGCAATTGAAAAAGTAGTGAGTGGCTATAGGAGATCGGTCTAAAGTTTTGCCTACAGAGGGCCAGAGAGAATCAAAGACCATGCTTCAGGCTATACATTTGTCAGAGACATAATTTGCATGATGAAAGAGTATGATGTTTAAAGGACTTTCATGAAACCAATTGGGGTTTTTTGACCAATATGACGCAGATGTGTTCTGCCACTAACCAGAATCCAATTAAATGTGGCTTTTAATTCCTGAAGTAAAGACAGTGAAAGGAGAATATGGCTGACTGTCATATGTTCACTACTGAGCAAGATTCATCCATGAGTTAGAGAACATAGCTCACTGTGGGGGCAAGTATGTGTTTCTTTATTTCATGTTTTTAATTGCTAAGGCCAGATCACTGGGGTTACTTGAGGAGTAAGATACTATTCAATTGGAGTAAACATGGCAGAAAACTCAGGTTATTATTAAATGTCTTAAACAGCTTACTGTAAAAATAAAAGATTTGAATTGTCTTAAAGATCCTGAAGATAAACCTAATTTAATTTTAATACTGTGCACCATGTCTTTTCCTTTTTAAAAGTCTACAATGAGCAATATAAGGGTTTGCAATCATACAGCCATGATTTTTCCAGTTTTTGCCATGTCAGCTTTAATTGTAACTCCCTAATTTATATTCTAACAAAAGGCTGTACAATAGTTCCATGTTCCCCCATCGAGGAGTTTAAAATGCACATATTATACTTCAGCAGCATGAAAGTGCTCCTGTCCAACTTGTGGGAGAGCAAACTGGATTGAAAGAGTTTAGGACTGGCAGGACAAGCCTCCACTGCCCTCAACCCCACTTCTTCGTCGAGTGTGGAGCCGCCCTGCGCCCCATGCTGGCTAGTGGCTTTGCTGGGTGAGAGGGTCTGGCTAGGAGGGAAGGTAAAGGGAGAGGAGACAGATCTGATGAGGAGCCATCATGCAAGCAAGAACTATGGCTGGGCAAAGAGACTGTGACAAGGAATGGGGGGAGAGAACACAGCCTGGAGACAGAACCAGGTGAGGGAAATTAGGACTAAAAGCCACTGAGAATGGGGAACTTGGGTGGGAGAAGCAACTGGAGGGCCAGAAAGAAGGGCATGGGGAAAAGAGAGGTCAGTTAAGTAGCTAACAAGGGATTGGGATTGGCTGGGGAAGGAGAATGGAACCTGAACATGGGTGGGAGACTGAGATAGAAAGTTTGGAGGAGTGTTGCTTCTTGGTAACAAGACTGGGACTGGGGTCAGATGCCTGAAGAGTAGAGTCTGGGACTGGTTAGATGAAGAGAACGAGACTAGGACAAGGAGCAAGGATGCAAGGAAGAGACAGGACTCTGACAATGGCAGGTTGGCATGGACAGAAGAATTTGTGCTCACTGAAGCACGCTCCCCTTCTGATTCTGAAATGGAAACTCAAGGTCTCCAAGTCTCATCATTCCTCTGCTGTGAGCAAATATTAGTGAAACCCCCTGGCAAACTGAGTCACATCCTCTTATCATTCTAATCCTCCTAGAAGATGACAGCCTACTACTGCTATCAATTATTTTGTTAGCTCAAGTAGCAGAACTCTGTGCATTAGATCTAAAGGTTTTCTGCAAATGAAACAGATGAGTGTCACTATGATCCTGCATGATGGATTTTTTTTCAGATTGTTGTTTAAAAACAGGGACATTATATATACACACATAGCTAAGTTAAAAAAAAGACAAAATGCAAAGTCAAGCTACCAAAAGTTAGGAGTAGAAAGTAATAAGGTTACCGGTGACTATGTAAGTTGAGTATTATGTGTTTCATTTCCAAATTTTTTATAGACCTAAATTCTGAAATCTTAAACCTATACATTTTCAAGATGCCATTTCAATATTCTGTTTACATCTAAAACTGAAATTTCCTAGTGGGTTTATTTGCAGAGTATTTTAACTGTAAATAAGCAGAGGTTTCCCAGAGGGTTTACTTCCACAGCATTTCAAATGTGAAATGTGTTAATTGACCTATCAATAATGTATTCTTGCTCTTCTAATGAAGATGTAATTCCAGTATTAATCAATTGACTCATTTAGTAATCTCTCACTGCCTTTAAAATGCCTAACAGCTTATGCATATTCATTTTGCTTCAAAAATACATTTTCAGTCTAAGTGGGATGCCAACATGCCTTTTATACATCTTTTGTGAAAAGACAGGAAATACCAGCAAAAGGATGATTCTCCCAAACGGAAATAACCCTGTTAAATATTACCAATGTACAAATTTAAATATTTAAAGGCATCATAAACTCTCTTTTTAAACCCCACTCATCTTATTTAGAAAAGAAGCATCAAAGGCAGGCTCTCTGATTTCAAATGGAATTTTGTCATTAAAAAGTCAATGGGTCCATCATTTCATCCCAACTGCATAGGCTATGTCTACACAGCAGCATTATTTCAGAATAGCTGGCGGTATTCCAAAATAACATAGTGCATGTCTATACTACACACCTTTATTTCAAAATAATGGCAAGTTGGAGAACTTCATACTCCTGTAACCCCCATTTTATGAAGTATAAGGGAAGTTGAAGGAAGAATGTTCTCCCTTAGACTTCCTGTGGCATAGACAGTGTTAAATGCCGAATTAAGCTATTTCAACTTAAGATATGTAACTGACATAGCTGAAGTTGCATAGCTTAATTAGAGTTTT
The DNA here is from genome assembly GCA_030068395.1 of Apalone spinifera. Lineage (NCBI taxonomy): Eukaryota > Metazoa > Chordata > Testudines > Trionychidae > Apalone > Apalone spinifera. The sequence continues at coordinate 107,809,241 of CM057847.1, forward strand.
TTCTCCTGTGTAGACGTGCCCTGTGATCTAAGCGCACATGCCTAGAAACAAAAATTCAGATTAGGACCTTAAAGGCCACTCTTTGCTTTTGGATTTGAAACAGTAGACTTGGGGAACTCTTTCCTTGCCAAATAAAATCTTTGACCATTTCACTAGTTTTATTTTCTATAAAGATGAATTGAAATCATTCAAAGCAGTGAAAAAAGTAAGCTAATACTCAAGAAAGTACTATTATTTTCACATTTATTCTCCCTAACCAATTTATTAAAAGATGTTTCCACTTATAGTCATCTGAGATTTGATTCAGTAACAGGATATCATTAGTTTCATAAAAAGATTTAACTGTGGGAGTCAATGTGATCCCTAAATACTTTATTCTGTTATTTGAAACTTTAAAAAAGGACATTCTTTAATCAAGCATTCCTTAATGACATTATATTTAAATTAATGGAGATTGCCTATCTCCTAGAACTGGAAGGGACCTTGAAAGGTCAAGGAGTCCACTCCCCTGCCTTCATAGCAGGACCAAGTACCCTCCCTGACAAATTTTTGCCCAAATCCCTAAGTGGCCTCCACAAGGATTGAACTCACAACCCTGGGTTTAGCAGGCCAATGCTCAAACCACTGAGCTATCCCTGCTGCCCCCCCAATATTTGTGAATATTGTGCTATCCCTGCTGCCCCCCCAATATTTGTGAATATTGTGCAGAGGATTATTTCCATTAATCTTGAACCCAGAGTTCATGCCATACTCTTCAAGAACACTTAAGATTAAAAGGGACAGGATTTATTCAAAACAGAAGAAAAAAGATAAATCTAGCAAAACAGGGTGATCATTATTTTAATTCAAACCAGTCTCATTTTTACAATTATTGTTAATATACCTGTGTATGGCTCAAGTCAGAAATCATCAGAAATGGAGAATGTGGGCAATCCTGTTTTGCTGCTTAAAATAAAAATAAAGTCCTAGAATTCTCTCTATTAATTAGGATAATAATTTAAGGTACTTTTACCAGTTGGGAAAGCTGATACCTTAATTTGTTTCCATGACTGTAATATGAAGCTAGATCAGGGGTGAGCAATAAATAGCCTGGGCTAGATGCGGTTTGCCAGGGTTAGTCACTGGCAAGCTGTCAAACACTTAATTCACCTGCACGTCAATAAGAATGGCTCATAGCTTCCATTGGCCACTGTTTACCATTCCCAGCCAGTGGGAGCTGTGAGATGCTGTGGCTCAGCCCTGCTGCATCCCACAACTCCCATTGGTCAGGAATGGCAAACCACAGCCAATGGGAGCTACAAGAAGCCACACCTCTATAGGTAAGTACAGGTTGTACCTCCAAAAACCTGCACTCTCTGGTCTGGCAACATCCATGGTCTTGTCAGACCACAGATGCTCCTGGACCAGAGAACCCAGTAGCCTAAGGGCAGGAGGTTCAGCCAGGCTGAGGCAACAGGGTCGGCAGCCCAGCTGGGAGTGTGGGGGGGCATGGGACTGTGTCCAGAGTCCCACAGCAGCCTCCAGCAGCCCATAGCAGTGCAGGGCTGAGGCCAGAATCCCCTGGCAACCGGGCTTGGCAAGGGGCTGGAGCCCCGTGGCAGCCCCTGGGAGCACATGACTGAGACTGGAGACCCTGCAGCAGCATAGCACCATGGTCTCCTGACAACCTCCAGGAGCAAGGGGCCAGGGCCAGAGTCCCTCTGCAGCCTCCTGGAGCACAGGAGTGGGGTACTGTGGCAGCCCCCGGGAGCATGGGGCTGGAGTTGGAGCCCCATGATGGTGCAGAGCCAGAGTTCCTTGGCAGCCTTTTGGAGCATGCTGCCGAGCCACAGCAGTCTCCTGGAGTACGGGGTTGGGGTTGGAGCCCTGCGGCTGCCCCTGTATGTGTGGGCTGGAGCCCTGTGGTGGGAGCCAGCACCTGTGTTGCCCAAGGAGTTGGCAGTATCTGGGCAAGTCACCTTGACAGTTTGGGGGCAGGGTGCTGGCTGGGGCAGCCTGCTAGCAGCAGGGTAGCTTGTGGGCCAGTGGCAAGAGACCTTCTCTGGTCTGGCAATTCCCTCATTTGGGACTGGTCAGGTCCAATGGTGCCGGATCAGGGAGGTCCAACCTGTAAAGCATCTGGCAGCCTGGCAGGGGCTAATGCTGGTGAACCATATCCATCCCATACACCATTTATCTCCCACTCCTGGACCTAGCTTAACATAATGACCTATCCTTAACATAAAAATGTTAGTCACTGTTTTACTTATTTTCCTTCAGTGAGGAAGATGGATTTGTTCCTTATTCATATTTTAGCTAGATTTCAAGATGAAGTAGATCAGTTGGTAAATCATTTGTTGCTAAAAATAAACATCAGGAGAAACTCCTAATTTATAGCATATTAGAAAATTTACCTGGCATTGCTCAGGTCCTTATCTCAATTAATTTTTGTTTTTTGGAAAATGTACATGCTTCATTTGAATCACTGCTCTGGGATGAGGATAGGAATGTGGGGTTCAGTATGCAGGGTTCTGTATGCAGGCTGCTCCCAGGGAGAGAGGACTGCCCCAGCCTTCTCTCACCTCAGTAGTTTAGTGCCTGATGAGAAATGCTTCTCCGTGGCTAATACAGCTCCAGCAGGCACAGCCAGAGGAGGGCTGTAGGTCCCCTGGCTGGGACAGGTCCCAAATTCATATGCCCTCTGTGCTCCCTAGCCAGAGTAAAAAACGCAGCAAACTATGCACTTTCCCCCTCACTCCCTCATGATGGGGAACAGCCAGCAAGGTTCCTGTACAAATGGAGGAAAGCATCAGCCCCCTGTCCCCATCTTCCCTAAAGGGTGCCCCTTTCACTTGCATGGTGATTCTGTCTCTTTTCTATAGAGCTTTATGAGAAGCAATCCCATTCCAGGCACATCCCATTTTCTTGGCACAACCAAACCCTGACGCTGCTTTAAGTTATATTAAGAGGAAGCTGTGTACCGAATGTGGTGGTCCTAGCTCTTACCATTTAGGGAATTCTTGAAAAAATAGACAAACTCTCTCAAATATAGAGTAATTACAATTTATTTCAGCATAGTAGTTTGTTGGCTTCTCATTTAAATTTCTTCTTTCAAATGAGGCCCAACTTTATTTTCAACCTGCACAATGGTCTGAAAATGTGAATTTTTACATATTGCAGTTAGAGCTTTATTCTGTGTGCTTTCAAGTAAGGCTGCATCTAGCCTGCAGTGTTAAATCAGAAAAAAAAGAGCAAGCAAATGGTCTGGTAGCACTTTATAGACTAACAAAACATGCAGATGGTATCATGAGCTTTCATGGGCACAACCCATCGGTAATCTGAAGAAGTGGGTTGGGGCCACGAAAGCTCATGATACCATCTACATGTTTTGTTAGTCTGTAAAGTGCTACCAGACCATTTGCTTGCTCTTTTTTTCCTGTAACAGGAAAAAACCTGGCTACCCCCTGAAAATCAGAAAAGATACGCAATTTGCAGTACACAAATTGAGTATCTTTTTCCAATTTACTTTCAAAAGAGGCTTTTCTGAAATTTGGCGCGTCTACACAGCACCAAATTTCAGAAAAAAGAGCTCTTTCCACACATCCCTTATGCCTCATAGAATGAGGTTTACGGGGATGGCAAAAGAGCACATCTGCTTTTTCGAAAAAAATTTCAAAGGGTAACCCAGAAAAGCAATGCAGTCTAGACGTAGCCTAAGATAAATAGATAAATATTTTTAGAATATATTATGTGGCACAGAGAAAAAAGTGCAAACACTTTAGTTGAGAATTTTTGTGCTTCCACTAATTTATTAATCTTAAATCTGGAAAATGTTTCAATAATGCCTTTGAACTCAGGAGTAAATATGCTAAGAGAACAGATTTTTCCTTATGAAAACAATACACTGTTAAGACTACACACAATTCTTATACTATTTGAGTATGAAGCTAATTCCAAAAAGTATTTATTTTAAAAAAGGGAGGAGGGACGAGAGAGAGAGGGACACAAGAACCTCATACCATACCTAGGATTGCCAATTCTGACAAACTATTCCTGGAGATTTTTTTTCCCTCCAGCATGACGTCATGTCATTTTCTTAAAATAAGTTATTAAAATCTCCAGGGTTGCTTTCAATAGTCACCAGGAGAATCATGCTGTTTATGGGAGACTCCAGGCTAATCTTGGTGAATTGGCAATCCTATCCATATCTCAACCCACCCATCAGGAGAGATATCAATCTATAAGTGGGGCTTTGATAGATTAACAATTAAATATATTACTAGGGAGCAATCTCTGACTCTTGGTAGCTAAAAATATTAGATTTAAATATGACATAACATGTAATGACTCTACGTAACATTAACAGACACAAAGGCAAATATGCTGAAGAGAGTATTTAGGGGGAAATGAGGAATTTCATTTATATTTGTGTTTCCTGGTTATTTAGTAATATTGTATGTCATGAAGTTGATGTTTCTTTTTTGATTTACTGTATTTTTAAAACATTATTTTTAGAGGCAATTAGATGGAAAAAAAATAAGCATATGGTAGATTTTTTGTTGTAAGAATACATTTGCCCAGTATTCTTAGAAATAAAACCTACCATATGTTTCATTTTGCTGCCTTTCAATGTCATTGACTGTCTCCTGGTTCTTTATTGTGGGAAAAAGCTGTACAGAAATTCCTTCTCTATTGTGTACATTTTTAACATGTTCCCTTCACTTATCTTTCTCAGGGTACATCTAGACTGCAGTTTTTCCTCTGTAGTCACTTCCCACATAAAGGAAAGGGTTTTTTTTTCCTATCACTGTACTCAGTCTCTCTCTCTCTCCTGCCAAGCTTAGTCTTCAGTGAGGTTAGGTTGACCTAACTACTTCACACAGGGCACAAACATTTTCACAGCTCCAGCTATGTAATTAGGTTGATCTAATTTTAAAGGTGCCGACCAGGCCAAACCTGAACAAATCCAGTCTTTCTTTTCGTGTCTCTAAATCATTCTTTTCACTGATCATCTATTTCTGTTACTCTTTTTTGAGTCATGCTGATCAAATTATTCCATTATTCCAGCAAAGAAGCATACCATTTTTATATAGATAAAATTTGCATATTCTATTTATAAGCACGTTCTTTGTTTTCTGTCTAACTGCTGCTGCACAATGAGAATTTTTTATTTGGCTGTTCACAGTGAAACTTGGGTTTTCTTGAGTAATTAAGGCCTGGGCAAGATCCGGCCCACCGAGCCACCAGATCCGGGCCCCATATGCAGAGGGGAACCCCAAGCAGGCTCTTGCTTGCCTCCCACAACCCGCACACTGCTCAGAAAAGTGGCTGCCAGGCCCTTTGTGTTTCTCAGTTCTGAGCCTGGGGCAGTGGGAGGCTTCATGAGCACAATCCCATTGGCTGGTTAATGGGAGCTGCCTGTTTGAATAACAGGAAGCACACGAAGCACCACTCCCCACCCCTCCCTTTCAGCTTCAACCCTCTGCACCCTCACTCCTGCCGCCTTACTCCACATAACCCAAATCCTCTGCTCCTTCCTGCACCCATACACCCTCCCAGAACCTGCACCCCAAAACTATGCCCTAGGTCCCAACCCCCTTCTGCCTTAGGTCACGACCCAAACCCCTGCACCCCAGTCCAGTGCTCCAGGTCACAACTGCCTCCTTCACCCAAACTCTGTCCACACTCCCTCCTGTACACTAATTCCTTACCTGGAGCTCCCTTCTGCATCTAACCTCCATCCTAGTCCCTGTACCTCCTCCATACATATCATGGAAGAATGCAGCCCTCAACCATTTTCCAAAATCTTGGAGTGCCCCCCCCCCAATCAAAAATTATTGCCCATCCCTGGTTTAGAGCCTTGTCAGGTTTAAGATTACTTCAAAATTATTGCTTCCAATGCTCTCTGGAGCCTCACAGGCAAGTGGGCTTTGGGCTAGACTGGCAGGGAGAAAAAATGTCTTCTCTCATTCCCCACTGACCATTTCTTCCTGTTCTCTGTTTTCTATTTTAGCCAGTTACTCATCATCTCACTCCATAACTGTTTAGTTTCTTTAATAACTTCAGTGATGGCAGAATTCTGATCTCCTTATTCAGCTGAATAATATCTTAGTAACACTGATTTTAAATGGGATTAGCTGCTAAGAAAGTATTACTGAGAATGAGTAAGGTTAACAGAATCTGGATCCAAACATTCAACAGTGTTCACATGAGAATTTCTCTCATGTATTATAGTATTGGCTCAATCGATTAATTGAACACTTATGAATGTATGGCTCCCACTTCTCTTTCCCCTCTCTGACCTCTTGTACATGAGAAAGGAAGGGTTTTATTGGGCATCCATCCTCAGCTCCCTTATGTAATGAGAATGCTCTATAAGAGCAATGTCTGTATATATGCAAATAGTTACTAGAAAGAATGCTGTCTACTGGCATAAATTAGGAGGCTGAATAAAGTAATTGTTGTTAAACACTTTAAATGGATTACTGGGTGCAGCTTTAAACATCTAAGCTAAAATGGCTGGACATTAGCAAAGTAGGGCCATTATATCCCCATGTCACTGGAGTACATAACTGAGCCTAAAATTTTTCTCTACGTGAATTTGGGAAGTGAAGAAATTGCTTTGCAAACAAAATGGCATAGCAGTCTCTGGCCACTGCTAGTATTCCAGTCCTTAATTAGAACAATGATAGAGATGCAGCCGTGTTAGTCTGTTGTAGCTGAAACAAAAGACAGAACTATGTAGCACTTTAAAGACTAACAAGATGGTTTATTAGATGATGAGCTTTTGTGGGCCAGACCCACTTCCTCAGATCAATATGTGGAAGAAAATCGGCACAACCATATATACCAATGTGATACAATCAAAAAAATGAACGCATGTGAAATTGACAAATCAAATTTTAGAACAGAGAAGGGGCGAGGGGGGAAGGTTAGTTTCTGTGAGGTAATGACATAGGGGTGATAATAGGGGAAGTTTCCGTGAGGTAATGACATTGGGGTGATAATTGGGGAAGCTATCTTTGTAATTGGTTAGATAATTAGAGTCTTTGTTTAAACCCATACATAAAGTGTCAAATTTAAGAATGAATGACAATTTCAATTATCACCCCTAATGTCATTACCTCACAAAAACTTGTAAATTAAACAGCAACAAAATATGGTTTTTAGAAATGTGAATTTGATCTATCACACAACAGAGAAAATAATGAAGATTAGTCATTTCATTGTGTATGGGAACCCCAGCCACAAATTCAAGTTAACCTCACTTGCAGCAAACCACTCTGTGACTCAGGGTACGTCTAGATTGCAGACTTCTTTCAAAAGAAGCTTTTCCAGAGGAGATCCTCTGAAAAAACTTCTTCCAAAAGAGAGTGTCCACGCTTCCAAAGCGCATCAAAAAAGTGGTCTGCTTTTTCAAAAGACAGTGTCCATACTGAATGGATGCTATCTTGCATTTAAGCTGTGATTACTATGGCTGGAGTGGCCACTAGGGCACCTGTGCTTTTTCCTGGAGGACTCTTCTTTCAAAAAAATTCCCTCTTCCCTGTCCAAACGTTCCTTTTTCCGAAAGAGCTCTTTCAGAAAAGGCATTCTTCTCATAGAATGAGGTTTACCAATGTTGGAAAAAAACCCTGCATTCTTTTGATTTTCTTTCAAAAGAACGCAATAGCAGTAAATGAAGTTTTCGGAAAAATCACCGTTTTTCAAAAACCCCCTGCAGTCTAGATGCACAGTCAGTGATACATTGGTACCCACTGGCAAATGGCACAAGGAGCACATATAGTTTTGTCGAATCCCCTGGTCAGATATATGCATAATATTTCACCAAAGGGGGCCATGTGAGTTCTCTGCTGAGAACCATTAGCTCACTGGTTGTCATAATCATTCTGAAATATATGCATGGATATTATTTGAGGAGTTAGATATTTATATTAATAATTATGATAAGGTCTTAAAATTCAGGTAAGTCACCAGTAGGAATGTTCCTTTCATAGAAGAGGTAGAACACTCACGCATTTCCCTGTCTGGCGATTTCTATATTGCATGCCTTCTTGCATACTCAGCCAGGAGTTGACTGAGCAATTGACAAATCAATAAGAAGTCAGCAGGAGGCAGGGGTGGAGAAAGGGACAGCTAATCTACTATATTTTTCACAGAGACTGGCTACGTCTACACAGGCCCCCTTTTCCGGAAAAGGGATGCAGATGAGAGAAGTCGGAATTGCAAATGCAGCGGGGATTTGCATTTTCCCCGCTGCATTTGCATTAACATGGCTGCCGCTTTTTTCCGTCTTTGAGCTTTGACGGAAAAAAGCGGCTGTCTAGACAGGGCTCTTGCGGAAAAGAAAGCCTTTTCCGCAAGATCTCTTATTCCCTTTAGAAAATTCCCACCAAAACAGTTTGCTGAAGTGTACCTGAATTTGCAAAATGTTCCAGTTGACCTGAATTTGCATGCACAAATCTGCTTTTTTAGCAAACAAGGTTGCTGGCTGAAAAATTTTACCCAGACCTAAATGGGAGAGAATCTGACTTTAAAAGCAACATTTTCTTCCTAATTAGCATATATTGAAAATTCACTGCCCTCTTTAATACTTCTCACCTTGCAAACTTGCTCACTTACCTTTCTCCTTTGCTGGGGTGTACAAACAATTGTGTGTGCTGCACCCAACTACTATGGCTTGAAAATTTAGTTACATACACTATGGCAGGCTGGCTGCACATTTATCCATTTTACATGAACAAACTACCTAGTAGGTTCATCATGTTACAAAGCATGAACACAAAACCCACCAAGACTTAAATTACGTTAATGGCCATGCTGCTAGGCAAGGAATAAAATGTTTGCATTTTAATTAATATCTGGCATATAAATAACAAAACACAAATCCCTGATTTACCTCAGGATTGTATGTATTTTTAATACAGCAATAAAGGCAGTTAATACAGATTCATAAGTTTTAAGGTCAGAAGGAACCATTGTGATCATCTGGGCTGGCCTCCTACATTAAGGATGTGTCTAGACTACAGGGTTTTGTCGACAAAAGTGGACTTTTGTCGAC
>CM057847.1:107825956-107856129 GCA_030068395.1 Apalone spinifera
CTCCAATTTCTCCACATCTTTCTTGAAATGTGGTACCCAGAACTGGACACAACATTCTAACTGAGACCTAACCAGCTCAGAGTAGAGTGGAAGAATGACTTCTCGTGTCTTGCTCACAACACACCTGTTAATGCATCCAGAATCATATTTGCTTTCTTTGCAACAGCATCACACTGCTGACTCATATTCAACCTGTGGTCCACTATAACCCCTAGATCCCTTTCTGTGGTACTCCTTCCCAGACTGTCACTTCCCATTCTGTATGTATGAAACTGATTGTTCCTTCCTAAGTGGAGCACTTTGCATTTGTCTTTATTAAACTTCATCCTATTTACCTCAGACCATTTCTCCAATTTGTCCAGGTCATTTTGAATTATGACCCCATCCTTCAGATTAGTCGCAACCCCTCCCAGCTTGGTATCATCTGCAAACTTAATAGCGTACTTTCTATACCAATATCTAAATCACTGATGAAGATATTGAACAGAGCTGGTCCCAAACAGTTCTCTCTTCAAACTTTCCATATAAGTAAGGTTTTCTAAATGTTATTTGTTGCTTACCTCTGACATTTCTTCAGTTTGTTCTTATCTTTCCTAAATGGTGTCACTCAGAATTCGAGGCAGTATTGCAGTGATGTCTCACCTTTGCAAAGCAGCAGGACATTAGCACACTATTACCTCCCACGTCTTGCATACAACACTCATGTTCATACATCCCAGAATAATATCAGCCTTTTTTTACAACTGTATCACACTGTTGACTCACATTCAATTTGTGATCCATTAACTCTTCTGCCACTTATTCGCTTATTGCCTCTTTTGTCATTCTGCATTTGATTTTTCCTTTCTAAGTGTGTGTCTACACTGCACCATAGCGCAAAATAAGATAAGCATCTTGAGCTATGCAAATTGCATATTTTATTTTGATCTTATTTCAAAATAGCTTATTTTGTACTTGGTGCTGTCTACACCACACCAAATTTCAAAATAACCCTCTATTCCAAAACATCCCTTACTGGAATGAAGTTTACAGGGACATCAGAAGAGTGAACTCATTATATTTAGAAACAATGGGCTTCCTATGAAGATGTGGGATGGCTATTTTGGAATACTTCAGTGTCCCGAAATAGCGCTGCAGTATAGACATAGCCTAAGTAGCTTGCACGTGTCTTTATTGAATTAGATCTTGTTGACTACAGACCAGTTCTCCAGTTTGACAAGACTGTGTTGAATTTTAACATTGTCTCTAAATCACTAATGAAAATATTGATTAGTACTGGACCCAGGGTTGATTTTTGTGGGACTCAACTAGATGCACCCTCCCACTTTGATAACATTTATAAGCCTACTCTGCAGCTGTTTATCAAAGGCCTCACTGAAAATCGTGATATATCCTACCTAATGCTTCTCCCCTATACACTGAAGCTGTCAAAGCAGCAAATTAGGTTGATTTACAATTATTTATTCTTGACAAATCCCTGTTAGATGTTAATTCTAATTCTATTATCCTTCAGTGCTTACATATTGATTGTTTAATGCAGGGGTGGGAAACCTAAGGCCCGGGGGCTGGATGCATCCCCTAGCTTGCCTGGAACTAGCCCCTGAGGTTTGGGGCTCCCTCCCATCATTGGGAAACCCAGACTGGTGCTCCCCTCCCCTGGCATCCCTACTAGCTTGTACCTTGCCAGGCTCTAGTGTGTGAAGGTAATGAGGGACATGTCTTTCACCTCTGTCAGGGACAGGGGGCATGTCAATGAGAGGTACATAGATTTTGGTTTGGTTTTTTTTTTTTTTTAAGCTTCTTACTTGTGCATGGCTCCCGACTGATTTTTCTGTGGGTCAGTGGTCCTTGGCCCAAAAAAAGGTACCCCAGACTTCATCTAATGATTTGTTCCATTATCTCTCCAGGTATAAAAGTTAGACTTATTAGTCTATCATTTTTGGGTTTTTTTCTATTCTTCTTTGTAAAAATGTCCTGTGTTTGCCCTTCTCTAGTACACTGGAACCTCACAAGTCCTCCAGAATTTTCACAAATAGTTGCTAACAGTTCTGAGATTGCTTTCGCTAGTTCCTTAAGTACTCAAGGTTGAATTTTGTCAGTCTCTGGAATCACAAGACTACTTGTTGTTTCTAAAGCTACAAGCTAATACAGCTCCCCCTCTGAGACTAATATTTTAAAAAAAATCCCTCTGTGTTTGGCTTATGTTTTTTCCACATTGTTTTTAACATTAATGGTATTGAGTATCAGGTGAACATGAACATTTTAGTGAAAACTGAACCAAAATCAACTTTGATCACCTCAGCCCTCATTCATCATTTAACTCTCCCTGACCCCTAGGAAATGGAATATTTTCCTTTGTCTTTTTCTTGCTCCTTATGTATGTAAAGGATATTGGGACTTTTATGAACCTTGCTTAATGTAACTCATTCTCTGCCTTAACATTTCTGATTTTGTGACTACATGTTTGTGCTATTCTTTTGTCTTTCTCTTTAGTGATTTGTTCATGTTTCCAATTTTGTAAGATTGATTTTTGATTTTCAGGTCATCAAAGAGATGGAGCCACATCGACCTCTTCCTTTATTTCCTCCTAGAATAATTGGCAGTGTTGCTTTTAATATTGTCTCCTTGAGAAACTGTCTACTCTCTTGAACTCCCAAGTCCTTTAGATTTTCTTCCCATAAAACCTTATCTACATTTCCTCTGAGTTTATTAAAACCTGTTGTTTGTCCAAGATCTGCTTTGAAACAGATGTTGTCCTTATTCTCCTGACTTCAGACCTTTCTTTACTTAGAATCATTGAAGTTTTGCTACCAAATCCTCCCTGTTCATCAGAATCAAGCCTAAAATATCTCCTTCCTTGTCACTCCCTCCAGTTTCAGAAACAAGAAATTGTCATATGAACCTAAAAATGGACATAAGGGTCAGTCCAAAGGTCCATCTAGCCCATATCCTGTCTGCCCACGGTGGCCAATACCAGATGCCCCAAAGGGAGGGAACACAACAAGTAATCCTCACATCATCCCTCCCCAGTCACCCATTTCCAGACAAACAGAGGCTAGGGACACCATTCCTACCCATCATGGCTAACAGCCATTGATGGACCTAACCTCCATGATACATTTCAAGAATTTATTGGAAATTTTGTATTTTGCTGTGTTATTTTTTCAACACATCTGGTTAGTTAATCTCTAATTCTTAAAACAAACTTATGACAGTTCTAAGGGCCTCATTGACCATATAAGTACAGTTAATGATTTAAAAAAATGTAACCATATCTTGCCCCAGTCCACTCTATGCAGAAGGATCACTACATGAACTTTTGCCTCTGGAAGACAGAATGTGTCTTGCATTTCCCAGTGTTCATGTACAATAGGCACACTGTTACAGCTCATAGCTAGCTGCAAATTAGTTTTCTGCCACATAGTTGGCAAAAGCTGGTGGATGTATAAGGAGGGAGGGCCAGGGTGTGGCTCCTTTCTATCCTTTTATGATATTATGCTCCTCAAGGAGATTGCACAGGTTCTCACACATTTATTCTCCTGATCTCAGAGACTGCAGTTCTGTCTAACCCTTATGGTGGGCTCTATACAAGTAGAATTGGGGAAAGACTCTTTCCTCCACCCCCTTCTCACTCTATAGCCATGCAAGGCCAAGCAGAATCTATCCCATATCCTGTAAGCTTGCCTCATTGCTGAACATGAAAGGACCTAAAGTAGACATATGCTAGATATACTCCCAAATACAGTAATTCCCTGACCCCATGGAATTGATATTTCCTGTTGTTATGGCAATGAGCAGAGTATAAATACCTGGACAGTTAGAAAGGAACTGAGGAAATGAGAGAAGTAACAAGGTGTAGGAGAATGGGGAGAGGACTGAGGGAACTAGGAAGCTAGGAGTCAAGGAAAACTGATAGGATTAGTGAACAAATGGAGCTATTGAGGGGAGAAGGCAACAAGGAAAGGGAAGGAAGGAGCAGTGTGAGAGAACCTAGTAAGGTGGAGGAAGGGAGGGAAGGGAAGGAAGCAACATTGGGTGAATGGGTATTAGGGGTCAGGGAACCAACAACTAGGGTGAAAGGGAGAAGAGTGGAAGCAAATGGGGGGCTGTGGAGGAAGGATAGGAAGGAAACAGAAATGAGTAGCAGGACCAAAGCATCAACTGGTGTGCTTGAGGGAAAAATGTCTGGTACACAAAAAAGGAAGATCCGGTGGAGCTGTGGAGAGTGACCAGTAACTAGGAAGAGCAGAGGGATATATTTTATGCTGATTTGGGAGGAGAGTACCTGGAAGCTTGGATAGGTAGTTGCAGAAGGGAACGTTTTCAGAGTGCAAGATAAGCACTTCAGCAAATCACACAGCAGCTACAGCACTCAGTAGGCATTGGTTCAGCTAACTGAATGAAGAGACACGGAGCCAACCTCTCCCCCTTCCTCTCTGTGCTGATAGACCTGACCAATTCAGCCATGATAACAGTCTAAAATACTTGAGACATGTAAAACAACAAAAAGTGAGAGGAGTTTTTTAACCTAGTAAAAGGGGCTAGAACCTGGAGTAATTAAACAAAATTAAGAAAAGCAAAATATAGGATGGACATTAGAAAGTTTTTACTTCCTGAGAGTGTGACTGATTAAGCTGTTGAATAACCTCCAAGGAGCTAGGAGGTATAAAAAGGTCTTTAAAATTACACTGGACAAAACACTATTCATCAGATTCTACCATAGTGGGAAAGTGGACATAGCATAGGGTAACAGTCAATGGTGAATTCCCCCTACACAGGGAAATGGCTGGCAAAGACAGCCCTGCTATCTCCTGCACCACTCATACCCAGCACATGGGGATTGTGTGGGCGTTCCTCAAGAGAAGAGGGAAGAGACAAAGCAGAAACTTTGCTACACCTGATCCTCCATTGATATAAAGTTACTGTTAAACCTTATATCTGTTATATAACTTAGAGCGGCTCCTTGCAACTCTAACTTGTACTGGCGCCAAACAGCTTGGAAAGAGAGAGAGGCATAATGGATTCCATGATGGCTTTCCCTATAAAGTGTAATACAGGATGCATTCCTACTTTGGAAGAGGTTGGACTGGATGAACTCACATCTTTTCCATCTCTCTGGAAATGCTACAATTGAATCTGGGACATCTGCAAACCAATCAGACTGTCTTGTACCTAAATCCTTACAAAAGTAATAGAACTCTAAAATTCATTACACTATTTGCCCTAACTTTAAATTGCAACACACATCTATGATGCTGACAAGTCATTCCTTAATTACTTAGGAATAAAAAAACCCAAACCTAGTATTTCACTTGACATGGATTTTAAATCCAGGGAAAATGAGTAAAAAGACTCTTAACTGTTTTACAGTGGTGGATTTAGCAACTGAACCATCAGAAAAGAAAATTATTTTTCAAAAGCTAAAAGGAATCAATCAACATAAATTTTTCATATCAGAATTAAGTTGTGGGAAATCTATGGACATATAACACATCACGTATTACAGAAATAGGTATAATGTTGCTTCAATGCATGCCAATATATTATTAAGTGTAATTTGCAAAATGCAGAAAATCCCAGCAGTCATCAGTTCTCATCTGTGTGTAATTACCTGTAAAAATTCCAGATAAGTTTGAATCATTCAAGTCACTGGTGTTCTCCATGATCAGCAGCTTCTAACAAACATACATGATCACTATGAGTTCTGCTTTCTTAACACTGAGCCTTTAAAAATATCTGCAGAGACAAAAGCTGTAACAGAGAGAAAATAAAGTATACCCCATGGAGCATTACAAGGCAGTACATTCATTAGGCAGTTCTTATGATACCATAAATGCTTTAGTCATAAGAACACAACATACAATTACAGCCTAATACTCCAATAGGGACTACTTTGCTTTTTATAATATATGGTGTTTCCTTGCACAAAAAATAAAAAGTATCAAGTAATTTTTTTCTTTATAAGTTGAGAGAGTTTTCCCCTTTTAAATGAGACTCAGGATGTTTCATACTGGGACTATGTAACAATTAAAGTGTAATTCATTACTGATGTCATGTTTAAAAATCTATCCTATGGAGACACAAGTGAATGATGTATAGAAACATATTAACTATAAGCAGTAACCAATATTACAATTGCTTATACAATGTTTTGTGTGAAAACTCAATGTAGCAATAGTTTGCAGTTAGCAATTAAACAGGAGCACCCAGCCAGTTAGCAAGCTTTGGTGCTAGCAAGAAAGTGTTAAATGGTTTCTGCTGACACACTGAGGAAGGTGGCTTATTACCCCAGACTCTGGAGATAGTGGCTCTGGGATGTAAACCCAGTAATGCATAAGGAAGGGGGATGTATTTGGACTTTACATAGTGGGTAAATGCACACTAGGCATTTACACATTAATTCATTTATAGAATCAAAGAGCACTAGAACTGGAGGGACCGTGAGAGGACATCAGATCCAGTCCTCTGCACTCATGGCAGGACCAAGCACCATCTAGACCATTCCTGATAGATGTTTATCTAATCCACTCTTTAAAAAGCCAAATCCCTGCACTGGCTGGAAATCAAATCCAGGTCAACTGCTTGGAAGGCAGCAATGCTCACTGCCATATCACCAATGCCTCCTTTGCCATATTCATGTCTACCACTAACTCAAGATATGTAATGCTTTTACAGAAACTTGTGTGGACACTTGAAACTTTTTTCTGTGTAGGGATGAAGGAGTGGGTAACTACTGCCAAGGGTTGTTCCTGCACTCAGGACCCACTTGCTGTTCTGTGCCCATGAAGCCAGGCCGGGCCTGAGTTCTCAGGCTGAGTACTGAGTCTTCTAGGTGGTAGGATTTGGGGCACTGATTTCACTGATCATTTTGCCTCAGTGAGGTCTAAGGGATCAGGCCCCAAATGTTATTTCTTTACCTGAACTCAAAGTTCTGTACTGCAGCTGTGGCCATGTTAGTTTTTTGTTGCAAATTATTCAGAGGTGCTCAGTTACTACCAACAAAAGCCCTACATATGCCTGTACAGATTAAACAGAAAAGCATCTGGTCGTAGTAACCATCTCGGAAAATGCTGGAAGGCTAGAATGCCTGGATTAAACTTCAAGGTTAAGCCAAATTAGGATTCCAAACTTAAACAGAAGTCAGAAAAATAGCTAATTTTGAGAGAACACGTACAAAATTTTGGTTCAAACAAACAAAAAAAAGGAACTGTGGGAAAGTGAAGATGCTACTAGAAAACAGAGCAAATTGTTCTTGATTTTACCAGAACATGAAATAAGCAGCGAGATAGAAGTATATAAATACAGAGGCAGTCTATTAGTGAAGCCTAAATACTCAGTCAAGACTATTAAAAAGTTGTCAGACCATAGATTTGGATATTTGTTTTAAACCAGAAGTGACTGCAGTGATGGATTTTGTTGTAGCATTTGGCAATTCACAAATGCACCTTGATGGCACAGCATGAAGTAAGGCTGGCTGAGGAAACATTACAGCAGTCACCAAACATGGCTATTTTTTTTGATGGATAAGAAACTGTAAGGACAAGATGATAGTGCTGAATGAATTGTATTGATTATTAACAAGGACATGGGAGGGAATGAAAGAATTTATCACCCTATCAGGGAAATAATCAAAAAGGAAAAAAATGCAGCTGTCACAAACCTAAATAAATAAACTAAAAAAAAAAATGGGAAAAAATTAGAATGAAATCAGAACACCAAGAAAAAAGAGGAAAAAGTAACATTTCCTGAGTTTGGTTAGGTTAGGTTTTAGGAAGCCATTTGTTCAACACGAAAAGATAAGGAAAGTGAGATTTGTCAAAGATTGCCAGCCAAGTACACATAAATAGTGATGGTTTCTAAATTAAGTGTTATCACCCAAGAAAAAAAATTTGGAATAATTGTGGATAGGCCTCCGAAAACTTCATCTCAGTGCACAACAATATTTTTTAAAAAGCTCATAGAAGGGAGATCTATTAGCCAAGATGATTAGGGATGTATTCCCATGCCAGAAGCCAGCAGGTGAAGAAGGGGATGGATCGTGCCACAATTCCCCTTTTCTGTACACTCTCCCTGAAGCTCTGGTAATGGCTATTGTTGGGCTAGATGGACCATTGGTCTGACCAAGTATGGCAGTTGCTGTGTCTTAATTCTCTGAAGAATCCATCTGTACTGACTATGTTCCATCCCAGAGCTACAGAAGCCAAGCAGGAGTTTCCTTTTAATTGCTGCTACCAGCTGACAAGGATCACTGGGCAAACAAGCACAAAAACAAAGAAAATCTGTCTGTTCTGAGCTCTCAAGGCTTGCTCTACTGGTGCTCAGGAGGCAAGGAGAAGGAACAATCTGACTTGAATGCAGAAGGAACAAAGCACAGACTGGGGGAGGCATACTTGGATCAGGAAGAGAGACTTGGACTGAGATTTGGAGCTGATGAGTATTGGGACTGAGACCCAAGAAGAGATGGGGGTGGGAGGAAATGGAACCCAATGGATAGTGGGAAAGACTAAAATGGGTTAAGAAGCCAGGGGAAGGGAGACTGTACCTGGCAGAGCAAAGAGACTGAAAAAAGGAGTCACATAGTGACAGGAAGAAAACAGGTGGGAAATGACTGTGGAGTCCTGGACTGGATGGGCAAGGCAGCTGGGTGAAGAAGCTATGTGAGAAGAGACTAAGAGGATTTGGACAGGATAGACTGAAGGTAATGGATCAGAAAGGCTCACAATAAAAAGGAAAGGGCAGAAAGGTCTGTGACCATTAGCATACACACCTTATCAGAGCCTGGAATGAAATCCAAGATCTCTGTGCTTTACCATTGCTTTGCTGTCAGCAGGTATCTGTAAAATCCACTGGCAAAGGCTGTCTCTAGACTGGCCCCCTTTGCCGGAAAAGTCATGTGAAAGAGGCCAGTCGGAATTGCAAATGCAGCGGGGGTTTGCATTTTCCCTGCTCCGTTTGCATTAACATGGCTGCCGCTTTTTTCTGTCTTAGAGTTTTGACGGAAAAAAGCGCCAGTCTAGACAGGGCTTATTTTCTCTTATTTTCTAAAGGGAATAAGAGATCTTTTCCGCAAGAGCCCTGTCTAGACTGGTGCTTTTTTCCGTCAAAACTCTAAGACGGAAAAAAGCGGCAGCTATGTTAATGCAAATGGAGCGGGGAAAATGCAAATCCCCGCTCCATTTGCAATTCCGACTTGGCTCCTTCGCATGACTTTTCCGGAAAAGGGGGCCAGTATAGACACAGCCAAAGAGTCTCATCTCCTTCTAGTGCTAAACCACTGAGAGGATGACAACACACTGCTGCTATCACTTATTCCATTTGCTCAAGTGGCTGAGGTCTGTGTGGTTGATCTATATACTCCTGCTATAGCTAGGTTGCCTGTGTCATTTGTTATGGAAGTCAGAAGATATGTAGGGAATAAGGCAAGGGACTGTAGAAAGAGAAAGGATGGTCTCTGTGCTTCAATTCACCATCTGTAAAATAGGAATAAAAATACCACCTATTCTCATGGGGTCTTGGGAAAATTAATTAGTTAATGTTTGTAAAGCACTAAGATACTACAGTGATAAATACCACAGAAAAACTGCCCATTATCAGGAAATTAGTAATTCTGTCTTAATAGGAGGACTTGAATAGTGTGCAGTAAATAAAGCCTGGGGCCACACATTGAACAACATGGAGAAAACAATGCATGGAACAGCTGCTCATTAAGGGAGTACTGTTTATGCTCTGAATGAGGCAAGGGTCTTGCGGAAAAATAGTATGTGATCATGTAATTAAAGAATGTATCATAATACAGATGCACAAGGGGAGCAAATTAAAATTGCATGGGCGCATTCATTCTGACATTTCTTAACTTTGAGCTTGACTTCGCCACCAATGTTCTTTTAATGTTGTTTTTTATGTAATTATTTCAACATATTATACCTACAGATAAGATTTTCTCCTGATTATTTTTAGGAAAAGTCACAGACAGATCGCAGGCAATAAACAAATTTTCATGGAAGCTGTGGACTGTTTGTGACTTTTATTAAATATGGGGGAGGGGACTGTTGAGAAGCGTTGACTAAACGCCAAGCCGGGAGGGGGGGAGGATAAGAGGCTGAGGCCCACTGTGGAGGAGAGGGGAGCACCTGCTGACTGTGCCTCACGGCTGCAGGGCCCTCCCCACACGAGGCCTTGGGGTTCGAGGGCTCGCCCCGCACTTGCAGCAGCTAGGAGTTGCAGGGCCAGCACAGTATTCATGACCTCCCTGATATAATCTCATCCTAATTAAGCCATTCCTGTAAACAGTGCTTTACAGAAGTCAATTAAACCAACTCCAAACTCAAGTCAGTTAGGTTATGGCTCCAGAAAAAAATAATTTGTAAATCCCAGTCCTGCAGCCAGCACTCTTATTAATGCTTCAGTCATCGCTCACCTCCAGTATGGCAACCTTTGCTCTTTGTTCCCAAGCTTTCAGCACAGTCTGCATTAATTCCACATATTTATTGTGGGGATGAAATGACAAATAGCTGCTCTCTGACTTAACCTACCCCAGGCAACCAGTCCCCAGGCTACAACTTCAGGAACCATACTCACCCTGATTGGTGCTGTGACTGGTTCCATGCATAAGCAACCCCAAGCAGAAGTGAGAATGTAGTGTCTACATCTTAGAGGTGTGACTTTAGCAGGTACTATCACAGTGTATTCTCAGCAGAAAGAGAAATAAGATGCCAGTGACAAAGAACGTAGTAGGTATCTTTGATTAAGTAATTCCATTTAATCCTGTTATTCAGCTGTCTTGAGTCATCCTTAATTTAGACACACCACTGTCACAAATGACAATGGACCTCTGTGTATTTTATCTTCAGCTGCTGGCACTGAAGTCTGAGTGTCTCCCCCTCACAACCATGGAACACCAGAGCCAGTTAAAGAGGCGAAAGAAGAGGAGTTGAGATGACTTGTTTTATGAGAGCCTGGAAGCCAGTGCGGCATCTGACTGAGAGCACAGAGCCTAGAGGATGAACACGGCAGACAGCTAGGAAAAGGAAAAAGAGTAAAGGGGGAAAGGTCAGGAGGATCTTCAGGAAAAGGAGAGGGAGATGCACCAAGACATAATGGGGCTTCTCAGGTTTCAAAGAGATGCTTCAGACGCTGGCGAACCTGCAGATTCCACTGAGAATTAAGTATCAGGACCTCCCTATACCGCCCTCGACCATCACTGTGGCATCAGGAGTCACTACCCTATCCCTAGCACTGCACTGCAAAGGACATTAAAAACAACCACAGCTTCATATGCAATGACCAGTGAAAGCCACTCTTGGTGTATGTATAACTGGAATGGACAAGAATAGTCTTTCCCCTCCATAAAGTCTATTTGATTTATTAAAGCTTTTTATATATTTGTTTTTAAAATGCCTCCTTTTTGTACTGATTTTTGTTACAGAGTAAAATTCTATTATTTGGGACATAATCAATCTTTCTTAGTTCACAACATATGGTGCTGAGTGTGCAGCAGCTCTGAAAGCAACCAATTACCTGTTACTGCTATGTCACAATTCTCATAGGATACGTCACAACCAAAATAAATAGGTCCATTGCCATCATTATGTTCCTAGGCATATAGCAATCACCACACTATTCCTACCCAGCCCCAAAAGAGCAAGCCTCGGTGGAGCACACTATAACACTAAACTACCTACTGTTAAAATGCTCTTTCAAAGCCTCACTGAGTCATACACTCCAAGCTGATTTCTCCTAATAGTCCTTGTATCTGGCTGTTCAAATACAGTAAACTGCCACTCTGCCTTTCATTCCAGCAAGAATTATTCATCCTTTGTGTCATATATATTATGGAGGACACAACAGGCAGCTATAATGTTTGGGATTTTTTTCTCAGAAGAGGTCCAATCTTGTGTAAAAGAACTCCAACAACACTTCAAATGACCAAAATCACATTCTACTGTTATTCTGTACCTGCTAAGACTGTAGCTGAATCATTTATTGCTGCTGTCGAGGGGGCCAGTGTAAAACATCATGAGCAAGGAGAGCAAAGGTTAGACTGGATTGCCCAGGATCAGTATTGGCATTTCAACATATCCAATGGTAATCCACCAGCTGGAAAAAAGTCTCTGCTTGGACTCTCTGAATAGTCCTGTGTTCTTAAAAACATGAGTATTATGCACTTTTCTTGACCAGCCCACATAATGTCAGTGAAGAAACCCCACTGATCCACTGATGCTTGGATAACCATAGCAAAGTAGCCCTTTCTGTTCATGTAGTCTGTGACAAGGTGGTCTGGTGCCAAAAAAGAAATGTGCATGCTGTCTGTCACACTACCACATTTCAGGATAGCTGCACCACATAGCTGCAAAGTCATCTGTGATGTCCTGCAAATTGCCAAGAGCAATGGTCCTTTACAGGAGGAGGCTATTAATGACCCCACACACTGACATGGCAATGGCTCCTACAGTCAGTTTCTTGATTCCACTTTGATTCCTGACTGACTGATAGCAATCTGACATGTCAAGGTTGTACAGTGTAATTCCTATTCACTTCTCCATTATCAGTAAAGCTTTCATTCTAGTGTTCCTGTACTGGGACCCTGAAGCAGGCTCAGCACATAGATCCAAGCCTGTGGCCTTGTGCGCCTGAAAGTTCTGCAGCTGCCACTCTTCATCTCAAACCTGCATTTTGCTGCAATCCTACCAAACACTGCTTGTTTCTTGGGCCTAGAGGTAGCAGTTTACCATCTGCAGCTGCTCCATGATGGCCAACAACAACCTTGAACTGATTATTGCTATGTCTTGCAGCAATGGGGTTTTCCAAGGAATCATCATGTTCCCAGGTAATTCTATTTGTTCTTCTTGCAGTTCTGCAAATACTGTAGGATCACATACTGCATTCTTGCATTCTGAAAGCTCCATCATTATTTCAGTGATGGTGAACAGAAAGGACAGGCAGGCGAGTTTGTGGAGTTTTGAACAAAGGTGCAAAAGGTATGGGATACAGATACCATTATGGGATGGAGACAGTTACAAACTAGGAATTTGATTCCATGCTGCCAGTCACTCCTGCACAACTCATTTCTGCACCATAGAAATTCAAGACTGATCCTGGGATCCTAGCTGCATGTGGCACTACTCAGAGGGAAAGAGACTGATAAAAAAAATCAAACAAAAAAGCATCTGCACTCTGAAGGCAACTCTTTCCACACTCTGTGTTTAACCAATGTCCATGAGACTGGGCAGAGGTGCAAGCATAACAGAAGAAGAGCTTAAAAAACACGAGTGGGGAGAAAAGTGGGGTAGAAATTGCCATAGTCACAATCTACTATAAACGTGCTACCTATGGAAGGCTGAACCAAGGGAGCAGAAAGAGACAATGACCAAAAGCTCCATAATGACATTTGCCAACCCCCTCAGTACCCTTGGATGCATTAAATCCGGGCCCATGGATTTGTGTATGTTTAGCTTTTCTAAATAGTTCCTAACTTGTTCTTCCCCACCAAGGGCTGTTCACCTCCTTCCCATACTGCATTGCCTAGTGCATTTGTCTGTAGGATCCTACGTTGCCATTTTTTTATAAAAATCACTTTTGAGACCTGCACTTCAAGGAAGCTGCAATCCTTACAGAAAACTCAAAGTAACCATGTTTCAATAGGAACATTAAAAACAAATGGTACCATGAGGAATCACAACACTGATGGTTCACATGTAAAGCACTGTGCCTGAAGGAGCAGACAAGAGAAGAAGCCCACCTAGGCATGTCTGCTCAAAAAGTAGCAAGCTGGTGCTTCAAATGTACAGCAACCACTTTTTTTCTTAAGCCACATGCAAGAAGGAGGCCTGAATTTCACAGAAGGGGAGCCCAATTCCATTACTGTTGCTTGCTCCTCTAACTTACATTGCAACAGGCCAGTTGCACTCTGGCATTTCCCTTCCTCTCCCCGCATGTCTCTGCTGTGTATTGGCAGGGATGCTCATATAGAAAGAGCCCAATTTCCATTCATAGACAAGGCCAGGTAAAATTAAATAGCTCACCACTGGCCATAACCTGTCATCAGAGATTTGATTTCCAAAGCACACACCCCAACACACTTGGTTTATTTATTTAATATTATTAGAAGCTAATATTTCTGGAGGGACAAGTGACAGCAGGCACTGAAGCTGAAAGTGATGTGACAAACACAGCAGCACACAATGGTGAAAACAACTCAACCTTGTAATTAATTTCTGTCTTTAAATTCCCATCAATAAAGTTCAGCTGGATGCATCTAGGAGGGAGAGGCTTTCTAGTGGCACATTTCCTGTTGTAAAGGTTATGATATTGTTTGCATATTTACTGCGGAGGACATGAGAAAATGATGCAGAACAATGAGCAAGAAAAACTTTAATAGATCTGGGTGTATAAAGAAAGCCTGACAACATTAGTATTCATTATAAATGGTATAGTATATTACTAAGGTAGAAATAACCTTTGTATTTCAATTCAAAGGAAAGAAGAAAATTCAACCTGTAGCAGCCTATTCATGAGTTTAGCCAAAATCCATTAACAGGGCAGAATGAAAGTCTTTGGGGGGATTTCTGCTGAGATTCTTACTTGTGAATAAATGAGAATAATGAAGTCTAACAATGACCAACCTTCATATAATCATTAAAAATTTTCTTTGGCTAACATTTCTTACCTGTTCAATCAGTAAAATTCACCAAACTGAAGTTAGATTCAGCCCCATGTAATTCCCCCTTTCTCAAAAAAGTTTTAGGTTACTTCCACCTATCTTATTACCTCTTGTTTTAAGAGACATTTCATTTGGCTGACCCAGTGTAGTACTGTCATAGGTATACTGCAGGTCCACTAATGGAGTTTCTAATTAGAGGTGGACCAATGTTTCAGAAGTTGTTCCATAAAATATCCACATTTATATAGAAACATTGAATCAGATATTCAGCTCTGGCTGAGGATTCATGGCAGAAATGGGAAAGAGAAATAGAGAGGCATTCCAGGACAATCTCTAAGCTGCTATGATACTGAGATCACCCCTAAAACAAATTGGAGAACTAAGAAGGTTGTTTTAAATAGCGCTGGCTGCTTGTCAAGCAAAAAGACTGTTAATCGAAACCATAAATTGCTGGGGATGTAGGAATGGCAGAGCCATACCTCTGTGCTGGTCACAAGCAGGAGAATTGCCAAATAGCCATTACTGTGACTCTATACCACTAACGAATCCCCTGGGCTGAGGGTTTCCTAGTAAGAACTGGTGAAAAGAGTCACACAAAAGAAGCCATCTGCAGTTCACAACAAATTATATTGATTCAACAAAATTCAGAATTTATACTTTATATTCTTGAGCACCATCTCCCGGCATTGGATCTGGACAATGAGTCTCATGGTACTGACCTCCTCTGAGACCCACTGATGGAAAGAATGAAATAATATAGGAGTGCCTAGCTCTTGTAAACTATTTACATATTCAGAGTTGTAAAACATCCATGTGATCTCTCCGACTATATCTGTCTAATCTGACTTTGGGGTACCTTTATGCCAAGGGAGCGGTAGAAGGTAGCCTAACAGAGTAGAGAATCTGGCCCAAATATTGAGGGAATGGCTATGCTGACAAGGATGTATATCTTCATCTTTAAACCATAACTATTAAGAGAGAAGCAGAAAATTAGTTTCTCTGTGCCCTGTTCTTACAGGCTATGGTAGAATTCATTATTTATTTTATACTATCTGTGTAGCTGAAAGGCAGTGTAGCTGAGTAGTTCATTTTATCATTTAATTGTGTAATCCATTGTTGTGGCTAACTGATATGTAATTTCATAAGTAATCAGTGTATGATGAATAGACTTAAGTTGGAGGTAGATATATAAATAGGATAGGATTATAGGAGTATAAGATTGACAAGTATTTATAATTCATGAGTGTAGTAAAGCAAAGCTGTAATGCAAGGCCTTCAGGTTAAGGGGTGTCAGATTTCAGCTTACCCACACTATGCCTTGGGCTTAAGGAGGTTTGGCATAAGTAGGTGACCTAGGAATAATGCTGCACCAGTAAACTTACATTACTGTAAAAAAAATGTGCCTGTAGGTCAGGAGTGGGCAAAAGGGCCTCTGATGGCCAGATGCGGCCCACCAAGTGAGTTGCTCTGGCTCATAGAGGCCCTGCCGCTCCTCCCCACCTCCAGGCTAATCAGGTCCTGGGGCATGAGGAGCACATGAAGTCTCCTCCTGTCCTGCAAGAGGCTTAGCATCTAAAGTCAACCGCCAGCTGTTGCTCAGCTGGCAGTTGACTGTAAGCGCGGTGCTTTCTTATAGGGTAGGGGCAAGGAGAGAGATTTCATGTGCTCCCCCTTCACAGGCCCTGATTGACCTGGGGGCAGCAGTGGAGAGCACACAAAGTCTCCTCCCACTGCCAGGAGCATGGGTACCTAGAGGGAACTGCCAAAGGTTCAGAACAGCTGGAGGTTTTGGGGGTGAGGGGAGGACAAAGACTTTATGCACTCCCCTATCCCAGATCAATCAAATCTGTAGGTAGGGAAGCATGGAAGTGTTCTGGCCCTGCCCCTTCCACCTGAAGCCCTGCCCCTATCTAGGGTTTAAAAAATTTAAAAAATATCTGAAGTGGCCCCCGGTCAAAAATTATTGCCCACCCCTGCTGTAGGTGGATATTGGCCACAATATACCCATCTAAACTGCAAGACACTTGATTGTTACATGGAAAGTTTTGCTCTCACTACAGGTTAATATGTTTACATGAGATGCTAATGAGAATGAATAGAACTAAGAGAACAACCTATGAGAAGTGGAGCACTCCTAAAGTTAATGAGGTGTGAAAGTGCAATGAGAACAAGGGAGCTGGAAACCTCCACACATACATAAGATGGCAGAAATGGTCATAATAAGATAAAAAGGGTTCCTGGGTTGACTAGCAAAGGAAGACCCCACCAGGGAGGACTCTGAGAGAAGACCCACGGAAGAGACTCATTAGGGAAAGAACCAAGTCAGGATGACCCCATGGAAAGAACCCCTGTATTGATGACAACTGTTGAGAGAACCACCTGACTCTATTGATATCTTTGGTTATGTGCTATGAATACAGAATGGGTTCTCTTTCATGTTGCATATGTCTGTTTGTGACAGTAAACTTCAAGATTTGCTTAGTGAAAATTATAACACAAACACTTTCTTTGTAGCAGTGTTTATGGTTACTATTTTTGTTCTTCCTGTATTCCTATAGTTTCCCAACTTAAGAGACTCACCAACGATGATCTTCATCTTGTCAGTCTTAAAATGGTAGCAATACAGAAGCCAGTCTCACTCCCTAGAGACACTGTGGTTTCTCACAAAACTATAAATTCAATTTTAGAAAAGGCTACAGCAGCTTCATTTTAAAGGGCAACCTTTAAAGGTTTCTTTTCAGAGAAGTATCATTTATTTCAGAGAAACAAATATTAAATACTTTACCAACTGTGAATGAAATTATTCTAGCTTTATTGAAAGAGCTACATGCATGCCAAAATTGCTCATCTCAAACTGTTGACAAGACTAGTTAAAATTCATTCACAGTAGTAATAATAATACTAGTTGATGCTGCCCTAAGCAAACCATTTCACAATCTATATGTTACAGGAAGGCTCTGTCAAGAGAAGAATCCTATATTTTAAATACTCCTAATCAGAATTCTGAACACCACCTTTGATTTGTGAAAATTGAAGTAAACATAAGTACTTAATTTGCTCCTCATTAATTTTTGCTGTTTCTTTCATTTCACACTGCCATGAGAATGAATCTAAACTGGCCAATTTTTAGTCCATTCTACATCTCAGGTCTTATGCATTAGACCATGAAACTGCACAGTGTGAGCTGCAAAACCATTTTGATGATTTTTTAATAATCATTACCTTTCTGTTAATATTTGGTTTGGTAAAACCGTCTCATTATTAGAGAGAGGCTAACAGTAAGCCTAAAGAGCAGGGATTTTCTCTTCTCTGTGTTTGTGTAGCCTCAGCACAATGAGGCCCTAGACCTGACTGGAAACTGAGTGTTATAGTAGTATACATATTTTCTATTATGTTCCATCTATCATGGAACTTCAGTATGCTGTTGACAATGCAGTTTTTGCTCACTCTGAGAAAGATCTTCAGGCTATCTTGAATGTATTTGCTGATGCTTATGCATGTCTTGGTCTCAACCTCAACATCAAGAAAACAAAAGTGCTCCATCAGCCGTCACCTAATGAGGTACCCTAGGCCCCATCTACTAAAATCAACAGAGGCGCACTGCAGAATGTTGATCATTTTCTCTATCTTGGAAGTTATCTTTCATCCAAGGCAGATATTGATGTAGAAATCCAACGTCATCTGAGCTGTGCCAGGGCAGCCTTTGCTTGTTTACAACACAGGGTTTTTGAAGATCATAACATTTGAACAGACACCAAACTTCTTGTCTATCAAGCCTTTTCCAGTTAGTTAGTGCGCCTGTCTTTCCATTTGATCTTCAAGATCTTGTGGAGGCAGCGTTGGTGATACTACTCAAGGACTTTCAAGTGATGTCTGTAGGTTGTCCAGGTTTCACACCCATACAATAGCATTGGGAGAATCGTCATTCTCCCAATGCTATTGTATGGGTGTGAAACCTGGACAACCTACAGACATCACTTGAAAGTCCTTGAGTAGTATCACCAACGCTGCCTCCACAAGATCTTGAAGATCAAATGGAAAGACAGGCGCACTAACTAACTGGAAAAGGCAAACACCAACAGTATTGAGACAATGATCATCTGTCAGCAACTTCGCTCGACTGGTCACATTGTTCAGATGCCAGACCATTGCCTCTCAAAACAAGTCCTGTTTTCTCAGCTGAAAGAAGGATACCATAACGTGGGAAGACAATGGAAACGTTATAAGGACTTGCTTAAGGATAACTTGAAGTGCAACTTTGACATTGACACTTGCCTGGGATCGCTCAGTATGGAGAACCCTATGCAATGGTTCCCTGCATTTTGAATTTGCCTGCTGACATGCTGAAGGGGAGAAGAGGCACGGGAGGAAGAGGAAACTGGCTTCTAGTCAGGGTCAACAGCCTCCTACTGTACCTGGAAACATCTCTTCCTCATTGCAGTAGCCACCTGAGGGTCCACAACAACCATAGAAGATAATCATACTCAGCAACGAGTGATCACCCATCATCATCATTTACTATTGCTAACACAGTAGTATGTCAAATCCAGAACACTCCCCACAGCTCAGATACAAAACTCCAAGCATATGTATCCCAGTTCAAAGGGTGAAGAAATACTTGTTCATCTTGCCTCCATTTTTGTTCACCCACATTCACCGTTCGCTTTTATCTGTATTTTAGCTACAGTAGAACTGATTTCCTTCCATAAGCTCCTATGTGTATTTTAGCAGTGTTGTCATTCTTCTGTTTGTATTTATCTGGGCAGTGCTGCAAATGGGGGAGTATATGCATATTTTTATTTCTCTTATAGTTCTGTTATATAAGAACAGTCACACAGGGTCAGATCAAAGGTCCATCCAGCCCAGTATCCTGTCTTCCAACAGTGGCCAATGCCAGATGCCCCAGAGGGAATGAACAGAAAATCATCAAGTGATCCTTCCCCATTGCCCAATCCTAGCTTCTGGTAAACCAAGGCTAAGGACACCATTCTTGCCCATCCTAACTAATAGTCATCAATGGACCTATCCTTTATGTTCCTTATCTAATGCTTTTCAAATCCTTTTATATATATATATATATATATATATATATATATATATATATATATATATATCTATTATTTTAGCTGGAATTTCTCAAACTAAAGCAAAGAAAACTTGAACGGAGCATTCTATTCTTTCTTTTTCATTGATGCCAAACCAATGCCAAAAAAATCAACCATAATTTTGATTTGACATTTGTTTGTTAAGTTGAGGTCACAGAAATTGAGTTACTGCCAGAGATGAATTTGGCCCAAGACTTTGCTTTTATGTAAATTATCTTAAAACATACAAAGGTCAGAGGAACAAACTCAGTTATACACAGGAGAATGTTTTAAATTGAGAAATCAAGATATATATGTCCCTTCTTCTCTCCCCTTACTTCAAGTAATGCATTCTCTAAATGTACACTTAACTATTCAATCGTACCAGCCATTGATTGCCACTTGATTTAAGCCTAATTTATCCTTATGCAGGCATCTTGCTGCTTCTGAGGCCTTTGATGATTGTGAGCCACACACAGCGCAGAGAGAGTTGTAGATGGTTTGATTAATTTAGTGCTGCTGAGTATTTTTTTGAACTTGTAATTGTATTTTGTGTATGTTTAACTAATTTGTAATTCTGATTTATAGCCATGCTGGCAGAATCACCTAAACATGGAATGATGCATCGCCGTGGAATTTTAACCTGTACATAAAACCAACGGCAATTAATGAACTAGATTTGTGTGCTGTCTTAAGAGAATGAGTAAGGTATATTGCAGTCCGTACAAATTCCCTATTTGAATGCAAATGTGGCATAGATTAATTTATTTAATCCCAAAATGATTTCTTTTTGCCTGTTTTTTTGTTTTTGTTTAAATGCAGACTCCATAAATGAAAAGGTAAGAGAAGAGGTATAAAGATGTACAATGACTGAGGTGCACAGTCATCAGGTTTGCCTGTCCTGGAGCATCGCCTGCTGAGTTAGAATGGTGCTTCATTCACTCTCTGCCTCACTTTCCTTTCTTAGGCAGTCAGTAAGTCCACTCTGACACTCTTGACTCAATAAGAGCCTGGTGAGAGTTTGTTTATTACAACACATCATACAAAAGGGCACATAAAAAAAACCCCACATAAACAAAAGATGCTTCAGGGCTTCTCTATTGACTAGGTTCTGCTCCTTTTTCAATCAGGGTAACTCACTAGTCTCTGTTATCTCCTTGTGATAGGACCACTCCGCTCTTCTCCTAGAGCTAAGTAATACAAGCAATGATTATTCCTCTCCTCATCAGGAATCACAGCTCCCCTCTTAGGGCAGAGATGTGCTTCAACTATCTCAGCTGGTCCCACTTAGTCCACAGGCTCAGAGAACTAAGTAACCTTCTCCTGCTGATATCTGCTCCCTTCTAACTCAGGGCTTTGAGGGAATCTTCTTATTGACTTCGCTGGCTGTAGGCATCTGCCTTCTAATGAGATAGGAGATGAACTTATTTCAGATCAGTCCCAATTGGTTTGGAGAGGAGAGATTTGCCCTGTCTTCTCTGCAAGGTTCTTGGTCCCAGGCTTCAAGAAACAGCACTGGGTTTTCTTTCCTGATTTCTTTCAGGTCCTTGTATCTGTAATTAGACCTTACAACTCTTAATAAGCCATGCCAGGTGGTGGTAGAGACTGACCAGTAAAGAGTGCTGCCCTTATAGGCAAACCGCTGCAACATATGCACCTATAAAACTTATATCAGTTTACAGTCATGTGGAATATTTGTTGCAAATAATTTTGCCTATGAAGTTTTATTAAGGTTTGAGTTTACAAAATTTTCCTAGACATGTTACATGTCTTGTTTTTGAAACATCTTGTAAGAAATGTCAACTAGAAGACTCCATTGTGGATTTTTGTCATTGTTACAGTGGATCCCTCAAAGCCATACAGCTAGAGAAACTACTATGTGTCTGAGTTTCCCTGTTGGTGATATGAAGAAAATGAATCTAACTCCATGCAGCTGAGAGTGCCTTAAATCCTGAGGTGGGTCCCTCAAAGCCATACAGCTAGAGAAACTATGAGGTGTCTTAGTTTCCTTGTTGGTGATAAAAAGAAAATTTATCTACCTACATTCAGCTGAGTGCCTTAAATCCTGCAGATGGGTTTTTTTCCTATTTCATTTAAGGTAAATTTTACATAGTGTAATATTATTTGAGCAATAATATACTGCTATAATGAGTGCCCTCAGAAATATTCAGCTGCTGATATACATGACTGTTCTTAGCTCAAATAAATCTTTCCTCTTTTTCTTCCTTCTCCGCCCTCCCAAAAGAATACACCAGTACTTAAACTCTTCACAGCAAAATAAATAAATACATGCATACCCCAGCTCCACACTACATGACAAAAATCCATCAGCTCTCTCCTCCACACTTTATGGTATCTTACAGGTGGCTTCCCTACTTATCAGCTATTTTTCACGGTAGTAGTGAGAGTAGCAGGCATATGTTCTATGGTGGTTGTCTGATAGATTATTTGTAAAGGCTTCCCTTTTGTTCTTGAAATGGTAAGGTCTTCATTGATAGCTGATTATTGCCACCATCTGGTAGAAAGGGTCTGGTAGTAGAAGCAGGGGGGGTGAGGTTAAGAGGGTGCATGAAAGGTTATAAGGGGATGCTCTATCCTACGATCACTCATTAAGCTCTATGGAGAGCAAATTGGCATAGTCAGAGGGGAAAGAGGGCTACAGCAGTTGCAAGATTATTACTCAGAGCTTGACTCCTCCTAGTCTTCATTATGCAGTACTGCAGCAGCCAATGGGGTGCTGAGTCTAGCTAGTACTCCACATACTCTTCAGCTATGTCTATACTGGCGAGTTCTTGCTCAAGAATGGCCGTTCTTCCACAGAGCATCCACACTGCCTGCCTGCTCTTGCACAAGAAGATTTACAGTAGGACATGGGAAGAGAAGGCTTCTTGCGCAAGAGCTATGCTCTTTTCTAACAAGTATAAGAGCTCTTGCGCAAGAAGGCAGTGTGGATGGGCAACAGGGGTGTCTTGCACAAGAAAGCCCTATGGCTAAAATGGCCATCAGAGCTTTCTTGCTCAAGAGAGCGTCCACACTGCCATGGATGCTCTTGCGCAAAAGCACATGGCAGTGTGGACTTGTTCTTGCACAAGAACCCTAGCGCAAGATGTTCTTGTGCAAGAACCCACTAATGTAGACATAGCCGTTCTTGTAGTATTGGTGGGAAATACAGGAGAGGATTCCCCTTGTGACAACTGCCAAGCCAAAGCAGGTGCACCTGTGGAGAAATACCTTCCTGACTAAGTAACAGCTGGCTTAGTCCCAGCCTGAGAGAAGGCTAGAAATTTTAACAAGTCTCAGAATTTTGGAGCAAGCCTGTAAAATAACTTTACACCATGATGTAACTTGTTCCCATCTGTCATTGTAACTACACTACACACAAGATCAACCTAAGGCCTAGTAAAATGACTCTTAGGAGTACAAACCAAGCCTAACAGACTCATTTTATATTAAGAAAGTTACATGGCAGAGGAAGGAATTAGGGGTGGCAAGGAATCTTTAAGTTCCTCTTCACTTCTTGCTTCTTTCAATTTTAGCAATTGCCTCTGAAAGGACAAGCACTTTTTATTTAAAAAATGGGTGATATCTATGTTTCAAACACCACCATTAATAAAGGGCTCACATGAGCCCCTATCTCTTCATCGGTGGTCTGGTGGGGTCACCTCTCTCTTTCTCAGGCTGTTAAAATTCTTATAACCTTGGGTGGGGGATACAAGAATCCACACTGGAATAGCTCCAACAGAGAGATTATATTCCACTGCCTTTATTAATATGGATAGAACAATATCATTCAAGACAACAGCCAGTATGAGTAGGACATCATACTATGATGCCTATAAGACACTTTGTCTCCTATAGTCACAATCTCACCAGTCCCTCAAGCCCCAGCTCCTTAGATCTGGATTAAAGCACCTCCTTCTGCCTGGGCAAGACTGATTTTTATGCATGGTGCATGCTCATCAAGACTCAACATTCATGCTGCTCCCTGAGTTCACCTCTGAGTCTTACAATCAGACCTCAGTTTCCTATGTCCCTGCAATGGCAGTACATGCCCTCTCCTGCTATCTATGCAGTTCCTTCGATCATAAACTCCTCATCCTCCAATCAAAATAGACTTAGCAGGGAGACCTAGGGGGAAAGTCCCAGAACTCCCGCAAATCAGTCCTTGGTGGTAATGGGCCGGAGTGGAAATGCCAGCTTCCCATTCAGAGCCAATCAGGGACATGCAGGCAAAGCTAGCCTTCAAAGGACTGCTGCTGCACTCTGGAGTGGTGGATCTAAAGGTGATATTGTTCATGGAAGTGGAAAATGTGGGGAAGGACCCACTTTTTAAAATTGGAGCCACCACTGCTACTCTCGGTACATACCCCTACTGCTTTTTCTCCTTTGTTCAAATATAACTTATCAAAAGAAAGCTATGAAGTGGGTTTTTGGGCAGGGAAGAGGAGGTTAGGAGGATGAATTACAAGTCCCCTGTCAGATGGGAGTTGAGCTTCTTTCTCCAATAAGTGGTAAATATATTGGAGCACAGCATTCAGCAGCAGAGGAAGAAGTCCTAATGTTTGTTTCTTTCTACTTTCCTTGTTTAAAGAAGGTAAAGATGTATATCACCTGCAATTCACAGAGAATTTGCAAGGGCAGCCCCTGAGGCCTAGATGAGGAGCAAAGACATGCAAGGATGGCTTTATACCAGTTTGATCTTCTATAAGCTCTTACAGAAGGTAGACATCACGAGGAGTAGGAAAACACTAGCCATTCTCCTTTACTCCTTGCATATCTCAATACCAGACAGAGAGAGGTGTAAAGCTGTCATGCCACCTGCTCTAGCCCACACAATAATCGCAACACATGGGGGGGGGGGTGTTATCCTGCTGTGGCTATTAAAGCTGCAGTTAGGACAGCTATGTGCCAGTGATGCCCCACAATATACCAGGCAATATGGCCCATGTTGTAAAATTGGCCTGTAGGAAAGAGAACCAGACTGCCTAATTCTCCCTGGTGCAACAGCAGAAAACATTCAGCTCCCAAACTGTGTAATGCATATTTTTGTAAGGGTCTTCAAAACAGCAGCCAAAGACTGAATTGAAAACACTGGAAAATGATATCCAATATTGAAGAACACCTTCTAATATGACCTTAACAAGTTCATGTAACAATAAGGTGACAGGGCACCATGTAAAATAGTGACCTAGAGCTGACCATGGAGATAGATCAACTATTAATATTAGTTTTCAGGACAATCACCATCTGTAGTAGTCTCTGTTAAATATTGGAATAAAATGCAACATCATATATCTTTTATTCTTCTCTCTACTCCTTGACTTCCAATGTGGTCAAACACCATCGTCACATATTTAAAGGATACATATAAATGTACATATAGGTACCTACTTTTAATTTATTAGTCACTGGCTATGTCTACACTTGCAGCTTCTTGTGCGAGTACGGCCATTCTTGCACAAGAATCCGCAGAGCATCCTCACTGCCTGCCTGCTTTTGTGCAAGGAAATTTACAGTACGGCATGGTAAGAGAGGGCTTCTTGAGCAAGAGCTATGCTCTTTTTTAACAGGTGTAAGCTCTCTTGTGCAGAAGCTCTTGCGCAAGAGGGCAGTGTGGATGCTCGGCAGGGATTATTGTGTAAGAAAGCTCTATGGCTAAAATGGCCATCAGAGCTTTCTTGCGCAAGAGAGTGTCCACACTGCCCTGGATGCTCTTGTGCAAAAGCACATCTCCCACATGTCAGTGTGGGTGTTTTCTTGCGCAAGAGTTCTTGCACAAGAACCCTTGCTCAAGATTTTCTTGCGCAAGAAGCCACCAGTATAGACATAGTCACTGTGATTTTATTTTGATTGGGTATGCAGCATGGAGAGACGGGCTTTGCATATAAAGCCACTGTTAAAGATAACATGGTTTGAAACTAATGGGGCTTTTTCATTTCTTCCTTCATTTGTCCATGAGGATCACACATGTCCACACATCTCTGGATGTGTTTCCTGCTACTCAGCAAATACAGAAAGTACAAACCACTTCTTTTTAGACATTCCTTGTATTTCAATTACTGTTAAAATTGTGGATTTTAAAAATATTTTCTAAAGAATCCATCAGATTTTAATCATTTTAGTAATTTGGTCTAAAATAAAATATTTGTCTATTGATATTTTAAATGAAAAGTCAATAATTTATAAAGCACCAAAAACAGTGATAGGTGTTATGAATGTATCTAGGTTTGTGAACTTACAAGACTTTGAGAACTGCTTTTGCCTTTCTATACAAATATAATCTAGCATTTTAAAATCTATTTCGGAATGCCTTTATGGTAAATAATACAGAGTAGATGTTTGAAAAAAATATGGCTATTAGACTAAACTCTGTTTCAAGGAGATCTATGCAACTGACATATTGTTGGGGATCTCTGATATAAATGAATGATTACTTATTTCTTCTCCCTCAGGCTATGAATGAAACATGCAAGCTATTCAGTTTTAAATATTTTGAGTTCCTGACACTAGCAATGTTAACATTATTTATACTAATTTATATATGAAGAGACAAGTATGTTGGGCATATTTATTTGGAAAGAAAATGAAGATCCAGTTTGCCAATTCCAACCACTTTGCAGCACATGATAGAAGAGTCTCAAGAATTCAGGACATGGATATCGAACTTCTGCTCCAGATAAAAGGAAGCCTATTTTCATATGGTTTTGTGTTTGTCCAAGGAAAATAAACAGAGTTGTCAAATTGACATTCTCACAAGACTTACAATATTTTTTTCTTACAACTCCAGCTATTACAGTCCAGGGATTACATAAGAATCTTGGCTTTCATTAAAAGAAGTTAAGTTTTTAGCCTACTTAATTACTGAGAAATCCTGAAATCTCACTGGAGTACTCTCAAAAATCTGAACAACCCCAAATGCATTCTAACATTTAAAGAATTCACATGATTTTTCAGCCAAACTCATGATCAGGAGGTTGAGTCCTAATTCCGGAAAAGTGTAATATATTGGTAAAGTAAAGGATTAAAGTGATTGTAAATTAAAGGAATTAGTGAGTCCACACTCACTGACAATGCTCAGTGAGTCAATGCTTGCCAACATGTGACAGGACAGAGTTGAACTAAGTATTGGTTCCACTCAGCTGTGATGGCCCTGTCCCTGCATGGTGGGCCCTCCTCCACAGAGTTGCAGTGCGTTTCAGTGACTAGGTGAACAAAGTAGAGCTAATCACAGTGATTTTATTTAAATGCTTTTTTCCCTCAAATACAGCTTTTCAGTAAAACATTCACTTTCAAAAGCAAATGTCCCCTTTAGTATACTGGTTTTGTTTGGTTTTGGGAGCAACATGTCATTAACTTTTTTTTACTTCCTTCTCTCCCATTTGCCTAGTGAGGGTTAAAAGTGAGATTATGGTGAGGGTGGAGCAAGAGATGGACTCCTTCTGAAACCAAATAATGTTCTCAAAATTCAAAATATGAAAAAAACGACAGAATTTAAACAAAAGAAAAATGCCATTTCTTTCTTTGTTTCAGGCTAAAGTATGGTCTAAACAGAAAGATACACCAGTTTAACCAAATGTATATTTAAAATGGTTTAGTTAAATCAATTAAATCTGTGTAGAGATTTAAATTGGTCAGTGTCTGCACTCCGGGAGGGGGGAGGATTGCATTGATTTAACTAACATGGTTTCTAAACCAATGTACTTGAATCAGTGCACCAATTATGTAGAAAGGCTCTCACACAGGCATCAGAGACACTGGGTCACATATTCAAGCTTTACTATGCAACTATGAAGGCTAGAAACACTTAAATAACTGGAGATTCTGATCTCATCCTGTAATGGCAGGACCTGAAGTTCTAGGCATGAGTCTATAGTTTGGCACTCATTTAAGTGTTCCACAACCTGACCCTGAGAACTAGTGTAGAAAAACACTCTTTCCATTTTACTTCTCTAGAGTACCTAAGAGTTTGTTCAAATATCACCTGCTTAAAAAATACTGAATGTGACATCTTACTTATAATTCACTAGCCTTTAAAAATCAGAAATACATATCATTTTGTACATGAATTTGGTTATGAAAACCTCAGAGTGCAGAAAATTATTTTAGGCCATGTGTATAGCATATAAACAGAATTCTTGAGATACTGCTGTGCATGGCATCTTTTGTCTCTATTAGATTTACTATCCAACTGCAATGCACTCGCTTTCTAGTTTTCTGCCATGTTGTATCTAACAAAATATCTTCATGGCCTACCCTGCTTCTCTAACTGAAATACATGATAATATTAAGGGGGGAATCAACTTGATTAAAATTCTAACAAAAGCAGAAATGATTTTTTTCATACCGGCTTTTCCCCAAATGTATTATTTGTTCCCCTAAGAAAGCGCCTTGCAAGAACACATTTGAGAAGTTGTATTTTTATGCCAGTTCTTCAAGCCACTTTGCAATTTCTACACTCTGGTGTTTGAATGACTCAATATTATCTCTTAGGCTATGTGATCTTGTTCTGCAATCAAAGCCTTTATGTAACAAGCTAGTGAAATTAGAAATGTGATTAGAAAATGTGACTATATTATCTAAAACTTACACACACTTTTGTATTGCTTCAGCTTTTCAAGTCTTGAGGGAGCTGACAATGATTAGGATCTATTTCTAGTTAAGTTACAATTGGGAATAAGGGTCTTCTGAGTACGTGAATCTACCTTATTATGACAGAATCTCCAATAGAGATATGCATTAGAGTATATTGGAGTTTGCTTTTGAAACCACATGAAATCTTTGCATAAGAATTTGCACTGCAGCATACATTAACCAAAAGTAATATTAAAATATATGCCCCCCCCCAACACACACACAACCATACTACATACAAGTAATGGCAAGCACAGAGAAAGAGGGAAATTAAAATCTGAGCTTGATACATAGCAATACATTTGCAGAAGGGTAGTTTTCTGTTTGCACATGTAAATCAGGCTGACACAGTGTGGGTGTCCCATTGATGCGAGCAACCAATACTCAAAAGTTAACAAACAAACCAACTCTGAGAGCTACCTTGTGTGGGGCAAATTAAGATATTCAGCAACTGTAATCATTTCCCAGGCTGCAAGAAGTCAAATAAAGGTTGTCCTTTCTTCAGGGTTTATCCAAAGTCTTTTTAAAATAAAATGAACCCCAGGGCTACAGGTCTACACTGTAGGCTTTTTGTGCAAGAACAGCTGTTCTTGTGCAAAAATTTGCAGAGCGTCTGCACTGCACGCCCATTCTTGTATAGTAAATTTACAGTAAAGCATCGGAAAACAGGGCTTCTTGCACAAGAGTTATTCCTCTCCCCATGAGGAATAAGCCCTCTTGCACAAGAGCTCTTCCACAAGAAGGCAGTGTAGACAGGCAACAGGGGTTTCTTGAGCAAGAAAGCCCTATGGCTAAAATGGCCATCAGAGCTTTTTTGCCATGGACACTCTAGCGCAAAAGCACATCTCTTGCACAAAAATCACATGGCAATGTGGACTCACTCTTGCGCAAAATGGTTCTTGCGCAAGAAGTCTGCAGTGTAGACGTAGCCCCAGGAGTGAAAGAATCAGAAGATGAACATGCATACACACTTCCTCTGAGTTAGTTCAATCCTCTATCAGTTTAAACTTGACTGCTTGGGGCCTTTGGATCTAGCTCAAGCAAGTCCTGGTTCTGATGCTGTTTGTATTAGGCTGGAATGGAAAAGTGCCCTGCATAAAAGTGTCAGGATTCCATATTTTGTTTCCTTTGCTCTCCCTCCTCTGCCCTTCCAACCTTTTCTGTTACATATGTCTCAGCCAAGATGACATCTGTACAGAACTGCATTCACTAGTTTATATAACAAGGTGGAGAACAAAATGATGCTGGTGAAGAAGGTGTATATGGAGGGTGAAGAAATTGGAACCAGGTGGGGTGCATGGAAAAAGACAAGGAAAGACAAAGGCTTATATCAGTGTTACAGTATAAGCACTCTTTAAAATATTAGGGTTAGAGATGCAGCCGTGTTAGTCTGGTCTAGCTGAAACAAAAGACAGGACTATGCAGCACTTTAAAGACTAACAAGATGGTTTATTAGGTGATGAGCTTTCGTGGGTCAGACCCACTTCCTCAGATCAAATAGTGGAAGAAAATTGGCACAACCATATATACCAATGACCTTAAAACATGCATATTCCCTGTTACATTAAAAAAAAAGTGAACACATATAAAAATGATGAATCAGGTTTAAGAGCAGAGGGGGTGGGAGAGGTTAGTGTCTGTGAGGTAATGACATTAGGGATGATAATTGGGGAAGCTATCTTTGTAAGGGTGAGATAATTAGCATCTTTGTTAAGACCCATATGCAAAGTGTAAAATTTAAGCACAAATGACAGTTCTGAGGCTTCTCTTTGAAGTCTGGAGTTAAAATCTCTTTGAAG
>CM057847.1:107864612-107890429 GCA_030068395.1 Apalone spinifera
ATTTGCATCCCTTTTCCGGAAAAGGGTGCCTGTGTAGACGTAGCCATACATTCTCCAGTCTATAAATAACCTAATGGATAACACTGCAACCTTTACAGTCACTGTATTGCAGTTGTATCAAGGCCAATAAGTATAATACATAACAGAAGGAGAACTGTTATTTGCTAAGGTTCAGTCCTATTTAGCATAATCTCATTCTTTAAATAATGTATTTTGAGATGTTATAAAGATGCTGGGCTGCAGCCTTGGACTATGGCGAATAGTCTGTCAGCATTCCCAGTAAATCCTAAATTTTCAGGAATTG
Organism: Apalone spinifera; assembly: GCA_030068395.1. Taxonomy (NCBI): domain Eukaryota; kingdom Metazoa; phylum Chordata; order Testudines; family Trionychidae; genus Apalone; species Apalone spinifera. Next base: position 107,864,917 of record CM057847.1, read on the forward strand.
ATAATATACCTCACTTTAAGTCCGTCTTAAAGTGACTAAAACTCAGCTGATATGCAAACTCAGTTTCTGTTTTATAAAATATAGTATACATCATTATATGATTAAGAAACTTTTTTGTAGTTTCTAACTTCCTTATCTCCATTTTTAAGATCTAGATGACACTGATTATATTTAACAAAGAGACAATTCTGTCATTGTAAAATTGGTGGCTTTGTGATGTTTTCATTTAGAAATAGTTCAGATATAGTGGTTAATATTTGAAAAATAGTTCCTGATCATTTCCACTAGCTACTATTTATAAAAATTATTCTATTATTTATATTATCACACTGCATCTTCACTATGCATTTATAAATATCAATTTTGAGAGTTCAGTATCTCAGCTACATAACATCCCTTCAGGTTTCTATCCTAGATGCAAATGGTATCTGACAAATAAGATGAAAATTGGTTAAGTTATGGCATTTTTAAAATCTTATTGACTATTATTCCCCATATATCTCTAAACAAGTACTGGAGAAAGAGGGGATTATCAGTAACACTGAGGGGCACTGGGGAGAAAGAACTCAGACTGGCAAATTCAGCAACATCAAAAGCTATAAATTCACATTCTGCCAACACTTGATCTCTAGAAAAAAAATTAGAAAAGAGTTGGCATGGAATATAGCAGTGTTTGCTGTTCATGCTTTCAATCCTGGCTTAGTTGATTTACATCACATTACTAAGGTTAAGTCTCTGTTTTTTAAGTGAGTTTCATTCTTATACTTACTGTTTCCCACATTCACGCATAATACTATATTTCATACACTGCGTTATTAATGAACCAAGCAAAAACAAAAACAATCAGTCATTTTGTCAGGATAGAGGGAAACAAAGTAATATATCCATGAGTAGAAAGGGAAAAGAATAAAGCAGTCATCCAGCTACTGGTATTAAATCTTGAGTCTGCAGATTAGAGATAGGAGTGGATTTTTTTTTATAGAAGTGACATTTAACCCTTTATTGAAAAGGCAAAGGCGAAAATAGCAAAGACAACTAGGAGTCTGGTAGCAACTTAAAGACTAACAAATTTATTAAGGCATAAGCTTTTGTGAGTTGTAGCTTAGATTCACAAAGTGAAAGAAATAAATAGTCAGGGATATACACATACATACATAGATGGGAGTGTTACACAGTGTTAAGGAGGCTAATTCAATCAGAGCGGATATTGTTATGCTTGTATGCTTATAAGATACACACAGGATCATTTTAGAGAAAAAGGTAATATGCAAAGTAAAACACACACACACACACACACACACATATCAGTCCTGATATACCAGTACTGCCCAAGTAATACGTCATTATTGTCTAATAATAACACATTTACTATATAAAATGCTTTCAGGACAAACTTAAAACAGTCTTAATTTACATAAGCAAAATACTTGCCCTCTTTTATCACTACAAAAATGAAATGTTTAGTACATAAAGTTATATCAGTTAATACAAAGTAAAAAAATTAACAAGAGTCCAGTACTATTAAGTTTATTTAAAAAAAAAACCCTTTGCAATGAAAATAAAACAAATGCCAATGTTAAGAAAAAATATAGCAGTGTAATGTATGCATGACTTCACATGAGCAATGAGGCCTCATGTGTGGGAGATAGGATTAGAAATGTAAATGTGTCAGCAGGCTAGAAACAGAATATATGTGCTAAGTAGGATAGATAAATGACAGGTAAGCTAAAAGACAGAATGTCTTTACTAGTTAAGATAATCGAGAACACCCGAAAGATCAATTACAAAGGACGGGATAAGCCTAGAATGTAAGATGAGATACTGAGTAAATTTTACGTAGGAAGAGCTTGCTCTACAGGATTTGGTTCCTAAAAAGTAAGCAAGCCAAATACCAAAAACATAAGATGCAATACATAGTAAAGGCAATTTAATATGATATATATAAAGGAATGCTGGAAGTGTACATGATGCTCACAACTATTTGGCTTTTTTAATGTGTCACTTTACAGGTGTCGTACACTATGGACCAGCGTTTCTCAAAGTGGTCTGTGAACCCACTTTGAGAAACCCACTAGCTGGCCGCTCCAGTGTGTTTATTTACCAGCTCCACGTCCTTGTGGCTGCCATTGGCTCTGGTTCTCCATTTGCAGCCAAGGGAAGCCATGGGAAATGGCATGGGCCGAGCCACTGCATTCCTTGGTTCCCCTTGGCTACAAATGGTGAACTGGCACCAAGGGGAGCTGGAGGCTCTATGGCAGTGAAGCCTGTAAATAAACACACCAAAGTGATCAGTTAGCAAGTTTCTCAAAGTGGTTTCACAGATCACTTTGAGGAACACTGCTGTACACCCACCCTATGCACTTGAGTCTAATCAACTCAGCATAGCTTTGGTGTGTGCCTGAGGAAGGTACCTGAGTGACAAAATCTGGAGTTGAACTAAGTTCTTGGGAAGCCAAGTAGAAAGAGTTCTTGGAAGGAATACCAACAGCAAGCTATTGAGTTGTCAATGTGAACCTGTACCGAGATTAAATATTTCCCTTTTTTTTTTAGTTTGAATTTGTGTGAGGATATACTACATTAGTGAGGAGGAGGGTATGTTAAAAATAATCACCTGTGGCCATGTCTACACTATAGATAAGATCAAAGCAGCCATAGTCAATCTTCCAGGTTCGAATTAGTGGGTCTAGTGAAGACAGCTAATTCGAACTGAGAGGGCACTCTGGTTGATGCTGGTAGTCCTTTTTCTATGAGGAGTAAGGGAAGTTGAAGGGAGATTGTTCTTCCTTCAACTTCCTACAGTGTGGATGATGCCAAAATTTGAGTTAAGATCATTCGATTTCATCAACACAATTAATGTAGCTGAAGTTGCATCTCTTAATTTGAACATATCCCCTAGTGTAGACCAGGGTTGTAAGTTTAACGGTTTGCAAGTGAACACCTTTTTCTTATTCTCAACCATAAAGAAAAATTACTACAATTGGAAAAATGGTAGAGAATGATGAAGAAAAGGAAGACTGGATTTAGTACTGAGAGAAACTTCTCAGTATTTCATTGAAAATGACATAGACAATAAACACACCATTTTACTGAGAGTGGGTGGAGCAAATTAAGTTTAGTGGCACCAGAAAAGCCTCTGATGAGCTTGTTAAAATTGTCACACATTACTATATCCCCAACACATCAGAGGTTGTGCTATGTTTTAAATGTAAAGTTACTGCCAGTCTGGAAAGTCCATAGCAGTTTTTGTAACAAAACTGCATTGTTTATCAGAGCATGGTTTTAAATGACATATTGCAGGACAAACTTGTCTATGGTATCAGTGATGAAATAATTCAGAGACATCTGTAGGCAGATCTAAAACCTTTAGATTAAACACACACACATATACCTCTCTAGGAATAACACAAGAAATGGAAGTAGCCACACAGCGTGTTTTGGATTTATAGGGAAGCACTAAGCATCACATAAAAAGCCAGAGTAGGGGCTTCTTGTAAATGTCCAGCATTCCACGTAAAATAAATATATCTTTAATTAAACCGTAATGTCTCCCACAAAATTCCTTTTGATGTGGGGAGAAACCAGGACCATATCTCCTACCCATAAAACTTAACACTTACTGAGTGTTGGGGAAAACATTGGCTGACACAGGCCTTAACAGGGAGAAGTTATTTTTTCAGGCTTCTGAAGTAATTTATATAGGACACAAAATTCATGTAACTGGCTTACATCCAGTAGAAAAAAAGATACGGTCCATTAAAGAAGCACCATCACCAAAGTCAGAGTTCAAATTGAAATCTTTTCTAGGCCTGCTAAATTATTATAGTAATTTTTTATCCAACCTGACATCAGTATTGATACAATCACACTGACTATTTCAGAAAAGGAGAACATTCCAGTTGGGTCAAAACAAGACTATTGTGATACAATGTGCTGTTTGCTAATCTAGTCCATGTAATGTTCTTTGCAGACATTGGAGTGGCCTCAGCAACCCTGAGATTCATGTAGATTATGCTAGCCCTTTTATAGGGAGAGTTTTTTTCTCTCATGTGTCTGTCTTCTGGACAATGTGTCTAGCCATATTCTACATTAGTTAAAGATGATCGGCCTTCAATGACAATATTAAAGCAACCTTACTGGAAATAATCTTTATATAATAATGATTCATACTTTTTATTATTATACTGCATGCTAACTTTGAGAAAAAAGGACACATTTTCTTGAGAGACAACAAAAACAAATCTATCTCCTGCTTTTATGTGTTTCCTAGTGGAGAAGTGAATGCACGACATGATTCAACTTTGCTGGGGCCCACAAGTGAGAGCTCAAATGTCGAGTTATCAATCATAACTCTGCCAAAAGGAAAAAGAATAGAACTGTCCCTGTCAGGTTCCTGCAGGTGATGATTATTTAATGATGTGCAGTATTGAAGATTACTGATAGATGTGCTATCAGTTCAATCGGCTTCAGGTGACCATATACCAGCAAGAACAACTCTTTCTTCATGTCATACCCAAATCTGAAACCTGATTGGAAGAAATTCAGAAAATGAAGAGATCACATGCTCTTGGCACTAACATTTTCTTGGTAAACTCAAAATAGGAAGTATAGAGACAGAAATAGTTGAATAGATGTGTGCTATCGAGTTTTTTGTTGTTCTTTTCAGCAACAGATGGACCACTGTGTTAAAGAGTCAGCAGAACACACATTAACATACATTTACATGAGTTTATGCCATTATATTTATTTTTCTATATAGAAACAGTAATTAATATCAATGGGCTCAACAACTCTAAGCTCTTCACAGAGGTCAGCTTGGGAATAAAAGTTATTGGTACTTTTCCAAGCTCTGCCCATGAGTGAAACATCACATACTCTCTTCTGAAAATGTGGAAAAGAGAACAACACATGCTGTCTGGATTCTTGGATTTCCTTCACCCCCATGAAGGGCCTTTCTTTTTTCACTTTGGCATCCCAAAGTTGTCTCATTGAATTTGAACCACTTAGTTCTTGCGCATCACTTTGCAGATACCGGACCCCAAATTGGGACTGAGCAGGTTAACACCATGCTATGGACTGAGGAAGCCAAACCCCTCCTCTCCTCTGCTGGGCGTGCTTCAACCGGAACCACATCAAAAGAGGGAGCAACTCAATTCAGTCTAGACTGACTGAGGAGGACAGCAGATTGGCAGGTTCCTGCCATGAAGCTGTTAGTGCTCCAGGTGGTACTAAGGCCCCTGTGGATTCCAGTTGAGTGCTGAGGGCAACAGTTTGCTGATGCTAGAAGAATGCTAATGCTGAAAGTAAGGGTAGGAATCAACCCAGGGAATGAAGGGTTCCAGAGAGAGACTGAGTCTAAATACAAGCAAATCAGTTGCTCAAGGCTTTGGGTCAGGACCTAGTGGAGTAGGGTAGACCAGGGTCCTCATACCCTACACAGCAGGGTAGGATGTGTGATGGGGTGAGGTCATAGAAGACCCCTTGGGGGTGCTTCCTGGAGTGCTGACAAAGCCACTGACACTAGCCTCTTTGCTCTCTGGGGCTTCTAACCACCCTGCCCTGATGGGCCAGCTCATCTGGTCTTCCCCAAACATAGCACAGAGCTGAGATCATTTATACTGGTCTTGAAATAAAAGTGTTTTTATTAAGTACAAGCAGTAGGATTTAATTGGTTCAAGTGAAAACAGGCAGAGCAAAGTAGATTACAAATTTAAATCAACAGAAAATGCCTAACTAGTTCTAACACTGATTACAAACTTACCCTAAAACTGTTCTTATTCCAGCTAAGCCTCCTAACCAGGGAAGTTCCCTTTTGCCCTGGGGTCTCCTGCTCATTCTCTTGGGCATAACATGCCAGCCAGAAGCCAAGAACTGAAAAACTTTGCCTTTTAAATAACCTCCCTTTCAGGTGGGAATTCTGTTTTACCCACTTCCCTTCCATGGATAATTACCTTATCAGCCCCTACCAGTTGGGGGATCACATGACTTCCTAAGATCAACCACTGCTAAGAGTTAAAGAACAAAAGAGTTGAACACCCAGGCTATATCTAGACTTCAGACTTTTTTCAGAAGAAGCTTTTCCGGAAGAGATCTTCCAAAAAAACTTCTTCTGAAAGAAAGTGTCTACACAGCCAAAGCGCATTGAAAAAGTGATCTACTTTGTTGAAAGATAGCATCCACACTGAATGGATGCTATCTCACATTTAAGCTGTGATTACTATGGACAGAGTACCTGTGCTTTTTCCTCTTTCCTCTTCTATCGAAAGAACTCCCTCTTCCCTGTCCACACACGTCTTTTTCCAAGAGGGCTCTTTTGGAAAAAGGCTCCTTCCTCGTAGAAAGACATTTACCAATGTCAGAAAATCCCTGCTGTTCTTTTGATTTTTTTTTCGAAAGAACGTGATTATAGCGTGGACATAAGTGAAATTTTTTTCAGAAGAATGGCTGTTTTTCCAAAAAACCTCTTTGTGTAGGCATAGCCCCAGACATTGAGGGAAACACCCTTGATGGTTTTCATTTGCACATGTAAAACCATAAATCATTCCATACTCCATATTCCTAACTCTGCATACAAGAATGATACATACACCAAAATAAGATATGCAGATCCAGCAGATTGAGAAATTAAAATTGATGCATTACATGAGGTATTTTGTCCAAAGCATCTCTGAGTTATGGATATTGGTGTCCATAAGTCAATTTCATAAGGCATGAGGGTAGGTGAGGTGAAACCGTCACACCCTCCCCCTAAAATTACTGCCAGAGGATTGGATAGTGTCTAATGTGAAGGCAGTATGTTCAAAAATTCACTTGGGCTTTGGTTACACAATTATCCAGTATCACCAAACCCCGTGCTGTCAACTGTAGGAGTTTTGCCAAAGTTATGCACTCCTGTCACCTGATTGTCAGAAAACATGCTAGGATGCAGCAGTGTCCCCAGAAAGCATATAGCAACATCTTTCCATGTATAAGTGTCTTGGCATTTAGTCACCATTGCCATGAGGCAATGTACCTCAGTTTCCCCTTCCATACAGTTTTCCCTTCCATACAGCAGTGCAGATTAGTTGTGCCTTCACTGCTATGTCCAACTTTAAGCCTGTGCACAGTCACTAGCTAATAAGCTGCATGCTGATGGTATCCTCTTGCTCCTGTCTCCAGCAGACACAAAAGTTTTTCAAACACTCAGATATGTCACATACTTTCAAGAGGTTTATTGTCCATATTAGTTTCTTTGTGCTAATCAATAAGTCTTGCAGGAAAAGCCTTAAGAGTACCAGCAAACCAATGATAGAGTGGTGATTCCAAGTATGGATCTCAAACCATGTTCTCTCTTTAGACCATTTGTATTGTACAGTATCTCTTCCCCCTTTAAAATTCCTATGTACCAAAGGGTGTGTTCAATAAAGTATGCCATATCAAGGACCACTTTGGGACTCTTGGAAGGAATATGTTTCCAATGAAAAAGTCTTTGCCTCTCCCTTTTGAGGCATTCCTCACTCCTTCCCTCAGGTGGTCCATTAGCACACTCACATGCCTGTACAGCCAGCCAGAGTTTTCTACCTTCCTGACTCAAATCAAGTTTCAAATCAGTATCTGACACTAGTGTGTTTTGGATCAATGGGGTTTCCACTGATATCCCAGGTTCTGCTTCCAGGAGGCTAATGGCAGAGTCCCCCCAGACACACTACTCCCCCTTAAAGCATAACTGACAGGAATGCAGCTTGGGTTTACTGATACACACCCAGCATCCATCCCCGATCACCCTCCCCACTGCCAAAGATGGAGGAACCAACTTGTTCCCCCTTCTCAGAGCCATCTGCCACTTGTCTATCTGTAGGCACACAGCTTCCAGCAATGACAGACCTTTCCTTGGAAAGCCCTGCAGTCTTTCCTCTTTTCTCATTGGGTAAATCCTCAGCCAACAGGCCCCAGGATTCCTCAGCTCCCAGAGTAGCTTTTGGACTCCAGCCACTGTCTGAAAGCTCTGGTCTAAGATCCACACCTCTATGAGCCCTGGGGTTGGACCTGCCACTTGCTGTTCCTATGCCCCTCCCAGACATACCACAGCTTGGACAGACTCGCTGACAGTGGGCAATAACTCAGGGGCTATCTCTTGTCCCCTTCACCATCACAGTATGGTCACCAACCACAGGAACAGACCGTGCTGTTTTGGACCCAAGAGCAAATGCTTAAGCTCTGGCCATTCCACCCTGAAAAGAAGAGTGGTCTCCTAGATTTTGGCCATGGGGCATTATTGTCCTATGTTCCAGGACAATCTGATTGACCTTGATCATTGGGCCATACTGGCCCCAAAGGTGGGCTGTCACCTAGCTTTTAAAACACTAGACATTACCCCAGCCTGCCCTAGTGACTCAGGCTGCACGGCCACACTGCTTTCAGGGGCTGACTAAATATATGTGTGCCACAAGTACAAGTTCCCTTTCAAGAAACTATTTTGTTCCTATATACCTGAATAATCATAGTACTAAAGAAATCAGTATGTTTCACCACTAGTCCCCAGAACTTGGCCCCACAATTGCAATGTGGTAGGAAGTGAAGTCAATGAATACTAGTAGGTATTTATGGGTACAGTGGGATCTATTAAAAATCAATCTACTATATTGTATTCATCTCTATCTTTATCTCAGGAAAGTCTGCAAACACCACTCCAGATAATGTAATAATGTATCTTTTACAGGTGCTCACTGTACAGTGCAAAAAAGCAACTGTTTCCAAGATGTTTTACATGATAAAGTACAGGTCTAGGCAGCCATAGGAAAAGAGTTTGCCCTCATTGCATGATATATATTTTAACACAGCTGTATCAATGTGAGCTAGGAACTCCTCTTGATATCTCTATCTGGCTTAATCCCTCAAAGGGCATCTTAGGATGTCCAGGTCCATCTGTCTGGCTCTGGCCTCCACACAGCAGGCCCATTTGTGTGTATGACTCTGTGTTCTGCCATGCAGGTTCCGCCAAGGCTGCCTTTGTGGCTTCCCTACCAGCCAGAGCAACTCTAATCTGAAAACTGCTGGACTCTGACAGCAGAGCTCTCCTGTCTGTGTGAAAAGATTATGTAACATTAACTGGGGCTATATAAATGATTTCATGTACATCCAATGCTGCCTTGTCACAGGCAACTCTAAGAAATAAACTTGGCATGACTGAGAACAGCTGCTGGAGACAGATCCATAAGGAGAATGGTTAACTGGAAGATGTGGTTAATCCACAGTTATGATTAACTAATAAGAATGCCACCTATACACTGCATAAATATGACTGTTTTTCTGCCCTTCCTGCTTGTAATGGAGACAGCTTCCTTTTATAGTCAGTCTTCTCTGAAGAAAGGGATAATATGGATTCATACCTTACAAAAGGTAGAGGGGCTGTTGCAAAAGACAGTGCCTTACAAATAATTAAGCTTTTCTTTTTTTTTATTGCTTCTGAAACAAGTAGGCAGACTTAAAAGTGATGACACAATTAAGTATATCACCATCCAATTTATTTGATGGACATCTCTGACATTGTACAAATTACTTTCTAGGACACTAATGATTTCTTTTTGCTACTGCATGAGTTTCCTTTTTTTTAAAAAAAAGCTACTTTCCTCCTATACACATCAACTGCAAGGCACAAACATAAGATAATAAAAGAAAACAAATATTGAGTCTCATTGAACTAGAAACTTTAGCTGAGACCTGACTAGGGCTTGGCACCCAGGGAACATGAGTTGGGTTATATTGTGAAGCCAGTGAGGGACTTGGAGTTTGTCTGAACTTGCTCCACTTCTCCCTGGCAAGGCATGCTGAACAATGATTCTCACTGCTCATCATGTATATATGGTCACCATTTTTCATAGGAAGTACACAAAGCACCTTTGGGTATATCTGTGATAAAAGTGAATCGTCTGACATTATTATTTGTTATGAGAAAGACAGCAGCAAGTGTCTGAGCCAATAAGTTGTCTGGGAAAAATTTTGACATCTAAAGTGCAGTATTACCAAAAATGTAGAACAAGTAAACATGTGCATGTTGATCAAGGGTATGTACGTGATCTTTGATCAAGAATGCAACTTGGCTTGCGAAGAAATAGGTAATTAGATTATGATGTTTATCATCTGGGTGGTTATCAGTTGCACCTGTCAGCAATCACAGGCTGTTAATGTGATCTTGAGTTAGAGTAACATTATGAAAATAGAACAAACAAAAAATCAGCAACCATGGGAATGGAGCTTCAGGCTCTCCATGTATTAGGCAGAAACTCTTCAAAGCAGAAGTGCTTTCTCATCCATTCTCCTTGGTCTCTATGCATCTGCAGAACAAGTAGTAAGTTAATTAACTGCAGAGCCAGGATGTGAAGTTTTCATAGATTTATATAACTGGGAAGGCTGGATATCACTCTAGATGAACAGAGAATCATTTCATTAATGTGAGGGATGGTCTAACTAGTTTGGAAAAAAAAACTAATAAGTGACCTGTACGTTTGATCAATACAAACACAACATTTTTAAATATATAAACTTTGAGTTCAATTTTTCATTTTACCCTTAATTTTCATTTGCTTCTATGGTTCATAATTCCAGCTGGGACTGAGAAAAAGTTGCTAAAATGGTATGAGTTGGTGATCTCAAGAGATTTACAGCACAGTACTGAACACCCAAGAATTCAGATGAGGTTTGAGTAAGCATCCAAAAATATAGGTTGTCTAATAATTTGAACCAAGCTGCTGAACCATGTGAGCGTCCCTTGTTGTTAGTTAATATTTCTTTTCATAGCACTATTACAGTAATGGATAACAGAATATTAGATTAACAAGACCTTCTGTTATCATCGTTAATATTTTGTTCTCATATTCCCAGCAAGGCTTATTCATTCAAGAAATTTATAACAGAAATCATTACGTGTAAAAGTTGTTCATGCTGCATTAGCATAAACAAATTTGAACACAATGCAATGCTAGTGAGATATGAGTAAATATTCTCATTATGCAAAGTTTTCACATAAGCTCTTTTTCACCAAGCTCATGAAAAATTTTATCAGGAAACTGAATTAAGAAAACAGAATTATTCCCTTTTCTGCTACTATTAGGCCTATTGAGCTTTGTTTGATGACAGACTCTCTTGTTTTTTATTCTTGACATAAGCACCTTACTTTCTGGTCGCTTTGCTAACAATTTGGCTCCCTATATACAGGATTCCTGCCTATACTGAGTAAGGTTCTAGAACTGGCAGTGCAAAAAAATGGGTCATTTGTTGGTTTCAATAAAAAGTTCATATAATATCTGTTTAGTAACAACTAGAAACTTCTCCTCGGTATTCTATTTCTTCTGTTATTTTGCAGATCAGACATCTATAAACACTCTCCCATTCAAATTGCAGTGTTTATAACACCCTGTTAGTCTGAACATAATATCCCGTTTTTTTCCCTTGGTATAACTGAGATTGGGATTAATGTTTCTTAAAAGCCTCGTTAACAATATTTTTTGACTGAACACACTGGCATTTTTATTTAAGGTTGAATATAAATGTTGGATCTGGAAAGTTTGCATAAATATATTCCCCCATTCCTGTTCTACTAGACTGTAGGCATGGGTTGGAGAATGTCCTTTTCTAATTCAGTTAGTGGAAATGTTCAGATTGAATTGGACTTTCTGCCAACATCCACTTACGATAGTGCCCTTTTTCCCTATCATCCTATTCCCTCCTCTTTTTTCCTTTCCATACCAACATATATATAGGCAAACAGTCAAGACCTTTGAAACACTGCAGGAGATTGCCCATACAGAAGCAGACCTAAAAAAAATCTACCTGTGACATTTCTGCTTCTCAGGAGCTTCATTTGCCTGCAACATAAGATTAAATAACGAACCGAGATAAAAACCAAATACATGGACTATTTAAAGGTCACTTTGGAAAGCCTCACGTATTTTAATACTGAGGACAGGGTGAAGATTAGCCACACTTTAAGGAAAAGGTTAGTATTGAGAAAAATCTGGCAAAAAAAATCTAGATATAAAGAATTCATGTCAATCTGAAAAGGTTCATGTAAAACTAAACTGAACTGATGACTCCCACATTTCTCCCAATTCTATGTTGCTAGAAACAAGAAAAAATGTCATTAGGTGTCAGTCTCCTTTGGGCTCATAGGATGACATAGATATTGCATCACCTAGCAACAGAATCATCTATTTAAGATACAATGAAGATCATTTTTTTAAAATATCTTACAAATCCCCTAAGGTAGATAGACGTATGTGAACTTCCATAGAAAAATACCTTGTCTGCAGGGCAGTTTGTCCTTGTTATATCAGTGATTTTCCTATTGAAAGTCTTTGGCCTTTTGCTAGCAGAACTGAAAATAATCCCTCTCTCTTTTTTTTTTCTTTTTTTTTTCCAGAAGACTCCATAGTTGAAGCTTCTCTTACTGTTCATGGTAGCACTGAAACAGAGCCCGGCAATAACATTATAGGTCACACAAACAACGTGTCTTTTTTTTTCCAAACTAGAGCTTGCCTTTGTCTCTATTTCAGTACTCGCTCCAGATGTAAGGGATCTCCCTGCTGATTTCTGCTTTTATAGTTTTCCCATTCTCAGTTTGGGAAGGCAATAATTAATCTGTGACTTTCAGGTTTTGAGCAATGAGTGTTTGGAGTACTGCATTTTTGGGGTCCCCTACGTTCTGGAGTGACTGTGCAAGCTCTAGACGTGCCCAGTGTTGCTTTTGTCAGAAGGCCCAGATGAAGAAGAAACTCAACAGTTGATCCTGCTTCTGTCCTGCTGCCCTCAGCATCTGCTGGCCCACTCTTTCTTAGTGAATCCCAGATATCAAATAACACCAGATTTCTGTACCCTTGCTCATGCTGAATAGTCCCATTGATTGATAGATTAATAAAGATGATTCTGTGCTTAAAATGCCGGCCTGGGATTCCAGAGGTCTTGGTTCAATTCTAGCGCTGTTTTGGGAAAGTCATATGGGATGATATCCACAGCAGTATTTATGTGCCTAAACCCACACTTGAAACTGCTTGGAAGTGATAGTTGCCTGCCTCCATTGACACCACAAAGGTTTTACCAACATGGCCATGTCAACACAGCTGTGTCGACACTCTATGTTGGCTTTTTTGCCTTCTCTTGATCACAATGTGCTGTTCACCCTGGCACTTGTTGCAGCAAAACTTTTGTCTTTTGGGGCAGAGAGGATAGCATCTCTAAATGACAAAAGTTTTGTTGTTCAATAGCCAGTGTAGATATAACCTAAAAGTCTGCACCCAAAGAGAGAGGCAGAGTTTAACATAATACACCTCTGTTGTTGGCACCTCTGTTTGGCTTGAAGTGATCCAAATGAATAAGGATTGCAATATCCTTCTTCATGCGATAAACAAAGGCTTGGGAGCCACGTCTTAAACTTGTGTCCAGAAGGTTCAGATCTTTCTTTTAGTAGCTTGGGGCCCATAAAATGATGTCCTTGAATACTGCACAATACCCTCATGCTTAGAGAGATGTTTCCTTTTTGGATGTCTCATGCAAATGCAAGACGAGTCGGGTATGTTATTTGTTCTCTTCATTTGTACAAATTATTTCAGTTTCTTAAAATGAAAGCTTTTAATAATAATTTTATATTCTGAAATTTTCAGAAATTAATTTTTATCCATTTTTATCTGCATATATTAAAAACATTTTCTGATTAATATAAATGTTCATTATTTCTTTGAATCTATCTGATTTTAACGGTCTTTAGCTGCAAAATTCTAATATTCTGTCCAGTGCAATTCCTTTCTTCTTGGGATTTTCATATATAGGGTAAGCTACGTTGACCATGGAAAGCCTGGTTAGCATAAAAACACAACTTTTAGAATTATAGATAACTTTCAGGGAAACTCAGTCAGGGATGAATACATGTGACTGTAACATTTGTTTTGAGGAAACAAGAAAGTAGATTGTGACTTTAAGTGTGCTTCCTAGTCTAGATCTAAGTTAGTTCAGCTAAACCATTGCCTGTCATATTCATAGGATTTATAGCACAGACACCCTCAACTGACATGTCAGAAAGCCAAATTGTGATTACTCTCATTAATCATAAAACGACAGCACATACTTTTGATATTAATCTTCACACTCACAGAAGTCTTCATTATTGAAATAGGCAGGACTAGATATTTAAAAAATCTATAAGTAAGTCAGCAAGATTAGCAAATTTCTCAAAGAAATATTGGCAGAAAGAGAAAATAAAACTGCAAGACATTTAACCAGTGGCCGTGATGAGACATCCAGAAAGCAAAAAGTTCCATAGCATACTATCAAGTATCATTAATGTGTCTATGTTGGTTAATCCCTTTAATAACATGAAACTAGTTGTATATGTTTTAACTGTAGTGATAATTGTCATACAGTTGAAAACAAATAAAAAATGATTACACTTTTTAAATAAATGAAGAGTTTGGATAATATATAATAGCAAAAGAAAAACACATGGGAGACCAAAGACAAAAAAAAAAAAAAGATCTTCTACCTGAATTTTGTAGGATTACAAATCCTCAGATAAACACAAATGCTTGTATCTGATATGAGCAATCCAGAGAAATGTTTCGAAAGGAAAGATAACTTGCATTCATCAGAGCTGTTTTTGCCGCATTCTGGGCAGTGTTTGAGGCTGCTTATACACTTGTTATCTGCTACCTCAACAGGCAACTTTATTTATCCTTATCTTGAGCTGTCTCTCATTTTACTAAAGAATCATCCCCCCATTTAATTTGTTGTTTAACTCATCTTGAAACCAGCTGGGATAGACAATCCATTTTTCATCCTATACTTGATAATGAAATGATAACTTAGCAGCCATAATTGTTTTTACAACATCACTCATCACTAAGACCATGTGTTGCTGTGGCTGCATAAAGTCCTGGAGAAATTCACATTGATTGATTGCAACTATTATTATATTCATTGTCCCTAAATATTCTCTCCTCAGTCCCAGACCGAACTACAACAGCTAATAGACATGCTGTCTGACGAGTATGTATGATCAAAGACTAGCTTTTAGCAACAGAAATAAATGGAAGTATAAGCTTTTTAGTGCCTTTTAGGGGCACTTAACATAGGTCTACAAAGAAGGTATAGGATCAAAGGAATTAGTGGTGGAAAAGACATTGATTCCCTTTGTCTATTCCCCAGATAAGGCAGGGTTATTGCCTATGATTCTAAAGTATCATGACCAGTTCTGGGAATCCAATGGATGGGGTTTCTATCACTTCACTCAGGTCAGCAAAAGTGTCTTGATATTTAGTGTAAATCCTTCTTTGCTCTGCTTTGTCCCATTATTATAGTTATAGTCTTCATAATACCATGAACATTTCTGTTCTTCTTATTGCTTGTACTCCTCAGATACTTGCAGAGAGTTAGCTGGTTTTTAGTCACGCTAACCTTGTTTGATCCTTGTCCTTGACCCATTGGTCTATGATATAACTCTTAATTACATACAGCAATCATATTGTATTGCAAGCTCATAGCTAATGTACTACTCACCATCTTATCTGGTGGGGTTTTTGTTGTTGTTGTTGTTGGTTTTTTTTTTTTTTTTTTTTGCATTACTTCTTGTTTATTTGCCAGACACCTCCTTTTTGGATCCTGTTGATTTTTTTTTTCCATTCAAATCTGGTGCTTCTTCCTAGCAGCTAAGTCTTAGCAGAATATAGTTCTTGGGGAGCAAACCCTGAATCAAATCCAATGTGGAGAAGAAATTAAAGCAGGTGACATTGCAAATCAGTGTTGTCCTTTGATATCTCCTGCAGCTGTGCTAGCTTTCCTCTTGGTCTCCAAACCTTTGAGTGCAATCTGTACTACTGAGACAAGCCCCTGCCTCCTTATTTTTTTGTGCCTAGATGGACAAAAGGTTGGATATAGGGGGTCCCTTTTCAACCCCTTTTCACCCTTTTCAAACTTGCTTATTGGAATGTTAGGATAGTGTGCATTGGTATGCCAAATGTTCTAGAGGATCATGGAGCCTAGAAAGTCTACTGTAATTGACAGAGAGCTGGTAAAGTTTGATGTTGACACAGCCACTCTCTCTAAAATGAAACTAGCTGAGATAGGTTCCGTACCTGTGATGCATTACATCTTCTCTCTGGTACAGAAAAAAGTAAAAAAAGACCACTGCAAATGTGGAGTGTGTATTGCACTCAAAAACTGATTAGTACCAATGGTCGAAAGTTCTCTTACAATGTCAGAATACATTCTGTCACTAAGAATATATGCCATAGTTGACTTTGCCAATGTCAATACACTTTCCAGAATCTCTGAAGACTTGTACTATGCTATCAGGGTACATCTACACAGTAGCGCATACCTTGAAATAAGCTAAACAATTTGAGCTATGCAAATTGCATAGCTTATTTCAAAATCTGGCGCTGTGTACACAACACTAATTTCAAAATAAATCACTATTCTGGTATCTACCTTAATCCTCGGGCAATGAGGTTTACTGGAAGCCGGAATAAGAAGCCCATTATTTCAAAAGTGTTTTGAAATAACGGGGAAGCTGTTAAGACATACAGAATGCTGTGTAGACATACCCTGAACACAACTCATCAGTAAGCTTCCACCAGGCAAGCAGATACCTAGTGAGCAATCTCAGCACAAGAGTTGACACAAACAAAGCTGTTCCCCACATATTAGCAACAACACCCCAAAAGACCTAGGAAGTTGTCTCCAGGTCACTGCAAATCATAGAGAAACAATATCATATCTTGCATGTCCCTGGAATGCCAGTGCAGCATAGAACATATTCAGAATGAATATCCAGATAGCTGTACCATTAACTTTAAGTTAAAAAAAACCTACATGATAAACTGGTTTCCAGCATATTCTGAAGAAAAAATGCTTCCAGTTATTGCAGCAAAACACACAGCGTATCTTGGTTACAACGTGAATTTCTCTCCTGAGATACGTCCTAACCTCACATTGCAATGAACAGCAAGGCAATGTGCTTGATCAAACAGGCCCACTCTGTACAAGGAGATAAAATATCCATTGAGAATGGACATCTAAAAGATGTATAGGATGGAATCAAGAAAGCAATAGATCTTTCAGCCCTGTTCAAATCTCTTAATGGAGACCTGGTCTTTGTCAGAAGTAAACCAGTGTAATGCTGGATGGAACATGATTCCCCTGAAACTACTGTTTCTCAGGCAGCACTAAATGTGGTACCCAGGCTCTAGACTACCAAAGAAATTCATACGTAAATGAGCTTGAAAAGGCAATAGCCTTCCTTGCACCAGGAATGGAGTTAGGAAAATAGGAATTCCATCTGGAGTGCTGAAAGAAGGAGATGTTTAAGCAGGTTGTGCTTAAACATCTGCACGCTGTTTGCTACCTGAAGAGATACACAAGACATGAAGGCTGCCAGCATCATAGCATACAAGATCAAAGGAGATGAGAGGGAATTGAACCTGTTTCTCTGATGCCTTCCAACCCTCTCTTTGGTGTACCAAGCAGAGAACTGGTAGAAGAAAGATTCTTGCCCTTACTTCTAGTTGTGTATTATCTATATTAATGGGAAGGAGCAGAAAGACTGGATTTTTGTTCCTGATTCCATCCAATTAGCTTATCATTAGAGGGTCTCTTCCAGGCCACCATCATCAAAAGAATAAAAATGTTTTAAAAATATGAGCAGAAAAAACAATGCTATTCAACAAATATACTGGAAACAAAAAAAGGGCATATTTTTATATACCAAGATAAAGCTGCTGTGTTTATTAGAAGCACTTTTCTGAGGATAGAGACTATTAACATTATTCAAGATATACAGCATATGTGGAACATTAGAGAAGATCAAATACACACAAGGAGTGTAGAAATCTCTCTTTAAAAGCCCACTTTTCTTCTGTAAGAGAAATCTTTATAAATAGAATATGCAGCCCTTATAAACCAAACATGTGAAGAGTGCTAGGTAAAGTGTACACATAGCAATGTGAAGTCTCTTTAATAAAGTAAATTCCCCTTGTTGGTTCAAAGATTTCAGCTATCTTTCAAGCTCTCCATTTACAAGATTTTTCACATCAGCACTTAATATGCTTAACATCCACTTTTTGAGCTACAGGCTGAAGATAATCTTCTGCAGCTGCAATGAACAGTCGTGGGCTGTGTCTCCTCTTTAACCCACTCTGTGCAAGTGAATGCCATTTCAGAGAAGAAAAAACCTGTGAAAGGAGGGTTTGTGCTCTGCATGAAGGCACTAGAACTGCACCAATTTATCCATCTTATTTTGTAGCACTAGCACCTATGAAGTATGTACATACATCTAAATTACTTCCCCCACCCTTTTGTGGGTGCTTTAGTAGGGAGAAAAGAAAAAGAGAAAAGCATCTGCCAATTCTAATTTGGCTTGCAGCCCAGGGAAGTGAGGTTGGCTAGAGAACTAGTAGGCCTTGAGAAAGCTTGCTGGTGAGTGGAGGGGTTATGAATGCAAGCTTATGTGGCAGCAAAAAGCAGTGCTCCGGGCACCATGGCACTGCTGATTCATCTCTCTCTCCTCCCCAGCATAGCACAAGCTCACAAGAGCTATAATGAAGCCCAAGGTAAAGTTAGTCATTGCTGGATATCTGTTATGAGTGTTGCTGGGATGATGTTGCCTAGGATTTTCCTATACCATCCCATCCTATATGACATTAATTCCTTAGTACCATCTTATCCCATAATTGCCCACCATAAGGTTTCTTAAACACATTCTGGTACGGACCACTTCAAGGTATAGACTACTGGACTAGGTGCATTTAGATCTGATTCAATACAATCATACCTCTGTTTTTGGGCTGTTCACCTAGTGAGACATTTAGACAGCGATTCCTTTCAAAATGTTGCACTACAGTGAATTATTCAAAGATTGACAAAAGCGAAACAGAATCCAAGAATACAAAGCCATTCCACTGATAGAGCTGGGGAAATGTTGACACTTTGTATTAGTAGTACAAAGGCATATGATGCTGAAACTACTCCATCTCTGATTGCTGTGCATGAAAGTGTATAAAAAAGGAAGCTAAGCAAACTGCAGCTTTGATCTTTTTTTATGTCTACTCTTTTTATTTACCATTCAAAACCAAAATGTTCATATTTCATATAGAGTTGAATAATCAGGTAACAAATTCCTCTCCACTAATTTTTGTAACCTCAGTTCTCTTTTAGTCTCACAATTCTATTGAAAACCTACATCAGTTTGATAGAGATTCTTCAGTACACAGTTGCTCTCAGCAAATAAGCCCAGCAGTTTTTGCTTGAGTGTGGAGGAAGAGAACAAGTTACTTACTGCCTTACATATCCATCTTCCAAAAACTGACAAGCCTACTATATATCTAATCATGGATATTTTTTTCTGGCTAGTGCAGCATATTTCTAATAAGAATGATGCAAAGCAATGTGGAGCAAGCTATCATAAAGTGTAACAGTGAGTAGGAGTATTAGGGGACTGCATGTCCTTGCACTTCCTAATTCCATCCCTCACCTCCAAGGATGTGGAGGCTTATACACCAAACCAAAATTAATGCAGATGGCACTAACAATAAAACAAAGATGGAGAAATGGTCTATATAATAAATAGGAAGTAGGCAACATGGCATAGTCAGAGGATGCAGCAAGGTACTGGGATATTGCCTTGAATTGTTTGTGGAATGTTGTAAGGGAGCAAAGGAGAATGAAATTCTGAATTTAAAAAGTGAAGCAGATTGAGGCAGAACATAAAATTAGGACAACAGCGTATGTCCTACAACAGAGTGGCATATGCAATATGGAGGAAGGCAATGCAACATACATAGGATGAAAAAGGGCACTAGAAAAAAAGGCAGAAGGATCAAGAGTTATCTGGTACAGCTTTATGCTGCCATTACTCATTTCTGGCACCAGACTGGAAGATGCTGCTATTGTGTTCCCAAGACTTCAATATGAAGTAATATTTTCAGGGAACCATAGACTAGATGTAGTCAAAAAGCCATCAACTGGTTCACTTTGCATGTTGGAATTAATCTCCCAAGCTAGTGCTTAAGGTACTGCTTTAAAAAAGATATCATGTTCTACTCTCCGAAGGGGCCAGATTAGCTCCCAGTGTAAGTGAGAGCCAGTTGTTCACCTCCTCCTCAACGACTCATCTCGTCCGTGCACAGATAGAGGCACATGCAGTATTTATTAAGTAATCCTTAGGAGGCAAGTTGATTGCAGAGAAGACAAGGCACCTTTTTATTAAATGCATAAGCACCTGAGTTTGCCCAGGATTCTGGAAACATTTAGTTCATTCTGACTATGTCCAACCACTTAATACAGTTATCACCGAAGTCATCCATATACAGTACTCTCATTATATTGTCTCATTTGTACCGTGACTCTGATACAAGTAATAACTTGGATATCTCCAGGGTAAAGCAGGAATATGGAGTATCTTCTATGAAAAAGAACAAAATGCACAAATTAAGGGATAGAGGAACATGTTAGAAAGGAGAGTAAAAATCAAATAATTGACTTTTTAAAAGATTCTTAACTAGCATTCTAGCCATTTCAGTGGGCTTGCTTCACAATTGATTCTGGTGACTGCTGTCATTAATTGGTACACACATACACACACACAGTGTATGTATTTATACTGTATATATGTAGTGTGCCTAGCACAATATAGCCCTGATCCCTGGCTGTGGTCTCTACATGATACTAAAATAATAAATATTTATGAATTCTTCTAAGTTTGTGTTGCTGTGTTTGAAAGAAAGGACCCAATAAATCAAAGATTTCTCTTGACTCATAATAATCCCCCCCATTTAATACATGGCTATGATGAAATTGAAAAGTAAAGTATGTACAAGAGTCATACAGTCCCATACCAGACTCATAATATTGTTCTTGACAATAGAGCACTTCTACTGGTAAAAAATAGATTTGTTTGAAGTCAAAGTCATGACAATTTTTTCCAGAGTAAAGAGAATTATATCAGAGAGACATTTAAATATGGTAGAGCAGAGCTCCCCAAATGGCAGCATGTGCAGGAACATTTGGGGGAGAGTCAGTGGAACTGGGCCAGCCATCACAGTGAGTAGAGAGGGACGGCCAACCAGCCCCATTCTGCACCAGCTCTGCCCTAACCCACCTCCAACTGCAGTCCTAGCCTCAGCCACTGGCTCCTGACCCAGCCATGGCTGCTGGCACTGACCTTGTATCTGTTCCCACTCCTAGCTGCTAGTTCCAACAGCAGCCCCACTTCCAGCCCTAGCCCCAGCCTCAGCCCTCACTCCACTACTGGCCATGGCCTCAGACTGACTCGTATCTGCAACCCCCACTTCAGCCTCTGTCTTCTGGTTCAGCTAAACACCCAGTTAAAAAGGGACCATCCCCAGCCCAGTACATGGGGGTGCAGGAGAGAGAGTGATGGACGGACGGGGAATGGAGTAAGCAGTGGAGCCTGGGAGAAAAGCCAGAGCAAGGGTGTTTGGCTTTGTTTGGTGAGAAAGTTGTTGGCAGCCCTGTATGTTATCTCTCTGAGTAATACAATGAGATCATGCACGCCATTGCACTGAGTAACCTCACTGGCAGTGAGCAGCTTGCTTCCACAGGACACGATGAAATCCAAAGATAGTTCATTAGCTTACAATAATGTAAAGGTTTATGTATAGTAACAGTACTGCTACCATGTTCAGGTTTTACAGGAGATCTGTTTGACTGCAAATTAGATATCACTGTCAATGAGAAGTGACCTTCTTGCCCCATCAGACCCAGTTACATTGTTCACACGATTGCCTCATCACACCCACCTACATTCTCTGTTTCGTGTGCCCATGATTAATGTCATAGCTTTCCTATCTCTCAGAAATGCACGCAACTACGTATGCTCCTGGTCTGTCTCCTTTTCTTTCCTGTCTGCCTCTAACAGAATGTCAAGAGTGAATAGGCAGCATCTGGTGGAGTCTCAATGGAATTCAGCTACAATAGGCAGATTAATTCTAATGCTAAGACAAGCACAAACTTCCGTGAGGTTTGAGTGAGCAGAGAAGCAGCTTTAAAATTGTAGGACCAGATTGTGGAGCTCTCTCTGGGGAACACTTATGCCGTGATCCCTGAGACTTCACTGGGAACGCTCATGAAGAAAGGTACCACTCAGCATAATCAAGGGGATCAGAAACTGACCCACAGGTATAATTGGGAACACATTTGTATAACTAGAAGCTCTTGTATATCTACAAGGCACCAAAACCTTGCTCACATAGGGCCAGATTGAATATTGCCTTTGGTTGGCCATGCAGGAGTGACAGAGCAAGATAACTCTCCATTTGCCCAGCAGAACAGGAGCTATTGCTACTTGAGAAACAGCTCATTGTTGCTCTCCCAAGAAAGCCAGGCAGCAAAACGGAGGCAGGGCCATGTCTCCCCTCCACACTAGCCTGCAGAATGGTGCTGGTGCACTGTGGATAACATTCTGCACAACCCCTATGCAGGGCTGGTGGCTGAATACTAGTCTAGTCCTTGGTGTGTTTCTACATGCTCTCGGCTCTAGCCAGAGTAATAACTATATGCATTCCTAAAACCTCACAAATAAAAGCACAGCTGGCTTTAAATAGTTTTTCAACAAAGAAAGAGACGTTATTTGCCTTATGCAATCATCCTTACAGGGCTCTTCAGTCATTGCCAAGGGTACTCAGTTTTGCCCTATGGTGTCCATTCTATTCCAGGTAGGTGCAGCTTTTTGCTCATGAACATTATAATCTCTTCTCTTAAAAAGAAACAAAAATTACTATTGACTTAACTCTGTATTTTCCAAATCTGAGATCTGTGAATAGCCCTGTGCTTTCCATGTATACAAAAGGCAAATAAACTGAATACACCAAAACTTCCCTGGAAAACAAGAAGACAAAGGGAGTCTAGTGGCACTTTCACTGTGACAGGATCAGAGACTGTTCAGTTATCACAGTCTGTGAAGATCCTGATTCCTTGTTGCATTTTGCATAGTCTTTGCACTGGTGCAAAGGGAATGTGAAATGGATACAAAATACCCTTAAATCAGTTTGGTTTATTCTACATCCATTTAGCATTTACGTTTTACTGGCATAAGTAACCCAATCATGCAGGCATTGCTGATTCAGGCCACAAAATTGTAGTGGTGAAATACTTTAAATTATGTAAGGTAGAAGAAAAAGGAAGAAAAAAGCAGACAACAGATTCTAGAAAAACCATATTTTTCCTGTATCTTGTTCTCAGTGCAAATATTTAGGTATTAGCTATTCATTGATGAAGGATTTGAAAATGAAAGTAAATAAATCCATCTTTAATCAAATGTTAATATTGGGTCAGACTGTTGAAAGCTAATGAAAAATATGCAGATGCTTTATATTAACTATGGAATTAGGCATAGATTAAGTCATTGGGAGCTAGGGACCTAAGTACCTTTGAGAATTTGAGCCTGAGTGTCTAACTTAACATTTACCAATAAATAAATAAATAAATAAATAAAGTAGATTGATTAGCTAGGTCCCTATGTCTGGCTACAGACAGGAAGATAAGTTGATAGATATTAGAGCTGGTTAAAAATGTGAAAAAAATTGTTTTTCGATTTTAAAAATTTCAGAATGAATCAATCATTGATGAGCTCTAGAGCTGCTTGAAATTTCACAACTTTTGAGTTTCAAGTGAAATTTTGGGTTTACGGGGCTCGCATTAACACTCTAAAAATAGCTATGTAGGCAGCGCTTTCAAGTTGTGGCTTGGACTTTGAAGCCTGTCCTCTTCCCTGGCTTTAGAGCCCAAATTCTAGCACAAACTGCAACTTTAAAGTGCTGTTTGTACAAATGTTTTTGGACCATGTGACCCATTAGCCCAAGTCTCTTGACCAGGGCTGAGAAGTTCAACCCCAATTGCTCCAAAATTCTGTGTGGACATCCGGAGCACAAAGTTTGTGTTTACTGCTATACTCCTTCATAGGATACAGCCTATGCCTTTCTTCCAACTTCCTTGTACCATGACTCTACACTTTTTGGATCACCGGAAACCAGCAGGGAGTGAGCAGTCTTTGTGTTCCATTGAAGACAGGGACTAGGATTCTGCCTGACCAGTTTGTGTGCTGTGTAAAGGTAAAGGGAAGCTCCTTACTCCCTTCCCTCCCAAGTATACCCTGAAAATGTACAGGAAGAGTCTCATTATATGTGTATATATGGTGCCCAACACAACAGGCCCCCCTTCCCCCCCGGTGCTCATAATAAAAAAATCATTATGGGTATGTCTACACATCAAAGCTATTTTGGGATCCCAGAGGTATCCCGAAATACTCCCCTGCATCTTCACAAGCATAAGTTATTGCGTATCTTATTTCAGGTTTAGAGTGAAGTGTAGACATAGCCTATGGGAGTAACATTGAATGTAACTTTGTTTGAGTCATGGTCTTCTGTCAAAAGAAATATGTGCATGGGCTGGTATTTTTTGGCCATGATTGTCTTTCAAGTTTTATGGCTCATTGATTGGTTAGGGTAGCAAGTAGGTCACTACTGAAGATATGTGGTATAAGAACACTACACTTTAATTATTGTCTCAGTGATAATGGTAAAGAATCCTCAAACAGCAGAAATTATGAATAAATGGCTGCTGCAGCTGTCTTATGCCATAGTTGCTGTTCCATAATCTGCTTTTTCTTGCAATATGCCTACACCTACCCAAAGAGAAAAGAAAGGTATTAGCATAGTGAAAGCCATAGCTCATCTTCCTCAAATGCACAGCATTGATTTGTTTCCATATATGTCCAAACAGTGCTTTGCATTTGAGAGGTCTTTAGAATATTCAGGCCTTGACCTTCAGAATACTATTAATCGTTGTGGTTTTATATATGTAGGGGCTTGTACTGAGAAACCGCAAGCAGCTGAGTTAGTTACTCTATAAATCACTCTCCATCTCTTTTTTCTCTGAATTTTACTTGACACAAAGTGACACTCAGGTATTTTGGTTTCTTGCCTCATTAAGTGTCACCGCAAACCAAAATCTCTGCTGAAGGTCAGGAAATGATCTTAAATCTTGTGAACATTTTGATGAACCAGGAATGAGTTCTGAACTTAGTTCAACCTTCAGGCCATTTTGAACTAGTTTATGGTTTTGCCTGTGAATAAATGTGGTTGACTGATTTACACTTTGAGTCCAAATTAAAATGGAAATTCAAAAGGGTACTAACAAGCTTGGAACAAAACCTGAAAAAGGGTTTGCATGAACCCATAGAAATCAGAATCACAGATATTCTCACAGGTTCTAACAGAAACCAAAGGTGAAACGATGGAGGCTGGATTTCATCCCAAATTTCCATCAGTCATGTTCCCCAGTCTTGTATAATGCATGAGACCGATATGAGAAGAAAAAGCAGTGAAAGAAACAGAGATGGAAATGTAACTTGGTTTTGAATTTGTGAGAAATAGCTTCCTTTCATTTAAATATTTTTTTCTCTTCCCCCTGCCCACCTTGTCATCATTAAGGGTACGTCTACACTAGCCCCCTAGATCAATCTAGGGAGGCTAATGAG
>CM057847.1:107904886-107933146 GCA_030068395.1 Apalone spinifera
CCAGCATTTCAGCGTTACAGACTCTCAGACATTGGGCTACTATATATATGATATTATTATTATTTTACAATAAACTTCTTTAGCCAAAAAAACCATGGCCATTTATCTCTGAATAAAACTTAAAATTACCCCAGGAGTAAGATCAATCTAAAAGTTTCTATTTTTGTGATATTTTATTTTAGTTTCTTTCAACCTCCCCTTCTGTATTGCCCAAAGGTGCTTGCAATCATTTTACTCCAAAGGACTGTGGTATGCATATGATATAGTGTTAAGATATTGGGGGAAAATTCAAAGGTGCCTAGGGGCCAGCTTTTTAAAGGTATTTAGTTGCCTAAAGATGTAGATAGGTGCTTATGAAAATCCCGGCAGTTGCCTAGATGCTGAACATCCATTGATTTCAATAGTAGTTAGGTGCCTAAATACCTTTCAAAAATCTGGCCCTTATGTACTTTTTGAAACTTTTACTCTTCCATGTTCATTCATTGAAAAACTATCTGTAATCACATTTTAAAGTTTTTCATTTCCATGTTTCTTATATTCACTACTGGTCCAATCTCACAATAATGCCATCTTTAGGGTTGGACCATTTCATAGTAACTTCAGCAAGAAATGGCCTCTCTGAAGATGTAGCCATTACAGTATGTGGTTATTTTCAGCCTACAATTGATGGGGGAGAGGACAGGCTAATCTCTTAAAGTTGAATTAATTTTCCCTCCCAGAATGAAGAATGTTCACTTCCAAACATCATTTAGTTGGGATCAGTACAACACATCTTCCCATGTGTACTATTCACTCTGTTTAGTCTCCTCCAATAAATATATCCTTAGATGGAAAGTAATATCCCTAGCTCTACCAGGTGATCTCTTTGCCTACATGCTCCCCCTTTATTACACCTATTTGTTTTTTCTCTTGACAGGTTTAACTTCAAATTGTGATGGTTGAGAAATCAATATAGAAAAAATTCTGGTTTTAAAGTTCTGGGCACATAACATTCTTGCCAGCACTAATCATAGGGATTTTATTTAATTTCTGGCTGCATTTTCTTAAATTCAGACATTCAGGCTTCTGACATTTAAGCTAAGATGCTAACAACATCTATCTAAGTCTAATTTTATTTGGATGCCATAATCTATTTTTGTTTGCAGTGTTGTTGTAGTCATGTTTGTCCCTGGATATTAGAAAGACATAGTGGATGTGATAGAGTGTTTATCCTGCACTAGTCCAGAACAAGTTAATGAACCAAATAGATCAATGGCTGGATGGAATTAGGTGGCCTATGTTACCCTGGAATGATGACGGAGTCCAGCTGAGAAGGAATGGGGCTGGTGGGGCTAGAATGAAGACTAGGAGCTGGCATCAGAAAAGGGCTGAGGTGAGAGAATCTGCTTTCACTTTCTGGACATTAGAGAGGGAAGGAAGGAAACCTAGAAGGAGAGGGTGTAAGAAATGGCTCAGGGAAAGAGCAGCAAGGTTCAAGGTGGTGCAGACTATTGCTGCTGATTAGAGGGCTAGAACCTGGAGAAGAGTGAGGACCCAGGAACTCTTATCATCCACTGGTGAAGTAGAAAAGTCTAAGTAGTGAATGGGAAGACTAGGACATTTCATTCTATGGGACCTGGAAAGGGATAACACATAGGGGCTTGACCAGAGGGCCAAGCCATGGAGAGAGAACACTCTGACTTGGAGTGAGAAAGAGGCAATGGAACATGGGAATGGCCAATGGAAGGGGTCATATGATGTGGAAAGAGCTAATTTCTGGAGTAGCCAGGAAGAGATGCCCTAGCAGTTAATGAACCTTGTGGTGGTGTATGAGGCAATACTGGTTATTGAACCAACTTCAACTGGTGAAAGAGATAAGGGTTGAACTACATATAGCTTTTCTTCAGGTGTGGAAAAGGTAATCAGAGTGTCACAGTTAAATATAAGGTGGAACAGTTCATTTTGCACGTACGAGACCATTCAAAGTGAAGGACCTGGTAACAAATTTGAAGGCATAGGTCAAAAAGGGATGAGGAAGGGAATTAGTGGTTTACAAATTGTTGTAATAACAATAAATCCAGTGTTTTTATTAACACTATAAATTTTAGTGTCTAATGAAGTTATGAATTTAAGCTCCCAGGCTCGTCAAAGTCTGCAGAAGGATTTCAGGAAAATTTAGGAATATCCTAGAACAAATACAGCTACAATAGCACTGCAAATAATGAAAGATATTAATTTTTGTTGTCTGAAATGGAAACTGAACAACATGAAGAAAAAGGAAGCAAAGCTTTATGTCTTACCATAAATGCAAGAAATAAAACATCATTCCCAGATGACTTTTCATCTATAGCTGTCTGTCGACTATATAAAACTCCAAATATGCTGAACAGCTGTACAGCAGGACTTTAAAGAACAGGGGAACCATTTCCTGTACTTCACACAATCCAGAAGG
The DNA here is from genome assembly GCA_030068395.1 of Apalone spinifera. NCBI lineage: Eukaryota > Metazoa > Chordata > Testudines > Trionychidae > Apalone > Apalone spinifera. Next base: position 107,907,318 of record CM057847.1, read on the forward strand.
GAGCACCTCAGACAAAAAATCTTTTCAGACTCCCATTCAGTGGAAGGAAAAAAATGAGAAAGCATGTCTGCAAAATCATGCATGAAACCCAAAACAACTATAAAAAACCACCAATGACAGCTATGCAACACAAAAACAAAAACTGGAACTTCACAACCCACAGAAAACCACCTTTGGGAGAAAACACAGCACCAGTACTCACTATATAGATATTACACAACATCCCAACATCACCAATTTATTAAGACTATCCTAACTGGAGTTTTATCTATATTCTCCAAGGGTTGTACATATTTGATCATTACATTCATTTCTTTGCCAAAAACATTGACAGCAAAATCCTTAACAAGCATCACATCCATCACAATCTGTTCACCTCTGATAGAACAGCTATACAGTACATGATATCCAACCAACAGACAGTGATCAAGCTAGCAGACAATGGGGGTGCTTGTAGGCTTTAACTGTGATGACTGTGTTAATAAGGCCAAAAAACAACTCTTCAACACCAAGAACAGCTTTATGGAAGAAATGAGATAATCACTATGCTCCTTTCTGTGAGATTTCATTCAAATAACAGGACAAAACCACCATATCACCCATGGACAAATGTTTTTCACAAAATTATCACTCCAGATCTGCCCCTCTCAGTTCTTGACCTCAAAGGATACCTACCCAACAACTGCAAAAAGCAAGCTTGGGAATAAACATTTGTAATTTTACGGAACACTAAAAATCATGGTCTTAACAAAGTTACTGGGTATATGATCTACTGCAACAATCTGTAAACCTGTAATATTTTCTCTCCCCTCCCTCCTCTACACACACACACCACTTTTTTTTTTCTCCTAGGCCTTCAGAAGTGTTAAGAGGCACTTTCAGATGCAATGGTCTCTTACAATCTGTGTTAACTAGTTATTCTAAACAATCTGTTCCACCTTTTACTTAGTTGTGACACCCTGAGTACCTTTCCCAGATCTGAAGATCTCTGTGTAGCTTCAAAGCTTGTGTTTTAAATCAACCCAAGTTGGTCTTATAAAATATATTTCTTCACCCACCTTGACACTTAACACTTTTTTCTCAAATTTTACAGTTATTGTCTTGCTGTTCCTTCTCTGGCACTAAGCCAATTATAGCATTCCTACATATAGGCCTAAGCATATGTTTAATGGTTTTGTGACATAAAGTCTAAGATTCTTTCTTCTCAGCAGATGCATCTCTCCTCCAGGTGGTGGGAAAGGAGTATCCAATCATAACAATAATGATCCAACAATACTGTAAAATGGGTCGAACTCCAGTGTTTGCCTTGATTCTCAACATGTGCTATTTTTTCCTAGTCAAAACAGATATAAATAGGAACTTCCTCAGACTCTATTTTTTGTTAAAAAAATTAAAATCCAAACAAAAAAAGTAATGCTTGTGGCAAGTATTTAATATAACTGTATCATGTCCTGAGGTAAAAATAATGTATTGAAAAATATCTCTAAATACTTTCATCAGAAAGCTATTTCACCAGCACTATAAGAAGTTGTTACGGATGGAAATAGCTAGAACCCTCCCCCTACAGATGCCTTCCCCATCACCATCCCTATCTTAGTGGCAAACATACTGCCAATTTAAAGAAAAGCAGTAAAAGCTATCATATTCCATGCCTATATAGTAGATTGCATTAAGTGTGTCCGCAGGCCTTCCATTCATTCCTAACATACCTGATGAGCATACACCTAACATACCTGTTATCCTCACCTTTTACATATTTATGCTCTATTATAGAGTAAACTAGTCATTCACTAATGCGACTTCCAATAACCAAATATAAAATGGAATGCTTCAGAACTGTGCATGTCCAAGAAACCCTTGATCTCTTTGATTACTCCCTCAGCCATCTCTTTTCTGCTCATATACCTCTTCCTCTGTTCATCACCATATGTTCACTTTGGAAGATGTCTGTTCTGGTTATAGGCCCTCTGGGACTTGACCTGCTGCCACTTGAATGGAGAACTGCTGCTAGTCTCATTTTCTCCTGGTGCTCTGTCTAAAAGTGTAATTTCCAATCTTCTCAGGGAATGTTCACCCTCACCCTCAGTCCTGATATTACAATAATGGTCAAATAGGAAGTTCTTGTGGTGTTTTATATTAGCGTGGCTCAATACTTCATTGATTGTTCTTAATGTGAGCGAGGCCAAATCTTGAAAAACAACCACTTTTTGCATGTGCACTGACAGTAGAGCATTTCACTTTCTGACTTGCAGTAAGGTACACTTGTATTCACGGTAGTATAGCCAGACAATCGTATTCCCAAAATAAACTCTGTTTGTTATGATATGAATGAATTGCTTCTCCCTTCCCTCTCAATTCTCTTAGTGGGATCTCCAGATTGTTATTTTTGCATTCCTCTTTTTTTATCTCACATGAAAGTCCTTTCAGATTTGTATTGTTCCTTCTTATTCTATAATGCACTATATGGAATTCTATATATAATTCCATATAATGCATTCCTACCTGGTAACCAATCTGGAATCTCTTCTCTGTATCACTTTGTATATCTGCATACTCCTTTAAGCCTGTCTCAGTTCTCTTACTATCAGCAAGTTCTAGTACCTCTTTTATTATTCCCTGAAGGAGACTCACATCTCAGGTTTCACTGATTTCATTTCAGATGCTAATTCTTGAATGTCTGCCTTTGTGGCAGACACAAATCTCAGAGGTGAAAGTGGGCTGGTGTGGTGCACTGATAAGAACCAGCCACCAGGGCCAGCCTGCACACAGCTGACTTTTTGCTCTTTCCTGTTACCAGCCCGCTCCAGTAGGCTGCACCTTTTGCCCTTTCCAAAACTACAGCCTCAGAGTTCCCAGCTGCCATCCATGAAGAACTGGCTGGTGGGGGTCTGTCCACAGCCCTGTCCCTTCTGCCTGAAGCACTGCTCCTTCCAGGGCTCAGAGCCACCCCTCCCACGCCATTGTTAAGGGCACACTAGTAAGTCTCAGCACCTACTTTGACCACTACCAAGTCTACACTACCTATATAAGACTGTTTACTCATGTCACTCAGGGGCATGAGAAATCCACACACACAAGCTCAGTGTAGACAGTGCTTGTTCTGTCAACATAGCTACCACCACTTTCCAAGGGTAGATTAACTGTGCAGAAAGGAGATCTTCTGTCACCAAAGGTGTGTCTGCAGGGGCACGTCTGCATCAGTGAATGGTGGGCACTGTAGTATATAGAGAATATTGTGGCAGGCCCTCCAACTAATTTTCCCACATTCTGAAGGTTGAGAGCATAATTTTCTCTGGGACCAAGGTGGATGCACACTCTGTCCCTTTTGCATGACTTCTCATCCCTTTGCTAATACTTTGTGTGTAGGAACATGGTGAAGATTTGCATTACATTCCTTGAAGTATATTTTGACTCTGTCTATTCAGTCCTCCAGGTACTTACATTCGACTGTCTGCTTTCAATATTAAAACCAGGGAGTGAGGTTTAATAGACACTTGCTATAAAATAAGCTTTAATATTAGGAAAAGTTATGGGTACATTGAAACATATTTCAGTGCTCACTTTTCTGTATTCCTGGATCTGCACTAGCCAAAGTGAGTACTTTCAATAAGATATGCATAGAGTGATTTTTGGAAGAGATGCAGCTATAAAATAATAATACTATTTGGACCATTCAGATTTTACTCTGTGATATCTCTTCAGTATATTACAGAATTAGTTACAGACATAATACAACAAAGATATGATCAGAGTTTAAATTAGAAGAGTTGAACTGAGTACTTATTCCATTCCATCCCCCACAGTATGCTGGTAAGCTCTTGTCTGAGGAAATCTCAGACAAGAGTGTTACTATATAAGATGAATGACATGTTAGGTAGCATCTTTCATACACTTCTATCACCTTTTGGGTGGAACACAGCAGCTATTTAACAATGCTTAAAATAGTTTAAGTGGAGGTGAAGAATACTTTATGACTTGAAATTAAAGGAGCGTTTTGGTAGGCAGAATATAAACATCAGATATAGCCAGGACCACCTGGCTAACATTCATGGGGTATTTAAAGACCACAATGACATTGTTTCTACATTAATTATTCAGGTTCATAATCTAGATGTTCTCCCTTTTCAGATAGACCACAGGGTCTGATTTTTTACCGTGCTGCTCTTGTTGCACACCAACATAACTTTGCTAAAGTCAACAGCTCCACCTGCAAAAAACTGGTGTAAAAGTGGAGACGGCCAACAATGCTTGAATGTTGAATCAATATTCTTCCTGTGAAGGAAAAATAACACCTACCAACCCCACTTTCGGTAACACTTTGGGTCACACCCTGAGCTGGGGTACACAAGCACATTTACATCATCTTATCTGGCTCTCCATATTTCCCATGGAGGTCTTCTATGCAGATACTGATTAGATCCAACTTTCTGAGCTTCTGAAAGTTGATGCATTCACAGAGGGGTCTTGATGCAGGTCATAAGTAAATACTATTTACATGGATTTAATAGTATCAAGTTTAATATCACTTTTGTACTAATGAGTACACTGGAACTCAACAATTTAACCATGTTTTCAGAAAAAGATGTGTTCAGTTACTGTAACAAGGCAATCCAACAATATGCATAACTTTTTCCCTGTAAATGTAAGCCTTGGAATTCTTCAGAACATATTTAACATAATCCTTGATGAAGACACCATAAATTGAAAATGAGATTGACCAGAGAAATTCTATTAATTATTGGGTTAGTTTTGCCTTTGACTAATTTCATTGTTACCGTAGATCTCTACCATCATATCAACCTTATAAACCATTACAAGATTTAAATACTCATCTGATTTTATCCAGCACAGATATTATTGGAAGGACCAAAAAGTGATGCATTCCTTTGACAGAAACTGAGTGGCTTGATGGAGTTTGGTTTCTCTGATGCTGTAAGACAAATGATTTTGCTTTTCACTCAGACATTCTTTCTTGATTTTTATGACTGAAATCAATGATGGACATGCAAAAAAACCCTAATACATCTTGTGCTGAATTCTCTGCTTGTGTGAATTGATGCAGCTTCATCCATTTGGCCCTTTGTCCTTATATAGCAATTATATTATTATTGAAGCTCTGTGTAAATATATTTCTATTTTCATTTTGGTACAAAGACAATATTAAGCTGATTCAGGACAGCAACCTAAATCTAATGTGTAAATAAAACATTATTTGGAATCTTTTTTCTTATTTCTGATATAATCTTTAATTTTTATATTCGAGTGCCATTGTTAGATTTCAAAATACATGATCAAAATACATTAATTTTGTCTTACTGTAAAGGTTAAAAATATCTGCTGTTGTTGAACTGCTTTTCATATGTCTGTTATGATACTGCTCTTGGTTTTCTTTAAACTTGGCACACATGTATAAACTAACTGAAGCTATTGTATTCATACTATACATTGACCATTCAGTGCATATACATATGGAAAGGAAAGATAGGGTTTTATTGAGATGCAATATAGGGTGCCAAAAGTACACAAGAGAATGCAAATATAAGAGTTACTCCCCCTCCCACATTTTAATAGTGGTGTCTCCTGGGGAAGGGTACTGTGCAGGACAATGTTGGAGGAGTGGATTTAACAGGCTTTGTTAGAGGAGCCGTGTTAGTTGTCATACTTCCCTGGCATCCAGGTTTCCTTGTGAAAGAAACATCATAGCACATATAGCCCTGTAATAGATTTCAAAGGCTCCATTGTTTGTGACTCATCTGAGTGAGGATGAGCCGCTTCTGAAAGGAAACACAAAATGAACAACTTAAAATTGTAATGGGATGGCCTGTACCATTTCTCCTCTTTGGTACTATATGCCATGAGATTGGCTTCATGTTAGGTTATTTCCTACTTTTGTTAAAATCTTTGCTATGGTAATAAAGTATCAGAATTTGAATGTCTAGGATCTCCTTGGAGTATGGTAGCAGTTGACATTTTAGTACTTAGTCACTTCTTGCCTTCCTCAGAAATGAGTAAAGCTGTAAATAGGAAGGAATAGGATGACTTGCAATCACAATAAGATTGTGTAAAGGTCAAAGTAATTTACTAGTACCATTCTTAACATCATGTATTTTAGGAATTAAATTCTGATACTTCATTCTCTTTGGAAAGTCTGTTACAAGTAAATAGCATGTTTTTTTTCTTGACAATGATGATGCTGATGTTGATAATAGCAAATGGAGGAAAAGCAACACATTTTCCTTACAACCAATAGATTGTAATCATGTAGTCTTTTTTTTATATCATGCCAGCAAACAGCTTCCATTTCCCTTGTACCATAGCAGTTTCAGATGTAGAACATAGCTGAATGATATCTAAGTCATACAAAAAGCATCCAAAGCTAAAGACTTGGGACAGGAAACCTGATACAACAAAGCTATTCTCTCTGCAGTACTTCATTTTAATATTGCAGGGGGTCTTTTATTTGTATTTGTTTGTTTCACATACCATCAGGGTCTGCAACCTCCCAAGGAGAAATGTAGAAAAGACATTTGCCAGGCCCAAAGTGAAGGGTATGTGAAGGGTAACAAGAAAGGTTTCCACAGGCAGGTTAGCAATAAGAGGGTGATCAGGGAAGGTGTGGGACCCTTACTGGATGAGAGAGGTAACCTAGTGACAGATGTTGTGGGGAGCTGAGGCAGAGTGCCTGACCTGAGAGTTTGAGCAGCTGGACACCAGCACCATAAGGAAAGCACAGCAAGGGAAAGTGCAAATCAGAGAGGCCTTAAAGGACAGTTTTATGCAAGGCCTCTTTTGAGACTCTGCCACATGGCTCTCCATTACTTGCCCCTGCATTGCCTGTTTTTCTCTTTAATCCCATACCCACCACTGCAGTTCAAGAAGAGACCACTGGTGAAAGAACAGGAGTTTTTATCTGGGGAAAAACAACAGGGAAAGGAATGAACTAGGAACCAGAAGTGGGGAGGGAGGTTCAGAAATGGGAATGGGGACTACAAATGGAGAACAGAGAGTTTGGGAGACTCGGGAATAAATACTTTTTCCTCCTCACAACTGTAGAGAAGGTTGCATAGACATCTTTCATCTTTTTAAATATATTTTAATTAATTCTGTGCCATACTCCTTTACATTAATCTTCCTATTTGTGTATAACAGTAGGATGCAATTTGTAATGTTCTTTGTATATGACAAGAGTAGAGTTTTGAAGCAGTAAACCACTCAAAGTTCTTTTTTTGAAACAGAGAAGGAGCAAAAGGTCAGCCTTTTGCCCCGCTAGCCTTTCTTTTTTCTCTTCTTTCTCTTATTGCCTATTGTTTTACATAGTCCTTGGTATTTTCCTACAGCAGAGATGTTTAAATGTGGTAATTGTGTTTTTGAAGTTGCTATATATCATTTTCTGCTTAAGATTCAGAGAGGATCTGGGAGATAAGTAGTCATAAATGGAAATTTCTTTATATATATATATATATATATATATATATATGAAATCCTGATAGGCTCTTCTTTTTGACAACCTTGCTAATGGCTTTTTGGGTACAAAGGAAGAAAACTCTTACTTTTAGTATCATCCATATCCACTGAAGGTTGACATAATCTGCAGTTCTTTGTCCTCCGATGTCTTGTGCTGTTTATACCAGCATTGTGATATTTGAAAATATTAGTCCTGCCAAATTGTGGATGAGCATTTTTTTGGTTTTATTTGCTACATGAAAGGAAGAGAGAGGAATTACAGGAGGGTGAAGATTGAGGGGCTGAGAATAAAGGATACAGTTATAAAACTTTTCTTCTCACAGAGATCAGATTCTCTTTTACCTCTTCATATTAGCTGCTGGAAGGAGGTATGGGGAAAAGGTGCCTTCATCTGGCTAATCTCACTAAAGGAGTGGGTAAAGTAGATTGAAGAAGTTCACATTGCATCAACCACACAGGAAGTGAATCTCTCGTTTGAGAAAAAAATCCCCTCTCCTCTTTCCCTTTACTTTAACCCTCTTGCAATCAAAGAAGGCTACAGATTATAGCATTTCTTTTTTTATCTCATCTAACCAAAATTATACATTGAGTTGACTTGGACTACCAAGGAAAGACAGAACAATGACACGAATCCCACCTGATAGACTCATTTATAGTTACAGTAGGCATTTTTACTGCAATGCAGGCCATCAAGAAAGATTATTTATAATACAATATTTTGCTTGTCTATCAGCAATGGCTTGGATATACATTACTGGTGATTTGAATGAGGAGAGCAACATGACAGTTGAAGTGACAATAGTAGTCAGAATTTTCCACTATTTAGAGCATTTTGTCAGGGCATTTATATTCTATATCTGATTCTACCATTGCATTGTCTGACACTAGTCATGTCATTTCAGTTCTCTGTCCCTCAGCTTTCCTTTCCTCAACAGGAGGTAATGATTGCTATCCACCTTCATAAGCCACTTTGAGATCCTCAGAGCTGTGAAATTATAGAGTATTATATTATAAATTTAGATTGTTGGTTCTGTTTACCAATATGGCAAGAAAAAATATGTTTAAAAATAAGTTTTGTTTCATTGGTGTGAACTGATTGGATTTTGCTCCCAATGAATCAGTAGCCAATTTGTTTCTTGTGTTTGATTTAATGTTACAGTTTTACAGGGCTCTTTGGGAGGAAGCTATCTTTTATTTTCTATTGTGATTTTAGACAACTCAGAAAAATAATATTGGACTGCACCTTTACATGTTACTATTTATTGTTTTTTTCCCAGTCCTATCAGTGGTCAGTTTTTCTCTGCTCCCTGCCATCCTTGTAATAAATACCACAACTTTAGAACCCTAACTAGCCTCTTTTGCCCCTCTACAAGTTTGTTTTTGAAAAGATATGAAAGTCTCAGTAACAAATTAGGGGCCAGTTCAATTTCTGACTCTTTATTCATGCTCATGAAATAAAAGGGGATACTAATGGAGTTAGGCACTGTACAATGGGAGAAGAATAAGTGGAACAACTGTGCTCCATTCATAGAATTTTCCAACATGCACACTACTGGCCTAAGTCTGCTCCCTTTGAAGTCAATAGTAAAATTCCCTCTGACATAAAAAGAAGCAGTCAGGCCAATGCTGAACATCCTAATTCCACTCAATATTTATTGATAAGTCAAATGTATGTAAAAATTAGGTCTCCAGTTAATTGTTTTTCCAGACCTTTTAGATAGTGGTGGTGCCATGCTGGGTTCAGTGACATTTCCTAGGCTTATTACCACACAAAAGAGCAATTCTTCATATGAAAATGTAATAAGTATTGCAAAACCTTATTTTTTTCAGTAAAATGTTTTTTTCACTGAAAAATTCTGATTCATCAAATCCAAAAATGTATAGTCGTGGGTTGACCAATTTTTCTATTTGAAATAAAGTTTTTAAATTGAAATTTTCATTTTCTGAATTTTAAAAAATCAGTTTTAGGGGTTGAAACTTTTTTCGTTTTTAAATGTCAGCTAATTCTGGTAACAAAATACAAATGTAACAACACATTTCACTTTATCTGTACCCGTTTTTCCAATTTTTAGTTCATGAAAAGCCACTTTGCACCCCAATTGAGATTACAAACATTTTTTAAATTGAAAATTTTCTTTGGAGGAGAAAACCATATTGTATCCAACTCTAATGTTAAGCATGAGAATATATGGCAATATCACAGTGACTTACATTGATCTTTATAATGGCAACCCATTGCACTTCAATAGGCAGCCATTCTGACCATATCTACTTGCAATATCTAAATACTTGCTAATATGAATACAGTAGTTACTATGGATAATGATATTTGATATTTTGATTATGTCTAATACTATAGGCTTGTGTGTTCTCCCAAATTGTCAGCTATCATTACCAATGATACAATAATTATGAAATACTTTCCTTGATTCTAACCTGGATTGTCACCGACTAAGGGAATATGGCTTTAACAATTGAAAAGTTGACCTGCTCTTGAAAATATTTCCTAAAAAATGCTAGAATCTGCTGTGTCCCATATACAACCCATAAACATGGGGCAAAATTGGCACATGTTGGGTCTTTTGTTTCTCTTGAACTTTGGATGATACCCAGTGCCACATCACATGCCTTTTGTATCATGCCTGCTAAACCCTTTTAGTGAATCTTTTGTCTTCCCTTTTTTTTTTTAACATGCTGATAATCAGAACAAATTGATTTTTGTTTCTTGGATTGCTGAAATCCTCCCAACACTTTCTTCAACACCGGTGCTGAATAAATCATTGTAATGTTCCCCTGAAGTGAATTGAAAATTAATTTACACAGCCGAGATGATCCTCCTAATAACAGGGTACATGGAATGGGGAAATTGGAAATCATTACCCAGCAAACATTATCTGCATTATTTTTGTAGCTGCTTTAGATTGCATTGTAATAGAAAATTAGGAGACCGACTGTGAAAAAGTTTAAGAGGGTCCCCTGAAGAGCTTCTGCTTCAAAATTGATTCTTTAAGAAAGCATTAAAAAGCTATTGGAATTGATTGCCTGCTAATATAAAGGAAAAACTCTTTGCCACCATTTGAGTTAAAAAAGAGCATCTTCATTCATGCATGTTATTAAAACTACTGGCCTGAAAGCCCCTGTAGAAAGATAAAGGATATGGATGAGATATTAAAACAGCCAATCTTTACCTTATCTGGGATTTAAAGTTAATATGTCGCTTTTATTAATTTAGCAGGAACCATTAGTTAGGATGTCAAAGAGAGGATTTACAATTAAAATGCCATAGAGCAGAGACGTCTTTAATAAACAATGGACCAGGAATTCTTCATTAATCTTCCAAGCATGAGGTACACCCCTGCAAAGAATAAATCCTGATTTTACAGTTTCTTTATTGCTAAGTTTGCAATGCAGCAGCAATAAAAGTCATAGCTGATAACACCCCTGATCAGCTCTAGCAGCTTCTAGGGAAATGGGGTGATGGCCAATCGGATTCTCAGCAATCAGCAAGATGGGAAACAATGTTGTCAGTTTTAAAGGGAAGTCATCTTCTAAAGGTCATTCATCTATCACAGTATTTAACATGTGTGCTACTGTTTAAAAAATAAACACAGAAATATAATTTTATTTCCTGACACTAGACTATTTAAAGCTTTTTAAGGCTTTCTGCTTTCAAATACAATTGGCAAAAAAAATTGCCTTGTCTCCTTTATTTTGTGTTGAAGGGGAACACTTAAGAGCACGAATAATGAACAGGAAAAATTGTGGACAATATTAAAATATTATAATAATATTTTAGCAGATTTCACACTTGAAAAAATTACTGAACACAGCAACTTAGTTATATATGTTTTTAATGCATCTTTAAATTGAAATAGTGGGTGTGGGATTGTGGGTGGATAAATTTCTCCAAGATAATTAACGAGGTGAAATCTACTTAGTGAGTACTGCAATAATCTATAAGTTGATGAAACCTCATGTTAATTACAGGTGTGGGCCAAGAGAGGATAGAAAAACAAGAGGAACATATTAGATGAGCAGACAATATGGAAAAAAAAGCAATAACTCTACCAGTGAAGTGTCAGGCCAGCAGTAATGCAATGGCCCTCAGTTGATAAAAGCAGCCAGCATGTATTTGGGATTTTAAATGTCAATGAATAAAAAAAATCTAATGGAATAAAAGGGAAGACACAGATGAAATTGCTAAAATGGGGAGCAAGAGGGAGAATAAGGGCAGATATTGTTATCGGTATATTATGTCTGTCTCTTAAACATGGCATTAACCTATACTACTTGGTTGTGTCTAGACTGGCCCCCTTTGCCGGAAAAGTCATGCAAAGGAGGCCAGTCGGAATTGCAAATTCAGCGGGGATTTGCATTTTCCCCGCTCCATTTGCATTAACATGGCTGCCGCTTTTTTCCGTCTTAGAGTTTTGACGGAAAAAAGCGCCAGTCTAGACAGGGCTCTTGCGGAAAAGAAAGCCTTTTCCGCAAGATCCCTTATTCCCTTTTCTAAAGGTCATTCATCTATCACAGTATTTAACGTGTGTACTACTGTTTAAAAAATAAACACAGAAATATAATTTTATTTCCTGACACTAGACTATTTAAAGCTTTTTAAAGCTTTCTGCTTTCAAATACAATTGGCAAAAAAAATTGCCTTGTCTCCTTTATTTTGTGTTGAAGGGGAACACTTAAGAGCACGAATAATGAACAGGAAAACTTGTGGACAGTATTAAAATATTGTAATAATATTTTAGCAGTTTTCACACTTGAAAAAATTTGAGCTACGCAGATTGCATATCTTATTTCAATGCTATTTTGAAATAGCTTATTTTGTCATTTGGCACTATCTACACAGCACCAAATTTCTAAGTAAAGCACTATTCCAAAATGTCCCTTACTCCTCATTGAATGAGGTTTACAGGATACAGGATGTCAGAATAGTGAGCCCAAAATAATGGGCTTGCTGTGAAGACACAGGATATCTATTTCGGGATACTCTGATATCTCAACATAGTGTTGCACTGTAGATGTACCGTTAGAGGCCAAAAGTCATGGGTCTGATTTTGTTTTTGTCAAGTACACAGCCACTGAACTCGGGCAAAGATTGATACCTGCAAAGATTATTGCCGAATATCTTGCCTATGGTCAGCATGCATATTTTCCTGATACATAATTGATTGGTATTCTGTGGAATCAACAGCAATACATCAAAGAACTGCAAAAACTTGCCCCCAAAAAACTAACAATGCACTGCTATTCTTTTTCTCTATATCAGTTCCCTGGCACAAACAATATTTGCTATTGTTTTATGGCATCAGGGGGAAGGTACAACCTTTAAATAATAGGTTTCTGTATATTTCCTTCTCCCCTTCTTCTGTGCTTAAAAATCTTTATAACAAAATGATCTGTCATAAGTTGTTATGGTACATACCCTTGGAAAGTGATTTTACAGCTTTCCTCTTCCTTTCCTGTCTCTTATTTTTCTTATGGGTTAGTTAACTTGCTGGAGGTGGGTCTAGATCTTCCAAAATTATAGGAAGAAGTAATCACTGTTCTCTTCTCCTCCTCTATTTGGAGTGTCTAAACAGCCCTCTTGTTGGCAGCCTCCACTTCTATTGAAAACTTACATCCAGAGTGCCTTTCCATGCATATCTTGGACTTTCAACAACAATGTAGCTTTGCAATTACAAAGCAAATCAGCACCCCCATGTAATTAAAATAATAACATAGCTTTGTCTCTTTCTGGTTCCTAATGCCTATCTCTTACTCGTTCTATTTTCTTCAATTATCACTGTGAACAGCTGTGGTCATACATAGGATACACCTGGCAGCTAGAAGTATCCAGATGCCAAGCTCATCTTTCCAGTACTGGCGTTCCTTTCGTAGTTTAGCTGTTATGTGGAATGGGGATTTTGCACAGGAAAAATGCTTCAAGAGTTGATGGTGGGAGAGGCAGCTTAGCAGGAATAACTAATGTCCCATGTGGAAACTATTTGTGAGAGGTGACAGGTGTCCTGATTGAAAGTGCAAGTGAATTATTGGACTATAGGATTCATTGCCTCTCTGGAATCCACTGATGAAGTCTTCATTAGTTAGCATAGTTCACCTGAGAGAATCTTCAAGCTCAGTTTATTCCTTTTCCCAACAAATAGAAATGGCACCTCTGATCAAATCTTTATCTGAGGTCAATAAGTAGAAGTGGATCAAATGAACAGGTAATGTTTTCTTTTCCAAAGCACTTTCTATTCTAAGGCATCTTTGAACCTTATAACACTTCTATCAGGTAGGCCAATAATATTATCCTGATTTTTATTTAAAATGGAACATAGGCACAAAGAGGGCAAGTTGTTTGCCTGTGGACACAGAGGAAGCCCTTGACAGGGCTATGAATCAAACATCCATCTCCTAATGCCCAACCTATTTGTTGCCACAGGATCACTCAGCCAACCTCAAACTTCATATAATGTAACTATGAAGAGAAAATGACAGTAAGTGCTCTGTGTACTTTTCAAAGCCAGGAAGCTTTGCAACTCTTGAGATTAAAATGACAGCTTCTGGTAAGTAACTGGGAGGCAAACTTGGAATACTTCCGAAATTCTTCAGTTCTATAGCTATCAAGAGCTATTTGTTTATAGATTATAAAAAGTTGCATATCTCTGTGGCATGACTGAAGAACTGAAGACTACATAAACTATAAGGATATAGTTCAAGTAGTTCATATTGGCTGTTGAACTTCAGGACTGCATTATAACAAAATTACAGTACATAATCTAATGACTTTAGTGTGCATTTTTCTTCTGGACTGCTTACGTCTGATTTTTCCCTGTGAGGTTTCTTAATTTTAGCAAAGAAGAGAATTTATTCCATTCAAATTGTAACCCCTTCAAGAATTCAGTGCTTACTTACAGGAACGCTGCACAGAAAATCGTAAGGTATAACCATCGGTTTACTGAAGTGGAGTATACAACTATTTTTTTTTTTAAAAAGCAACTTGTCCTAGAAGAAAGGCAGCAAGTCTGGCTTTACACAGTGATTTTTACTCTTCATGTTTCCCAGAGGATTTTAATAAGTAAAGCTACACAAAATTCCCCTTTATTGTTTTAAAAATATTGGAAACTTTCATGAAAAAATGTGATGGATGATGACACTGTGACAGGGCAGCTACCTGTGCCATCTTTGTAATTAAGCATATGAATGGTTTAGGTATCAGTATGGGCCAAGTATTGTGTACAGTCCATGTATGGGGGAAGCTCACCTTCACTCTTCCAGGAAGTGAAAACAGTCTGTGTGTGGTGGGAATCTGGGGTGGGGTTGGGTGATTTAGGCCAATCACTCAGGTTATTAAAGCTCCAGAGTGATTCTACCAGCTGGGAAGGCTCACATATTCTGGTTTGTGTTAGATTTTCTGAAGGCTAGCAGACAAAGAGAGGGCTTTTGTATAAATAACCCAGGTTTTAACTGACTTGGCCTTCAACTTGATTCCTGATTTAAACATTGACATAAGCTTGTAACCACAAGGAAAAGCTAGTGGGTATGAAGAACTGACACCTACCACAGCTCTAAGTTGGAGTTGGGAGTAATCTCTGGTAAGCTTTTTAGCATATATATAGATTCCTTTATTGTTTCTATATGCTTTCTCTGTAATGCTATTACCATAAGGATACACATGTTTACTTAGATGGAGGTAACTTATAGTGACAGGCAATATACTGGTCATAGTCCTTGGAGAGAAAGTACAGATGCTGGCCTTTTAAGCAGACTGGCTTTCTGAGGCTAAGGAGGTGTGCAGCCTTGAAATGCCTGGTCAGAACAGAAGGAGAAAGAAAACTTGACATGAGTGTCCTTGAGGGACCATAGAGGAGGAAATCCTGGTGTAGATATCCTGAAATAGTGACATATTGCACCTTTAACTCTCTTTCCTATCAACTCACACACTGTATCAGACTGACAAGAAGAAAAATTCAATAAGGGTGTATCAGAAGCTTTCCCAGAGAAATGGGACATAGCCTATAGACTGAAAGTTAAGATGTGCCAGGAGACACATTAGAATACACAACTCTCCACCAGATCATAGGCTTCTGGCAATGAACTTAGTGTAGCAGTAAGACTATTTATTACACTGGAGACCTTTTTTGGCCTTCAGCTAGCCAGAATTGGAGATGCATAAAGGTGGTTTAGAGCCATTTACTCCGCATCTGTCTCCTCAGCTGTTCTGTAAGTCTGAGCCTTCATTGTTTACTAACACCATCCAATGGTGTCCAAGGTACCAGCTTTCCTCTATACTAAGAAGGAAATATAAGTGCATGTGACCTGTGTTAACAAAAGTTTTACTATTCAATGGCAATCAATGTAGCACTAAGTAACACTAATGGTGCGTCTACACAGCAGGGCTTAATTCAAAATAAAGCTGCACAAATGCGATACATCAATTGCGTAGCTGATTTAGAAATAACTTATTTTGAAATTGGGAGAGTCTACACAGCACTTATTTTGAAATAGAGCACTCTTCCTCTGACTTCCCTTACTCCTCATACAAGAAGGGTTATAGAAGTTGGAGTAAGAAGTCCTCCAGCTTGACAGTATTTTGATATTATTTAAAATAACTGCCTGCTATGTAGACGTGGACTAAGTTATTTCAAAATAATGTTGCTGTGTAGACATACCCTAAGAATCACGTATTTCTGCTCAAAGTTTGATCTCCCAGTGGATAATCAAACAAACTAACCAACCAAATAAACAAACAAAAAATCCTGGTCCGTATTTTGCAGAAATTTCACATATGACAAATAAGTCAAATATCCCTAATTCCTTTACTGGGTCCTGAAGTGTCATGTTTACTAACAAGACGTGGGCTCAAAAAAATCAGTAGGGATTGCAAAATGTTATAATGTTCATGTGCACTAAGCAACTAGTTGGGGGAGCATGGTCTAATAGGTACAGCCATAGTCCCAGACTTCCAAAGGGTTGTGAGGAGGGGAGCCCAATCCTTCCCACTCTATTAGGCTCTGACTGAGGGTCCTTTGAGTTACTGGTAGTATGACAACCCGGATTGTTTAAGGCTGTCATACCTGGGCCTCTTCCTCTCATTCTCCCCCAGGGTCAGCTTAGTCCAAAGCTTTCCCCTGGTGGGGAAATCCAAACCAAAATAAATAGGAGGGAGTTACCAATGTCCAAAATACTTCCTTATTTAGCTGCCTCTGGGGTGGTGTCTTCTCTTCTCTCAGGGATGGCCTTTTTGGGTAGCTATATCAGAGCCTTTAGGCTTCTCTTTGCTTTTGACTGATGGAGCTATGGGTGAACTCAACTCCAGATCTACTACCCCAACGAGCTAATCCCCTGCCTTTTCATTGCTCCAGCAGATGGAACATTTGCTGCAGCTGTGGTGGGGTGGTGTTGGCTGGGCCCAAAACAATCACTTAACCCCTTGTTGCCCAGTGTGCATTTGGGCAACTGGGTTGTATTTAGGGTGGCTACACCCATATATCTAGAATACAGGAATCTGTTGCAGTGTCATGAAACCTAGACCCAGCCCACACAGAAATATTAGCCAATAAAACCTGTACCAAATGTTGCATTCAAAACATCCAGCTCATTGCTGAATACTATAGTAAAAGACTAATTCTGATTTTTGGCAAGTTTAATAACAACAGCTTGCTTTCACTTCTGTATAAAACTACAACATAGAATAAAAATTACAACACAGCTCAGAGTTTTCTCAATAAAATACACATTCATTTGTGTGCAGGGAACAATGTGAGTGTATAAATACAGTTGGAGTTGCTAGAAAGAAGCAGATTGTACAGTGTGCCTAATTCACAAGTGTAGCAACTGGTATTTATAGTGACCATAAAAACAAAATGTATCCTTTAGCTATGCCTGTACTTTTGCCCATCCCAGGCCTCCTTCAGAAGTTCTTTGTTCTTGAGGAGTGCAGAGTATATATTCTTGCAATTCCTCTGCTTTCATTCTCTTTACATCAGCCTATTTCTTTCATTTCTCTAAATTGTGGTCATCAGAGAGAAAAACTTCTCCATATAAGTGGTGCGGCTCAGTACTGAAAAAATGCAAGAGCTGATTTTCTTCATGTTCTTAAAATTGTGCTATGCTTTGGTGACAATTTTCAGGTACTTATTCTCACATTTCAGACAACCCTTTCATTTAGGTGATTAGGCTTTCTACAGTGCCAAATTCTTCATAGAGTTCATTCATGTCCACTACTTTCATACTGCAGTGTTGAACAACTTCAGAAACTGATGGGTTTTTCAAAAGAACACTTAAACACTTTGCTGTACAAGCTGACTTCAGAGAAATAATACTTGTCATGCAGATCCTTCTTTGCTCTTTCATTAAAGGTCACAAAGTTCTTCTTCCACCTTCCAACAATGCCTGGAGAGAATTGCCTGAGCTTACACTTCACTGTGTATCCAGATAACTTATCCCTAATCCTTCTCTCCTGTTTCATATTCGGTCAACTCTTGAGCTCACTTAGGCCTACCTCAATGAGGTCACAAATTGCTTTTAGTTGTTTTATTCTAAAATAACAAGGTGGGAATAAACCTTTAGAATTAAATATTCTACATCAACTTCAAGTTTCCCTGTAGCATGCTTCATTGTGTTATGAAGAATGTGTGCTAAGTGGTTGGTTGCTATGATGTCTCTAGCATTTTCAAATTTCTGGTAAACACTTTGGCATTATGCTTTGGCATTATCGACTGTATCTCCAAACAAATGTCACAAGCCTTGAGTTCCCCAAGTATTTTTGTGGCAATGACTTGCGCATGTTCCTGACTATTACTGTAGGGATCCAACAGAAAGTGCTGATTCTCTTTTTCAAAATTTAAAGAGCTTAAGAATAATGAAAAATATTGCCCTCTTATTTAAAACATCAATAGCCAAAGAAAAATATTGATATTTAGCCTTAATATAGTCAATGTGTTTCTGGATTAAACACGGGGATAAAATATTCTTGCTCAGTGCTTTTGCCTTGGTTTCTCTGTATGTCTTTAGCCACAGATGAGTCATGGCAAATAGTTTTATCAATATTTATGTTACATTTGATGCTTCAGTAAGAATGTTGATGTGTAACGGCATGGAACACTTTGCAAAGTTCAGCAGCAGTCACACTATTATCATGAGGCAACACACAAGCTTTGAAGAAATTCTGTATAGTAATTGAAGTATCTGAACTGAGTTCTGTTTGAGATTTTCAGAAGAAACATGCTGATTTAAATTCCCTTTTCTACATCACACCAAATCAGGCTGCAGAATGCATGTTGCTTTCCTTACCTACTTTTATCAATGAACTCATATTCTTTTGACCTTTTGGGACTGAACAATGTCTTACTTTTTATAGTCATGGTGACTATCAACAAACTCCAAGAGGATGTTGACTTTATAGAGTCATAGAACTGTAGGACTGGAAGGGATCTCAAGAGGTCATCTAGACTATTCCTGTGCACTTATGGCAGGACTAAGTATTATCTAGATTATCCCTGACAGGTGTTTGTCTAACCTGCTCTTAAAAATCTCCAGTGATGGAGATTCCACAAACTCCCTGGGCCATTTATTTCAGTGCTTAGCAACCCTGACAATTAGGAAGTTTTTCCTAATGTCCAACCAAAACTGCCATAGCTGCAATTTAAATCCATTGCTTCTTGTCCAAGCCTCAGATATTTAGGAGAGAAAAAAAGTTCTCCCTTTTCCTTCTAACAATAATTTTTTTTCAGTCACCATGGAGAATGGATTGTGAATCAGAGTTTAGGGGAACATTTTATCTTTGACAAGTGGAGTAGTCCTGCATGAAAAATGTACTGGTACTTCCAGAATGGCCTGGGGCTGCTCTGGCCTATGTGACTCCCCACCTCCACCCTGCTGAAGTGACCTTAAAGAGTGTGCTACTCTGTCTCATCCAGTGAAAAATCTCTTTTAAAAAGGTCTGCATACACAAATGATCAGCATTCTATTCAATAATGGTGAGGGGGGAGGTAGAAACATGAGTAATCACTATCAATGTTGATGGCTAAGCACTGATACCTTTCTGGAGAAAAAGCATCTCCTTCAATGACTCCATATTTGAAGGAAGAGGAATTATTTCATGAAATAAAATGGCTTAGAAAAGAGGTTAAGCTAGAGAAGCTATACTGAATTTCTAGAATAGATTAATTTAGTAAGTCTATTCCATCTCAGGATTTTATGGTCTATACCAGTGCTTTTTTTGTTTAAAAAAAAAAAAAAAGGTACCGGTACTTCAGGGGAAAAGTTGTTGAGCTTTGACTGGAGGTGCCAGTACTGCATCTGGAGGTGCTGGTATTGCATATCAGGCAGTAATATCACAAAAAAAGCACTGGTCTACACCCAAAACAACAAAAATGCTTTTTCAAATTGTTGCAATTTCAGATACAGCCCCCTCATATGCCATTATTTGCAAATTGTCCACTTATGTTCGTGAAACCGTAGAATATTCATGTCACTCACAATGAGGTGCAAATTTCTCCTGATAGGTTATTACCCACAGCCATAATTACTGACTTTGTGACCCAGTTCTGTAGTCCTTATTCCTGGGTTTAGACTTGCACTGAAATTAAAGAGAGTTTGATCTTGTTAGAGATTGTAGGATGTCATCTGTGGACAAAGTAATGTTGCTTTTCTAGGGTGTTATATGTGGCAGTTTTGCTTTCCACTAACTTATCATGGAATTCTACAGACCATATGCCATCTATGTTTTTTGCAGATCATTGGAGAACCTTCCACATGTTTCCCAATGGTGGGTGCCAAAGTGTGACACTCCAGATTCACTATATTTACCATAGAGTGATTATGATCATGATACGTTTTATACAAAGTATGCCTTGAGAAGTATTTTAAAAGCCTTGATCCATTGAACATTGATATCCTGTTGGATTGTATAGATTACCATTGTGGAGTTGTGAAATTTTGCTTATGTGTTACTGAAATATGTTGGTAGCATTCACAACTAGCCTTTCAGGTACAACAATGGAGTAGCTAGACATGCTGATGGCCCATTAAAGAGAATCCACTATCCAAGGAACTGTATACAGTGTTCTCAGAGAGAGAATGGAGACTGCTTGACCCACATCATAGCAAAAGATCTTCCCAACAAGAAACTATAAAAAGGGAAGTGACATCATGGCTTGGCCATACTCCCCCAACAACTCAACACCTGAAAAAAATGAGGAGAACAAAGATTTGGAGCTCGGGATGGGTGTCTCCAGGCTGGAGGAGAGTTCCAGCCTATGTATTCAAGATTTGTGATCTGTTTGTAACATCAGAGTGAGACACTTCTTGATTCACATCCCATCTAGTTTATATAACTCAGATTTCAGAGGGGTAGCCGTGTTTGTCTGAATCTGCAAAAGTGGCGAGGAGTCCTGTGGCACCTTATAGACTAACCAAAGTGTTGGAGCATAAGCTTTCGTGGGGAAAGACCCACTTCGTCAGATGCATGTAGTGGAAATTTCCAGAGGCAGGTATAAATATGCAGGCCAGAATCAGGCTGGAGATGACGAGGTGGATCCAATCAGGGAGGATGAGGCCCACTTCTAGTAGCTGATTTGGAGGCATGAATACCAAGAGAGGAGAAACTGCTTTTGTAGTTAGCTAGCCATTCACAGTCTTTGTTTAATCCTGAGGTGATTGTGTCAAACTTGAAGATGAAATGTAGCTCAGCAGTTTGAAGTCTGGTCCTGAAGTTTTTTAGCTGCAGGATGGCTACCTTTAGATCTGCAATTGTGTGTCCAGGAAGATTGAAGTGTTCCTCTACAGGTTTTTGTATGTTGCCATTCCTAATATCTGATTTGTGTCCATTGATTCTTTTACGTAGGGACTGTCCAGTTTGGCCGATGTATATAGCAGAGGGGCATTGTTGGCACATGATAGCATATATTACGTTAGTAGATGTGCAGGAGAATGAACCAGTGACAGTATGGCTGATCTGATTAGGTCCTGTGATGGTGTTGCTACAGTATATATGTGGACAGAGTTGGCACCGAGGTTTGTTGCATGGGTTGGTTCCTGAGTTAGAGTTATTATGGTGCGGTGTATAGTTGCAACACCGCACCATAATATAGACTATACACTGTACCATAATAACTCTAACTCAGGAACCAATCCATGCAACAAACCTCGGTGCCAACTCTGCCCACGTATATACACCAGCATATAACTCTATTGGGGTCCGAGTTACGAACAGTTTGAGTTACGGACCAAGTGTTGGTCCATATCTTGTTCGTAACACGGAGAGCGGCTGTATATTCTAGGGATGTAATGCTGGGGAACTGGAGAGAATTGGCTGTGGCCTCTCTCTTATTGGTTCATGTGTAGTTGGAGAAGCTTACATGGGTGTGTCCTTGCCTGTGGATGTCTGTATGGGTGCATCTATACAGCACTATTACCTTGAAATAAGCTACACAATTTGTGCTATGCAAATTGTGTAGCTTATTTTGAGGTAATTTTGAAATAAAGCATTATTCCAAAATGCCCCTTAACCCTCTTGCAATGAGATTTACAGGGATGTCAGAATAGCAAGCCCGTTATGTTTCAATATAACGGGCTTGCTCTTAAGATGTGGAATAGTTATTTTAGGATACCTCCGGTGTATAGGTGACATAGCCTACAAGTTGTTACCTACCAGCCCTGTGCTCTTGGGGACACTCATGGAAAACCATCCCCCTCTCCCAAGCCTCTGCTAGAATCAAAGACAAAGCAATGAAAAGGCTGGGGAAGACACACTTAAACTGCTTCAGACAAAGGTGATAGAATTAAGGAAACACCCCAGCCTCATCTGCATTGAAGATAGAACAGACACACACCTCCATTAGCATACAGAATGGAGACCAGCTCTTCCAAAGCAGGGACCGCACTGAACTATGGGATACCGAAAGCAGAGAAGCACTGCCTGATGGGAAATCTCTGCTCCAGATGCTAATGAACTCAGGCCTGCTTCCGCCCAAATTAGTTATTATCAGATCAATTCTAGTAATTTGTATTGACATCCAAAATATGAAACTGCCTAGTTGCATTGTGAGCTCCTTCAAGGAACATCACCCATAACAAGGTGTGATCAGTCTCTATTGTCTCACCTTTGTTTATCCATAAACAAATCCAGTGTTCTCTTCAAACTATTGTCCTATCCCTATAAAAACTCCTACCCTTGCCCAAGAAAACTGTTCTGATACCTGGATTTAAACTGCATCAGTTCCACTGAGACTTCTTCATCTCCTGTCTGATCATGCTGTGGGCTCTGTTCTACTTGTCTCCTGCCCTCTGAACCCCCCAGTTCCCATCACCATCCAGGAACCCTGATCAGTGCAAGCTCCATGGAGTGGTGAGGTCTCTCTCTCTTTCTGTCTCTCTCTCCCTCTCTCTCTTTTCCTCCCTCCCTCCCACCCCACCATAGCCTCCTGATTCTGCCCTATGTAAAGGAACTACCATGAGAGGATACCTGCTCTTCCAAGCTAATGACAGTGGTGTGTATGTTAAGTGAAAGCAATTTCAAAATCTGCTTTCACTCCTACCAGAGGTCCAGAAAATCTCTGAATTACAAGGTCAAATTCATGTGCTCCAAAACACATATCACATTGTGAAACATGCTTTTCCATACAGCCTATAGAACATCTCTTTTGTGTACTAGCTGTGATATATCGTGTTATGTAACTAAGGTTATGAAACAACCCCATAATAGAATTATATTAGGGATAATAATGATTTTATTGCTTTCGCTTATTCTAGGAATATTTTGTTGTTGTACAAGATGTAATAATAGAAATAGTTTTTATGTTTATATTAATCATGTAATGCTGTTACAATCAGCCAAACTTGTGGGGTTGATCCCCTTGATCTGGAAACAGAAATACAATGCCTAATGAAAATAGAGGTTTAAATGGTTTGTTGTGCTAATAGCACAAAAGGGGTGTGTGTGGAAGCAGGCAAAGGAAAAAGGGAATTTGTGTACAGCCATCTCCCAGTTTGTTAGCAATAGAGCAGGACTCAGGCTAACCCTGAGGCCTAACAACATGAGAGCTTGCGAGAGATGCTGTCTTCGCTTCTCTCTCAAAGATAAAGATGGAATGCTGATTCCAACAGGGACCTTGAGATAAGGTAGCATCTCAAGGGAATTGTTTGGGCAGAAAGGTAATTTCTAGCCGTTGTATGTAATGGGAAGGTATATATATTGCCCTTTTTACTGCTTGTATTTGAAGATCTGTCTAAGGAAGACAGATCCCCCACCATCCGTCCACAGTCTTCCCTTGTAATTGCTCAAAAGATAAACTGTCTCTGGCTTGTTGCTTACCAAATGAAGAGTGAGGACTTTGTTTTCTTCCACAGGGCATATGATGGCAGCTTAAAGTTAAATCCAGTCCACAGAGTCCAAAAGCACATGAGAGTGCAGTGTGGCATTGCTGTTAAACTCAGCCTGCTGAGTCCAGGGACATATGAGAGATCAGCTTGTGAGTGCTGATTTCCCAGTTCTCTCAGACGTGCTCTGTTAGTAGGTGTGAGTGTCTGTGTGTGTAGCTATGGTGGAAAGACCCCCATCCTGAGGAACTTAGTTCCTGCAGAAGAGCTCCAGTGGGAGGGGGAATTGGCAGCAGGGAGATTCAGCTCCATATGAGAGCACAAGTAAGCACACGGATAGAATTATTAACCTCCTCCCAGCCCCATAAGAGTAACCCTAATAACCCAGAGAATTGGGCAAATCTGGTAACAAAGTGAAATATCTGCCAGAGGTTTGTGGCCTTTCACAACATCGTAGTATAAGAAGGATACCCCGGGTTGGTGGTACAGAGGGCTCAGCAGTCCCACAGTTCAGGCTGCATCTCTGGAACCCCATCACAGTGAGAACATTATGGGTGGCAAAACACCAATCAGCACTTCAGACTGATTTGAGTCCATTTTTATCATTTAATATGTTCGTTTTTTCCTTTCTGGCCTCTTAGTCACATGGGAGCAAAGGGCATTTAAATCACTCCAGAAATAAACATGGGACTATGGCTACATCTAGACTACAGGCTTCTTTCAGAAGAAGCTTTTTTCAGAAGAGATCTTCTGAAAAACTTCTGCTGAAAGACAGCGTCCACACTGCAAAAGTGCATCGAAAAACTGATCTGCTTTTTCAAAAGAGAGCAGACTGAATGAATGCTCTCTTGCATGTAAGCAGTGATTGCTATGGATGGAATAGCTACCTGGGCACCTGTGCTTTTTCCTCTTTCCTCTTCTTCCGAAAGAACTCCCTTTACCCCATCCACACATGCCTTTTTTGCAAAAGAGCTCTTTTGCAAAAAGGCTTCTTCCTCACGGAATGAGGATTACCAATGCTGGAAAAACCTCTCTGTTCTTTCAATTTTCTTGCGGAAGAAAGCAATTGCAGTCTGGATGTTTTTCAATGTCGTTTTCCCAACAAAACTCTGTAGTGTAAACATACCCTATGTAATAGAACATGGAGCTCAGTAATTATTTGGACCTTAAAGGGGAACACTGTAACCTGGGTTCCATAGGAGATATAAGAAAATATATTGCATAACTTAAATATATTGCATAACTTAAAAAAAAAAAATTTTTTTTGCAAGATCATCTAAATACTTTTTAGAAAGAGTAAGAACATAATGGACTAGTTTTCTATGTGACTTGGTTGATGGTAAGAACGCCTACATTCCTAAAAAAAAATTCTTCCCATTATAAAGTTCTTTAAATCTCACACACGTGAACTTCAAAGACTGTGTGTGTGTGTGTGTGTGTGTGTGTGTGTGTGTGTGAGAGAGAGAGAGAGAGAGAGAGACGGGAGGAGGACTTTGTCTTTACATCTTAATTACAGCTGCTTTTTTTCACTCACTACACAGCTGGCAACTAAGAGGAAGAATGGAATCCCAGAATAGTATGATTTTACCATTATTCAAAAATAATTTAAAAATAAGACAACACCTTGGGAAGGGAACCAAAATTTCATGAAAACAGAGAATTCACTTCTCTATTATTTAATGGAATGAGAGTTTAATTCCTGCAGCAAAATAAATCAATAATCTACACTGTAACTTTTTGTCCACTCCTGAGTAAATCAAACGAAATATATTTTCTGTCAGCCAGGCATGTCAGAAAAGGCGTCAGCCCATCTTGATTGACTAATTAAAGAATCTGAAATATTTTGTTACTTTCATGTTTTTGAAGCTGTTGCAGGTTGATGGAAGTTGGTTTTATCTAGGAAGCAGTTACTCCTTTGCTCTTCCAAAGTTAGATCTATTCAGGTACTGCAGAGTTCCTCTGTAATCTACATCAGGATGGAATCTGGAATCTGAAAACTTGATGGCTACGTCTAGACTGGCATGATTTTGCGGAAATACTTTTAACGG
>CM057847.1:107953359-107975253 GCA_030068395.1 Apalone spinifera
GCGACCGGATCTCCGCCGGTATCCTTGTCCGACTCACCTGTCGAGACCCCAGAGAGCAGCACTCCCCCTCTTTAAATTCTCCGCTCAACGTCCCAATGTTCCCCCACGCTCCGTCGGCGCTAGCTCCACCTCGGGCGGCTGCTCCGCCGCCAGGTCCTAGCGCTCTCCGGGTTTCGCGCTCGTGTGTCTGCACCTGCGCACCCACCCCTGGGCTCCTTCCGCCTCGGCCGGCCCTCCCGCCACGCCACCCTGTGTTCTCCGCGCCCCGGGACCCTGCGCACTGTACGTGGCCCCCGGCTGCTGGGGCCAGGAGTGTGGCGGACTGCTCCCCCGTCACGCTGTTCATGACTGATAGGAAAAGCAGCAGCCCTGGCATGCACATTGCCTGATCAAGTACTTTTCAACAGTGTCTCTAACTGTCAGAGACAAATTATTAGATGAAGCAAGGCGAAATGAGAAAATGAGCATATAGCTGAGATTCAATTGTATTCCAATTCTTCCTTGCCTCTTTGCTTAGCTTTGGACCAGTAAAGTCCCCTCTCTACTTCACCCTGTGCTCAGTGTGGACTGATAAAAAGGTACCTTATATCAGGAAAGTGCTATAAAAAATAAGTTAACTGCATTTTAAGATACTTGGGAAGCGGAATACCAGGGCTACGTCTAGACTGGCACGATTTTCTGCAAATGCATTTAATGGAAAAGTTTTTCCGTTAAAAGTATTTGCACAAAAGCACGTCTAGACTGGCACGGAGTTATCGTCATTGGTGGGCGCGCTTTTGCGCAAAAGCAGAAGCCCGGAACCATTTTGCAGAGGGCGAAAGGGCACCAACCCTTTCCGGGGGCGGGGGCTGGAGCTCCTTTTTGACACGTGCTTAAAGGGATCTCCCTGGACAGCCGTTCCTCTCCTGCTCCGTGCTTTAGGGCCTCTTGTAGGGACTGACAGCCGTAGCAGTTTTGGTGGTTGCCCTCTGCCTTTTGGACACCACTGCCTTTTGCCACCCAGTGCTTTTGCCTGGTTTGTTTTTCTTTTGCCATGTTTTGTCTGCCATGGAGCCAGGGGTGGCCATGTGCCTGCTCTGGCCACTGCCAGCCATTTTGGAGTGCCTGCAGCTGCTGCTCCAGGCTGGTGCCCTCCTGTTCCAGGACCTGGAGGCTCAGCTCTCTTTGGACTCCCTCACCGAGGAGGTCATGGCGTCCCTGTGGCATCCCCACCCCAGGGTGGAGAGGTGACTGTGGAGACTGGACACCAGCACCGAGGGGCTCAGTGGGGGCCACGTTCACAGGGCTGTGACGCTGTGGTTTTCCTAGGAGCAGCTGGCTGTGCCTCACAGCCAGGCATGGGACAGTGTGCCGTTCTGCGTGCTGCACCCTTGCGGAGTTGCGGGCTCTGGCCTGAGTCCCTGGGGCCCTGGCTGGTTCCAGCCGGCATCCACCCTTCCCCCCCAGTCCTGCCGGATGTGTGTGAGCAGCACAGTCCCAGGAGTGCCCTGGAGCTGCCTGCCGCGGCCACTTGCAGCTCGGTCACCAGGCTGCACATGGTTGCACGTGCTGCTTACTGCCTAATGCTACACAGCGTGCAGCTCACGTGGCCTGAGTGACATGCTCTCTCCCTCCCTCCTCTGGGCACCTGGCTCCCCCTTCCCCCGCCATTGTGAGTGCAAAGTGCAACACTCACCGGTAGATCTTTCCCTGGCCTCCGAGGAGACGTCAGGGCTGCCGGAGGGGGCCTGCAGGGTGGCAGTGCTGGCCTCATCCTCTGACACACTGCTGTCTCCTTCCCCCGCCTCGGTGGTCCTGGTGACAGGGGAGCGCTCGCTGCTGTTGACAGGGACCTCTGGGGCTTGCAGAGCTGGCTGGCCCAGGATGGCATGGAGCCAGTCGTAGTGAGGGCAGGTGTCAGCTCCTGCCCCCTGGCCCTCGCTGGCCCACATGTAGCGCAGGCGCAGCTCCTTCACCTTAGCCCGGACTTGCTCAAGGGTCTGGGCTGAATGTCCCTGCTGAGCGAGCACCTGAGCCATGCGGGTGAAGATCTCAGTGTTGCGGCGCCGGGATTGGGTGTCATGGAGGGCCTCCTCCTCCTGCCACAGGTCCAACAGGCTGTCCAGCTCCCCTGAGGACCAGGAAGGGGCCCGTCTTTTTCGGCCCCTGGGGGCCTCCTGCGCTGGGGGTGTGGGTGGCTGATCGCCCAGAACTCCCATCCTACTGCGGGGTGGCTGCTGAGCACGGCAGGGGCCACGTGGCAGACCTCTGGCTAGAGGTCCATGCTGGTCTCCTGCTGCGTGAGCTCAGCAGCCTTGCATCTGCTTTAAGGAGCTCAGGTTACCAGGAAGTCCAGGATGGCTACGGGGTCTCTGTGCATCCAAAGGGTTTTTTTCCATGTAGCCTGCTTCTGCGCTAAAGTCTTAGCTGCCTGTCTACACTGGCCCGTTTGCACAAAAGCTTTTGCACAAAAGGACTTTTGCCCAAACAGGAGCGTCAAAGTATTTGCGCAAGAAGCACTGATTTCTTACATTAGAACATCAGTGTTTTTGCGCAAATTCAAGCGGCCAGTGTAGACAGCTGGCAAGTTTTTGCACAAAAACTTGCCAGTCTAGACACAGCCCAGGTATGGGAAGGCAGAGCAGAGCTGAACTGCAAGCAGGCAATAACATGCAACCTAGGGAAGGGAAATCAATTTCCACATCCTCTGGGTCTGATTTATACTTGGCCTTACACCAGTATAAAAAGCCAAGCTTGTGTTGGATGAACCCATGTTGGGGTTGGGATTGGTTGAGCTTTTGGCCTTTAGCTTTGAAGGTGGGTTCCTTAGCCACTGCACCACTAAAGGAGCCCCTCTACTGCTCTATATTCTGGGCCCCCTCTTATCCTACATCCCAAGAGTGCCAGCTGCATCCATTCAGTGGAGTTATTCCTGAATTATGCCAGTCTATGTAAGAGCGCATTCAGGCCTAATGAGTCCATGACTACTTGCATCCACTAACTAAAATACCTGACGTATGATGGGAGAAGAGATTGAGGGTTCCAACCAATACAGAAGTAGTAGACTTGGATGAACAGGTGTCTGATTTTTGACTGAACATCCAGTTGAAAAAGGATTTTCCCTAGCCCTCCCCAGCCTGGTGAAAATGAGTGAGTGATGTGGGAGAGAGTGAGCAATGGAAGAGGGGGGGGGGGGGGGATGATCGGAGCACGGTGAGGTCTTGGAGAGGGGGAAGGCAAAGGTGTTCAGTTTTGTTCAGTCAGAAAGTTGGCAGCCCTATGCATTTCAGCTCAGTGGCTCTGGAACTATTTTTAGGGTAGGGAAGCTGAGTTACGCTCCTTCCCCCCCACCCCCCACCCCCAACTCAATCTGTTCATGCTCCTCCCTGGGGTCACACTTAGAATTGCCAGTTCTCCTGGATCAGACGCGATTGCCACAAAGGAGGTCCAGTACATCTAGTCTGGGAGAGTTGTCAGCATAGCCACAGCTTCAGAACCCTTGGCCAAGGCCAGGAGGAGCAGAGTCCTGGGCCACCAGCAGGACCCCAAGTGGCAACAGAGACTCCAGGGCTGGTAGCCTAGATCCCGGGCAGAGAGGGCTGGAGAGCTCATGGGATAGTGATATCGGTGGGGCAGTGAAGGAGCCACCTAGGGGCCAGCCCCCAGAGCTGGCGTAACTGATGGTAGATCAGAAGTGGGGCTTGATTCTAGGAATGGGGAAGCCAGTTGCAAAACCTGGTGTTGCTGTGGCATGCCTTCCCCCCTCCATATTCCTACTTCCTGCCCCTATGTTTCTTTATCCTCTGATGCGAAGAATGCTAGTCCCCTTTCCTTCATTTGCTTGGATTTCTAACAATTTCACCTTTCAAGACAGACAGGCATGAAAGTGTCACTGCAACATTGAAAATACTGACAATGTGAATGGGCCTGCATTTCATTTCCGAATTCAAATTTACCCAGTCTTTGGACCAGCTCCTGAAGTATTCACTCAGTCACTGACTTCCATTAAAGTTGTGCTTGCATAAAAACTGAATACAGATTTTTGAATTGTCCTTTCAGAAAGAATTCGCAGATTTGTCACTAGAAACTATATATTTTTTCAGAGAATGTGTACTAATTTTGTGGCAAAAATAGTAGACTTCATTTTGAAAAACAATCTTAGATCCATTGAAAAGCAAAAGCAGAGTTGCCTTGAAATGTGTAAAAACTGGAGATTTCCACATTTTTAATGGGAGTGGGAAGATATCTCTTTGAAACGTCTTGAAAATGCACATTTTTGGAAATATGAAATTGTCAAAAATGAAATGTCATCTGGTTTTATTTTCATTTATAAGGTTCACTTCTTCAGTACATTTCAGTCTCTTTGGCTACATCTACACTGCACATTTATTTTGAAATAAGCTATTCTGGAATAGTTATTTTGAAATAGCTTATTTCAAAATAGAATGTCTACACTGCAGGGAAGCCTCAAAATTAGCCTGAGGCAGGCTTCCCTAATGTCGATTTGCTGTTTCGATTTAGAGCCCCAGGAAGCACTGGGGAGGAATAAGTTAGAATGGCCCTGGTGAGGGGCTATTTTGAAATAGCAGAAGTGGAGCATCTACACAGCCCCTATTCTGAAATAACTATTTTGGAATAGGCATTATTTGTCATAGAATGAGGTTTACAGAAGCCAGAATAAGCTGTCCATTATTTTGAAATAATTTCTAAATAACTGAATTGCTGTGTTATAGACTTGCGTAGTTATTTTGGAATAACAGATGCTATTCCAAAATAACTTTGCTGTATAAACACATCCTTTGTGTCACTCTGGATGTACAAAGGTCCTGAAAAACTGTTTTAATCAGCCAGTTGAAGATTTTCTTTGCATGGAGAAAAATATTGTGCCAGGTATGCTGATGCATGGCTAGAGAAGCCCTAAACTGTAATGCCTTCACAGATCCTAGCCAAACACCTATCATCTGGATCCAGGAATTGGGCCTATCATGTGCAACATATTACTATTAACAGATTTCTTCATAGTTAAGAAGGTGTGCATAGGCGTGGGCATGTGTTTTCTGACAACTGGGTTATAGGGAACTGCTAGATATTACCTCATCTCAAGACTGCAATACATTTGAGAATGGTCTTTTTCTTTGTGCTGATCACTAACAGGATCTGTGGACCTGCACCACTAATGAAACACACATTGCAAATATGGTGGAATACGGGTTACAGTATTTAACAGAATAAGAAGAGGCTACTCATTTTATATCAATGACTTTTTTATTTCATTGGAAATAATCTATCTGAGATTTCTTATTTTATTGCTTCTGCTTTTTCTGTTGTTGGATAGCAGGACTTGCAATTAAATGTTAAGTGAAAGTTTTTGTTTGTTTTGCAGCAGTGTTTTTAAATATTTATGAAAAACCTTAAGTCTAACTTGCCTTGAGGAAATATAGAAGAATTAATAATTTATGTGGTTGCTTTACAAAAAATTAAAGGGTAGAAGCACATGTTTAAAAATTAAATCAACCACAATCTAAGACAGCAGATGTTATTTAGTTAAAATCTTGCAGACAACAAAGGACCATGAGGTATTTTCTTCTCCTTGGTCCAACTGAAATCTTAATGAGTCATTACAATTGCACAGATTCTAAAGCCTGAGGGTAGCTAATGTTGGGATAATAAAGAGGAACTTCAATTACATATACTAGAATGTGTTGCTGTTTGGTTGTTTGTCTCTACATTAAGAAAGTCTGTGAATCTGAACATTAGAATAGTGACTTCTAAAATGTTGCACCAAGTAAAATGCCTTTGCATGTTTCAGTAGTACTTATGAACTGACAAACCTTTCCTGTGAAAGCATGGGTGACTCTGTGTTCATTTTTAGAATGAAAAATATCATATCTAGATTGTTGTTATTGTTGGTTCTTTTATTAATATTAAATTATGTATCTGTATTGTGGTAGCAGCCAAAGGCCCCTATTGGTTTCAGGGTCCCTTTGTGCTAGGTCCTATTCAAATCTGCAGCAGGATATGATTACTCTCTCAAAGAGCTTCCATTTTAATCTGAAATAAGATTTAACAAGAGAATGTACCAAACAATGGGAGGGAAGATTATAAAGTCATGCAGGTACCTAGTCTAACAGTCTGCATAGTCTGATGGTTCTGAATTATTTTTTAAGTATTTTTTTTTATTTGTATAAATAAATGTCAGTTATCCTTAACTCCAGACAGCCTAGAGTCGTTACTGGTCAGTTATTTGTGGGTGTCACAGGTCCAGAAACTATGCAGGTTGGTCTTCGAGGTATGTCTCTACCTATTTTGGTGAAAAACTAATTCACAAGCTGAGCAACAGATATGGTACCAAATTCTGCTCTCAAGTGCATCTGTGCATCCCCACTGAAGTCAAAGTTGAACAGATTTAAATAAGACTGAATTCAGTTCTGCAATGCAGTCCTATGCCACTTTAGATTCTTGTTTAGGGAAAATTGTTCTTCACAACCACAGTGCAGATTTCTGAATCACAATCTAGGTCTCTGTTCCATAGTCTAGGCTTGTTCCTTTATAGATCAGTGGCAAACATATAAATGAGTTCAGAGTATGCAGCAGTGATCCATTCTGCAGATAAAATGTTCCACTGAAGGATATGAGCAGGGATTTTTTCTCTGAACAAGGATCCAAGGGCACTAAGGAAACAATCTCCTCTCAGTTTGGCCCATGGTATCTTGACTTCAAAATTATGCACTCTCCCAACTATGTGTGTAAAACATGGACATTTTAGCAGTATAGGCAGAACAGAATATCAGTGTATTACCACGGTGCAGTTCTAAAAGGAAAATGTAGCCCTGCACATAAACGCCTGAACCATGGATCAGATAAGAGAATTTTGCACTTATGTTCCCTCTAATAAGAATCCAGTGATATGTTCCATTTAAATTAAATATACATCCTGTGAAGAGTAAAATCACTATGAGGGTGCTCTTTCAAAATATTGTGCAGCAGATTAGCAATGTAATTCCCATCATGTTAATTGAGGCAGAGGGTGTTTCTACACTCCAATTAAAAACCTGCATTGGGCCAGTTGACTCAGGCTCACAGGACTCCATCTAAGGCAGTGGTACACAATCTGTGGGTTGCGACCCCCAAAGGGGTCGCGGCACTGAGCCAGCTGCCATTTTTTCCCCAGAGTGGCGTATATGCGGTGGGGGCGGAGGGAGTGGCAGATGAATGGAGCGGCATTTAAAAGGGTCGCGCTTTTTTTTGTGTGTGTGCTCAACCAAAATTTTCCCGGTGGTTGCACTGGGAAAAAGGTTATACCCCACTGATCTAAGGGACTGAGTTGTTTAATTGCAGTATAAATGTTCGGGCGTGGACTCCAGTCTCCCTTGCAGGATCCTAGAACTTGGCTCCAGCCTGAGCCTGAATGTCTATACCACCATTAAACTCTTAGCCTGAGCCCAAGTCATCTGGCATGGACCAGCAAGGAGTGTCTAATTGCTGTGTAGAATTACCTAGCGTGTCTAAATCTCTGTGTGTTGCTTTGGTAACATAATTCAGTTCAGCAGTTTGTCACTTTCTGCTCCAGCGAAGCCACGTATTGATAATTCATCTATGGTGATGCTAAATTACAGTTGGTTCTAGAAATTTAAGAATGTAATTGCAGAGTAGTACTATATGAGAAACTTTACACAGATGCTACATATGTAGCAGTACATACGCTCAGTCAGTTTTATTGTCTTTATAAATATTCAGCTTCAATTAAGGGTCACAACTGGGGATATCAATCTTTTTTTATTTTTCCTATTCAGTTTAGTGTAGTTCCATTAACTTCAGTAGTGCTATACCCATTCAGACCAGCTGAAGATTTCATGCTCAAAGCCTACATAAAAAGAAGAGTTTCACATTAAGTTATCACTAACATCAAAATGTCTTCCAACTATATTTTGGAAAAGTAAGGAATTCTCTGTTCTAGAAAACAAAGATGTGGAACTGAAGTGTTTTGAAAAGTTTATAACACTGTTGTCAATACTTTACTTTCCAAAATATTCAGAATTCACAAACAGCTGGCTTGCATAATATCTACCAGCATTTCAGATTAGATACAAGCTATCACTTTAGACAGGGGTAGCCAATCTGAAAATGTGTTCTCCTTTACATTTTAGCGGTCATGTCTCATTACACAGTTAATGTTCTATTACTCTGTCTAATGTAACATGACATGAGTGGTAAAATTTGAGAAAGAAAATAATTTTTCATATTAGATACCCACTCTTAGATTTGGTAGTAGATTCCCTTCCATATTGAATGCACCAAACAGTAACTTTCCCTAAATCATCTGTATGTGTGAGTTAGCTAACACGGTAGCTAGTTTATTAATGGGACAAAAACTGAACAGCTTGGCACATCACTTTAAAAACAGTGCATGACATATGATGTTTTATTACTTGCAAACTGCTTTGAAAGACTGTTATCTTACAATACTAGCTTTTTTCTTCACTGTTTATATATTCCAACACCTAAATGCAGAAAATATAATCAAGTTATTGTTTAATTAAGAAAACTATGCAACATTTAGATATTATGGAAAACATGTTGCCAAGTTTGATTCTCTTTATAAATAACAAGACAAATACTGAAAGTTGAATTGAAAAGGGAATAACCCAGCATAGCATATATTAAATGCAGAGGGCCAAATTCTGTGGGGCGTAGTCAGATAAAACTCTCTATTCTTTTTAACAAGTGATGTGTTTGAGTAAAGACTGCAGAATTTGCCCAATAATGAACAAGTAGTTGTGGGAGAGGCTTACCACAATTTGGGAAGTTCTGTGAACTAAGTAAATTGCAAGCTGAATGGGTGAGACATTCAGCTTGTGTAATGTGGGGTAGCTTGATTGATTTACGCTGCTTTCCCTTCATTGTGAATCTGACCCATTTTTAAATTTACGACTTCTAGGTTATGGCTACACTGTAGCCTTCTTGCAGAAAAGCTTATGCAAATGAAGTGTGGCGTGGAATATCGCCGTGCTTCATTTGCATAATTAATTAGCAGCTGATTTTGCACAAGAGGCTTTTGCACTAAAAGGAGCTAAAAGGAGCTGTGTAAACGCCCCCCCCCCTCTTATGCAAGAGCCATTCTTCCCGAAAAAATGAGGAAGAATGGCTCTTGCATAAGAGGGGGAGTTTTGCACAAAAAGGAGCCATCTACTCAGCTCTTTTTTGCACAAAAGCCTCTTGCGCAAAAATGGCTGCTAATTAATTATGCAAATGAAGCATGGTGATATTCCACACCACGCTTCATTTGCATAAGCTTTTCTGCAAGAAGATACAGGGTAGCCGTAGCCCTAATGAATGAGGAGTCATGGTTTTTGACAAGTTTGTACTCCTGCTTGCACCACACAGTCAATAGCTCCAGCCCTAAGCCTGAGAAATACTCATGGGTTTGGGTCCATGGGTTTTCCAATTGCTATAACCAATTTCCTATTTGAAAGATCTCTATTTACCTATTAACCCAGCCACTTTAATATTGGAGTTGTTTTCAATGAGAGACAAACTCAGAACCCCTAGGTGATGTTAGAGTAACTTCAGCATAACTAAACTTTAATGGCCAGGAGTATGACTTTTCCACAATATTTCCAACACCAACAACCTAATGCTTTGTGTAACATAATGCTTTGTGTAGCACAAGAGAATATGCTCATAATCTGAACATAGCCCCTTTTGACTCTGTGTCACTTGCAAACATATGTAAAGATAAGATTACAGGACTGGATATGGGTACCTATTATTTGTCATTGCCTTCTGCCAATGTAACAATAGTTGCAGCAGTTGCCCCCGTTCAAAAGTAGGTTCTAGTGAGTAAGACAAACGTAAGTATGGCTAGATATTAAAATGTTATCCTCTGGTAAGAAAAGGACCCGGCAGTACCCATTTTCAGTGAATGACTGCTTTCAACAACAATGTTCCATAACAGAGTTCTACTTCACGGCCAAATGGATTTATGCTCTGTTTCTGGTGCCTAATATCTCCTCTGATTATTTATATTTTTACCAATACAGCATCAAACACAAGCCTTTCGGGGCTTGGCTTGGACAGTAGCATCTAATATGTGAGGGTGAGTCTAGACAGTGACGCTATTTGGGATACTGGTGGTATCCCAAAATAGCATTTTCCACATCTTGACAGCACACCCATTATTTTGAAATAGCTTTTGAAATAATGGGCACACTACTCCAATGTCCCTATAAACCTCGTTCCATGAAGATTAAGGGACACTTCAGAATTGTGCTCTATTTCAAAATATGGCGCTGTGTAGACAGCGTCAAATTTTGAAATAAGCTATTTTGAAAGTAACTCAAAATAAGCTACACAATTTGCATAGCTCAAATTGTGTAGTTTATTTTGAGGTAGGGGTGCAGTTTAGACACACCCTGAGAATCCAGTTTGGATTTGGTTTCTTAAATTTTGTCAGTGGTTGGAGTGGGACACAAGGTCTCTCTGTACACGTTTTAGATCCAGAGGAATGTGGAAATTATTGATAGTTAAAAAAACACATTCCTTTTCTTACCAAAAGACTTTTTTGTTTGCGGGAGAAGGGGTTATTTCCCCTCGCCTTTCCCCACATGTGTCTATCAATGATTGTCTCTCTATATGTAACAAAGTCAAAAGGGTGAAGACACATTTTTCCACCTTAACTATACATCATGGCTCGCTATGCTAATAGGTGGGGAGGGGGGTTCTTTTAGAGGAGTTGTAATTACCACCTCACCCATTTCTTGATGCATAATTAGATACCCAGAGGAAAGCTGCTCAACTCCCAATTCTGCAATGGGTGCCACATGAGCTGAGTTCTGTGTGTTCTCAGAGTTCCATTGACTTTAGTATGGCTGCACAGGCTTGTAGAAATCTGCCCACACAGAGATCAGAGCTTTAGTCTTTTGCTATCTCACTCTACTTACAAAAAAAGTGTGTTTTTTAACTAAAACATCCTGCTTTCCTTTTACGGGATGTTAAATTGAAACAAAATGCATGGGGAAACAGAGAAAAAGCTGGGAAATTTCACATTATGCCTTCATTTGTATATTTAGCTTTTGTTGCATGTTTAGAGTATATATTTTAAATAAATATATAAAACATACATTGTTTTTGAACCATATTTTAGGAAAGCTTTCTTTATTGATTCTCCTATTCATTGCTTTGTTGGAAAAACAAAATGTAGAGCGCATTCCAATTATCTTCTATGTAAAGATTTTTCTTTGGATCAAAATGACCTTTTCAGTAAGGCAACAGATATGGCTGTGTACTGTAAATACACAGTATTTTATTAGCTAGAAGGCTGTCAGATTTTCTAAGCTGTCAGGTTCAATATCCTAGACTTCACAAAATTATTACTCAATTGCACGTTTTGATG
This sequence comes from Apalone spinifera, assembly GCA_030068395.1. Taxonomy (NCBI): domain Eukaryota; kingdom Metazoa; phylum Chordata; order Testudines; family Trionychidae; genus Apalone; species Apalone spinifera. Next base: position 107,964,731 of record CM057847.1, read on the forward strand.
AAAAGTGGGGCAGAGTCATATCAACAAGTTAAATCTTACTCAGGACCACGGATTATATTTATATGCAAAATGATACTCTGTTCTACTGAGTACTCATATATAAAGTGCTAATAACAAGAAGTGATGTTCTGGGACTTTGCCTTTCTGTAAATGTGTTATCTTCCACTTTTACCTTCTTTTTCACACAGGAAAGTTGCTCACCTACATCTAATGTGTCTTTTTATTGCTCAAAATAGAAAAGAAAACAAATAGTGTCACTGTCAGAAACTTAAGTCACCAAGGCTCCCTTGTTAGTTTGGAAATAATATAGGAGGAGAGAAGTGTGAAGAAAGGAAAGAGAGAAATTTTGATAGCTGTTATGCCTAAAGTATTTGCTTTAGCAATGTGTTTGAGGGTGACTTGCCCCAAAGATTGGAGAGACTGGAGATAAACAAATTCTCATTACAGGAAGAACCTCACCTAAAAGGAAGTTCTATAAAGGTACGTCTATACAGTGGGGATATTTCGGGATACCAGAAGTATCCCAAAATAGCTACCGCGCACCTTTTGAACATGCATGTTATTTCGGTAGGTCTCAAAATAGCAGACAGACTATTTCAGCATCCCTGTAACCCTCATTCCATGTGGGTTAAGGGATGTCTCAAAATAGCGTGTTATATCAAAATTTAATAGTGCTGTGTAGATGTGCCAAATTTTGAAATACACCATTTTGAAATTCAATCGAAATAAGATAAGCAGTTTGCATAGCGCAAATTGCGTATCTTATTTTGAGTTTAGGGTGCTGTGTAGGGTTTCAAGTTTAGGGTGCAGGGCTTAATGTAAAATAAGCTACGCAAACTGAACTACATCAATTGCATAGCTTATTTCAAAATAGCTTATTTAGAAATTGGGAGCGTCTACACAGCACTTATTTTGAAATAGAGCAGTCTTCCTCCGACTCCCCTTACTCCTCATACAATGAGGGTTACAGGAGTTGGAGTAAGAAGTCCTCCAGCTTGACAGTATTTTGACATTATTACAAAATAACATTGCTGTGTAGACGTATCCTAAGAGAACAGGAAGTTATGGTGAAAGGGAAAAATTTGGGAAGTTGTGGCAGAGTCTGCAGGGTGTGAGGAAAGCTCTCCAAGCAAGGAGGACTAGGAAGGTTTGCCATTGGGAAAGAGCAAAGGAGGCAACTATCCTGGGGACCATTGCTTCAAAAAGGCCAGGGACTCCTGGCTACCACCATCGCGACCACAGGAGTGGCAGCAGCGGCTGGAGCCCCAGCCCTTTAAATTACTGCTGGAACTCCCCATGCCATGCTCCAGATGGCTGTGAGAGCTGGGGGGAGGGGAGGTTGAAGGCACAGCATGCCCTCCCACCCAAGGCCATGCAGAGCCTAGGAGCTCAGTGAAGCTGTCAGCTCTCCTGGGCCTAAGAGAGACTCTGTCTGCACGGAGGAGAGACTGCAAAGGCCAAGGCATGAAGGACAATAAGGAGGAGGAGAAATCTTGGGTTGTGTGGACCTGTGAATGGATTTCATTTTGGTGTTTTAAATTTCATTTATAATGTATTTTGTATTAATAAACCCAGTCCCCAAGGAACAGAAAAATCCTGAATTAAAGTTTATTTGAATAGTTCAAAAGAGGAAATTGCCGCAGACTGCCTGCAGTGGGACTAGACTCAATGAGCTCTCGAGGTCCCTTCCAGTTCTAGTGTTCTATGAGTCTATGAGAGGGACCATAGGACCATAGGAGAGTGGCCCAATTATATTGTGGAAGAAACCTTTATCACTCACCCATTGATATACACTATAAAGTTTCACATAACCAAATAATAGTGATAGGAGCTGGTCACAGGAATAAATAGGCAAACAAATAAAATTGGACTTACTTTGTACTGCTGGCTTTTTGCAATGGACCAATTTTCTATTTGTTTAATCTTTCTATTGTTTTCATAGTTTTAATCATCATTTTTTAAAGTGAAATTTTCCAGTTTCAGAATGTAACCTTTCTTCATTTGGAAAAGACCCTACTCACTAGTTAAACCTGAGAAATTAAAATTAGTAAAAAGAAAAGCCAGCTTAACTCAAAAGAACTCCCAAACATGAAAACTAAAAACAACAAGAGTTTGGAAAAGAGAACTTTGAAAAATTCAAAATGACTCTCAAATTTTGTTTTGAACTGCTTCCCCGGGGAAACAGAAACAAATTGGAAATTAGGAGGACTGTTGGAACTGAAATTGTTAGCTGAGGGACATATCTGCACTGGGAATTTGCCCCAGATCCAGCTACAGGCGATCCCTGCACTTATGACCTAATTGGTTCCTGGAGAACTATCATAAGTCAGGCCATTGTACATCATCGAACCCGTATTGCCCATAGGGGCAATATTATAAATGGGGGTTCCATTTCTGGCCTACTTTGCCTCCTGGGAGTTGTAGTTTCCTGGAGCCAGTGGCGCGAATGGCACCCAGAGCCAGCCCGAGGCTGTGCCAGGCAGTAGGCAGCCCCACAGCTCCTGGAGCAGGGTAGCCATAAATGCAGGGGGTCGCAGGTCGGGCGATTGTAAGTCGGGGGTCACCTGTATTATAGTCACTAATGCAGATGCACTAATGCAGATGCACTCCAAGCTTAGTCAAGGAAAACTGGATGCTCACTCTTTGAAAATGAAACCCATGTTTCAAAGTTGGGCACCCAAAAAAATGTCCAAAATCACAGTTCATGTTTATAAATCTTGGTTTTTATCTATTTTATTAATCTCAAAGTACAGAATTCAATATCCCAATAAGATGGCTGTTAATCTCTTAAAATGTACAAAGACAACACGTTCTTTACAATAGGGGTGGGGAACCTGCACCCTGTGGCTTGCCTGGATCCAGTCCCCAAGGTTCAGGATTTCCCACCTCCCAGCATTGGGGAGCGTGTGCTGGCTCTCCACTCCTCTCTCCCGCTAAACCTGCAAAAGGAAGAGAAGCAAATGCATAGAAAAAGGCATTTTCTGATGAGATAACTTATCTCCAATATTTTTTGATCCATTTGGCTATTTCACCTTCCTCTTCCAGAAACAGTCATAGAATTTAAGGCCAGAAAGTACCACTAGATCAATGATTCCCAAACTTGGTACTGGGTCCTTAGGATAAGGATCTTGTGCAAAAAGGTTTTTTTGCACAAAACAGACATGTCTATACTGCTTGGTTTTGTGCAAAAACCTCTGATGCAAAAAGCATCAGAAGAGATTATGCAAATGAAGTGCAAGAAAATGCTAATGAGCATTTCATTTGCATTGCCTCTTCCACAAAAAAAATGTAGTATAGACATAACCTAAAAGGATATCATTATTGAATCATGGGCATAAATGATTTTCCTCAACTGGGTCACACGAAAAAAAAATTGAAAACCATTGCACTAGATCATCTCAACTGACCATCTGAATAACACATATCCCAACCCCTACCTAGTACCCACACATTAACCCAACAACCAAAATGAAATATTACAGCTTCAGTAGTTTTCTGCATTTGCCAGTTCTATACTTCTTAGTCTTATTAGCTCTCTAACATTATAGATTTAGTCATTTTGCACATTTTAACACTGAAGAAAATATCCTTGACATGGTATCAGTGTGCCAGCTGAACAGTATTCATTCTTTATAGCCAGGACTGTTACAATGAAATTGTCTCTGCTTGTGATCTCACATTAGAAAGTGTTCTGAAGCTCTAACAATTCATGACATTATGATATACTCCTCTTACACTGTTAAAGCAGACATGGAGAGCAGGGTTCTCTGTAGAGCATAAGTAAAGATTTATAGACATAGCAAAAGAACACTTCCCTAGCTCCCTTCTTTAAATAATTATGGCTTTCCATGAATCTCTTTCTAAATCAAGTGCAGAATGACAAAGATCTGGGCCAAAAAAATAAAAGCTACCAATATGATTCACAGTAAGCTGCAGCAGATTTTTTTTCCAGCAGCACAATACCAAATCCTATGATAAAAATACTCTGTGTATAATTCACTATGGAAGACATCCTGTACCTTTGTATGTAAAGTATATTAATATTGGGCCTGACATGCTTCAAAACCTTTCTTCTTATATCTAAAGCCTTCAATTCCTATAACACAACTGTGCACAGGGATAAAATGATGGATAGGCAGAAAAAAAGAGAATTTTATTATGCATTGTATACAACCTAATATACAAAGTTATTAAGAAGCAACCTTTTTTTGGGGAAAAAATGCCACTTAAATGAAGATAGCCCTCAATTTCAGAGAGACATTTGATTATTAGCTCACTCCAGAATAGAAAGCTATTGTGTCTGACCTGTCAGCAGCCATGGTACTACACCAGGCACACTCCATATTTTGGAGTAACCCACACTTTTAGAATTCATTTTATAATATATATTTGTTGTAATTGCACATGGTTTTCAAGGGTCCCATATTGTATTATCTATTTTACATATCGGAAACATGGCAGAGATTTTATAGTGGCTTTTCATTCTAAGCCCTGTTTTAATCCCCTCTCCTCCAACTTCCTCAAATTATTCCTTTCTGCCTGATATCTGGCAAGTAGGGACTCTGGTCTATAATTAGGGTATACTAACAGACAAAAAATATCCTTTAGAGAAGACTTTTTGGGGAAAACCCTTCTAACATTATTTTTACAAATTGACATTTCAAAAGAGTTAATCTAAATTTTGGGGGTGTAAAATACAGTTGTTTATTTACAACTCATGCTCTTTCCCAAGTATGATACTCTTGGGACATCTGGAGGCCCCTTGGGCTTTGCAGTCCTGGAGAAGATTTGGAATCTTAAGTGACCTGTTACCCTTTCAGAAATTGCTATGTGGCTACTTACAACCCAGCCACCATTTACCCATGTCTAGTAGTAATGCTGCATGCAGATGCTGATGAGTACGAGAGTGTTTCTTCTGAAGTCTCAGTCAAGAAGATGAGAATTTTCCAGTTGAGAAACCAACTCAAGGAATAATTTGAGAAGGTGCTAAACATTTTGAAGTTTGAAATGGAGTTGTGAGTCAAAAAGGAGGGGAAGTAGAACCCATTTTTCCCTATGCCACAAGGAAATGGAGGGGAAATGTTGATTCATACTCACAGCACCATGTGCACAAAATCAAAGGGAAGGGGAAGAGATGAATCCATGAATAGAAAAAATTAGTTACGGCCTGAACAAGGGAAACTAAGAGGTTTTGCACATCTATAATAGAAAGCCAAGATGTGTAAGTCCTGTTGACGCCAATGAAAGCAGGAGCAGGCCATTAAAAATTGTGACTGGTTCTGTTAACTGAAAGTCCAACTCAAATTGGAATTCCAATAAGGGTGAACATGAAGCAATATGTTTATTTTTTTCCTGAATCAACCAGAATGTCAGTGATGGAAAATGAAATAATTACTTTAGACCACCTTATACCGGAAACCTACCAACTGTTACACTTACCTTCGGTTTCCATACAAGACACATTTCACAGTCAATTGTTTATAGCCAGGCCCTAAGATACAACCAGATTTGTTTCAATCCCACAGACAGAGATAAACACCTAAAGGATCTCTATCAGGCATTCTTTAAATGTAAATACCCACCAGGGGAAGTGAAAAAAACAGATTGACAGAGAAAGATGAGTACCCAGGCATCAGCTATTTCAAGATAGGCCCAACAAAGAAAACAACAGAACACAATTGATCATCACCTAGAACATAAGAACATAAGAACAACCAACCTAGGTCAGACGAATGTTCCATCTAACCCAGTATCCTGTCTGCTGACAGTGGCCAACACCAAATGCCCCAGAGGGAAGGATCACAACAGGTAATTCTCATGTCACCCACTTTCAGAGAAGCAGAGGCTAGGGACACCATTCCTACCCATCCTGGATAATAGCCATAACTCTATCTAGCTCTTTTTTGAACCCCATTAAAGTTCTAGCCTTCACCTCATCCTCTGGCAAGGAGTTCCACAGGTTGACTGTGTGCTGAATGAAGAAAAACTTCCTTTTGTTTGTTTTAAACCTGTTGCCTATTCATTTCATTTGGTGACCCCTTGTTCTTATATTGTGGGAGTAAATAAATAACTTTCCTTATTCATTTTTCCATACCTGTCATGATTTTATAGACCGCTATCATATCCCCCCTTAGTCTCCTCTTTTCTAAGCTGAAAAGTCCAAGTCTTTTTAATCACTCTTCATATGGGACACGTTCTAAACCCCTAATCATTTTTGTTGCCCTTTTCTGAACCTTTCCAATGCCAATATAGCTTTATGGAGATCAGGCAACCACATCTGTATGCAGTATTCAAGATGTGGGCGTACCATGGTTTTATTTAGAGGCAATAAGATATTCTCTGTCTTATTCTCTATTGTTTTTTAATGACTCCTAACATTCTAATTGCTTTTTTCACTGACACTGCACACTGAGTGGACGTTTTCAGAGAATTATCCACAATGACTCCAAGATCTCTCTCTTGAGTAGCTATAGCCAAATTAGTTCCCATCATATTGTATATATCAGTGGTTCCCAAACTTTTTGGCAACATGCCCCCTTTTTGATTTTTGAAAAACCCTCATGCCCATGCCCCCACCCTCGCCCCCGCCCCCAAAATAGCAGCAAAACTATAGCAGCAAAACTTGTGGAGCAAACAAAAAACAAAAAAAAACAAAAAAGGCACTGACCGGGGCAGCAAAACTTGACAGGGGGGCTGGGTCGCCTCGCTCCCCTCCCCCCCAGTTTGGGAACCCATAGTATATATAGTTGATTTTTTTTCCAATGTGCATTACTTTACATTTATCAACATTCAATTTCCTTTGCCATTTTTGTTATTCAATCACTTAGTTTGGTGAGATCTTTTTGAAGCTCTTCACAGATCTGCTTGGGTCTTAACTATCTTGAGCAGTTTGGTGTCATCTGCAAATTTGCCATCTCACTGTTTACCCCTTTCTCTAGATCATTTATAAATAAGTTGAATAGGATGGGTCCCAGGACAGACCATTGGGGAACCCCACTGGTTACCTCTTTCCACTCAGAAAACTTACCGTTTATTCCTACCCTTTGTATCCTGTCTTTTTAGCAGTTATCAATCTATAAAAGGACCTTACCTCTTATTCCAAGACAACTTACTTTACTTAAGAGCATTTGGTGAGGGACCTTGTCAAAGGCTTTCTGGAAATCTAACTATACAATATCCACTGGATCCCCCTTGTCCACATATTTGTTAAACCCCTCAAAGAACACTAGCAGATTAGTAAGGCATGATTTCCCCTTACAGAAACCATGTGGACTTTCCCCCAACAAATTATATTCATCCATGTGTCTGACAATTTAACTCTTTACTATAGTTTCAACTAATTTGTCCAGTCACATGCATCTTAGGAAAGGAGAAGAGGAGTTAAATCCTCTGATCAGCCTAGAGTGACAGCAGGGGAAGCAGTCAATCAAAGGAACTGCAGGGAACAGTCAAGCAGGACCCAGAAAGGCCATATAAAAAGCTGCAAAAACAGAGACAAGTAATTCCTTGCTGGACCAGAGGAGTTCAGAGAGTGCTCCTGGTTGACAAAAGGGACTGCAGCACCATGGACAGTTCAGTGCTGGCAGGGACTGGATGAGTGAGCAAAAGCTCCTGGCTCACTGCTGGGCCCGAGCATAAAGGGTCCTACACTGGAGGCTTTTTTCCATTGGCTCCAGGAAAAAAAAAAAACCAGTGTAGGGCCCCATATCATGACTGTTTAAAGTCTGAAGACATATCCAACCAGAAGGGATGCTCATGAGAGGTGCTTGCCATGCTGTTACACACCATGCAATGGTATAATAAATTTGGATCTTATTGTACCTGGACTACATTCAAACCATTGACCAAACTATTGGTGCATAGGTACCACCACAATGGAAGGTGATCTAGAAATTGAAAAGGAGAAAGAGAAAGAGGATGAGTGATCTTAAGGCTTTGCCTTATGAAAATGCATTACATTAAAATGATCAAAACAAAAGGTCTCATGGCAGACAGCCAAGATAAAAGAATAAAATAAAACACCAATTACATAAATAGGAGGCACGATACAAAAAAGTGAACATGGCTTCTGAAAAGCTAAGGAACAATGAAATGATGTGTTACCATCTTCCTAGACCGCTTCTTTTGTTCAGTCTATGCATTTCAATTCCCTAAATAGATCTCTGTGCCACATGGATCTTCATGGACTGTAAAGACATTTAATATCTCAGTTCTTTGAATGAAGGTCTTCTTACTCATTAAACTAACATGTTTTCAATCTTTACATGTCTGAGAAATGAACACGCTGCTAATTCATTTTTTGTGTATAGGCAATCGATTAAAAGTGCAGTACTCAAAGGATGCTGAACTGCAACTTTAAAGTGGTTTGAGCAAAACACCAGTTCAAAGTATCACAACAAAGATTGTTCCCATAGTGCTAGCTTAGATGTAAGGCTGTCCATTTTCTTATGGAAGAGCTGTGAAATCTCATGAATTGCAGCCCACAAGACTTCAACAGACTCTTATTGCAAAAAGCTTGCTGTTTAACTTCTATTTATTCTTTTCAAATGTTGGACCAAATTTCCTTTTGTTACACTCACTTTGGCAGGGTGGAGAAAGAGAGGAGGCAGGAGAACACAGGTTGCAAGTCTGAGTAAGCCAGTGATGATTTTGACAGCATTATCTGATGTGGGGAAAGTTTGTATGGGAATGATGTTGAAGAAAGTGATTCCCAGATTTGCAAAGTTTGACATGTGCAGAGCTTCTGCACAGGGGTTTTGATGAAAACAGAAGGCAAGATATGCCCCACTGACTTAATACCCTTTTATTCTCTGTCTTCCAATATTTGCAGCTAAACAGCTGGTTTCTTGGGCCTTTTGTATACCCTGTGACAAGTAAATAAATGGAGAGAAGACTCTGGCCCATGGTTTTGATTGTAAACACTATAAAATCCATCTAGTTGAAGCATGCATTATTGTACCACATGACAATGTTTTGGTTCTCACAAGTAGTTTCAGGAGTTTGGGGGAATATAACTTTATAATATTAAATTTCAACTAACTATCCTCTTAACACTGATTTGTCATGTAGTTCTATCGCTTGTCACTATATAAATGTATATAAATTCATAGAGGTTAAGTCCATAAATGGCTATTAGCCAGTTTGGGTAAGGAATGGTGTCCCCAGCCTCTGTCTGTCAGAGGATGGAGATGGATGGCAGGAGAGAGATCGCTTGATCATTAGCTGTTCAATTCACTCCCTCTGGGGTACCTGGCATTGGCCACTGTCGGCAGACAGGGTACTGGGCTGGATGGACCTTTGGTCTGACCCAGTATGGCCATTCTTATGTTCTTATGGTCTTACTAAAACTTCTTGGGAAATAGATTTCTGTCCTACAGGAAATTTAGACATTTCAAAATTTCTTTTCATCCTAAATCAGAACAAATGTCAAAATAATTAGTGGAATAGAAATTCTGAAATATTTCAATTCAGAAATATCAAAGCAATCATCAAAATATTTTAACTCAATAATGTTGAAACATAATGTTAAATTGATAAATTCAAAACTAATTAGCATATAAATATAATTTAATATTAAAATAATATTCTATGAAATATAAGGAGAAAACCAAAATAATTTCAAAACTCTTATTTCAAAGTTCATTTCAATTTCATGGAAACAGTATTTTCTGATAGTAAACTCTTCAGTCAAAAAGGTTTTGACCAGCTCTACTAGTTCCTATAGAAAGATGCATAATCAAAAGTGATGGAATGTTGAAGCTCTGTAGGATTCATATTGTTGCAGCAGAATATGGTATTAAGAAAATAAACTCCAGATATAAGTTTTAATTGTTATTTCCTCATATTTTGCTATCATTTACCACATATAATTTTTGTACCTGTGATAAATAGTACTTATGAAATGGGTGGTGACAATCTGAAAGGATCTGAAATATTACAATAAAAAAATCAGGTTGGGCCAATAAAACAAGGATAAAACCAAACACAAATAAATACTCAATGGGGCTCTGTGGAGGTGTTTGGGACTTTTTCCCACAAGTGTAACCTGTAGCATAAAAGCTTTAAGCTTGATGGATCTTCAAAAGGGCCACTAACTGGTGCAAAACTAAGCACATGCATATGTCGTTGCAGGACCAACACCATAGACAAAGTTCTGTGAGATAAGGCATATTGGTACACTTGTTTCTGTGAAGAGTCAAGTACTCGTTAAAATAGTAAGAGAGAACTGAAATAGCTTTGAGCAAATCAAATATATAATTCTTGTAGAAATCTCTTCTTAGCTACCAAAAAATGAACTTTGGATTGCAACTGTTAGATATGTAAAAAATAAAATAAAATAAAATAAAATATGAAGAAATATTGTGGTGCGTGAATTCATAATCTGCAACTATGTTTCACATAAACTTAATTGAGTTTTATTTTATTTTGTTCCATTGTACCTTTTAATGTACATTTATTTTCTCAGATGGCTTCATTGCATTGCTAATTTTAACTTTTACTTAATTACTACTGTAATAATTATA
>CM057847.1:108002063-108014441 GCA_030068395.1 Apalone spinifera
GTATTTATCTAACCTGATGTTAATAATTTCCAATGCATGACCTCCCTATGCAATTTATTCCAGTGCTTAACAACCATGAGAGGAAGTTTCTCCTAATTTCCAACTTAAACCTCCTTTGCTGTAATTTGAGCCCATTGCTTCTTGTCCTATCATCTGAGATGATGCTGAAAAGGCAGTTGACTGGACCGAGTTAAGTATTTCTTTGGCATGCTGTCAGAAATGGAATTTACTGGGAATTTAATGTTAGCTGAATCATTGCCATACATTCTCATCTATGTGATGCTAGGTAGTTATTAAGCATGATATAAGCTGGGGTGGTAAACATTTTCTACCACTTAATTTCATATTAGTGCCTGTAGCAAAAAGATTGATATCAAGTGTAAAATTGTTTGTAATTGATACTTTATATTTCCATCTATCCAGACAACAAACATGCTTTTATTTACATTGTAAGCAGAAGTGTCCATTACAGAATTATGATGGAAAATCTAATTTCAAAGCAAATATTAAAATATTTGCTGTTATGAACATTTCAAATTATTATGAAAGAAAATCAGAGTGGATTTCAACTATTTTAGAATTTACCCATAAGCAGAAGACACTTTGGAAGAAATCCTGCCTAATTTAAGTCAGTGTCAAAACTTCCATTGAATTCAGTGAGCTGAGGAGTTAACCTTTTGTTTATGCCAGATAACTGTTGTACATAGCAGATGATGTCAGTAGCCTACATTTAAAAACTTTTAATTAGGCTGCTGCTTCTCCAAGGGAGAAATTCACTTTACTGGTGTAAAGTGCTACTAAGTTCCATGTGGATGGAGTGAGGAGTGGTTGAGCAGATGAAATCTACTGTATCTCCAAACCTGGATCCTAATGTGGGGCTACTATTTAAACCCAGGCAGCTGCTACTTTAGACTGCCTCCCTCTCCAACTGAGTTATTAGGGCATTGGATCCATGTAAATATGACTCTGTAGCTCCTTCCCTGGTCTTCACTTCTCACTCTTGTGGTCTTACCTGCTTGCCTCTTTGATTCCAGTACAGAGATCCATATAGGTGTGTCTGCACTTCTCATGCTACCAGCTATATTATCCTGGTCCACTGGGGGGGGAGGGGGAAGAAAGGGTGAAACTTCAGCTGAAGTTGTGTCTAAGTCTGCATGCCACACTTTATGAAGATATGAACAAGTTGGAGAGAGTCATAAGAAGAAGCAACGAAGGTGATAAGGTTTAGAAAATCTGATTTAATGAAGAAGGGTTAAAAAAGGGGCATGTTTAGTCTTGAGAAAAGAAGACCGTAGGGAGATCTGATAGTAGTCCTCAAATTTATGAAGGGCTGCTATAAAGAGAACTGCAATTAGTTATTCTCCATGTTTACTGAAGGTAGGACAAGCAGTAATGGGTTTAATTTAGCAAGGGAGATTTGGGTTAGTTATTGGGAAAAATTTTCTAACTATAAGGATGGTTAAGGTCTGGAATAGTTTTCCAAAGATGGCTGTGGAATATCTGTCATTGGAGGTTTTTAAGAATAGGTTAGACGAACAACTGTTGGGAAGACTTGGTTTACTTGCCCATCTTCAGCACCGGGGCTGGACTTGATGACTTTGAAGTTCCTTCCAGCCTTATATTTCTATAATTTAATTGATACTTATAATTACAGCACAATGGATGTTTTAAGATCAAGACAAGCTGCCAAGTTTTTGCAGTTCTGGGATGTAACTTTGGAGACCTATTAAAGATTTTGCCTGCATGAGACTAAGTCTTGACCAAATAGGAAGTTCAGACTATCTGAGACTGCAGTTTATCACAGAGGGCTGTATATCATGGAGAGAATACTCACTGTTCCAACATGTACAAATTGCGCAGTAATTACCAGATTTGAGGCTGGTCACCAGTTTACAATGGCTGAGCAACCTCCTTGTACATCTGGAAAACATGCCCCGACTTTAAAAAAACACTAGTAAACCCAATGAAATCTATAAATCAGTATGGAACAGAGGAAAAGGAGGATGGGGCAGACACAAAAGGCATACATGATTCCAGAAAAGGAATATGATTTCTACTGCACACACTAAAATCTTGTTAGTTGATCTGTTTCCCTCACTTGAAAGGAATTCTGAACCTGTCTTTATTTTTATTTATGTGTGTGTATATATAGTTATTTATATTAATACTGTAGCTCAACTTTACAGCATATTTTTTCTTTGTTTATACGTTTAAAAATAATTAAAATATACAATACTGTGTACAGAAATTGAGTGTAATAATATTAATAGGACAAAGTAAAAATCTATACCTGGAGGTATATAAATAAAATAAATAAAACTCTCAGATTTTTCTCACGTGTCTGCTATATCTAATATATATATTACTCTGGTCTAGCACACTGCACACTATTTTGCAAAGATGAAGAGTTATATCAGACAATACTCAATTTTAAAATAATGGGTCTGCTCAAACTGCTTTTATGTCATCCTTCATCTTAGCCAGTATTATGCCAGACAGGCATATTCCAGACACCCTTGTACTAAATAAAGGTTAAAGTTTTCCAAAAAATCCTTTCCTATACCACACCCAGGCTGCACATCCTGTCCAAATGTAGAAAAGTTCAGAGTCAATCTACATTTCACAACTTGGGCCCATCCTAGTTCTCTCCATGTGTGTAAACAGCACTATGATGAGAATGCAAAGGAAAGTAGAGCAAAGATTCCTGCTAATGAGGTGTAAACCAGTCTAACTTAAAGGAACTGCTCTAAGTAAGGGCAGTCATCCCAGCATTCCCTATCGTCCTCCTTCTTGCCCTGCTGGAACGTCAATTGCTTATGTCATTTTGTGAAGATGGGCGGTGCAATGCTTAAGGCAAACCAATATAATATGTGTACTAGGGAAATTCATATCATATCTTTTTGCCATCTTTTACAGACTTTATAAGCCGATAGAGCAGCATATCAGGAGGGCAGAACTATTTCATGTATATCATTCTTATTAATCAAATCCTAAGTAGCCATTCATTTTCACTCGTAGAGTGTTTCTGTCTGTCTTAATGGGATGATTACAAGACTCTATTCATCATGAGAATTTGCAAATGAGGTCCAAAAAGAAAGGCTACTGAATTTAGTAGATGTTACATGTTCATTGATGATAATTTAAAACAATACCGAAAATTGAAATCTCATGGACAGCTACATCCTAATTGTACACATTTTCTTCTTCTCTACCATGAGTGGAAAGATCTTTGTTTATATTACACAAGCAGCCCCATGTTATGTATATTCCCATTATAAGTCCATTCTGCAAACCTTATAAATTCTGGCTTTCTTATAATTCGGAAAGCTTGCAGAAATATTTGAACTCATGCCCTTTGTCTTAATACAGATTTCAATTATTTATAAACCCTTGAAAATGAACTTGTAAATAAACAGTTCTAGGATTTTGACATTTAGTGTAAACTGACCTTTGTTTATCCACTGAGAAACATGATTGCAGGTATTGAAAAATGGTCAAGAAATGACTATTGTTTTTGTATATCTTCATCAGTAATCCTATTAATGGCTCACATTTTCAGAATGCTGTTTGGTTTCAGACAATTAAGGCTCATCTACCAACAAAAATTGTATTGCTTTAATGGTACCAGTATGCTTATGGAAGTATTACCACATCCAGTACAACACTATGAAGGTGCTTATATAGGTAACGCTTATTCCTACACTAGAAGTAGAATAAGCAATTCCAGTACATTGCTCCTTTACACAAGTAGAACTGCATCCACTGGAATGGGTTTTATTGGTGTATTGGTTAAAAAAATCATATCCCTATTACACATATTTATACAAGTACAAAACCTCAGTGCCGACCATACCCTAGAACTAGGGCACAAATGTTCTTAATTAAACTATGACTATCAGTTGAAATAAAACAATTCCAACAGGTCCTGTTTCTTGCAGATTTTATCCCAATCCCTAAAGTCACCAGCAATGACTGGTCATTAGTCTCCTGGCATGTTTGGGATATTATTATAACTTGATTCTTATCTTTCCATATTGATCCAATACATTGATTCTGGGGCATATCCCATGCTTTGTCGATTGGGGTAACAGAATACAGAAGTCAAGATGTCTAGTTCATAGCTTACTTGTGCACCGTAAAAACAGGGACAAACAAATAATCCCGTGTTTTACATAAACATGCTAATACCCCACAGAATATTTTTGCACCTGCATCACATTTACTCACACTCAATTTATGATGCACTATAACCTTCAGACTCTTTTCAACAGTTATTCCCCATTTTGTAGTTATATTTGATTATTTTTCTTTTTTAAGGCCATGTCTACAATACAGCCACAGTTGATCTTCTGGGGTTCGAATTAGCAGGTCTAGTGAAGACACACTAATTTGAACTGAGAAGGTGCTACCATTGATGCCTGTAGTCCTGATTCTATGAGCAGTAAGAAAAGTCGAAGGGAAAATGTGCTCCCTTCCACTTCCCACAGTGTGGACAGTGCTAAAATTGAGTTAAGATACTTCAACTTAAGTTACACAATTAATGTAGTGTAGACCCGGGTAAGTGAAGTACATCACCATTATACAAAGATGAAATTCAATAAAGATTTCAGACCAACTCTCTAATTTGTTAACTTTTTTAATTATAATCTTATCCTTCCGAAATGCTTGCAACCCCTTCCAGCTTGATGTCATGACATATTTTTAGAAGCATACCATCCACTTTGTTATTCAAGTTGCTAATGAAAATTTTGAATAATACTGGATACAGGATTGACCTGCAGGACCCCATTACATATACTCTCCAGTTTGACAGCAAACCAATGACAACTATGCACTCAGCATGGAATTTTCAATCAGTTGAGCATTCATATTATAGTAATGTCATAGCCGCTGTTCCATCTTCTCTGTACCACTTTCCATGCGCAGTAGGCCTGACAGTGACCTCAGTTAGTTAAGCAATGTTGTGGCTTCTTCTGTAGCATCTATTAGCCAGATTCTTAAATCATTTGGGAACAACTTTGCCAAATAGCTTCAGCCTGAATGTCACCCATCTTTTCAAACATATAACAGGAGTCTTGGGCATTAGGGGCACCTTGGTCTCTCCTGTTGGGTTCCTGTAACGTTGATTCTCCTGAAGACTGAAATGCTTTAGTCTATCTTAAATCAGAGGTGTCTGGATTAAATGTATGGGCCTATGATATACAGGAGGTCAGACTAGATAATCTAATGGTTTCTTCTCGCCAGGGTTGCAGTCAGACTTTGTCAGGCCATGGGCAAGGTGAGGGGAGGTGACTCTGTGCTCACAGAAAGGGCAGGGCCCCAGGCTGAAGGGACAGAGCTAGGGGCTCCTCCAGCCAACCCTTCAGCCCTGCCTGATGCACACCACCCAGGGCTCCAACAATGATTTAAAGGGCCTAGCGCTGTGGCCTCTTTTAAATTGATGAGCCCCTGGAGCAGCTGCCTCTTTTGCTGTCCCAATTAGGCCTGCTTCTGGTCTTCAACTCTATGAAAATTTGGAGCATTAATCCTTTCCATCCACTTATCTCTGTACTCCACCATACAATGAGCACTTCAATATGCCTCATGAGTTGCCTTCTTAGTCTACTAATATTATAGTCAGTGGGCCCTTGTGATCAGGTAAAAATGTTACAGTAAAGCTAAATTTACTCCCTGAGGGTATGTCTACACTTGCCCCCTAGTTCGGAGTAGGGAGGCAAATGAAGCATATCGAAGTTGCTAATGAAGAGCGGGATTTAAATATCCCGCTCTTGATTAACATATTCGCAGCCGGTCGCCATTTTAAAATGCTGATCGCCTGATTTAACTTGCCGCATGTAGACGCGGTAGTCTGATCCAAAACCCTTCCCTCAAATTAATGAGGAGTAACAGTTAATTCAAGGGAAGGATTTTGGATCGGATTACCGCGTCTACACGCGGCAAGTTAAATCAGGCGACCGACATTTTAAAATGGTGACCGGCTGTGAATATGCTAATCAAGCGCGGGCTATTTAAATCCCGCGCAACTTCGATATGCTTCATTTCCTCCCTATTCCGAACTAGGGGGCAAGTGTAGACATACCCTGATATTCTGGACAATCACCTGTATTTTAATGTGGTGCATCCTCAAACATGATGCCTAATTTTGCACCCACACTTTTGGGCTCAGTCACAATTGCATTTATAACTCGAATCTGCACTGACTTGTGAAATCTAGGGAGCAGATCCTTTCAAATGATGAGGAAATGACATAACTCCATTGACTTAAATGCAAGTAGGCTGATTTCTACCAATTTCAGGTCTGGCCAGTGAATAACAAACTGTCTGACTTTTGGGCTCAGTCTACTGGTTAGAAGTGCTAACTGCGACTTCTTTCACTGCTTAAGTGTTCCTGCAACCTCACTTACATTTGACTGGTACCCCAATACCACATTACATATGGAAATCATTATAGAAAATGGCCCACTTCAGACTATAAGGGGGAAAAGTGAAAGGTACAGACCCATACTCCTAGACAATGACACCTCCTCACTTGTGCAAAGGTATTCAGGAAGGAAGCCAGGTTACCTCCTAGAATTGGGAAAATAATTTTGAATATTCTCACTAATTTTTGCATAAGACCACTGGCACAGCTGCTTCACTTCAGCTTTTGTTGTTTCTCCTTCTGCTTTAGTTTGCAGATGCTGATTCTTATTGAGCTACCACTGCTCTTCATGCTACACTATCTGCTGTGGCTGAGGCTATGTCTATATTAGCCCCCTAGTTCGAACTAGGGAGGCTAATGAGGGCGACTGAAATTGCAAATGAAGTGCGGGATTTAAATATCCTGCACTTCATTAGCATGTTCCTGGCCAGTCGCCATTTTGGAAATTGACTAGCCTGGAATAACTGCCCGTGTCTACACGCGGCAGAGAAGTGCAATTCCGAGATAAACTCCTTAGTTCAAATTAACAGTTAAACCTCATTCCATGTTTAGTTAATTCTAACTAAGGGGTTTATCTCGGAATCGCGCTTCTCTGCCGCATGTAGACGCGGGCAGTTATTCCAGGCTCATCAATTTCCAAAATGGCGACCGGCCAGGAACATGCTAATGAAGCGCGGGATATTTAAATCCCGGCTTCATTTGCAATTTTGGTCGCCATCATTAGCCTCCCTAGTTCGAACTAGGGGGCTAGTGTAGACGTACTCTGAGTCTTGTATTCCATCTGCAGCTTCTTCCCTTCCAGGATTCAGTGTGGCACTGGATGGACAGGAGTAACCTGTCTGTCTCCTACTCAGCGCCCTCTGCCTTGTCATGTAATCTGATGTTGTTTTTAGCTTCTGAGTCTCTCCAACCTACAGATTACAGTGGGCATTCAGCCATGGAATGAAATCAGCTTCTGGGCACAAAATATATCCCACTGCTTCTGGGCATGGATTGTAACCCATTAGCCATCTGTTTGCCTGATCATTATGAATAAAGGCTGCCCTGAGCTAGTCCTTAGCAAGACCTTTAACATCTTTACCTCTGTCTTCACACAGCATTGCTAACAGAGTTTTCCTGAATGCTCTGTAAATAATGAAACATAACGCAGGACTATGTAGCACTTTAAAGACTAACAAGATGGTTTATATTAGGTGATGAGCTTTCGTGGGCCAGACCCACTTCCTCAGATCAAATAGTGGAAGAAAATTGTCACAACCATATATACCAAAGGATACAATTTAAAAAATGAACACATATGAAAAGGACAAATAATGGGCATTGTGCCATTTTGAATTTAACCTTCCATACCTTGAAACAAGACTTAGAGAGGAAATAAACAGTTCTCTGTTCATTGAACACCTTCTGATTCAGTCTGACTGCTCTCTTGTATGTGTGTGAGGGAGTGAGGGGTATGTGAGGAATACAGTCTCTAGTCCACCAGCTGCCACCAAGTTTATCGCTTCTCTCTTGGATACCACAGATCCATGCCAGTTCTGTGTTCACCCTATTGAGACAGCCTGACATGTTTCATGATGTGGTGCAAAATGCTTTGGTTTCTCTTATACTTAAACTGAAGAGACTGGCATAAGCAATGGTACTATGATTCACACTGGGTTTTTTTTTTCTCCCATGTAATGAAGGATGCTCATATCAGACATTTTGGAGCCATATTTTCAGGAGATGAACACTAGAGGCAAACAGCACTACCATACAGGGAGAAATTCTGCACTATGCTATGTGTGAGCACAGTAGGGTAAAGAAGCTTGTTCTCTCTCTCCCTTATAAGAAGAAGGGAAGTATCTTTGCATAGCATGATAGTAAGCAGTAGGAAGAGGGCCTATCACACTGTAGAAGAAGCATAGTCTACTAACAAGGGTGTATATCTGGCCCTTTTTCCAGCTATCAAGTGCTACTGCTGCTCCTGTAAATATCACTACTTCTTTTAGGATAAGCATCCAAATGTGCCTGCCAGTATTTTCTCCTAGCCAACCATAAACTGGTTGGTCCTGCAGCTGTAAGATGGCTTTTGTGCTGGATGCATATTGG
This sequence comes from Apalone spinifera, assembly GCA_030068395.1. NCBI lineage: Eukaryota > Metazoa > Chordata > Testudines > Trionychidae > Apalone > Apalone spinifera. The sequence goes on from CM057847.1 coordinate 108,010,573, forward strand.
ACAGCCCTCTGACTCCACTCTTTGACTAACATTATGGCAGGATTTTGTCATTAGAGTTTATTTTAATACACAATCTTAGACTGTCATCTCTTTGGACTGGGGACATTTTTTTTTCTTGTAAAGTGCTGATCTATATAGGGGGTAGGGGAAGGCTTGCAAATGCTATCACAGTACAAAAATTAAATTGTTATTTTACATTCTTTGCAGGCCAAAATATTAGTGGAAACATGAATATAATTCATTTTCTGTAAATTTGATTCAAATTAATATATTAAAAGGTTTTGTTAATGTTTACAAAAGTATTCATAAATGATAAATAAAGATGCATTTATTAAGCTGAGCACCTTTTGAGATCTCATCCAGGCCATTGTTTCCAGAGATCAGGTCCTTCATGTGGCACTACATAAAGATACTCTTTAAGTCTCTTCTGCTTAATTAGTTGTCCATTACCTTGCCTTGAGATCCACCCTTGATGCAATAAGCATCAAAGTGACACTTAATTGGATAGAAGGGCTCTTCATTCCTTCTGGGAGATGCATGTGAACTGCCTTTCTCTTGCGGTGACTGCAAATGTCATTGTTGTTTAATAGATTCAGTCCTTGCCTTAATGAAGGACTATATTACTAACTCTCGTCACTTGGAGTGATCCCTCTCAGTTCTTTGCTTAGTCCACTCTCTGAATGATGAAGATAAAGTATAAGCCATGCCATAAACACTCTCTCCCTTGTTCTTTTTGAAATTTCATAAGAAGAAAATAACAAATTTACAAGTAACTCCAAGCAAAAAAAAAAAAAAAAAAAATCCACCCTACCACAAACTAGTCTGTTGCAGGGTACAATCATTTCTCTCAAAATTAGATACATCAGTAACTTGATATTTGTTCAGTTCATAGTGGGGAAACCCTGACTAATTAACAAAGTGAAATATTGCCCTTTTTATAACTGAAATTTGCAAATACTAATGAGATTATATAATTGTGCTGTCGATAATTAGCAACTGTTTATGTATGATTTTTGGCATGTATTTAGAGAGATGTTGCAGTTGCACTATGAGTCTGTTAGAATACTAAGTTAACTAATTAGCTCAAATCCACTCAAACCTCACATACAATGCACTTGATTACAAAATTTAAAACTGTTGGCTGATAGAGATCCCATTCTGACACCCTTGGTGTCCAAATTGTTAGTAGTTGATGACCATGACATTGCAGGTTGACTTTTCAATTTTAAAGGAAGGAGTGGTGTGGAACTACTGTGTATTCTAAGTACATTTTTTTAATTTACATGTGTATTATCAGTCCTAGAACAGAGATGGTCAACCAGCATTCAGGGCAATATATCCTTTTTGGAATCTCAGCACAACAATGCCTGTGTCATAATGAACAACTTTATCTCAAGAATTTACTCTAATCAGAGAGCAAATTCTGCTGCTACTCATGCAGTTACTCCTTTAAAGGACCACTGCCTCTACATAGTTTTTGTTATGTAAGGCTTTAATACCACCATAGCTTCTCTTTTCAAGACAGAACACATATGCTAAAAGACCACAAATGCTAGATCACAATGCCACCTGGTAGCATCTGCCATAATATATTATAGTGGCAGTATTGTTTCAGTTATATTCAAATATCTGTGTTGTACCCCCATGTCTTCCAAGATCTGTAACTTTCTGAAACATTGACCTGGACCGACATTTTCCTAGCTTGGTCTCTGCCTGAAGGTGAGCATGGTTGGAAAGTCTGAAGAAAAGTGATCAAGTCATTACTTTTAGTATAAGGAGAATTGAAAATTTATTTTTCTCATTATAAAAATAAAATAGTTTCAACATTTTTTGAATAAGGTTGTGTAATCATGGGTGGGCCTGCGTGGGTTGTGGCCCACCCACCTGGCACTCCAGCCGAGGAGCAGGTCGGAGACATCGGGGCTTACCCTATTCTGCTCCACTCAGTGCTGCAGCCAGATAGCAGAGATGGGGGCTAGGGTTTAACCCTGCCCCCCATTATTGCACTCCAACCTGAAGTTGGGGCCCTTCTGGTTATGCCCCTGGGTTGCCATCTCTGAGGCACAAAAACCTTGGATACCTGGGATGATCCAGAGCCCATACATCTAGACATCAGACAGTGCTTCCTGAGTTTCCATATGTATATTACTTTTTTAATGTTTATATGAAGAAACTAGGCTGTAATCTAAAGAGTTATTTGTTTTTTCCTGTCCGTTATATCCATTAACTTTCTTTTATTTGGAATGTCCACCATGATTTACAATGGGACATAAGATGCATAGTGGGATTGAAGGTGTCCATATCTTGGGTAAAAGCAAATCACCATTACATCAATAGTAGGAAGAAGAAGTTCATACTAGAGATGACTGCTGTCTACTGTTGTTTTTAATAGGACTGAAGCCATACGTCCCTCTCAGAAGATGAATACCAATTCAAACCTACCAGCATGTGACATAAGCAATTGAAATGTGTGAGGTGTGATCAAAATGTGGAACACCTGTTTTGTTTTATTTTATTTTATTCTTTGTTGTGCATGACAAAGTTTGATGTTCCAGAATATACAGTGGTGTAAATTATAAACTTTTTTAATTAAATAAAACTGGAAAAACAGGAAGGTTTGTCAATAAAGACCCCACATTCCTCAGGTCCTCCACAGGACTCCTCAGCCCGGGCATCTCCATTAATCCTCTAATAAACTAGCTATTAAAGGGGGGAATGCACAGTTAAGGTGCATCTACACTGCACCCTTAACTCAAAATAAGCTTTGCAATATGAGCGACACAAATTGCGTAGCTTATTTCGAGTGTATACAGTGCCAGATTTTGAAATAAACCACTATTCCAAAATGTCCCTTAATTTTAATGGAATGAGGTTTACAGGGATGTTGGAATAGCACACCTGTTATTTTGAAAGACATTTCGAAATAATTGGTGCACTGTCAAGACATCGAATAACTATTTGGGGATATCAGAAATAATCCAAAATAGTGCTGCAGTGTAGACATTCCCATAGTTATTTACTAGTCAACAGTAGGGCACTAGATATCATGTTTGTTTTCCAGGTCTGGGGGAGGAGTGTAGTATAGTGGTTATAGCAAAGGGGTAGGTCTTCGTTTTTGCAAGAGTGTGTGGTCTAGAAATATCCCATAACTTGGTATTTTCTTGCTATTTTAGACTTTGCATTTGACATTGTCACACTTAGCCAGTCTTACTGCTTTTTAAATGAAGATTATATTGATAGGAAAATAGGTTCTACCTATTTATGAGAGATCTACCAATTAATTCTTTAAGGCTCTATAAGCATAATTGAGTAACTTCACACATATGGGTAGTCATTCTTAGGCTATGTCTAGACGGCAGGCTTCTTTTGGAAGAAGCTTTTCCAGAAGAGATTTGCCAAAGAACTTCCTCTTCTCTGTCTATACACACCTTTTTCTGAAAGAGCTCTTTTGGAAAAAGTTTTCTTCCTCATAGAAAGAGGTTTACCAATGTCGGAAAACCCCCTCTGTTCTTTCGATTTTTTTTTTTGAAAGAACATGATTGCAGTGTGGATGTAAGTGAAGTTTTTTCAGAAAAACGGCCGTTTTCCCGAAAAAACTCTGTAGTGTAGACATAGTCTTAGTCACTTGGGTGAGTGTTTGCAGTATTAATCACTAACTTTGTAGTACATTTATGATTTTTGATGATCATTTAAATATATATTTGTAATTAAACATAGCAATTTGTTATGGTGATGTGTAAACACTGCCCAAGAATAGGGTCCCATTGTTCTAGGCCCGTGGTTACCAACAGGTCGATCGCGAGCTACTAGTCGATCACGAGGCCTCGACCAGTCGCTCGCGAGGCGTCCTGTCTGCCCCGCCCCCATTT
>CM057847.1:108014541-108025831 GCA_030068395.1 Apalone spinifera
AGTAAGGGCTGGGGATAGCAAGTGGTGGACAGGAGGAGAATAGAGAGGGCGGGGTTTCCAGGAAGGGGCGGGGCGGTAGATCTTTGCCTGTTCTGAGATTTAAAAAGTGATCTTGGGTGTAAAAAGGTTGGAGACCACTGTTCTAGGCTATGTGTGTACAAACAATAGTAGATAGTCCCAAAAGCTTACAATTTAAATAAGCAAGACAGACACAAGGTTAGGTGAAGGGGGAGAAAACACCAGCAAAATTAAGAATGGGATGGTGGCAAGTATCATTTTAATTTCATGGTGTTATTTATTTCCTGTTTTAGTTAACAGAAGATCAGCTCAATGGAGAGGGAAAGGAGACAGATCAGAGGAGACAAGGATACCAGCTGTGGAGTAAACAGACTGAGAAAAGGGAGGGAAAAGGTTGGAACAAATAGCCAATCAGTATGGAGAGGAGAAAATACTATTCTATTAATCTGATCATACCATTAAATTTGATATTTTAACTATGACCAACCCATGAAATATAATTATATCAAAATATTGTTCCTGTCATTCCATAAAAAGAAGAAATATACATGCCCACTTACATACCAACCATGAAAAATTTATTAAGAGGGATCATAACCATCATATTACATCAGCGGAGCTGACAGCCACTGCAGGCCCTGGGGCAAGATTTGTGGGGCTGGCTCCACACCCTGAAAGAGTCAGGGCCTCAGGCAGAAGGGGTGGAGTGGAGGGAAGCTAGCCTTCAGCAACCCCCCCAAGCCCTCAGAGTTGCGTGGAGCGGTGCTCTGGCAGCGATTCAAAAGGGCCCAGAATCTTTGAATCGCTTGGTTCTGGGACCATTGTGCCTTTTGCCCCCGCCCCTGGCCCCTCTTAGTGTGCCTGTATTACATTTTGGATTAGTGGTCTTCTTCACAGCATAACAGAAATGTTTTAAATGGAGTTTTGAGTTCTGAAGCTGTCACTTGAATCAGTTGGTATACTAATTTTGGTTTTCTTAAGCTTTTTTTGTATTGTGTATAAATAAATGTTTCTATTTTAGTACAATGATGTGAAGAGCAAAATATTATATGAAATTCTTTTCCAGTTGGGCTACCAGTTAATCTCCATGATTGAGCATCTCACCCAATTTTTCAAAAGCACTTTGTAAGTGCTCAAACCTCAGTAAGGTACCCCAAAACTATTGGTGGCCACTATTTGAAATTCTTGACTTGTCTTGTTAACTAAACGGGAAGAAAATGTTTATGTAATCCTTATTGTATGGGGGGAAATGAAGCTACATTAAAAGAGAATGCTTAGGGTTGCAAAGTAAAGACTTCAAAAGTTAGGAAATGCCAGCGTACAGGTTACCTGTGCAACCTTAATTTGGCCCTTTGGTTCACATGCATCATTGTACAGTTTTTAATTACATAATCACATATTGTTTATTCCTATAGGCCTCCTGCCTTGTTCAGTGCATTAAATGGGCAGTGCTGAATTAATGAGTCTCTCTTCAGTACTTTGTTTTCTTCTTTGAGTTGGTGACCCCATACTTTATTAACATAACACTATTCAAAGCCTTCTGGGAAGCCAGAATGTGAAGCCTAATGTTGGAATGTAGGAATCTAAGAAATGGTAGCATCATGTTTTTAAATATGGATTGGGTTACTTAATTTTGTCACTTACTGCGAGTCCATAAAAGTCATAATGACAGAACTTGCCATGATAAAATATATAAAAGCAAATATGTCCATTGCTTAATCTGTGTCATGTACTATTTTCATATTAGTGACATAGCTTAGAGATTCACTGTGGTGTAGATATAATCACTTATCTGCTCCCAAAGAGCCTAGGTTCCACAGTCTCTTATCTCTTACTTCTGTTTAGACTCATTGGCCTCTTATTAGTCATCCAGTTTGCCAAGAATTTCCCTCTAAGTTTGCGCTAGTGACAACCTAGATATTGAGAGAACTATACTCCATTCTTTGATATGCTTTAGGCACCTTGAGAATTCAATTTCTCCTGAAATTTGGTATCTTGTAGTATAGCTAGTTTTTTATCTGATCTGACAGCAGTCCTTAGCCTGTTTCCCATAGTTTTCCTTGCTTCCACATTATCCTTTGTCATGTCATAAGTAGAAGTATTTCTACTCTTAAAAATAAAATAGCATTTTTTTAAATTCAGATTAAGAGGAACATGAGTGATTGTTTTGGATACAAAGCCACAAAAGAAACCAGGTTGAGAGTAAATTAACCCTTGTCATGTATGAAATATGATTAATTTCCCAAGTTCAACTTCTTTCATGCAGCCCACCTGGTCATTCCATGGTATAAAATGTTACAATTTGTGTTCTTTAAAACTTTTTTCCTTCTTTATATATTAAAAGATTATCTCCTTAATGTAATTCATGAGTACTTTAATCCTTTTATAATTTTTGTCTCTATATATTGTGTCATTGAAATAAGTATTGTATTAATCCTTTCCACCCTAAAATGTACTTGGCCTGCATGAAACATTTTTATCATTCTATTTTAATTTCTAGTTATCACTCGCTTTTCTTCTGATACAGAATTCATAAACAGATGTTGCAAGAAGTTCAGAGGTGATAGTTCATCAATATGTGCCTTTTTGTTTTGTTTATTGTTTAAACTGGCATTGAAACAGTATAGTTGTATGGTACTTTATAGCTTATAGCTTGAGATGCTGGCTTTTGCTTGGCTCACTACTTTGAAATTAAGGTCCTGATCCCTTCCTGTCATTGGAGGAAAGACTGCACAGTGCTCTTTGAAAGGTTAGGAATGTTAATTTAGCATCTTGGCCAAATTTCAATTTGCAGAAATATATCCTCCCATTTCCCTGTGAAGATGCAAATGGAGAAATTATTCTTTACTTCTCCTCTAATAGCTCTTGTACAGCATTGTAGGCACAGACTGAGTGCTGCATTGCACCCCAAAAGAGACACATTTGGGTATTGGGAACTTAATCCTGAACTTTGTGCCGTCTGTAATGCACTTCATGATATTTGGGATGAAAGCAACTCTATAAACACAATATTATTAAGTCACAGGACTAGGGCAATGTGTTGGAAGATGTGTGGCATACCCAAGTGCACAGTTGGTGCAGGTGTCAGTTTCACCCTCATGGAGCTAAAATGTGTGAGTTGCTATTATTAGTGTCCTCAATTACTGAAGTGAGCAAGTAAGAGATGACTAAATATCATGCTAAAAATGTTTGTTGCCTTTGGTTGCCAGTTTCTTGCAAAAAATAAATAAAAAGGTATTTGGTGTAAAAGCCAAAATGTGAGTATGGAGGAAATATAAATAATTTCCCTTAGAAAGACACCCCAGCCCATACTAATCCCATGTAAGGGCCAGGAACAACCATAGTACTTGAGCACTGATGAGCTGAATAATGCTGGGTGCAGAGCATAACTAAGGAAACTGCAGAGCTACCCACTGCAGATGAGAACATGTGCTATAGTCTCTGAAAAGGTGGCAGAGTAGCCACTTCGCATCTGTGTGATATGGAGATCTAAGGGGCATTATGTCTAGTACCCAAAGCTTCCCAGAGCTGGTTAGTGTAGATTTGGCCTGATCCAAATCAGGGCAGCAACTCTGATACATGCCAGCCCCATAAGATGAGCTGATACTTCTCCTTGGTTTACCATCCAACAAGTCTGTTAGTTATTCAGTGTTCAAGTACAGTTCAGGTTTTTTTTTTAAATACAGATTTATTTTATTTTGTATTGTAGGAGACAACAAAGAATAGGTGCACCTTCAAAAAAAGTAAGTGGTCCTTTTTCTTACACATTATTGTTCAACGTATGCCTTCATTTAACGGTGATAAATGGTAAGGTTGTTATCAGACCAAACATATATTTTCAGTAATTGTCACTTATTCTGGGATGCAAGTGGGAGATATGCACCTATGAGACCTTTAGACGGGCATTGGCAGAATGTGATTGAGCTGGGATGCATGTATCTGGGTTAGGTTCTGAGTGTAGCACTAGGGGATAGATGCTTTCAGTCTACTCTCAGAAATCATGGTTTCCTGGTTGTCAAGTCCAACCATGCCCAGATAGTCAGAGCCATCCCAAGTGGGAGTGAGGTGATGTGAGAAATAAGATAGTGGAAGCATAGCTCTCACCCATGTTTATTGGGTTTGGATAGGTTCAGATTGGGGTGCTCTCACCAGTCAGTATGGTATTCTTAGCTTTTTAGCAGAAGACAGGGACTTCTATCACTTTTTATGGTCAAGTCATACTGTTGCAGCCAGTTATGTTTTCCAGTGGTTGTTTTTTGTGCCTGTGGGACTAATTAGCATATACGAATATGAGAGCAGATATAGCTCAGGACTACCTACTTCTCAGTTTTGAAAATTATCTCCTTAAGTCACCATATTGGTTTGTGTCATTCATCCTCAAATGCAATATATATATATATATATATATATATATATATAAATCATTATGCAAGCTCAGAGGACTTTCCAGCTCACCTAAATTAGCACAAATAATTACATAGCCTCTAACTCACCCTCCAGGTTCCTCAGGACCACCTCAAACCCCTGTCAGTTTTACTCCACCCTCTTTCACTAAACAACCACTAAAGAAATTGTGATTTGGAGGACAGAGAATTGCTTGAGACATAAACAAGTGTAAGGAGGTCAGGACATGGCATGGTACCAAAAGCTCATCAGGAGCTATTTGCTGTTCTTGTGGGAGAATGTTAAGTCTATTGGGAAAGGTATAGCTTGTTTCATAGAGCATCTCTACTTTTTAATGCTTTGTGTTACTGTGGGAAGATGGGGGAGCCATACTTATGCAGCAAAAGTGGCCTCACTGGGCACTGCCATATTTGTTTCCTGGTCATGATGTAGTTAACAGTCAGGGTGCCAGAGGCCCTGCACGTTATATTCCCATTGCTTGCAACAGCTGAATGGGACGTCTGTCCAGATAGTGAAGTGTTTTGCAGTGCACTCCTCTAGCATAGTCAGTCACTGGTGTAGCTGTCCCAGCTGTTCCACGGCTCCAGGTCATCAACAGACATGACGGTGCATGGTGTCCACACATGCCCCCATTCAGGGCACAGGACCTGTTTGACTAGCATGAGAAATAATGTTGTAATATGACTGGGTGTTGATGCCCACTCACCTTTTTTTCCCCCCCAACTTATAAAAAACTGTAAATACAATTGAGGTTCAAAAAAAATCATTAATATAAATTTCAGGCATATTTGTAATAGTAGTAATTTTAGGGGATCTCTCCTAGTATTCCTGTGGGCATTGTATCAAATAACTTGATAATGGTATCGCTGTTTGTTTGGCCATGTCATAATATTGTCTAGTTAGGAACTGAGGACCTTATCTATGGGAGGAGGAGTAAAAGAAATTCTATATTAGATAGCTATCACTTACAGCCTGATTCTGTGAGGTATGGCGTTCCTTTAGCTACCACTGTCTTCACAGTACAGTACTTCATGAGATTAAGCATTGTTTACTCTTCAAAGACAGTCACTTCTCACTCCCATTAAAACATACAGTGAGCCACATTCTTTAATCAATTATCTTAGGGCTCCTCAAGTAATATAATAATAGTCATATGGGTCTTATGCTACTACTATTCTGTACTATTAACATTCATGGGAGCTTTGTGGAAAAATGGAAAGTAAAATACAGTTTAAAAGTTTTTGAAAAGAATATTCAATGCCTGATTTAGTTATTTTACAGTTATAAAGGATGAATATGTGAAGGGGCAGAAGCAAAGAGCATGGATTTGTATTGGCATTATAGTCAAGGAATTGGAGTTAATGGTTCTTTAAAAAAAAAAATAATGATATGATGTATGAGTGACTATGATATAAATCGGGGTGGGCATTAATTTTTGCAAAGGGGCCACTTTAAGAATTTTGGCAGTGATTGTGGGCTGCCCCTGAAGAAGCGGAGCATCGGGCAGAAAGGACGGAGCCTCAGACTAAAAGGGTCTGTTCTCTCTAGCTGCGGCCAGCCCTTGGCAGGGGAGGAGGAGACTTTGTGCATTCTCCCCACGCTCAGGCCAATCAGGGCCTGGGAGTGGGGGAGCATATGCGAACTCTCTTGTCCACCTCCATTGCCCTGCGAAGGGCACACAGCGCCTAAAGGGAACCGCAAACCATTTTCAACAGCTGGTGGTTTCCTCTGTTGCTTCATGCCCTTGGTCCCCCATTCCCAGGTTTTGATTGGCCTGGGAGAGGGGAGTAGCTAGGCGGCCGTGGGAGCGATCAACAGCTTAGTGGTCTGGATGCAGCCCATGGACCCTATCTTGCCCACCCCTGCTATAAATCATGCTGTCGGCCTTTCTCCACTCCTGACTAGACTAGGAAAGGAAAGACAGGCAATAGTTATTATATGGAATAAGTAATAACATGGGACCTGTTATTTGTGGAGATTTTATTGATTAGGGTGAGAGGAAGCAAGATGATATTTTTAAATTAACAATTCACAAAGGAACACCATTCTGTACAACCTTATGGGCTAAACTCTGCTCTTGGATATACATGTATATCCCTGTTATAGTCTTACTTCACTTGTGATGATCTCATTTTAAATCTGTTCACTAAGAAATATAGGTTATGTTTACAGAGGAAGATGTTCTTGAACAGGAAGAAATGCCATATTGGTATATTGTGAGCCATTATATAATTAGTGTATTGCTATGAAGGAGATACAATAAACATGGCTTAAGTCAGCCTATCTAGTCCAATACCTGTTGACTAATAGTGGCCATTGCTAGTGCCTTCAGAAGCAGTGAACAGAACAGGGCAATTAATTATCAAGTGATCCATCCCTTATTGTCCAGTTCCAGTTTCTAGCAGTTAGGTTTAGGAACACTCAGAGCTGGGTGGGTGCATAACTGGCTGGATCATCATTCTCAGAGAGTAGTTATTAACAGTTCAAAATCATGCTGGAAGGGTCCTAATTTAAAATGATCTGGACAAACTGGCCTGAAGTAAATAAGATGAAATTCATTAAGGACAAATACAAAGTACTTCAATTAGGAAGGAGCAATCAATTTCACACATACAAAATGGGAAGTAACTGTCTTGTTAGTCTTTAAAGTGCTACATAGTCCTGTATTTCATCTAGAAAGGAGTACTGCAACAAGGGATCTGGGGGTCATAGTGGACCAGAAGCTAAACATAAGTCATCAGTGTGATGCTGTTTCAAAAAAAGCAAATATTCTGGGATGAATTAACAGGAGTGTTGTCAGCAAGACATGAAAAGTAATTCTTCCACTCTATTCTGCGCTGATTAGTCCTCAAATAGAATACAGGTTCATCCTCTCAAATCCATGATTCTCTGGTTTGACAATATGTTGTTGAACCAAAGAACCCTGGTATGGAGCCAGCAGCCACTGGGGAGCCCCGGTTTGGGGATACTCATCCAGGCTGACAGCAGAGGGGCTGATGATCTCCAATCCACGGATCACAAGCTGCACTGGCAACAGTAGAGCTGGTTGTGTCTGGGGATCCCCAGGGCCGGGGATCCCCGGCTGCACTGGCAGGAGCATAGACAGTAGCAGCCACAGAACTCCAGCTCCGGGGGTTTTCAGTTGTGCAGGCTGCAGCTGGGCAGCATGACCACTTCGGTCAAGGGCAGAGCTCCCTGGCCGGACTGGCAGAAGAGTGAGAGAGCAGGCTGGGAAGCCAGCAGCAGGGGACATGTTCTAGTCCAGCAAAATCCCTTGTTTGGGACTGGTCAGGTACAAAGGGTGCTGGACCAGAGAGGTCCAACCTGTATGTGTCCAGTTCTGGTCACCACATTTCAGGAAAGATGTGGAGAAATTAGAGAAAGTCCAGAGAAGAGGAACAAAAATGATTAAAGGTCGAGAAAACATGACCTATGAGGAAAGACTAAAAGAACTGGGTTTGTTTAGTTTGAAAAGAAAAGACTGAGAGGGGACATAATAGCTTTCAAGTACCTAAAAGAGTGTTACATGGAGGAGGGAAAAAGATTGTTCTCCTTGGCATCTGAGGATAGGACAAGAAGCAAGGGGCTTAAACTGCAGCAAAGGAGGTTTAGGTTGGACATTAGGAAAAACTTCCTAACTGTTAGTCTGGTTAAACACTGGAGCAAATTGCTTAGGAAGGTTGTGGAATCTTCATCATTAGCCTAATTGGCCTGGGGGCGGGGGAGCTTGCAAAGCTTCCTCCTGCTCTGTCAGCAACATGCAGTGTTTTGAAGCGCCGCATGCTGCTCACAGGACAGGAGGAAATGGCATGTGCTTCCCCGCCCCCAAATCCTGATTGGCCTGGGGCTAGGGGAGCGTACTTCAAAGTGCCATATTTGCTCATGCAGGGTGGGAGCAGGACGAGGGAAGCTTTGTACAGCTCCCTTGCCCCCAGGCCAATCAGGACTTGGGGGCGGGGGAATGCGTGACATCTCCCACCCAGCGAGCAGCTTGTGGCACTTTGAAGCACCTCGTGGGGGATTGGGCGGGAGGAGGCTTTGCACACTTCCCCTGCCCTCAGGCCAATCAAGGCCTGGGGACGGGGAAGTATGTGAAGCCTCTTCCTACCCTCCCAGGGGAATGGGTGCCTAGTGTGAAGGGGGGGCAAAGGCTCCTCCACCCCAGACCAATTATGGTCTGGGGGTGGGGAAGCCTAGAAGCATTCTGCCCCCACCTCTTCTTGATTAGGCCCCACCCCTTCTGGATTAGGCCCTGCCCCCTTTCGGGGCAGCCCGGGTCCACTTCATAAATTTGTAAAGTGGCCCCCAGCCAAAAATTATTGCCCTCCCCTCATGGAGATGGTGCTTCATCCTTCCATGAGTGCAAGGAACTGGACTTGATGACCTCTTGAGGTCCGTTCCAGTTCTAGTATTCTATGATTTACTATAATCTCTGATCCCTGACCATATTAACTGCCTATTCATTTCATTGGATTGCTGTGGGATGGGGTATACAAACCCCGTGCTGGGACCAAAGCGGATAAAATACTATAATGGCCCATGCTGGTTCCATTCTTCCAATCCTGCAGAATATGCTGCAACTGGATACAGAGTTGAAAAGTGAGTAACCCAGGTCAGAAGCAGAAGGCTGGGGAGGAGTGCAGACCTACTTTGCAAGATTCTGTAAAAGCAGGTAGAGATTCCTCTATGAGAGACCGAGGACTGCATGCTGAGCCCCGTTGAGGTTGATGGTTTGTTTTCTCTTTTTATATTTTCTTTTTCCTTATCTGGAACTAGAAACGGAGAGAGCGGTGGTAGAAAGCAACCCAGGGAGGGTAACACAGAGGCTCCAAGGGTCAGCACTGCTCAGGAACTGGGTCAGAACCCTGTGGAGTGGGAGTGCCTGGGCTCCCCTACCGCTAACCACCCTTGGCTAACTGGATGCTAATCACTAGGCAACTAAGCTCACTTGAGGCCCTGCTATAGGTTAAATAACTCTTCTTTATTAATTTTCTCTATACCAGTCATGATTTTGTAGACCTCTATTATCCCTCCTCAGTTATCTTTTCTATGAAGTGATGGAAAAACTGGCTCGGATTTTAAAGGATAATAACATTATAATGTCCTTTTTCAAATTATCCCTAGTTTATAGGAATCTTATAATTAGTTTTAATAGTAACTAGAATCACTTTATTGGATTATGTATGCAATAACTGTTGTGAATCATTGTGTGCTGAATAACTTAAACCCAAATGATGCATTACAAAAGTATTTAATATGAAGTAAATACAATTGTAGATGTACTCATATATCCTTTCAGGTTCATCTGTGTCAGATTAATCTATGAAACAAGTCTAAGACATTAGACAAATTTGAGGATATTATTGCAGTTCTGCCAAACTTTACCAAGATGTATCTTTATTTTGCAGAATTTCCCCTTTAAAACAAACAAACAAACCCTGCTGTATAATGACCTCTTTATCCAAACATGAATTTTAAAAGTGGACAGAGAAATTCCTCCTCTTTCTGAATGGATAAAATAAGTGTTAGATACGTAACTTTACACTGCATTAATCAATAGAAAAACAAGCCGGCTCATTTTGTAATGAACAAGAGCAGATTAGTTTAAACCATAATAAGTCAAAAATGGTTACATTGTAGAATGATGTCATTAGCTTTACATTTTGCATAATTATGGAGTGTAACATAGAAAGCACTATAGTTCGTCCACTGTTTAGGCACCAATAAGTATGGATAAGGAATGAAGCGTGTGGATCTGCATTGGCAATGTACAGGATCTAGACTTGCTGATAAGAAACCTTCTTTCTCTTAATAATACTGTCAGAACAAGAGCTGCAGTCTAGGATAATCTGTCTTTACAGATCTTTTGTTACGTTGCTCAAGTCACAGTTACCTGAAGATCAGTCTTTGCGCACATTCTACCAGCTTCAAAGTGGCTTCCGTAGTGTGTTTCACTGATGTTTGCATTACTGAGACATACAAAGCTGTCAAGTTATTTCTTGATTTGACTGTTTGACCAAATACCATTGGTCAAGTATGGATCTTCACACGATATTAAACACCAGAAATTGCTTTATATTATTGCTGTCTGCTTAACAAAAAACAACAACAACAAAAATACAAGCTGCTCCCCGAGTTACGAATGCGACCCGCGCTTATGAACAGCATGGTCACGTGTAACTCAATGGGGTCAGAATTACGAACGGATCAAGTTATGGCCAGGTGTTTGGTCCGTAACTCATTCTTAACTCGGGGAGAGGCTGTACCATATCCAGGAAGAGGCTGCTTCTATAGTTAATGAACAGCACTGGAATGAAGAACCTGAGTTTTTAGTTCCCAGCAGTGCCACAGGCTTCCTGTTTGACCCTGGGAAAATACTTCTGTCTTTCCCTTTGTTTTGTGCATTTAGATTTTAAGATCTTCAGAAAAGTGACTGTTCTGACTGTGTGTTTGTACCGGGCATGGCACAATGGGATCCCAATGTTATATCTACAATAACGTAGATAGAACAAGTAATGTTAAGTTTAAGTAGCAAACTTAGCTGAAACTTAATACCTATCAAAGGTTTTTCTGTATTGCTGGAAAATCTATTATTTTTTAAACAAAACATAGCTACATTTGTTTTCAGTGTATTTTACAACAGGTTGAACCTCTCTAATCTGGCATCCTTGGGACATGACTGATGCTGAACCAGAGAATTTTTTGAACTACAGGAGATCAATATTGTCTAGCAGCATTACCAACACTCCCACTGCTTACTGGGCTCTTAGAAGACGTTTATGGGTAAATCAGAGCTAAATAACAGGACAGAACACTGGGTGCATAACTGGCTAGATAACCGTACTCAGAGAGTAGTTATTAATGGTTC
>CM057847.1:108032116-108043102 GCA_030068395.1 Apalone spinifera
GGGGGGGGGCCGCCGGCAGGAAGCAGAGCTGGTCGGGGGAAATGGGGGGGGCGGCCGACGGGAGCAGGGCTGGCCGGGGGAGATCAGGAAGAGGAGAACCGGCCAGCAGAAAGTAGGGCTGGCGGGGGGGAAGGAAGGGAAGCGAATCGGCCGGTGGGGAGTGGGACCAAGCAACACCGGGTAACTCCAGCTAGTTTTGAAATAATGTGTAGACATGTCCAAGGGGAGCAGAACTAACCCAGAATACATTATTTTTGACAATAAAATTATTGGGTAGGATTAACCCCTTTTCATCACAAAATATTTTTTCTCGCTCCGTTTCTTCGACACAAACAAATGGAAGTCAGGGAGCCTTTCAGAATCTGAGCCCACCAGCAAACCTTACAGCTAGGAAGACAGTATTAATTCTGAGTTCAGGTTAGAGTGCAATGATTTTTGCTCTTATTAGCAATCCCAATGCTAACTCACAGGATACAATCATCTTGATTGGCTATCTTAGGGCCTGATACTGTGCACACTTCATGCACTCTCAGATACATCTGGTGATTGCATTAGGAGTCAAGAATGCCCAACATACTGTAGTATGATTGCTGTGATTTTTTCCCCCATGAAATATTTCAGCTCTCTGGTATCTCATAAATGTCACATAATGGCATGCACACAAAAATTGAATCATCTTTTTACATCTGTTGTCCTACATTCTTAGAGGAAAAACTATTGTAACCTATTAGTTTTCTTTGCACTGATTGGCTAATTACTACTCATCTTAGTTTGCATTCTCACATAAATTGATGATGTGCATTCAGGTCTATTGACCATGAGAACCATAATGACCAGTAGTGGATGTTTGGCATTAGTTATTAATGACATCCACATGTATGAAGAGTTAATATTAATTCTGACTTCTATGTTAAAATTTAGTTTTTAAATACAAGGATTATGGAAGGCTGTTTTGCTAAACTATATATCAAATGTTTTAGAGGTAAGATAGTGGAACTAAGATACATATTTTATTCTGAAGAGTACAAAAGGAAAACCTTTTTACATTTATTCTTTCCCCCAAATGAATCTTGCCCCTTATAATTTTGGATAATTTTGGGGTGTCAATGAAGAAACAGCTCAAAAACCATAAAATTCCTGGTTGTCATTAAATGTGTCAAGTGTCAGTGATTTATTTTTAGGTTAACAGTGTAGATCTATAGAAAAGTCCCTCCAGATTTTCAAAACTGGGGCACCTAAAAATCCCCACTACTCAATTTTTATACCTTGGAATATCATTCAGAATGTGACATTTCAGAAATTGCTGCGCATTCATCCTCTATAAATCAAGCTCCTTTAAGGTGTTTTAGTTTAGGCACCCAGAAGCATAATTCACTTTTGAAAATCTACACTATAAATGCAAAAATAAATGTTTAGAACAAAAAATATTTTTTTTATCAAACAAAGTTCAAACTGCTCCAATTTCTGGTCATAAATTCAATCTGGGTTTGGGGTTTTTAACATCTCTGAAAATAAATCTCTTCTTCAATATTAAATATATTGGAATCTTCTGTAGTTTTCAAAACTAGAGAACTATGAACATGAGTAAAATTTACTTTTCTCTTGACATGTACAGTCCATGAATTATATGAAGTGTGCAGCTGATGCTCCAAAGGAACGTTAAGATTATATACTATGCTTTAAAATGCCTGCTTTAGTCATTTATTTATTTGATGTAAATTACTTATTTTATGAGTGTTTATTAATTTAATCTGAAGCATGTACATGTTGTGCTGTACTAGGTGCGACAGTGCTTTCTGAATCCCCACAGAACTGATTTCATATTTCATTATTTAAAATATTCCACTTCTGTTCAAAGTTCTCCCATCAGTCTGAGAATTCCTGATGTCTCTTAAGTAGTAATTTGAATACAACTTTCTCTAACAGGGACTTCTCCATCTTTTCTTGCTGGTCATAAAAGTGGGTCCTGCTGTTGTAAATAGCTGCATTGAAGTCAATGGAGCCAGGATAACTTACAACAGCTGAGAATATGACTTGTGATTTTTTTCAGTTCATCACAATTTCATTTGTAATTAGTGACTTACCTAATATACACACAAACAAATCCATCATATAATCCCCTTCCAACCAAAACCCATTATAAGGTAGGTATCATTTTTATTTACTTTATTATCCAAGATGATGAGGAGAAGGTAAAAAGACCTTTTCCCCTTCCTTCTCATCTGCCAGAACACTTCCCCATGCATGCTTCTGATCACTTAGGGTATGTCTACACAGCAAAGTTATTTCGAAATAACAGCCATTATTTTGAAATAACTATCCTAGTGTCTACACAGCCATTCCGTTATTTCAAAATTAAATTGAAATAGCGAGTGCTTATTTCGAAATTGCTATTTCGAAATAAGTGCTGTGTAGACACTTATTTCGAAATAGGGGGCCTCCCGCCTTCCCAGGGTGCCATGGTGGCCACTCTGGCCTCATCCAAAAATACTCCTCACTCTTCTCCCTTCCCTCTGCCCCCCTCTCTCCCCCCCCGGAGCCCTGAAAGTGGTAGACTGTGGCCACAGTGCCTGTGCCAGCTCCAAGCCTGACAGCCCAGAGCCAGCAGTCACTGTCCCTGACCCAGAGAAGGCAGGCACCTTCCTGGTTCCAAGTTGGAGAACATGGACCTTATTCAGGTTTGGGGGGGATGCCCCCAATGTCCATGATCTCCGCACTAGATGGAGGAACGTGGCCATCTATGGCAGGATAGCTGCCAGCCTGGCCACCAAAGGCCACGTGCGAACCCAGGAGCAAGTTTGCATGAAAATCAAGTTGATCCGGCGAGACCCCCAACCCTGAGCCCTGTGGTTCCCCTCCACCTTCTTCCCCTTGCTTTCCCCTTCCAGCTCCCTCCTCCCAGGTTTCCCCCTCCCCTCTCCCACCCTCTCTCTTCCCCTCTCCTGCCTTCTTTCCCCAGTCTCACCAGAGTTTCATTCCCTGCCACCCCAGTTTTGTTCAATAAAGATAGTTTGTGTTCATGAAAATCCGTGTATTTTATTTGACGTCAGGAAGGGGGGTTAGGGAGGGGTAAGTGGAAGGACGTGAGGAAGGAATGAGGCACAAGCACCCAGTGGGGCACACCAGGGAGGCTTGTAGTGCTCCTCAGGGTGGAAACTCTCCTGCTGGGGCTCCTGGATACTGACAGACCCCAACCCCCCCCCCCCCCGATGGACGTCCCGGATGGCAGCCTGCAGAAAGTGCAGCCAGGCTCGCAGCAACGCATCCAAGAGAAGCACCAGAGTGCCCAGGGGAAGCTCTGGCTCCATGTTGCAAAGTGCTGTGGTGTCCTGAGTGAGGGCAACCAGAGCATGCAGAGACAAAAATGCTTTGCTGTCCCTCATCGAGGTAGACAAGCAAGCAGGGAAACCTGAGAACAGGCTGTCCGGGGGGGTCCCTTTAAGTACAGGCCTCAGATAGCCTCAGGCAGCAGCCACACAAAGTAACTCCTTAGCTGATGCCCTGCCGGACCTGGTTCCGGTCAGCCTTAAATGCGATTTAGCATCCACTCAGTGTGGACGCACTATTTCGAAATAGCAAAAAGCTATTTTGAAATGCATTTTGCGTGTAGACGTGTTATTTTGAAATAAGCTATTTTGAAATAACTATTTTGAAATTAGATATTTTGAAATAATGCTGTAGTGTAGGCATACCCTTACTCCTTTCCTACCCTGGCTCACCCTTTTCACTGAGCTTTGTTTTTTACTTTGATATTCTGGATATGTCAGTAGGTGACCTTTGTGGCTCAGGTTCATCTCTGTTCCATAGCAGACCAGGTAATTTGTTTGTTTCCGTTGTCAGTTGCCTAGGCTATTATAATGTTCCCAATTTGATAATCAAAAACCTACATTTTACCGAATTCAAAATAAGTAATGGACAGTATTTATAAGGATTGTAAATAAGAAAAGAATGTCGAGTTTAACATTTAGTAGCACTGATTACGATTTTGTTCAGTGTCTTCATTGTTTGGTTTTTAGTATCAATCTTTTATAAGGTATTTAACTGCAATTCTTGGTAAAACAGAAATTCATTTTTCTATTGAAATATAAATGCAAATTCCTCCTTTCCACTTACCTGTCCAAAAAATAAATAAGGCCACTGGAAGATCTAGCCTACCCCTTGTTTCCCTGACTCATGGAGCACTTTGGCTATAGGCTCAGCAGGTACAGAATGACAGCTGAATGTGTGTTTGATCATTTTAAGGTATTGGTATTGCTTTATGCATGAAATGGGATCTTGCTGAGAAAAATATCCCAATTCTTATAGTCAGGGCTCAACAATTAGGGCAATCTACTCACCTGTGGCGAGTAGATTTTTAGCCTGGCATGGCACTACAGCGTGATCAGTGCATGCGCAGCGTGGTCTGCACATGTGCAGCGTGCCAAACTGCTCAGTTGGCGAGCGGGGCTCGCCGCTGCTTATCAAGCCCTGCTTATAGTTGTCTGTGGTGTCCTGCATAGCATCTGTGAAGCAAAGGGGGGAGGGCACTTTTACCGGGGTGGAGGTTTGAGCCAGCCATTTACAGGGGCCACTAAGCTGCACAATTAGCCAGATGTGTTCTGTGATTCTGTTTGTTTGTTAGCTTGTTTTTTGGTTTGTTTGTTTGTTTTTCCCACCTTCCTCTGAAGTATCAGGCATTGGCCATGAAAGGAAGCAGGGCACTGGATGGCTCAGGCCTAAGGTGTTACAGAGAATCTTTCTTAGATGTCAGGATGGTGAGTCTTGCCTAGATGCTCATGGTCCAACTGATCATTGTTAATTGGGATCAGGAAGGGATTTTCCCCCAGGTCAGATTGGCACAGACCTTGGGATTTATTTTGCTTTCCTGTGCCGCACAGCGCACAGATCATTACTAGGATAATCTAGGCATATCCCATTTAATGCCATTGCAGGGACCTCAGACATTAGTGTTATCTCATTCTCTCTTGTTCTTAGCCTGTGGCATACACAAGCTTAATCTTCAGAGGACTGAAATGTTTTAATCCAACAGTTCTCAAACTGTGGGTTGGGATCTCAAACCAGGTTGTGATCCCATGGTAATAGGGTCACCAGGGCTGGTGTAAAACATGCTGGGGTCCAGAATTGAAGCCCAAGACTCACCGCCTGAGGCTGCAATAGAAGCCTGAGACACACTGCCCAGGGTCGAAACTCAAAGGCTTCAGCCCTTGATGGTGGCTGTCAGGCTTCAGCTTCAGCCCTGGGTGTGGGACTCAGGTTACAGGCCCTGTACCTAGGGTTGGGCTTGGGCTTTGGACTCAGGCTTTATTCACCCTTCGCGGGGTCACAAAGTAATTTTTGTTTTCAGAAGAGAGTAATTGCAATGAAGTTTGAGTATTCCTGCTTTGATCTAACACAAGTTATTGGACTCAATGCAGGAATAATTACCTTCTATATAAAAAGACATAGGTCTAATTGTCCCTTCTGATTTGAAACTATATAAAGTCCAAGAACACATAGGTAGCAGCTTAACAATGAGTGGGTAACCCGAGATGTACTTTTAATAAAAATAATACAAAAATGTCCCCGTTTTCCAGCGATACAATTCAAGGAAAGTATAGACTTTTAAAATGAGATAATTATGTCTTGTTTAATTCAAGTTACATAAAATTTAACTGCAAGATACTTTATGTGAGCACAAGTAACGGTAAAACATAACCCTTAATCTCTTAAGAATGTTTTCAGCAGTTTAATGGTATATATTGCCCTCTCATATTTCTGCTTATCAAAATACTTAACCTGCTTTTTGGTCATATTAGTCAATTTTATAATAATGGTAATGGGGGGGGGAGGTAAATGTCCTTTTTATTGTTGGGCACTGAGCTATTAGTCTTGTAAAAAGCTGAAATGCCACTATTATAAAAAGCCTTTTTAAAAATCATATTGATGTACTTTTCATACAATATGGTACTCAGAAATTATTTTTGGCAGGTTGTATCAGCAGAAAAAAAAGCTTAGATATAAACATGCAAAAGTGACCTGCTGACCATCTTTTGAGATCCGGCTTCTTTGACCACAAAAGCAGAAAAGATGTGACAAGCTCAATCTATTCAAAGCAACTAGTTGTTGAGATGGCAAGAAAAAAAGGTCTTACCTAGAGGTCAGTAGGACTTTTGTAGTCAGACAACCATAATGTGGATGGATAGAATGAACCCTTTCTCATGGAGTACTCAATTTATGGTAACCTCTTTTTTACTGTTCAAAGGCTGTAAAATCTGTAATTGTAAAATACCTAAGGCTACGTCTACACAGCAAGGTTTTTGTGCAAAAACCTGTGGAGCGTCCACACCTCAAATGCGCTTTTGCACAAGTAAATCAGCAGTAAAACGGCAGAACAGAGGGCTTTTGCTGGTGTAGGTAAACCTTCTTTATGAGGCATACCTCTCTTTTGTGCTACAGCTATTGTTCAAAAAGGCAAGTGTGGACACTCCTATGGGAAAAAGCATAGGTGCTCTGATGGCCATTCTATGAATGGCCATCAGAGCTTTCTTGTGCAAGAGCGACCATCCAGTGTGGATGATCTCTTGTGCAAAAGCACATCACTTTTGTGATGCTCTTTGAGGTGTGGACGTGTTTTTGCGTAAGAAGTTTTTGCGCAAGAACTCTTCTGCAAAAGACTTATTGCGCAAAAACCTTGCAGTGTAGACGTAGCCTAAATGTTCTCAACTTTTAACAGTGACATTACTGGGTAACACGATAGATTATTTGTTTCAGAAGGAGGCATGCTAATTTTGTCAGAAGTCATCTGATTTATGGTACCACTGCTTTTGATTTTTTACTTTTCAATATATGTAAGTGTATAGATTCTTGTAGTTCATGAAGTGATGAAATCAGTTGACTTTCAAGACACCAGCATGATTTAAGACATCATGACATCAGTTTCTTCACTTTACTCAATGTGCATTGAACACAACCGATCAAAATACCCATATCGTATCTTCAAATAACTTGGATGTTACACTCTTGGGATTGGTCATTTGATTATGTGCTAAAAAGCTTCCTCGTAGCTGATTAGTCACCACATGACATTAATTTGCCAAGGATAGAGAGGAGGGATATAATTAGGACCAGGTGCCCATTCCTTTAGAAATGTTGTTCTGATTTCTTCATTCGGCTACAATAAAAGACCTAATGCCTGGAAGTTTTGAAATATATATATATTTCATAACTTTGATGTTCTTTTAATGTAGTTTTGTGTAACTTTTAAAAATTAGGAAAAGGCACACTGCAAGATCTGTAACTCTATGACATAGCATTATACTGACACTCACCTGGTTCATTACCAGGTAGGAACCTTTAGATCTTTATTCAGATATTTACCAATATTTACTAATAGAGTGACTGATAGCAGTAGGAGTTTATTGTCCTTTGTGGTCCAGCATTAGGGGATGGGACACAGTTTGCCAGAGGGTTTCACACATATTTGCTGACATGAGAATAATGGTGACTCAGGGATACTAAATTCCATTTCAGGCTCTGAAGGGGTATGTTCTCTAGGGCACAAATACTTCTGCCCATTCCACCCAGATCCCTGCAAGTTTGACCACATTTTGTCCCATCCCCTCTGATCCTGTCACTTCCCCATGGGATCTCAGGCCCCAGAAAGGATGGGGTTTCAAGTGGAAGGGGCAGTGCTGGGAACCAGTCTCCCCCAGCCAGCATTTCATAGTAACTGTTGCCATGGTGTCCAGGAGTACTGAGGCTGCAGTGGCAGGAGCCAGTAGCCCTGGGGATCTGCTGGTAATTTGAAGGACCTAGAAATCTTTTGACATCTAGACTCCCTTCCTGCAGTGTTCCTTCCTAGTCAGCCATTTCTCATTTTGTATGTGAGAAATTGATTGTTCCTTCCTAAGTGGAGTACAGTAAAACTCCAATAGTCTGGCATCCAATAGTCCGGCATCAAAATGGCAAGAGCCTAGTGAGTGAGCGTCATCAAAAAATGAGTCACAAGGTAACAGCGACAGCAGCTGAACTGAGCAAAAAGGGTAAAAAAGGCTTAAAAAAACCTAAAACATTACAGTATACTGCATACAGTATGTACAATAAAAAGGGTTAAGAACGCTTTATATACAGTATATAATGTATACAGTATATATATAACCTGCTTATAGTACCTCCTGATAGTCTGGCATATTTGATAATCCGGCACCACCTAAATCCTATAGGTTCTGGATTATTGGAAGTCTACTGTACTTTGCATTTGTCCTTATTGAATTTATATCCCTATCCTCCAAAGCACGTGCAAAGTATCAGGCTTGGTATCTTCTGCAACTTTTTAAATGTATTCTTTATGCCATTAACTAAATTGTTGATGAAGATACTGGACAGAACTAATCCCAAAACTGATCCCTGAAGAACCTCACTTGTTATGCCCTTCCAGCATGACTGTGAACTGTTGATAATTACTCTCTGAGAACAGTTCTTCAACCAGTAATGCACCCGTCTAACAGTAGCCCTGTCTCGTATTTACCTAGTTTATTTATAACAAGGTCATGTGAGACCGTATCAAATGCTTTACTAATGTCTATGTTGGGGTGGGCAAATGCTGACCTGCAGGCCACATCTGGTCTACCAGGATTAGCCCCTGGTATAATCTGTGCTCTGCTCTGTTACTTTCCCAATAGATGTTTGGATACCTGAAGTCCTTCTTCATCACCAAGTTCTGAGCTTTAGATGATTCTGTTAATTTAAAAAAAGCCTCATCTTCCTCTTCTTCCTGGTTACATGGTCTGTAGTAGACACCTACCATCACATAACCTTTGTTTTTTTAATCCTTTCTATCATTATCTAGAGACTCTGAACAAGTCTTTTCTCTTGCGTCCTTCTTGTGTGCTAGTAGAGCAGACAGAGTTCTTGGACCAATGACATTGACATGAATTCAGTAACAACAAAACATATACAACTAGTGTAAAAGGATAGATGAAGCTCCCCTCCAGCTACTGGTGCTGCTAATCACAACTCCTTCTCTCCCCCAAACAGGAAGTACTTCCTCTGATCTCCCTGTCAGGTTACTTTCTGAGTCTGAAATTGTCCTCATCTGGAAACAGCAATTTTCTTTAGACTCTCTGGATGTGCCCCATACATAACCAGCCCACTACATGACACTGTTAAAATATTCTGCTAGAATAGAAATCACATATTCTTTATTTTTCTGTTATCTGCCCCCATCCACAAGAATGATATCTGCGAAAACTTTTCTTTTGCTTTTAGGAATTCATCTGTTCCTGATCTTTTTCTTCACTCTCAAATTTATTAATCCTATTTTGTGATATCCCAATGTAATTTGTTGCCATAAAAAAGAGTATGACATCACAAATGAGAGCTGATTTCAGACAAAAGATAAGCAGTGAAAACAGAGAACAAAAATGCCTCTGAGACTAAAAATATGGAGGTTGTGTGTGTGTAGATATAGATATAGATATAGATATAGATATAGATATAATAAATGAGTTATAAAATACAAATTGACATACTTTGTCATCTCCTGGTTGATCAAGAAAATCTTATTGCTTCTCCTTATGATAACACTCTTAATAACCAAAATAACCAATAACTAAACTGCATCCATTAGAGTATGTGTATATATATATACATATATATATATATAAGGGTCACTATTTCATAGCCATATGACAAATTTGGCATTCAAAAATGACTTTTGGATATACAGTGCTGTTGAAACAGTGTTGTCAGTATTCAAAGTAGCATTAAGTGAACAAAGTTGTTTCACCTGCACAATAAAGTATGTTGCAAAACCAAAAATTCCGTCATATAAAGATTTGCTACCTATAGAAACAGTCAAGGTAGATATGGATTAGCTATTTAAGCAAGACACAATTAAGGCTAAATTGGAGCTATTTCTATGCTTCATCAACTTACATGTCAGAGCTATGAATTAGAGAGTGGGTGATCAAATTATTCTTGATTTCATCATCTTTATCTTAAACATCTAAAAGCTAACTCTTTCATAATCTGCCTGGTTTGTATAAATTTTCCAGTCCAAAATCATTTTGAATGTCTGAATTTTTGGAATTGTTAACCTGTTTATTTTCTGAAATTCAGGTCTCGTGCAGGGTATTCCAAATTGGTGCCCAAAATAAATCTCTTTTCACACTCTTAGATTTCATGTTTATTAGAATGAAAAGTTCTTTTCGGCTGGCTTTTTAACATGTGAAGGTACATATTTTCCACTCCATTACATGTATTTTTTACCAATAAAACCCCAGGCAGTAGAGTCCAACTGGGGGTAAATCCAACAGAGAATCAGGCTCAAAATGTTTTGGATTCTATTTTCTTAAAGACGATCTAGAAATTAATTATGATTATTATCCAATGGTTTGTAAAGGTTAGTAGAAATTTAAATAAAAACACAGGACTAACAAGAATGGCAGAAATTGAAACACTAGATATCTTAGACCAGATATTTTTCTAATTTGTACAGTCAAAGTTCAAACAAATTGTTAATATATATTTAATCATAGAAATGAAGGACTGCAAGGCACCTTAAGAGGTCACCTAATCCAGTCCCCTATCTTGAGGCAGAATCAAGTCTGCCTAACTATCTTTGTCAAATGTTTGTGTATTTGGTTTTTAAAAACCTCTAACGATAGGAATTCTACAACTGATGACAACCTCCTCTACTGTTTAACTACCTAGTGACAGGATCAGAGGGATGGGACAAAATGTGGTCAAACTTGCAGGGAGCTGGGTGGAATGGGCAGAATTTCCACTAATTTCCACTAATATCTAATCTAAGGGTATGTCTACACTACAGCACTAATTCGAACTAAATTCGAATTAGGTAATTCGAAATAAGATAATTCGAATTAGTGCATCTAGACCTAAAAACTAATTTGAATTACCGTTTTGCTAATTCGAAATAGCATGTCCACATTAAGTGGACCCTGAACCGAAGTTAAGGCTGGCTGGAACCAGTGCCGGCAGGGCATC
>CM057847.1:108065241-108079374 GCA_030068395.1 Apalone spinifera
ATAACTTGGTGGTCAGGGAAGTCACCCAGGAAAGAGTAGATTGCTTCAAGTTTCTACTCCAGAAGAGGGATTTAAACACAGGTCTCCTCTGTCCTGGGTGAGCAATCTAATCACTGAACTAAAGGTTATAAGGGGGCAACCACTTCCTGCTCTGCCAGTGGTTTTGTAATGGTGCCTAAATCCCCTTATTGGCAAATAAAAATGTTTCATTTAGGTAACATCCAAATGGTTTGATTCACCTTCTCCAGCTGTTCTTTCTTTTTTTCACTTTGGTGGAAACAATTAGCTGAAATTAGCATGAATTCACATTTCAGGAAACCAAAACCTGCAGTTTTTAGGGAACTGGGGAAAAATATTTTTCTGAAAAATTTCTCTCAGACCTGGTGCTAGTCAGATTCAGCAGCACTGAGCAGTGTTCCAGAAGAGAGCAAGAGCTACCTGTTCCCCACTGGGCTTGCCCAGTGCAGTAGCACCTGCCTAGTGACATTATCTTTGCTCTGTTAGCATATGTGTGCATTTGCTACTTATGGCATGCTGATACCTCAGAAAATTCTGGCTATCATATTGACAAAATACTTTAGGATGGTGTTTCGAGACTGAGGAATGTTGGTCTCTGTTATAGGTTTCAATGTAACCAGTTGCTTATTATTGCAAAAAGAATCAGGTTGTGGTACTCACCCATTTCATTCCTTGCTTTCTTCTCTTCTTCTTATGGATAAAAGAAGCAAAGTAGACGTCAAACAAAATATATTTTTGCAATAACTTTTGGCTTTGTCACAAGCATGCTAAGGTGCTGGTGAACTATTTGGATTGCCTTGTTTTCTGCAGACTGTTTCCTATTTCTTTACTTTTCTTTTTAAGAAATATGAAAGCTTCCACGTTTTTCTTTAACAGAATCCTATTGAGACGTTTGTATGCATGAACTTTCATGCTGGAGAGGTATGTTTCCTGACACCATGCCTTTTTATGTAAATTTATTTTGACATTAATTCTCTACCTCCATATAGACATCCTATCTGAACAGATTAGATTTTTGGTGTCACTCAATGAAATCATGAAGTTTCAATGGTGTTTATAATTCCAGTTGACAGCAATGTTGTGCACAAGTGAGAGCAGAGCTGCTCAACAGTAAAATCTCAGGTTGTCGCATTCAACCAAGGCATGACTCTACAGCAGATGTTTCAGCCTTTAGGGCAATTGCAGTGCTGGGTTATTTTAAAGGCAGATTTTTTCACATGAACAACTAAATTCATCCTTAATTCTACTATCAATTTTTCAAGATTTTTTTTGCCATTGACAATGAACAATCAAATATTCCTAAAAGTCAAATGTATAGATGTTTATATAGTTAGGCAGTTGGCACTCAGGTCTGAGCATCCAGATTCTGCCGCCTCAGTTCTGAGCAGCCTCCCTGCCAAGCCATAACAGAATTATCGTGTCCTCACTGGTTCTGTACTCATCCAAGTGTATTCCTTGGATGAGTGGGACCATAACCCATATTTTTATATGCTGCAGTAAGTTGAGATGTCCTGACTTTTTCTAATGAATAATGGGAAAACTTGTCTTTCCCTCTGGGCATGTGGAGGAATTGTTGGAAGGCACTGGAGAGTTTTTATTAGCACTTGTATGGTTTAGGCTACATCCTCATTGCAGAGTGGGTTTATTACCATCCTGAGTGAAAAGCTCATTCGGGCTTTGGCTTATATACCGAGAAGAGCTAGCCAGCCTGGGTATAAAGCAATACTGCATTGAGTGAGATGGTTTTGTGTGGAAATGTGTGGAGTAAGGGTCACTTGACTAAGGATATGTCTACACTGCAGCCGGGAGGGGTAACTCCCATTTTGGATAGACATACATGTGCTAGCTCTGATTAAGATAGCATACTCAAAATAGCTGTGGTCACACTCCTATTTTTAGGACCCTAGTTCTTTCAGAGTGAGCCTGTGTCTCTCTGAGATGGAAATTACACCTCCCAATGACAGTGTAGATGTAGCCTCAGAGCCTTGATTAACTCTGAAGAGAAGACCCTTAAAGGCTTGATGCCAGTCAGTTTTATTCAGGTCTCCATGTTTGTCAACATTTTAGTGGTTCTTTTATACAAGCACTGTTTTTTTTTATTATTTTCTTTTTGTCTAGTTTTAGTAATTAGAGTGATTTTTTTTTCTTTTTAAGAGCTATTGGACCAATTTAGGCTTAATTATTAAAAGGGTTGTAGATTAATCACAGCTAACTCATGCAATTATCTTAAGGAATTAATCATGATTAAAATAATTAATTGCAATTAATCTCAATTTTAATCACACTATTAAACAATAGAATATCAATTCATTGTATTAAATATTTGGGATGTTTTTCTATATTTTCAAATATATTGATTCCAGTTATGCCACAATACAAAGTATACACCTTTCACATTACATTATTTATTGCAAATATTTGCACTGTGAAATGATAAACAGAAGAAATAGTACAAGCTGGACCTCTCTAGTCCTGCACCCTTGGGAACTGACCAGTGCCAAACTAGAGAATTTCCTGAACCCTGAGAGGTCAGTATTGCCTGGAAGCATTATCAACACTTCCACTGTTCCTGGGCTCTGAGAAGACATTTAGGGGTAAATCAGCTAAATAACAGCAGAGAACATTGAGAGGCAGGACTGGTGGCAGTAAACAATCTTTATGGGACCATGGGATACTTGGCCTCACCCATTCTAAGTGGACATCCAGCTAATTGAAATCATGCCGGATCAGAGTGTGCTGGACTAGAGAGGTTCAACCTGTATTTATAGTGCAATCTCTTTGTTGTGAAAGTGCAGCTTACAAATGTAGATTTTTTTTAGTTACATAACTACACTTGAAACCAAAATAATGTAAAACTTTGTCGCCCACACGTCCACTCAATCCTACTTCTTGTTCAGCCAATCGCTAAGACAAATACGTTTATTTGTATGGGAGATAATGCTGCCCACTTCTTATTTACAATGTCACCAGAAAGTGAGAACAGGTGTTTGCATGGGACTTTTGTAGCTGGCATTGTGTATTTACATGTCAGATATGCTGAACATTTGTATATCCTTCATGTTACAGTCACCATTCTATATGATATGCTTCCATGCTGATGACATTAATAGTGTGATTAATTGCAATTAACGTTTAATTGCTAGAGAGTACTACTAATTATTATTTTTAATTTTGTATAAAACACCGGATGGTCCTAGGATGGGCATGTTAGAAACTTACTCTCACTCACTGAGTAATGTCTGCAAATTAGATTGTTAGCACCTTAGGGCAAGGATAATGTTGTTTATTTTTTTTGTGTGAGATTCATAATATAGTTGAAGATATGAGCTTTCATGCAGCAGGGCACAAATCAAATGCTAACTGACAGGGGTTAGAAAAAAAATTGCCATATGCAAAGGTTTTCCTGAAATTGTTGCTCACGAGGAATATATTTGTGCATCTCCCTCTATATCATTCAATATTGCTCACTGGCAGAGATGGAATTTCAGAATAGATGGCATGCCATTTCCTGTGCACCTCTACATTTTGCTGATCAGTGTATCAGTAACTACTAGTAGTAATACTAAAGGGAAATGCTTTCATTAGAGGATCTACTGGATATTACAGGTTGACCTTCTCAAGTCCAGTACCCTTGGGAACTGACCGGTTCTAAACATGACAGTTTGTCAAACCATAGGAAGTTCATATTGTCTAGCAGCATTACCAACAACTTCTGCTGCTTACTGGGCTCTTAGAAGACATTGGGGTAAATTAGAGCTAAATAATAGCACGGAACACTGAAAGCCAAGACAGTACTATAAAACAATCTATATAGGACTGTGGGATATTTGGCCACATCCATGATAAGGAGACGTCAGGCTAACTAAAATCATGCCAGACCACAGATGTTGCCGGATCAGAGAGTGCTGGACTAGAGAGATTCAATGCATATTAACATGCGAATGAAAAGAGTGGCTTTCAGAACAGAAGTCCTGTTTATGCCCTGAAACACTATGTAATAATACATCTTATTCTTCACTCGGCCCAGACCAGAAGAATGCAAAACTAAACTCCTTGTAGCATATTTGGATTATTTAACCTGAAAGGGGTGGGTACAGGATAATTAGCTTTTGTCACCATCTCACTATAGGATACAGATTCAAAAAGAAAAATGCCTCATAACACTCAATTCTGTGATCCTTATATAGACCTATGTGCAGTGTTACAGGGCTGAGCAGCAATATCCAACCCCCTTGCTTGGCTGTATAATAGTCCCGGGGTTCCCTGGAACAAAAGAGCCGCGTGCTCCTGCCCAGCCCAGGGAATGTTACCACGCCTCCTGATTTTGTCACAGCAAGTCTTGTGGTGTATGATATTTGGTGGTGTGCGTGGGTGTGGGTGTGGGTGTTTGTTTTCCTTAATGAACCTGAATCTAGGCTTGAGTTTCTCAGTTTCACTTTTAAAAAAAATAAGCTTGTAGCCCACATGGCTGCAAAGTTTAGGAATGTGACTTGAGTGCACACTAAAGGCTTAACCCTTTAGTAATTCTTTTAATGTTACAATTTTTAATCCAATTTCAGGATTTTGGGGGACCTGACTCATGATTTTTGAACACTAGAGACTGGCAATGTTGTAAGTTCTCCTAAAGGATATGGACAAAAGGTAGGGTCATGGACCTGCCTTCCGCTGAACTGCCTATGGAGTGAGGGCAGCACGTACTGGGGTAGCAATATGCTTTATTGAGCAGATGCTGTAGATTACATCCCCTGTGCAAATAGCAGCCCTGGGAAAGACTGTGCTTTCTAGACCCTCTCTTGGGGCACT
Organism: Apalone spinifera; assembly: GCA_030068395.1. NCBI lineage: Eukaryota > Metazoa > Chordata > Testudines > Trionychidae > Apalone > Apalone spinifera. Next base: position 108,070,063 of record CM057847.1, read on the forward strand.
GCACCTCAGTGGCACTGAGTGTGGAAATGCTGAGCTGTACTTTATCCTAACTGTGCCCCTCATCAACCCAAGCTGGAATCACATCTGGGGGTAGCTGCAGAGTACTGGGAATGGGGCTGACAGCTGGAACCCTGGGTCCTGCAACAGAGCCTCTGGGCTCAGCAGCTGGGGAGGCAGTGGGGCAGGCAGCAAGGACTGCTTGTAGCTGGTGGCTGGGATCCTGGCATAGGGCACAAAATCTAGAGGATGCTGTAGCACACCCCTTTCCCCCCCATATTCCTATTTCCCAAGCTTGTGCTGCATCTATAGAACAACTCTCCTGCTCATAGAATTTAAGGTCGGAAAAGACTATCATGAGTGTCTAGTCTGACCTGCTGCACACTGTAGACCACAGAATTTCATCCATCCACTCCTGTAATAACCCAGAACCTCTGGCTGAATTACTGAAGTCCTCAAATTGCCATTTAAAGACTTCAAAATACAGAGAATCCACCATTTACACTAGCTTAAACCTGAAAGTGACTGCAGAGGCAGGTGAAAATTCCCCAAGTTCTCAATACTGGCTGAGAACTCCTTTTCCCTTTAGAATATATTTTGCTTGAATAAAGAAGAGCCTAAATAAATATTCTATAAGTTTTCACTGAAGTGTAGTTAAATATATTTCTCCACATTTCACTGTATTCTTTGTTATATAGGGAGCATGATGTTTCATGCCATACAATTCATCATTGCAATAAGTTGTTCCCTCACACTTTGGCTTGAGTGACAGGTCATTGCCCTCAAATAATAACATAAATGCTAATTTTACACTGATTATCTCCAAAGCATAGTACATAACTTATAAATCTATATAATTTAGAATGACATATTTAAATATTTAATCTAATAAAGTATCTGAGGTGGATTGACCTAGCAACCTCGTTGATATACAGCATATTTCCACACAGGGCAATTTAAGCGTTAGGTCTTGAAATTGATTCATCTTTTGCTGGGTCAGCGGAGGCTGATGGTGCTGCAGAATCTGAGAATGCTGCCTCTGAGGAAGGTAGGAAACTTTACTGATGCTGACAACAAGAGCAATTGCTCCACATGACCTAAAAGTGATTGATGTAAAAGTCTAACTGGTTTCTTGCTCCAATTTTTTACAATGTAAGCATTCCTGAAAAGTCTGTGGTTTGGTGCGTTTTTGGATTATGAAAAAAGGATGGTTTTGTCTTCTGCAGCCAAAGCATAAAAACCTCATGTATTATCATGGAAACGTAAGCTGTTTCTGAGTCACAGGCATGTGTTTTAATTTAGTTTCTTGATCTTTCTCTCTGATTACTGATGAAACTTTATGTCCAAAGGCTATAGAAAAGTATAAAAATAAAAATACATTATCAGGAGTTAGTCCAACTTCTTTGTGTGATTCAACTATGTATGCTCACAGATGTGCTGTACATCGTTGGTGTCCCACTAGTAGGGGAATGGGTCCCAATATATATAAATAAGTGGAAAAGCAATTAATTTATAGGGCATAGTTAATGTTGTGCTGGTCCCAGCTTCCTTCCTTTCTGGCAGCTTTATTGTAGAAGAGAAGTTAGCAAGGAGACTGAAAGGGAAAAAGGAAGAAAAGGTATTTTTGGAAAATGGAACCTGCATGTCTGTTTGTCGGTAAGCCTGGAAATGAAAATTATACCATATTTTATTAAATTTGTGCTGTAGCAAACAAAGCAGAAAATGTCATACTTAAAAAAACTAAAATATATCACTCAGAATACTTTATAACAGTCTTACAGCCTTTGCTCTCTATTTTAGCAACCCGCTGTGACAACCCATGGGCTAATCCACTAAAGCAGCCATTTGCCCAAATGAAATCTGTAATCATAAAATGAATGATTTTTAGTCCTTAAGAGCTGAAAGGGAGAAAATACAGTATGGACTTCTTTCATAGAATCATGGCTAAATATTGGAAATACTATGCTTTGAGAGCAGGAATTTGAACGTCAGGTTTTTATTGTTTATTTCTCTTATTTTGATGTTTCTTTCCTTATTTTGGAGTATATTAAATACATTGCCAAAAACATCCTGTGTAGAACACATTGAAAATGGTATTGGGTAAAATTGACAGGTATTCAAAAAGCACTTACTCTACTCTAAATCATCTTTTCCTTACAGCTGTTATGTCTATTAAAGAATATAAACCAATATTGATTAGGTCGTATTTTATAGCTAATAATGAGCCTTTTTCACAGGTATATAAACTGTCAAAATGGAAGAACATTATACAAAATTTCTACCTATTTAATATTTCTAACTCTGCCAGAATCCATCAACTTTTGACATCCATTCATGTTATGTCAGTTTTAATGTTGTTGAACATGGTGAAGAATTTCCCTTGGCTCTAATGTACAAAGCACATGCTCTCTCTATTTCTGAGTCAACTTCTCTATAAAATAATGCATTAAAAGGACATTATTAATATATTTTGCAGCTTTTCTTTACCATTCAGATACATGTTAATTTTTGACTGTTTCCCTCTCATTTCATAGTTATTCATTCAGGGGGTATCTAGACTACAGGGTTTTTTCGAAGAAAGTGGCTTTTTTTTAAAAGAAAACTTCCCCTGCGTCTAGACTGCTGCCGCGTTCTTTTGAAAGTAAATAAAAAGAACGCAGCAGTTTTTCTGACTGTGGAAAACCTCGTTTTACAAAGAATAATGCTTTTTTTTTTCAAAAGTGCTCTTTTGGAAAAAGGTGCTATGTAATGCAAACTGTGCTTTTTCAAAAGAGAGCATCCAGACTGCTTGGGTGCTCTCTTTCAAAAAAGCGGCTTGCTCTTTCGAAAGTACTGGTTGTAGTCTTGATGCTCTTTTTTTAAAGAGGCTTGCAATCTGACGTAGCCTCAGGGTGGGAGGAAATAAATTACATTTGAATTTAATTTTTACATGGACAAAATCCAAATTAGTTTGGACAGAGAGAAGCAACATCCTTGAGAATTAACTTAATTTTAAGTGTGTACTCAAGTTTCATTGACTTTAGTTTGCTTTTCAGTACTCTTTTAGAGTGCATTTACACAGGGTGCACCGTTATTTCGAAATAACACTGCGAGTGTCTACACGGCCATTCTGTTACTTTGAAATACTTTCAAAATAACAGACAGCTTATTCTGAAATCTGTAAACCTCATTCTACAAGGAATAATGCCTATTCTGAAATAGCTATTTTGAAATAAGGTGTGTGTAGATGCTCCACTGCTGGTATTTTGAAATAGCCCCTTACCAGGGCCATTCTAAGTTACTCCTCCCCAGTAACTCCTGGGGCTCTAAATCAAGATAGCACTCCTACATTAGGGAAGCCTGCCTTGGAGTAATTTTGAGGCTTCCCTGCAGTGTAGATGTGCTATTTTGAAATAAGCTATTTCGGAATAACTATTCTGGAATAGCTTATTTTGAAATTAGCGTGCAGTGTAGATGTACTCTTAGCCGTTGACCCCAGTTTAGCAAAACACTTAACTTTAAGCATATGCTGAAGTCCACAGTATTGTCAGCCACACGTGTTCAAAAAATCTTTAGTCAGGCAGGCTCACAAAAATCATGAAAGTAAAACAAACAATTGAATTTGTTGTTCTTTTTGTCTTTTGGTTTCTGAGCCAAACATATATTTAACATACTCTCTCAGGTGTTTCTCCACAGCTATGGCCTGGTCTACACTAGGACCTTAGTCCAGAATAACCCTCCCCCACCCAACTTTAAATATGTAAGTGATGCATCCACACTACCAACCCCATTATTCTGAAATAAGGGGCCATGGAATTTGAACTCTGTGCACCTGCCTTTCATGAGGAATAACGCTAGTCCCAAACTTGTAAATCTGAAATAATGTTAGTGTGGATGCTCCGGTGCCACTAATGCAAATGTATTGGCCTCTGGTAGGCCTCCTGCAACTCCCCAGAGTGCTTCCTGTGGCTCTGAGTCTGAGGTAGCACGTCCACATGACTGAAGCCTGCCTTGGACTACATTTGATTCTTCCCTGTAGTGAGGACACAGAACTTAGAATTGGTAAAATCAGGTGCCCAGAAGTTGAACTTAGTAAATTCAGACTAATCTCCTAGGCTACGTCTACACTACAGGCTTCTTGCACAGACGTTCTTGTGCAAAAACTTGCGGCGCGTCTACACTGTACGTGCGTTTTTGCACAAGTAAATTTACAGTAAAGTATTGGAACAGAGGGCTTCTTGTGCAAGAGTTATTCCTCTCCCCACGAGGAATAAGCCCTCTTGTGCAAGAGCTTTTGCACAAGAAGGCAGTGTGGACAGGCAACGGGTTTCTTTCGCAAGAAACCCCTATGGCTAAAATGGCCATCAGAGCTTTCTTGCACAAGAGAGTGTCCCCACTCCACAGGGGGGGAAGCCTGTGTTCGCACTTTAGACATGCGTCCGTCCGTCCTCTCCTCCCCCCCCCCTTCTGTGAGGCTGGAGTGCCAGCACCAGCTTCCCATAGCAGGGGTGGAGTAAGCCTCATATGCTGGATCCAGCTTATGGGGGAAGTGCTCCATGCACTGCCGTTCCTCCTCCAGCTGGGGGGAACAACAGCACAGGAAACTGCTTGCCTAGAGGCTTTCCCCACTACTCCCATTGGTTGGAATCATGGTCAATGGGAGCCATAGGGGGAGCAATGCCTGGGAGCAGTGAGAGGAATAGAGCCAGATAAGTGCCCCCATCCTCCTCATGCCCAGACCCTGCACCCCCATCGCTGTCCTGCACCCTCCCTCCCATAACCCCCACTCCTAGCATGCTCCTGCACCCTACCTCCTAGCCAGAGCTCACACCCTGAGCAAGGACATTATATCAGAGAGTATGGTATGCAGCAGCCATGCACCCTGAGACATGGTGAAGGGAACTCTACAGTCAGGAATGAGACACATACACAGAATGCAAGTACTTTCTTCTCACTCCATGTAGTCCAGGGAATGGGATGAAAAGCAAGCTGCATCTTGGAGCGCAAAGCTGCTCTCCCCACCTCCCACCCTCCTGAAATGGTGTCCTGCATCTGGAGCCTGCTCCAGCACACTCCCACCCAGACCTCCCACCCCACCCTGCTCCTGCACCCTCCCTTCCACCCAGACCTCCCAGCCTCCTCCTGCACCCAACCTCCCTCCTAGCTAGATACCCAGACCCCACTCCCTCTTGCACCCATTTGTCATCATGGGAGGCTTGCTGGTGGTCTGCGGAAACACTTGTATTGGGCCACGGGCCAAAAAATGTTAGAACCTTTGTGCCTTACAGAGTAAGGGGAAATTACCCTTACTGATGTCAAAAAAAAAACCAAAAACCATCTAGCTTAAGTGGAGTGGATTAAACAGGATTGAAAATAAACACATCATTAAACCTGGGCTGCAGATATAGACCCCCATCTGTTTATTCCTTTTAACCCTAGTGACTGGTTTACATTGACATTTTCAAGATAATCGTCACAGGGGAAAAGGTTACACATATTCCAAAATCAGGTATGTTAACAATGGATCACATTAGCTCCTCTTAGCTCAGCAGTATTTAACAGTCTAATGATATCTAGATTGCTGTGTAATGCATGATATTGACATATATTTATACAGTTAATATGTGGTAGAGAGAAACTGAAGCCTGGGAGTCTACACTAGGAATTTACTTGGGTACACTTTTCAGAGGCATGGACAGAATTCTTCCATTGACCAATCAACTGCCTCCTAGGGAGGTGTATTACCTGTGCCAGTGGGAGAAGCTCTCCTAGAGGCATAGGTAATGTCTACTCTGAAGTGCTACACTGGCACACCTGAAACACCTAAAGCATTTTAAGTGTAGACAAGACTGCACTTAAAATGCAGTATAGCTTCAGGGACTTTTAAACTAGGCTGAGGAGTTCTTAATATCACTTCATGCCTTTTCAAATTCCAGGCCTAGCTTTAATTAGCAGTTTCTAACAGAAAATATTTTGATATCAAATGTACAGACTTGTGTTTTGCATATTGATTTGATTGTCTCTTTGTCACCAAATACCAACACCTTCCTGATACCCCAAATTTACACTTTTACTATTCTAGGAGCTAATTTCAGTAGAGTAGAAAGGGCACCTTTGTACTCATATTACTGTGTCCATGCTATCATATTCTTATTCAAAATAATTACACTGGTTCAAAATCTGTGGGTAGACCAGTCTTAATAAACCAGAATGTTTATTTAATTCAGTATTTTTGTTCAGCTTCATCCCAGCCTAAGCCAGTTTATCAGTTTATAACTCACCTCCTTCCATACATTGGTCTTTCAAAATGAAGTATTACTCACACTGATTATTCTTCAGCTAACAGAGTTAGGTTATTCTGATGCACCTCCCTTTGCATGGCTACTGTTTTGAAGATCAGACCTCTTCAGCGGGGGCTAGAAGATCTAAACACTTCCTGCTGTTCCAGCTGTAATTTAAAGCTCATGTCACAGCAGGCATAGAGCCAGAGCCCTACTTCCAGTTCACTTTTTACCCTAACCCAAATAGATTGAGTTGGCTTTGCTTATCCTATCTTTTGTACTGCTTATCTCTGATTCTGTTAAATAGCTGTTCCTCATCTTATCCCATGTAGCATTACATTAAACTGTAACTCACACCTCCCATCATGCACCTGCACCTGCATCTTCACAAACATGCTCACTGAGAGCTCAGTCAGTCCTGTGCTCTCATCTGGGGATAAAGCTGTGTCAATCAGAGTGACATAATCAGTAACCAACATACAAATCACTTTTAATGTAATTCACTGTGGCAGTTTCTGTTTGCCAGGGATATCTGTTTTTATTATAGGTGAATTCACTCTTTCTGTCAGCAATAAGACGTATGCCTGGTGACCACAGTGAACTGCATCAGTTTGGTTGAAATGTAAAGACATCATCTCTAGTTGTTGTATAATAGCACTTTTTCCAGAATTTTTTCTAAGCGTTGTCAGTTTAGCAGGTATAAAGATTTAACAAAATACTGTTTTTGACAGTTCAGCTGAGTGTGAAAGCATCAAGCATCAGCACTTAGATAATGATATTGGGAATGTTTTTATTTCACTAGATGCCAATTAAATTACTGATTTCATAATTATAAATCAGCATATTATAGTAAATAATTAATGTTTTCATACTCAAGCTAAATTACTGTATATAAGCATAAGTCTTTCCTCTGATGATTTGGTAATTCAGGAACTAGAAAACACTGCATACCATTTTAATTTTTTCATATCTTTAAGGACCTCAACATTTATACCCACAGCTATAGCAATCCATGTTATTAGGTGTGACTAGCTAAGACAGGTTGGGCTAGGTCAATATTTGGATAAGACACAATGACCTCTAGTGAGAATTTTTAATATCAGATTAAATCCTCACAAGTAAATCACAATAATTTCAGCTTTCTGTATTACACCTAAAGGCCCCATATAGCAATGCAAAGTGTCTGGAAAATCAACATAACTAGAATATGCTGGGTTGGGAACAAAGAGATACTCTACACTATGCTGTGCAATGCCATAGTCAGTCAGCATAAGGCTGCTCTAAAATATGCCAGAATTGATATGCAATCGGCATCAGGATAAAGTTGCTGCAGAAGCCTTTTTGGTGTCTCCCCATCCACTCAGTATATTGGGCACATGTGAGGACCAAGACCATGAAGTATTTTTGGTGACCAGTTATACTGCTAAATATATGTAGAACCTTAATAAACAATAGAAGGCAAATAATTCAGTGAGATTGCATACTTGGCTCCAGTTCACTTCAGTGGAAATTTAAAGATGTAGCTGAGAGCAGAATTGGGCCCAATATATACATTATACATTCTACAAAGAAAGACTGAGGGATTTGGGCTTATTTAGTCTCAGAAGAGAAGAGTGAGGAGGGATTTGATAGCCGCCTTCAACTACCTAAAGGGGGATTCCTAAAAGGATGGAGAGGGGATGTTCTCAGTGGTGACAGATCACAGAGCGAGGAACAATAGTCTCAAATTGGTGATTGGGCAACAAAATGGCAAAATAATTTTAATGTTGGTAAATGCAAAGTAATGCACATTGGAAAAAATAATCTCAACTATATATATGAAATGATGGGGACTAATTTAGCTACAACCACACAAGACAGAGATCTTGGAGTCATTATGGATAGTTCTCTGAAAACATCCACTCAATGTGCAGCAGCAGTCACAAAAGCAAACTAAATGTTAGGAATAATTTAAAAAGAATATCTTATTACCTCCATATAAATCCATGGCATGTCCACATCTTGAATACTGTAGACAGCTATGGTCGCCTCATCTCAAAAAAGTTATATTGGCATTAGAAAAGGTTCAGAAAAGGGAATACAAATTATTAGGAGTTTGGAACAGGTCCCATATGAAGAGAGATAAAAAAGACTGGGACTTTTCAGCTTTGAAAAGAGGAGACTAATGGGAGAATATGATAGAGATCTATAAAATCATGACAGATATGGAGAAAGTAAATAAAGAAAAGTTATTTACTTGTTCCCATAACATAAGAACTAGGGGTCACCACATGAAATTATTTGGTAGCAGGTCTAAAATGAACAAAAGGAAGTTTTTCCGTATGCAGTGTACAGTCAACCTGTGGAACTGCTGGTCAGAGGATGTTGTAAAGACCAGGACTTTAAAATGGTTCCAAAAAGAACTGGATAAATTTATGGTGATTAGGCCCATCAATACTTATTGACCAGCATGGGTAGGAATGGTGTCCTTAGCCTCTGTTTGTCAGAGGTTGAAAATGGATGACAGGAGAGAGAACATTTGTTAATTACCTGTTCCATTCACTCCCTCTGGGGCATCTGGCACTGGCCATCAGAAGACAGGATATCAAAGGTCTGACCCAGTATGGCCATACTTATATTTCTTATGTAAGTTGCAGTGGGGGTGGTCTAGGTTGGATATTAGGAAAAACTATTTCACTAGGAGGGTGGTGAATCACTGGAATTGGTTACCTAAAGAGATGATGGAATTTTCATCCGTAGTTATAATGTAATTTTACTAATATTTGGTGAGATTGAACCAAAGAACCAAAGGAAACTTTTTGTTTGTTTGTTTCTAACCAAAATTCTGGTCTCTTGATCCTGCAAAAGACATTGGACCAAAAGACATCTAAAAAACTTCTCCCCATAAGTTTTTCTTCATCATCTAAAGCTCCCAGTGCAGTGACCTTGCATAGAGAGCTGAGAGGGAGAGGAGGGAGGCAGTAGGAGAGCAAGGGAGAGAGAGAGAAAGACAGAGTGAGAAACCGGCTCAGGAGAGAAGAGCGAGATAGAAAGGGAATAGGACGTGGAGGAGAGA
>CM057847.1:108082206-108095411 GCA_030068395.1 Apalone spinifera
CACTGCCAGAGCAAGCGTGTGCAGCCTGCAGCCCCCTGCAGCACAGCCAGGATCTATAAGGGACCTATAAGGAGCAGACTGTGAACTGTCCTTACACTCTGCAGACTGCTGTTTTGATGTCCCCAAGCTACAGAGCAGGACTGTGTGTGTTCTCATTTAACCATTCTCATTTTTTTCTTATTCTTTTCTCTTTAATCAGTTGATGTTTAATAAATTGTATTTGCTTTGAACTTTATGAAATGATCACTGGCCAAGAAAACATGCAGTGTGAAGAGAGTACTCCGGAGTGGGGACACCCTATTCCCTGCCCCAAGTAACTACAAGGTCGGGGATTAAGCCCCAGGAAACCTGGGCCCAGCCTTGTTGGGGTTTTGAGGACTCTGCTGCTCGGGAGAGTGGAAGGGGAGCCCTCAGGATCAGGGAGGCTGTGGGGTAAAGGAAGTGGGAGCGAGGACTCAGATCCTTTCGCTGGTCCATTTCACCGGGGTAGTATAGAAGTTCCCCACAATAGCGGGACCATTCCCCCGCTTACAAATAGTTGCAAGGGTAAGTGATATATTGTAGTTGATGAAATAAAATAAGCATCAGATGTAAAAGTAAAAGTTTTACATCACATGTAAAAGTTTAATCATTGATTAATATGTGTTTGAGGAATGAAAGAATTTGCTGCAAAAGTTTCTCTGGGAGAAGAAAAAAGTGTAGCAGGAGAGAATGTCCTTGCATGTGTCACTAGCTAAACAAGCTAACATTAGCAGAGATCTGTTGAAGGGCAGCATACAAATCCTGCTGTTATCATCAAGGATCACAATCAATATCACAAAAGTTGTCATATGTTGCCTGAGGGAGAAGCCAAGAAAAGGAGGATCTGGAATAAATGTAACTGTCAAGAAAGAGCTATCAGTGAGCTGGAAAATTTTGAAATTGGTACATCCCTTGTTTGTGGTCTGGCAGGTTGAATGCCAATTTCAGTCCTATGAACAGAACTGCTAAATGTCAGCATATGCACTGAGGGAACTGCAAAAAGAGAGATAGATGCAGTATAACAATAATATACTCTGCTGCAGTTAAAAGAGAAAAATGTGCTGTGAAATGACTAGGTGCTTGGATGCAGCTGACCTTCACACAGTAAACATCAGGGGTTCATATACAAGGGAGTCTCACCGCTTCCCTTTTCAGTTCCCTGATCCTGATGCAGCCTGTATAGGCTTCTTGTCCTGGCAGCAAAATACAGTCAAAATTCAGAGGTGCATCACCAACATGCCAGGCTCCTTCTAGTCACACTGTATTTTTTTCCCTGCTATGACATATAGGGAAGAGGAGTGGCATAACAGCACTTACACTGGCTTTGTACCATCAGAAGACCTTCCTTACATGAAAGTAATATTCTCTAGGCTTGTAATGTTGGATTAAAGGACCGCTTCTTCTGGTGATGCCGTGCAACACAGCCAGAGCATACCAGAGAATATGGCCTACTAAATTGATATAGTGAAAAAAACTCAAATTGACTAGATAGTACACTAATTAGCATCGGTTAATTAAAATTCTTTAATGACAAATCATTATTGAAGAATTAAGTGAGACAGAAAATACAGTGAAAATATTAGCAGTACATTTTATGGCAGCATAACCATCATGCCAGTGGAAGTTATCTGAAACAAATAGACCCTAGTTTTATTACAGAGATATTGATATGATGCAGGAGAAGAGGAAAGAAAGGTGAAATGTAAGTTTCAAAATGTTCTTTATTTTATCCAAAGTAGAGCTCTCTGAATACATATGGGAATCTGTGTATGTACCAAATTAAGGGTCTGAGTCAACCTCTGGGCATTCATTTCAGCTCTCAAGTATATAAATATAGAGTTGGGCACCCAGGTCAGGGATTCTGAAATTTTATTACATTGCCAACATTTACAAAGTATGTTCCTTATGTCCTTTTGTTTTGTCGTCTTATCCATTTTTAAGCACTTATTGATTTATCAGTGGTTGGGTATTTACGATATCCGTGATATCAAACTCACATTGTGAGAGGTACCAACTGGTGGTCAGATTAGAAACTTGTGAGAAGTTAGATATCTTTCTGTATTGCTTTCAGTCAATATAGTCAATGATTCAAGAAAGTGAAGAAAATCAGTATTTCAAGCCTGGAAAATTGTGACAATCTGAATTCTAACAGAAATTTAGAGAAGCATTTTCCACAGTTACAGAAGCCTCAGTAGGTGTTGAGACAACCTGGAAACATTTTCAGGACACAACATATAACAGTACTGATGAAGTTCTCAGCTTCTTTAAGAGGAAACATCAGGATTCGTTTGGTGAGAATGATCCTGAAATATGTTGGCCGTTGAACTCACTTTGTACTCTACACTGAGCCTACATATTCATACCATCAAATAAAACAGATGGATCAGACCAGACTTCAGCAAATGAAAAACCAGTGATGGGAAAAGAAAGTGTCTGATTATTACTGACAGAAGACTGCAAAGAGACCAAAAGCATTTTTGCTGGCCTGAATGCTGTGCATAGAATAATCTGTGTATAAATGTTGGACAGCAATTAACTCTTAACTGACAAAAAAAAAAAAGAAATTCTTGATGGATGGATGGAACATTTTAGTTTGTTTCTTAATTACTCATATTTCTGAGAAATAAATTAATTTTCTTTCACAGCATCTATTAAAAAGAAAACTTGTACAAGCCCCCTTCTTATATGAGCCAAAATAGTAATCAAATAGATGTCACAAGGAGAAGCAATTGGACCTGATGGCATTTCAGTAGAGATCTAAAAAGTAGAGTGGCTACTGAACCACAAGGTGCCTTACTTAGCTTACCTGCATTAACTGAGAACAAGAGTCAGTGCCACAGGATTTCAAGGATGCCAAAAATTATCCACTTCTGCAAATGTAAGAATCAACATAACATTTCTGTGTTCTGTATTGCTGGGAAAATTCTTACATAGGTCATATTACATAGGTGCTAAGTCTGCTTTATGGAACTAGCTTCCCTAATGGTGAGTCTACAGAGCAGCGTTATTTTGGAATAATGGCTATTATTCCGAAATAACAACGCAAGTGTCTACACAGCAATTCCGTTATTTCAAAATAAATTTGAAAAAACAGACAGCTTATCCTGACTTCTGTAAACCTCAGTCCATGAAGAATAATGCCTCTTTTGAAATTGCTATTTTGAAATAGCTGTAGTGTGGACGCTCCACTGCTGCTATTTCAAAATAACTCCTCCCCAGGTCCATTCAAAGTAATTACTCCCTAGTGCTTCCTTGGGCTCTAAAATGAGGTAGCACATCCATCTTAGGGGAGCCTGCCTCAGACTAATTCCGAGGCTTTCCTGTAGTGTAGATGTGCTATTTCAAAATAAGCTATTTTGGAGTATTTCTTCCAGAATAGCTTATTCTGAAATAAGTGTGCAGTGTAGATGTACCCTAAGGCTCAGTGTGAAATTCAATGTAGACAGGATTCTGTAGGCATGATTGGTATGGCCTATCACCTCCAGGAAAGTGCTTGGAGTAAAACCATGTCTTCTGTATGAAATATGTTGGCTTGGCTGAAGTTTTTGTGAATAATTTAAGAAACTTTTTGTTCATCTTTGGATGCCCTGGAAAGTTCAGCTCTGTCATTTGGTCCTTTCATGATGGGACGATGGCCAGTGTTCTAGAAAATGGTGAGCTATTGGATCCCCTCCTATCACCAATCATAACAACCAAGGTTACATTCTGGCTTCCACACTCTTTTCCGTCTTTTTTTCATCTATACTTATGGATGTATTTCATGACATCACCAGAGGAGTATTTATCCAATTCCTCACTTATAAGTTGTTGTTCAGTCTGCAACACTTCCATGCTTGCACAAAAATGACAGATTTACTCATTAAGGAACTTTCACTTGCTGCTGATTGTGCACTAGTTACTCACTTGATGAATGACATTCAATTTATAACTGATCACTTTGTTCATGTAGTCCATTGTTCTGATTTCACAGTCAGACTAAAAAAACTGCAGTACCCAAAACTGAAAAACTGTGCTACCTTGTGTCACGAGTTGCTCATGTCTAGCCAGTTACTAAGATCTACATTGTCCCTCTTAAGTCTTTGGAGAAGTTTTGCTACCTAGGGAGTTTGCTGTCACAGAATAGCACAGTTAATTAAAAGATGACCTATCATATTGCCAAGACTGGCTCTGCCCTTTGAATTCTGTCACAACATCTGTGGAATTATAGGTGTATTAAAATATGCACTAAGATAAATATCTAACAGGCAGTCATGACTAAAGTGTTTCTGTAGGGTTGAGAAACATAGTTAAGATATCACTGCTCCATTAGGCAAGTTGATCAGTTCTATAGGCGATGTCTTTGGTCTATTTGAAGGGTCAACACTGGGCAGGATTCCCAGTATTGAAATCCTTAGTTGTTGTTAGATGCCTGACATTCACAGCATGCTCACAAAATTTCAACTGTATTGGTCTGGTCATGTTGTTTTTACTGTTAACTCAAAAATATCTCAGATAAACTTTTATGGTAGTGAAATCAAGTCACCCTTTCTCTTTGTGGGTATAAACAATATAAAGACATGCTGAAGCCAAACTTCAATGCATATCAGGTTGACTCAAGAAACTGGGGAGCAACAGCTGAAGATAAAGCAAGTTTGTGACATAATGATCTTGTTGCCATTAGCTACATTGAAGCAAGGCTACCCCTTAAGTGAACAATGTAAACAGTACAAAGGAAAGATACCACAGCTTGCAGTGGTCATGGGCAATTTGTCTGTTTCATGTAAAATGGTTGTATACATATCTGACCTCACACATATGTCTTCATTTATGGGTAAATCTCTACCAAATTCATGGTCATGAAAAACACATCATGGCCCCTTAATCCTGGTCTCCCTTATAAAATCTGGTATTTTACCCTATACCCTGCCTGCTTAGGTACTCATTAATGGATTTAAAAGTAGCAATTCTTCTACAAAGGAATTTCAAAGCCAATCATGGAGAGAGAGTGTGGAATTGGCCTTCATATGTAAATTTGACACTGTTTCCCTAGGCTTGAACAAAGACATTAACTGGATGTCACATTATAATGCCAGCCTTCTCTGCATTTAACACCTCATTTACATCAAAAGCTAAGTATGGGACACTTCCAGCCCACTCAATTAGCCTCAGTAGCACCAATACTACAATTGACAGGTACTTTTGTTTCCTGTTATAAATTCTGAGTTCCTATTATTTCCACTCCAGTTTCCAGTTCATCTGAAGAAATGGGTTTTGCCCACCAAAGCTCATGATACTATATATAATTTTGTTAGTCTCTAAGGTGCCACAGGACTACTCATTTTAAAAAAAAATGAATTCTACTAAGCCTAACTTTAATTTATCCAACTGTCTGCTGTGCTGTGGAATTTTGCCTGGGACTGGGGAACACCTAGCAATGCATCTCTTGAAGGAAAGCCACATTGCTAGGAAGTGCTAAGGCATGTGGAAACAGGGGAGCCCCACAGATTTAGGAGAAATACTAGCTTAGGACATGTCTACAGTAGGAAATTATTTTGAAATAATAACTCCTGAAATATCTATTTTGAAATAGCATGCCCACACACTACCAGGAAGCCTTAAAATTAGTCTGAGGCAGGATCACTTAATGTGGGCATGCTACCTCAACTTGGAGCCCCAGGAAGCACTGGGAGTAATTACCTTGAATGACTCTGGGGAAATAACTGTTTCAAAATAAGCATTATTCTTTGTGAAAGCAGGAGTTATTATTTTGAAATATCCAGCCCCTTATTTTGAAATAATGGACTTGGTAGTGCGGATGTTCTGCTTGTTATTTCAAAATAAGGGGAGCCGTAGTGTAGACCAGGGCTTAGGGAACTGGACTCTCTTCTTCCTATCATGGGCAAACCAACCACCAATGTAATTCAAAGAGGAAACTCCATGAGATGAAAATTCTGTTGGAAATAGCCTCCGTAGTGGAAAAGCAATCTTGAGCAAACCAAGACTTCTGTTTGTCAAGAATAGCAAAAACTCTTTAAAATGGCTACTGTGCATAACACTTGCATTCCCTGGATTGGAATTAAAGCACTGACACCACTGCTAATGTTTCTCTTTATTGGCACACTCACTATTCTGTCTTCTCAGCACTCTGTTCATTGAAGGTATGGAGGTTTGCTTACATTGCTGAGCTCTGTTCACATTTTTCTGCACCGTCCAGAATCCTCTCTCAGGTGCTGAGCAGCCATTGCATTGACATTGCTAGCGCTCTGACTCTGCATTTCTTCCAGCAGCACTCAACCACCTTTAGGATTGAACCTATAGCCATGCTTTTCATGAAGATGCTTCCATTTGACCCAAAAGTCAGCCTTTTATGTCAGAGGAGTATTGCTCATAGGTTCAGATTACAGAAATGAGTAACTTCACTGTTACTGGAAGAAAAGAGATTATCAAAGGGAGGATCCACAAATAATGAATTAAATTTTATCCAAATCCTAACATGCATTTACACACACAGTCAGTGCCCATGGTGAATGATACGTTCTCATGGAATGAAACAGATAAGTATATGAAATATTGTGTACTTCCAGTTAAATATATCCTGTTAGATTTTCATTCTATACTTATTGTTTTCTAAATGTGTATTAACTGTTATAGTCCTTAGGCAGGGTACCTCAGAGGCCTTATCCTAGAGTTGTCATAAAAAAAGCAAAATTCTCTTGGAAGTCTGTTTTTTAATTTTGTCTGTTTTGTGACTCTCAGAACTCTCAGATTTGAGAAAGCTGACTATATCAAGGAGGTCAGACATTTCATTCATGACAAAGAGTTCCTACTGCTTAGATTATTAACTGTCACCAAAGATTTTTCAGGTTTCTTTGTATAAGATGCTAAGCTGTCAATTGCATAGAAATGCTTTGAGGAATGCATTTGGAAATGCTTAGAGGTCAGATTACATGATCAAAAGGTCCCTTCCCTTCTGGCCTTAAAAATCTATGCATTCCTTTATATGCATTATTAATAGACATATGAAGAAGAAAGTTAGAGGTAGCTGTCTAGTACTTAGTACTATTAACTCTGCCTATTAAAGGGCTGTTGTGTACAACAAGACCATATTGTTCAAAAAAATCAAATAAATGAATAAGGTACATAAATAAATAAAACTTGGCATATGCTGCTTATTTATTTATGAGAAAACTTGATTCTGGTTTATTTGGAAGGGGAAAAAGAAAATATTTGATCATAGAAGATGTGAATTTGTCCTCTGTACATAAGTGTAACTGGTCAAGGACTGAGCCTGTAAAATCAGCATATTGCACCAGCAGCTGTGTTCTGAACTAAGTGTTTTCCTCTGGGGAAAGTGTCCTGTATCTTTGAGCACAGAATGTAATTATGAATTCATCTGCTCCCCCAGTGCTTCATCCCTTTGTCCCCTACCCCGCCAGTCCATTCCTATGTTTGAATCCCCATGTAGTTTTGCCTCCCACCATGCAATTGGTGTCCAGTTTCCTAAATCCTGTTTTATTTTGTGCTGTAGAACTAGCCTGAAAACCTCAGACACTACAGAGGTGAATTTCTGGCCCTATGAAATTCTGAGGCAATACTCCATCAACTAGGACCAGGATTTCACCCAGAATTTGCCCTTATTGGTTATACAAATTAAATGGTTTCTAGTGTAGGCCAGTTTATGTGTCTGATAGTGCAGATGAACATATTAACAATACACACCATGGGTATTAACTGATATCTCATGACTAGTTGCATTTTACAACAGTAAGCCTGATATGATGAATTTTCAGATCATAAGCTCTTCCAGATAAGAGGTCTTCATGATGCAAGAAACTGTGCAAACTAGAATACTGTTTTGTCACTGCCTATTTACGTTCTAAAAATGTGGATGTTTGTCCTGAAGATACATAATAGAAGTAGATAAAAGTGAGAATGTTATGATAGAAATATCACAAGAAAAGGAGAAAGAGTAATCAATAAATGTTTATCTGCCCACCCGATCAGGCCAACAAATTGCATTGAAGAAAATTTTAACTTTTCCAGCCTTCACTCTTCCAAAAAGATTCATCACAGCCTTTAAAATTGTCCTCTGGAAGAAGTTAGGTGTAAAAAGGAAACTGAAAAAGTTATAGAGGTTAGCTGTTTTCTCTTTTGAGTAATATAATTTTGATTTTAAAAACGAACAAAATACAAAATAACTCATACCCCTCCCAACAGAAAATTTGTTTTACATTGTTTAAGGAAATGAAACAGCTTTCCTTAAAAGTTATGATTCAGCACAAAAACAGCTGAAAATCTTGTTTTGCTTATTACAATTGGGGATGATTCACAGCTTGGATTATTTAGTGCATTGATATAAAAACCATTCTGGTACAAATACTTCTGTGCTTCTTGACAATGTATGAAGACCCAACTTTGGGGATAATGAACACTTCCAGCACCAATCACTTGTGTAATCAACACATTTCATAAAACAATAAATGTTTCAAGATGAGTTTGTGGAGTTTCAGACCCTTTTCATGTGAAAAATGACAATAGTTCAGGGGGGCTTAGCTTTAAAATAGTACTTTTTGCTAGTTATTGCTGAAAACTACAATTACTCTTCTGTGTTTACATTCTGGCTACTTTAGAAAATGACTATAATTACATAGAAAAGAAAGTGCAAATTACATGGTGGGTCTTTTAATGTTTGAAAATTATAAAAAAATATTATAGTAACATTTTATGTCTGAATTAAACTCTTTAAGCAAAGTGGGAGTAAGACTACATTTGTGACCCTAATGTAACCTATTAAGTTTCTGGTGGTTTGTGGCACATCTAAGGCCAGCCACTTAAACCTTGTCAGAATTTAGGGCTTGCAACTGAGTCTGGCACCAAGTAGTTCCACTTCCCAGGGGTGTGTCTAGATTACAGGGTTTTTTCGAAAAAAGTGGCCTTTTGTGTAAAAAAAAAAAAAAAAAAAAAAACCACCAACTTCTCCTGCGTCTAGACTGTTGCTGCCATCTTTCAAAAGTAAATCGAAAGAATGCGGCAGTTTTTTCGACCATGGAAAACCTTGTTTTACAAGAAATAATGCTTTTTTTCAAAAGTGCTCTTTCAAAAAAAGGCGCTATGTAATGCAAACTGTGCTTTTTCAGAAAGAGCATCCAGACTGCCTGGGTGCTCTCTTTTGAAAAAGTGGCTTGCTCTTTCGAAAGTACTAGTTGTAGTCTAGACGCTCTTTTTCGAAAGAGGCTTGCAATCTAGACATAGCCCTAGAGAGCAACGGAGGACTCCCTTCTGAATCACCTGATTGGAGAAACCAACAGGCATGTTCTCAAGCCCAGAAGCAGCATTAAGCCAACAGCTGCTTGAAGCATTTGTCCTTGGTTGTGTTAGTTCTTGTGCTGGCTTGTTCCTGCTTTGCTTTATTTCAGATACCCCGGCTCTGCTCCTTGACTTTTATTCTTGAATTTTGACTTTGGCTACTGACTTCTGCTGTAACCATTAGTTATGATCCCCACCTCCAGGTTTCTGCCAAATCCTCAGTACTTGTGTACATAATATATGGGGTTAATCTAGGGACAGTGCTGGAATGAAAATAACAATAATTGGAATGTGACCTTCTTATATGGAGAATTCTAAATAAATGCCTAAAGCTAACATCTGGAATACAGCACCCTCAGGAACTAACCGGTGCTGAAACAGAGAATTTGCTGAACCATGGGAGGTCAATATTGTCTAGCAGCATTACCAGCACTTCCACTGCTTACTGGGCTACGTCTACACTGCACAATTATTTTGGAATAAACTATTCCGAAATATTCAAGGGGTAGCCGAGTTCATCTGTTACAAAAAAAAACAACAAATGGTCCGGTAGCACTTTATAGACTAACAAAACATGTAGATCGTATCATGAGCTTTCGTGGGCACAGCCCACTTCTTCAGATGACCGGAGTTATGAGTTTGGGATGTGTACACCCAAAATAAATAGGAGAGAGGAAGGGGAGGAGGAGGGAAGGAAAAGAGAAGGGGGTGGGAGATAGAGTATCAGTAAGTATCTGAAAATTATAACAACCATTGAAGGTGCAAACAGCTCTCCTGACATGGGAGTCTATCTATTGACTTTGATTTTTAGCTGCTTCGGTTTAACTATCCAATCTTCAGATACTGATGCTCTGTCTCCTAACCTCCCCCCCCCTTTTTCTTCTCTCCCCCCTCCCCTTCCCCTCTCCTATTTATTTTGGGTATACACATCCCAAACTCATAACTCCGGTCATCTGAAGAAGTGAGCTGTGTCCACGAAAGCTCATGATACCATCAACATGTTTTGTTAGTCTATAAAGTGCTACCGGACCATTTGTTGTTTTTTATTCTGGATAATTATTCCGAAATAGCTTATTTTGAAATAGAACATTTATACTGCAGGAAAGCCTCAAAATTAGTCAAAAGCAGGCTTCCCTAATGTAGACGTGTTATCTTGATTTAGGGCCACAGAAGGAATAACTTAGAATGGCCCTGGTGAGGGGCTATTTCAAAATAGCAGAAGTTTCTAACACGGCTTATTTCGAAATAGCTATTTTGGAATAGGCATTATTCTTCATAGAATGAGGTTCACCGAAGTTGGAATTAGACATCGGTTATTTTGAAATTATTTCGAAATAACAGAATTGCTGTGTAGGCACTCTTATAGTTATTTCGGAATAACGGCCGTTATTCCAAAATAACTTTCCTGTGAAGGCACATCCTTAAACATTTAGGGGTTAATCAGAGTTAAATAACAGCAGAGAACACTGAGACCCAGGACTGGTGGCTGTAAACAAACCTTATGGGACCACAGGAAACTTGGCCACACCCATAAGCGGCCATCCAGCTAACTAAAATCATGTAGGGTGACAGATGTTGTGGGACCAGACAGTGACAGAATAGAGAAGTTCAATATGTACTAAAATTGTAGAGTTTATATGTATCCACCTGCACTTTTTTTTTATCATTAATCAAGAAAGGCACAAGCAGAAGCAAATGCTATATTTATGTTCCTATATTTTGTACTTTTGAAGTGTTCCATGTATATAGTAACTAAATCAGCTTTTGCACTTCTGGCAAGTTGTCCATGTGTCCTTTGCTGTTATAATGTTCAGGAACCTCTGATATTGAGATAAAGAACCTCAATTAACTCATTGTAACTCAAGTGACTCATTGGATTTAACAGCAGATCATGAAGCTGGTAAAAACTGTGTGGGGAAATAAGCTAAGGAGCAGGGGAAAGCCTAAGGGATGATATATGTGGGCAAAGTGCCTTGTGAATACTGAGGATCACACTTAATCCTGTGATTTATGGCAGCAAGTCTCAAATTTCCTTGCACAGTGACAAGTATTCTGACAACAAAAATTACTCCCCAATCCCAGGAAGGGGGACTGAAACCAGAGACTCTGCCTGACCCCACCACCTCAGGTGGGGGGCAAAGTTTGAGCTCTAGAATCCCCAGGGGAGGGGAGAAACGTAAGGGTTTCAGCCCGAGGTAGGGGCATGTAACCTTATCCCTGCTGCCGAGGGCTGAAACCAAATCCTGAGTCCCCTTCGACCTCAGGCAATAGGGCTCAGACTTCAGCTCTGGCCTAGGACCCCAGCAAGTCTAACGCCAGTCCTAGCGACCCCATTTGTCAAGGTTGTTCCACACTCTGGCACTCCAAGAAGGTAGGGGCCCACAAGAGATCTTAAAATACCTTGCCTCGATAGGCTTCTGCTTAAAAACTCCCCAGGGTCACAGATTCCCTGACTTTGGGAGATAGGCTGCCACCATCAAGTGAAAACCCCCTTCTTCTTAGACACAGGAAGAAAACACTTGAACTTCTTCCAGAGGGAGACCCCCCCCAGCTCTTTTTTTTCCACAAGAGAGCTTGTGTGTGGGGGAGAGAGAGAACACAAACTGCAATCTCTGATAGCTGACCTTTCAGTCATAGGCATGCCTACACAAACCTCCTATTCCCTTCCAGGACACGAGAAGGAAATCATAGCCTTTAAAAAGGTGATTTTTATTAACAAAACAAAAAGATATACTTGGTAAAGCATACGAGGGTTGCTAGGTGTTATAAGCAACTGAGAAAGAACAGATTAAAACACAGAGAATTATATCTCTGGGATTCATCTTAATACTGTGACTGGGAGGAGGGAGGTACATGGATTTAGCACAGAGAAGTTTAACCAAACAACAAAACAAGGAAAATAACCTGATTGCATCTAAATAGACATATCATTCCCTATCTACTTACAGATTCGTGCTTCAAGGTCCAGTCCATTCCCATGCCCAGTATTCTTTGCAAGCATGGTAGTTCTGCCTGGTTCAGTTCATCTTGTTCCCCTAATTCCTCATTTAAAACTCACACAAAGAAAAACACCTTTTCCCATTGGCTCTCCTGGCTCCTCGCCCACATCTGTTCATCACCAAATGCTGTCCAGCACTTCTCCTATCCATCACACCATTAAAATGGGTCATGACCAGCTTTTGGGTCCTAACCCACAGTTTGAGAACCACTGATTTATAGGAGTACTAGTTTCCCACCTGTTTTTATGCCGTGTCTTTAAGAATAAAAGAGAAAGTGGACAAAGGAATGAAGACTTTGTTCTGCTGAGTCTGGAGGAACCTGCTGTATATTCTGCAAGGGCTTTTGGATATGGGGTAATAATTAATTGTGCATCTTAAAGTAACTTATTTAGCATTAGGTAAATAATGTGCAATTTGTGAAACAATTAAAAAGAATAATTAAAAAGAAAATTACATCTCCCAAAAGTTTTCTTCATGGAAATCATGTCTTAAACCTGTTTCTCATCATCAGCTTGGTTTCTCCCTTAAATAGAGAATTCAAAGTTTTTACAGGGCAGAAACTACACAGAAAAGCCTAATGTTAAACTAATCTTTTAAATATAAAGCCCAGAGGATAATGATACTACCTGAGAAACTGGGTCACTAGCCACTTGGTTTAAAAAAAGTTATATGCCATGCCTGTAATCTTCTATCAGAAACATATTAGAGGGTTTGAAAGAAGCAAAATATCCCTGCTAGAGCAGCAAGCTGTGTTATAAACTGTGTTGATTGTGCACATATCCTTGCTAAATAAAAAATTTTCTCCAAAAGGCAACCTTTATTCCCTGGTAACCTGGGCATTAATAAGAAAGGGTATGTCTACACTAGCCACCCTAGTTCGAACTAGGGTGGCTAATGTAG
>CM057847.1:108108922-108122398 GCA_030068395.1 Apalone spinifera
CCCCCCCCCTTCCCGCCCCGCATAAGGGGACAGTGATGACACTCACATGTCGAGGCCTCCCTGGCCTTGGAAGACAGCGATGACATGGCTGTTGTGATGGCTCGGGGGTCCTACGTGAGTGCCACGCTCCTTCCAGGCTCCTGTGACTGCTGGCCGTCATCCTCCTCCTTCTCCTCCTTCATGCTCTGGTCAGGGCCCTCTGCCCCAGGGTTGATGACCACCTGGGGGGCACAGACTGTCCGGGCCCCCAGGATGCAGTCCAGGGTGTCAAAATAGGTGAAGGGGCCTGGGTCTGCCCCTGGTTGGGAGCTGCCCCCTGTGGCCCTGGCATAGGCCTGCCTCAGCTCCTTTATCTTCATGTGTACCTGCTCCTGGGTGCGCATGTGGCCTTAGGTGGCCAGGCTGTCAACCATCCGCCTGTAGACGGCCACGTTCCTGCATCTAGTGCGGAGATCATGGACGTTGGAGACATCTCGCCAAACCTCAATCAGGTCCATGATCTCTGCACTGGACCAGGAAGGCACCTGCCTTTTCCGGCCCCTGGCAGGCTCCTGGGAACTGCCAGACTGTTCCTGGGGAGCGGTGCAGGGCTGGCAGGGGACCTGGCACAGGCCCTGTGGCCAAATAGACTCTACCCCTTTAAGGGCTCCGGGGCTGGTGGGAGGAGAGGAGTTTTCCTGGTTTGGCACAGAGTAGCCACCAGGGCACCCTGGGAAGGCTGGAGGCACCCTATTTCGCAATAAGCATCTACACAGCACTTATTTTGAATTAGCTATTTCAAATTTGGCATTATTCCTCGTAGAATGAGCTTTACCAAATTTGAAATAAGCGCTCTGCTATTTTGAATTAATTTCAAAATAGCGGTTTGGCTGTATAGACTCTAGGAAAGTTATTTCGAAATAACGGCTGTTATTTTGAAATAACTTTGCTGTGTAGACATACCCTGTGTGAATTATATCTGTTTTTCTTCTCCATTTGCTGTTATAATTGTTCATAGGAGGCATTTTTATTGATAAAGATGAAGCTCAAACTTAGCAGTATGATGACATTGTATACTATATGGATTGAGCTTTCCTTTCATTGTAAATGATATCACCAGAATACCTCAACAGAATTATAGCCTTGTAATCAATCTCTCTGTTACTTTGTCTATGACTACTGTGTGCATGCTATATACCCATACTCTGAATAAAAATGCACTGAAAATAGGAGATACTGCCAGTCCTGTTGTAATGAAGCCAGAGTTTTGTTCCTGGGTTCAATAGCAGTTGGATGAAGTTTGTGTATAAAAAATAGTGTAATTCTGGGGATGAGAACAGGAAGGATTGCAACATTTAGCAAAAGTCCTGCTCTTCCCTCTCTTATTCTTTTTAATTAATATTTTCCACATTTTTAAAATCCCATGTTTTCTAGTTGTATAACTGATCATAAAAATACCTTTAAAAATAGTTACAATGTATTTTTAAGTTGAATTTTAATGTTCAGCAAGTTTTAATATATAACTTTAAAAATTATTACTAGTATTCATATAATTTTTAATATATAACTTTAAAAATTATTACTAATATCGTAGCTTGTTTAATGGCAGATTGCTTTGCAAAACAATCTGAATTCCTGTGAATGATTATAATCTCCCATGAGAATTCTCTCATGCTAAAGGACACTAAGATGAGGGAATCTCTGAGTTACTTGTCCCTAGTTGTTCCGAACCTTATATCAGGTTGTGAGGTCAAACTCTAAACCTTACTCAGGAGTCTCTTTGGGGTCCATTATGGAAACAGAAAGAAAGAGCAGCAGTCTGTTAGAATCAATGAACAAAAATATTGAGGCCTATCATACTCATGAATGTTTGCAGAAAACTGATAAAGGATTATGGAGAATATCAAAGTGAAATTGCAGTTTCTAGTCAATCAATAGATATGTGAATACTTTTGCTGGTAGTATTTGCCCAGCTCTAGTCTGCGCTATGTGGTGACCTGGCATTTCTAATCTCCAGTCTTCCAATCTCTCAAATTATTCATTTTTGTCTTAATCTTGGTGTCCTCACTCAGGCAAAAATCTCACTAAATTGAATGGGAATCTTCCCTAAGTAAAGAGTGGGTAAGGACTTTAAGATTTGACCCAATATCAGGAACCATCAAATTCATCTGATTAGTCTTGTGTACAGTGAAAAGGTCTCTTAGCTCAATACCTGCACAGAAGAAGAGAGGGGAAAGAGGCAAATGGCCTTAATCTGAGGCATTCCACAGGCTGCAGTGTGCAGATTCAGGCAAAATTGCTAGCATGATCCCCAGCACCCAGCCACTACCTCTCCTAGGTGTAGCACACAACCTTCTATCATGTCAGTGAACGGCAGGCATGTGAGAAGGAGTTCTCCAAGACTGGACATCTTTCTTTTTATGGACTAGAGCACTACTGTCTGAAACAATTGTCCTCTCTCCTATTGAGCCTACAAAGTATTTGCCTTGGTACCTATTTGCATAAATAAGGGAGGGGAAAGAAGATAATTCTGTGCTGCCCCTGGCCTTTCCTTGGACACCAATGGTGCGTCTACACTGAACCCTTACCTTAAATAAGCTATGCAATTTGTGCTACACAAATTGGGTAGCTTATTTCAAGGTAATTTCAAAATAACTTATTTTGAAATTACCTGCCTACACAGTGCCAAATTTCACAATGCCAGTTCTGACTACAAAGTGCCGACTTTTGAAATAAATGACTATTCCAAAACATCACTTAACCCTCATGGACTGAGGGTTACGTACATGCTGGAATAGCATGCCTGTTATTTCAAAATTCCGGCATCCTGAAATAGCGCCACAGTGCAGACATAGCCCAACATGGGAAGCACTGCAGATTGCCCCTCCACACTTGAAGAAAGTGCCAGAAAACAACTATTGTTAGGCATTTTCAATTCTCTCCAAAGCTTAGTAATCCTCAGATTCTTTTTACTTATACCCTCTCCAGTTATTCTCTTTGCTAAAGGATTTGAATGGATAAAACTGTATTTTTCATTATTTTGTTGGTGAAGTTCATTTTCTCTTTGTTCACCAGTTCCTGGTCTTCTGCTTTATTTATGGGGTTTTTTTTCAATACACTATTGTCATATATATGTGGGTTTACTGAAGGTTGCTGTATCATAACTGCTATCCACTTCAGGGTATCTATTCAGGCCTTTTCCCATTATACAGACCAGAACACTCTTGCAAACGTTCAACTTATTTCAATGTTAAGGCAAAGGTTTAACAAGGATGAAAATGATAAGCTTCATACATACTACCTATTAAATACTGAAAACTATAAGAGAATCCCCAACAAATTCTGTGTAGCATAGTTGTAGCTGTGTTGATTTCAGAATATCGAGATAAGATGGGTGAAGTAATATCATTTATTGAACTAATTATTTTTTTGTGAGAGACAAGCTTTTGAGTTTACATAGCTCTTTTTTCAGATAATAATTTATTCAAAAGATCATGTAAAGAGAGAGGCTATGAAGTGGTGAACAGCAAGTTCTCTGTGTAAGCTCTAAAACTTGTCTCTCTCAACAACTGAAGTTGGTCCAATAAAAGATTTCTAGGCTTTTTTCAACTGTCAATAACATTTGGAAACTAGTTTTCACTTAAAAAAGTGATGATAAACAGCTTTCACTATCTTGGTAATTTAACCACATATTATTTTAAAGTTCTTTGACTTAAGGAAATGTGAAAATTTTTAGTTGGTTTTAAAAAACACACCAGCATTTTAAACAGCAGGACACAATTTCAGACTATTTGCAGTCAAGAGGTTACTGCTGAGCAAAATGCTCATTCAATTTAGGATTGCAGATTATAATAATTTTCCTATCTCACTCACAGCAGGATTCCTCCCATTATTTTGCAGACTCATAAGTTGCAGTGCAATATTACTAGCTAACTTCAGTTCCAGGTAACACATGCTTCAAGCACATTTTCATTAGCTCAACTTAGTTATAATGCAATGCTGCATAGTTTCACCAAATGAAATGGGATACACTTAAATTACCATATCTAATGTAATACTCATTTTCAGTACATGCAAAGTGGTTTATTATGTATGAAAATTAGTGGGGGAAAAGGGGAAATTTGGTTTTTGGACAACCTGTCAAGGAGGAAGGAATCTTTTTATATCACTTCTATTTAAAGAAGCAGAATACAAAAAAAGCAAAGAGAGGAATATTCTGTCTAGAAAAAAAAAGACAAATTTAATATTATTTACCATTCTAACCTCACAAGAAAATCATTAAATAGAGCAGTTATATTTCTCAATATTGTCCTTTGTGCGTAAGTAAAATGAAAAATTTAAAAATGCCAGTTGGCCAACACTCACTTGAGAAAGAAACCAGTTTTATTTTTTTATCATTTGTACTGAGATGTGGGATTGTGGTAGCGCTAAGACTGTTTTACTGTCCACTTATTAGTACCATTAATTCAAGATGTTTCTGGATATACCAGTTCACAGGATTTTGTTGTTGTTGTTCTTTCAGTCACAGAGAAGTATATTTTTTGTTTTTGTTTGTCTCCCAACACTGAATGTAGCTGGTCTGGTTTTGCATCCCTTCTGCATAAAAACTGATTCCAACAGAACCCAGAGAATAGTGATGGATAAATTGTTCCTCCTCTGCATTAGCTTCCATGTGCAGCATCTCATGGGCAACCTACCATTTCCCCAGCCCCCTTTCTTTCAATCCTTACAGTAGATTGCTTGGAGAAGCAATGAATACTTCTGTAGTTTACACCCAAGAGTGTATGAAATTTTCCACAGATTAAATCAAAATCGTCACAGTGTGTAGAGAACAGGTCCTGGAAGAGGCTCTAGCTCAAACTGAATCTGAGCAAATAAGTTAGAGAAATGCTTGTTTCCTGATTCAGCACAGATTAAGTATGTGCCTAACTTTTAAGCACATAGCCTCAAGTAGAATATGCTCATACTTAAAACTGGCTACGTGTTTAAGAATCTTGATTTGCTACTGGTCTGTGGGAAATGATTTTGGAGTTAGAAAAGCCACAGTGGCTATTGATATGCAAGTGTGCAAGGCCATTAATAGTCCCCTACTAGGCAAAACTTGTGACTGTTGGTAACATGCAGAATGTAGTTGATAAATTTATAGAAATGGGGTTCCAAGACTGTAATGGAGCAATAGATGGCTCTCTTTTGGAACCAGAATGCCTTACTACAGAGTTGTAGTAAGAGCTGCGGCGGCACGGAGTCACCCTGTCACATAAACAAACCAAGGAAATTCAACCTAGGTGGAGCTACTGTAAGGTGGGTGCATAACTGAAAAACTGTTCCCAGAGAGTAGTTATCAGTGATTCAAAGTCAAGTTAAAAGACCATAACAAGTGGGATCCCACAGGAATCATATCTGTACGTCTTCATCAATAATTAGATAATGGCATAAAGAATACTTTTAAAGACTGAAGATGATACTCAACTCAGAGGGATTGCAAGTGCTTTGGAGGATAGGATTAAAATTCAAACTGATCTAGGTGAATGGAAAATTGGTCTGAAGTATATAGAATGAAAGCCAATAAGGACAAATGCAAAATACTCCATTTAGGAAAGGAGAATGAGTTGCACACATACAAAATGGGGCATGACTGCCTAGGACAGAGTACTGTAGAAAGGGATCTGGGAGTAATAGTGGGTCACAAGCTAAATACGAGCAAACAGTGTAATTGTTGCAAATATCATTCTGGTATGTTTGTACACAAGACATGAGAAGAAATTCTTCCTCTGTACTCCACAATGATATGGCCTTAACTGGAATGCTGTGCTCAGTTCTGAGCACCACATTTCAGGAAAGATGTGGACAAATAGAAGAAAGTCCAGACAAGAACAACAAAAATGATTAAAAGGGAAGACTGAAAAAATTGGGTTAGTTTAGTCTAGAGAAGAGATGACTGAGAGTGGACATAACAGTTTTCAAGTGCATAAAATGTTGTTAAAAGGAGGAGGGAGAAAAAAGATAGGACAAGAAATGATGGGCTTTAATTGCAGCCAGTGCAGTTTAGGCTGGACATTAGGAAAAACTTTGTAACTGTCAGTGTGATTAAGCGTGAGAATAAATTGCCTATGGAGGTTGTAGATTCATTGGAAATCTTTATAAACAGGTTAGAGAAACACCTGTTAGAGATGGCCTAGAATCTAGATAATACTTAGTCTTGCCATGAGTGCAGGGAATTGGATTACATGTCTTCTCAAGGTCCCTTCATATCGTATGATTCTAAGATTGGATTCTTAATGGAGAAAAAAATCCTAATGCTTATGCCTGCCTGCTTTGTCCTGCATAATTTCTATAAAAGAAAGGGAGGAAAGATGCCATAATTGTATTCAGTGACAAAACTAGTGGGGGGGGGAGGGGAATCACCTTTGCAGTTTAAAAGCACTTACATTAAACATTCAGATATTTATGTAACAGAACTTAACAAGGGAAGAGAACATCTATGCCCATTTGCCTACACATATAGCAACCATGGCTTTCATAGGTCAGTGTGTGTGAAGCTATGCTTCTCCTTAATGTCCTCTGGGATGGAGTGGAAGAGGTAGGGATGTCAGCCCTGTTGCCATGTGGAATGTTGAGGTGGGAGGGTGTAAGAATGTCTGTTCGCCTCATTGTTGGTTCTCTTGCGTCCCAGAGCGTCTGTATGCAAGGCCACAATGGGTCCCAAGGAGAGTATAGTTCCATGAAGCAAGCATCATAGAATGGTAGCTCCCCAGTCTGTAATACAACCAGGCTTTCTATTGCTGTCAGATATCTCCAGAGGCAAGTGATCATTCACCCATATATTTTTTGGTTGGTTTACTTGGAAATAACTTGCTTTGATTTTCTGGAAAGTTATAGAAGCCCCTCTCTATTCTAGGATGATTCTTAACTGTTGAATGTGGATCTAAAATGCTGTTTGTTTTTTGGTTATGTGGGATATGGGTGGTTTTTTTTTAAATGTTTCAAATCTGTCTCCCTCCCAGGGATGAAATTACAAACTTAGACTATCCTGGCTGCCATATTTACATAGCATTTTGGGGACACTGAATGCTCTTTCCTCTCCCTCCCCCCATGTTCTAATTTGGGAATGGCATTTTCCCCTAATGAGCCAATAATCAGCTAGGAAAAATAATATATAAATGGGCCAGCAGATTGATAAGAGTAATATCTTACTCTCATAACTATTACATATAACTTTCACTAGAATGTTTATACTTCACATATTACAGAATTACATCTCACTATTTCTTAAAGCCATTTAACAGCAAAAATACCTCCCAAATTTGTAATTTAAGAGAAAAAATAAAATAGCACTTTTTTGCTTATCATTTTTGATTGATTATACTACTTCAAGTTCAGTTCTGTGTCAAACCTCATTTTGTGAGTTTCCCCTCCCTCTTCTCAGATGACTACATGGAACTAAGGAAATAATATCTTTTTCATACAGTGCTTTCAACGATAAAAGGAATTACTGTATGTAGCTCCATCATTATGTGATACATGATTATTACCATTATAACATCCATTACAGCCTATTGAAAAGGTATCTGTTCTGGCCTCATATGAAATAAGGATTATTATAAACAGTTTGTGGTTTGAGATAGTGAATTATTTTCCTTCTCTCAGTCTCTAGACTTCTGTTTCTAACAATATGTAAATAAACACAGTGCAAAAAAATCTGATAACTCATATGATGTCCAGTATTGAGTAATATTGTTTTAATGTCAAGTTTCTATACTATGAAAACAGTGCACTTGGAGTCCATGTTTATTGTAAGTTGTGTAGCTGCAATTATGTATTTAAAAATATAGGCTATTCGAAAAATGTCTGTATATGTTTGCATGGATCAACACTAGAGATCTCATTTTCAGTTTCACAGTGAAATCTGTTGGAATTGTAGGGGTGCAGTAACTCTAAAAATAATTCCTAAGGAACTTTTAAACTATGGTAAGAAGTGGTACTACATTATATATATTTCTATATAATTGTTTGTATACACAACACACGCACACACGTGTGAACATACATTCACCATATAACATGGACATGATAACCATAACCATATGATAGATAAAGGTGCCATGCTTCTTTTGATCATTCCATTTGTCCTCTGGCCACTAATTCATTTTCTCAGGCCATTATTCTAACATTGCAATTCCCTGAAAAGGGTCAACTAGCTACCATAAAAAAAACGATGGCAGGTTTTTGTTCTTTCCCAAAATCAGACAGTGTTTTCACATCAAAATCACCCCTAAACTTTGCCCAGATTGCCAAGTTTCAGTCCTGAACTGCTTAGTTTTTCTTGTACCCTAAAAAATGTTATGAATTCAGTGTCTGTTATCTTGAAGCCTGCAGTGTAGGAAGTGGGAGACTTATGTGACTAGAAAAGGACAACTCTCACCTACCAAATGGGATCTTGTACTTTCCTAGCATATCTACGTCTATAAGGCATATAAAAGATGTTTCAGGTCAGTTTTTGAAGATTTTATAGCTTCAGATGAGCCCTTTATATTTGGACTCATGCTAAATAAGGGACCTGCCATTACATGAAGAGGGCTTTTAAAAAGTCTCATTAACTTTATATAAATTCTGAAACACTGTGTAATTATTTTTATGTAATATCTGTGGCATCAACAAAAAACACACCGGTGTAATATGGCAGATAAGTTTCATCAGCCCTCATTTTAAATGGGCATGTTTTTGTTAGGATCCAAGGCCTGTAGCAGAGCCAGTGTCCAGGCAACGTAGTGAGTTCAACTAGCTGCTAGCAGGCCTATCTGACCAGTGGTTTTGCCTGGTGGGGGGAAGAGCTGATCTGCTAACTCTTCCCACGAAAGCCCTGCATCACCTTTGCATGTGGTTGTGATAGCGTCTGTTCTTACCTCTGACCCAGGGCTCTGATTTCTAGCTCCAGCTCTGGTATCTGACCTTTGTCTCTGACAATAGGCTCCTACTCAAGACTACTCTAACTCCTAGCACAATTTCCCATATCCTTGTCTTTTACAGTGTTATTCAAGGATGGCAGAGCCATGAGCTTAATAAAAAGAATTGTGGGTCTGTGGCCTTGAGCAGAAACTGTGGGTGAATTTTTCAGTCTTGGATAAAGATTATCTCTACAAATAGCTTGCAAAAAACAAAGATCAAGGCTTTTTCCAGTTAGTCTAGTATATTAACATAACTCAGATATGAGCCAAGAATAGAAGCAGGAATTTTTCCACCATGAAAACTGTCCTTCTGCCAAATTGTGTAGGCCCAGTTTGAATTATATAAGAAACAATATAAGATAGGGCATCTGAATCCTGGGAGATCAGAGGACAGGACAGTGTGCCTCCCAAGGTCTACTATGCTTTTGATGAAATGGCCCTGCGGATTCCATGAGATTTTTCCCATTGACTTTTGTGGAGCCAAGATTTAATCCCAGGTCCTTGGTTCAGAACTAAATTTCATAGCAGGATTTTTAATATTTGAAAATAAGGATATACAGAAATACCAGTCTAAATTGCAAATGTTCAGATGTGTCCCCTGTAACATGACTCAGGCTTGCAGCTTTGCTAGATGAAGGAATTATACATTACTCACTGAGGACAGGAGAGGCTTTTTTCCTTTGAAACTTCAGACGATGCTCTCTTGGCAAAGATTAACAGTATTGTACTCATAGCTCTTTTTCAGTGCCACAAAGGCTTGTTTACAAACACTTCAGGCTTATGCACTTCAAATAAAAATTGACAGGCAACATTATAATTGAAGGGACACAACATGGCGTTTGTATGTGCCCAGCACTGTGTTGGGCTGTGCCAAATGCACTGCAGAGAAGGAACCATTGCAATCATTTTAACAAATCGCTTAGCTGCTATGTGCAATGTGATTGACTCCTGGGCTTAGCTGATGCAGTCAGCTTTATTTGTTAACCTAGCAGAACATTATTTATTAATGAGTTCTTCATGCTTTATTAAGCCTAATGTCAAAACACCTCTGTGGGACTCTAGGCATGTTCTCTCTTTGTGTTAAAACCTTCTAAAGAAAATGAAAAATTATGCAGCGAAGCTGCAGATAAAACCCAGAAGATAGCAGTTCAATTACTCTTGATCTTGGCAGATGATGTTTCTGAATATTTGTGAAAGAGCAGCATTTGATTGTGTGCTGGCTTCAATTGAAAAATTCTGCACTCTCAAATGTACATAATTAGGGTGTCTTAGAAACCTAAGAAGGCTACTCTGGTCTCAAAAAGCTGAGTGGAATGCTCAGATGCAAAGGCTGACAAGTATGGCGTGGAAGTGTAATTCATGGGGTTTTTGGTTTTTTTTTCATACTGATCTTTTATAATGGGGAGGGAAGATTCTGTGTGAGAACATTAAAATGATTGAGCATGGTAACACAAGGCATTAACTGCAATTTTCTGTTACTCAATAGAACTAATGTTGCTCAGGAAACCAATACTGGAGTTCAATAAACTTTAGCAGTGATCTGACTGAACACCCTCTTTCTGGAATTAACATGAAAATTCAAGTCCATTCATTCTTGGCCAGTTTCTAGGCTGTGGCATTTGCTCTGATATGCATTTGATTCTATTATGTTTTCAACCATGCCTTGCTTAGGCTAGCTTGAACATCACAAAATAATGACAATGAATTCAATGGAAAAAAATCTAATATTCTAGGGCAGTGTTTCTGAAAATGGTCCGTGGACTCACTCTGAGAAAGCTGCTTCCTGCAGCTTCCTTTGGCTGCAAACGGTGAATTACAGCCAATGGGAGCCGTGAGGTTCTGTGGCTGTGTAGCCAATAAGGGTGTATCTAGACTACAGGGTATTTTTGAAAAAACTTTCCTTGAGTCTAGACTGATGCCGTGTTCTTTCAAAAGTAAATTGAAATAACGTGGCAGGTTTTTTGACCACGGAAAACCTCATTTTACGAGAAAGAACGCCTTTTTTCGAAAGTGCTGTTTCGAAAAAAGGCGCTATGTAATGCAAACTGTGCTTTTTTGAAAGAGAGCATCCAGACTGCCTGGGTGCGCTCTTTCAAATAAGTGGCTTGCTTTTCCAAAAGTACTGGTTATAGTCTAGATGCTCTTTTTTGAAAGAGGCTTTTTCGAAAGTATCTTTCAAAAAAAGCCTCTTTTGAAAGAGGCTTGCAGTCTAGACGTATCTTAGTAAACAAACCAGAGTGGCCCAGTAGCAGCTTTCTCAGAGTGAGTCCGTGGATCACTTTCAGAAACAGTGTTCAAGGAAGTTAATGTTTTCTCTGGCTTTGCATCCTGCACCAATTAGTCCTAATAATAGTTACAAAAATGGGAGGCCTGTCATAAAGGCTAATTTGATATCTGCTTGTGTTTTGTGTTTGTAAAGTTTCCTTTAAAATATGTACTGTCATGAAAGGATTTCCAGTACCAGACCTGAAAATGGTCAATCAAAATGGCTTTGATTCATCATAATAAATAAATACAGTTCTCTACGTATCAAAAATTGTGTAACTGGGGTACAATTTGGTTCACTTTATGAAATTGCAAAGGAGCATATTTATCATCAGGGAAATACCTGGTTTGTTTTTTTACTATTGACTAGCTAAATAATCGAGGTTTCTTCATCCACAGATTTCTCTCAGCTTAACCTTGAAAGCAGATGCTAGAATAGCCTAATATAAACAATAATCTCTTAGACAACAATTAAGTTAGCAGCTTTAAAAACAAAAACAAAAAAAAATCCAACAGATTTTGCTCACAGAGGGGCAAATTCTTCAACCTTGACTCATGGTGCTTACTGTAGCGTTGCTTAGTGCTTACTCACACAGTAGTCCTATTTGACTTCAATAAGACTATTCAGGCAATTACAGGTTGTGCTGCCAAAATTTGGGATTCTCTGGTCTGTGGTCCAGCAGTACCTCGGATGCTCCTGGAGCAGAGTCTAGGAGCCAAAGGGCAGGAGAGCCAGCCATGTGGTACATCAGAGTCGGCAGCCTGGTTGTGGGGGGTGGCAGGACCGGGTCCAAAGCCCTGCAGAAGCCCGCAGGACTGTGGGGCTGGGATCGGAGCCCCACAGCTTCCCCCAGCTATGTGGGGTTGGGCTGGGACTGAGCGGGGCCTATGTCGGAGACCCGCGACTGCGCCTGCGTGGGACCAGGGCTGGGGCTAAGTGGGGTTGAAGGCCCAGCCTGCGGCTGCTCCTGGATGCAAAGGAATGGAGCCCCATGGCAGGAGCTGGAGCCTGTGCCACCCAAGGAGCTAGGAGTAGCTGGGAAAGCCTCCCAGCCAGGTATGGGGGGAGCGAGGCAGGGTTGCCTGCTGGGGCAACCTGTCAGCAGTGGATGATGGGCTTGGAGGCCAGTGGCAGAAGACCTCCCCTGGTCCGGCAAATTCTCTTCTTCGAGACTGGTCAGGTCCCAATGATGCCAGACCAGAGAGGCCCAACCTGTATTTACATTGATTAGTACTGACAAAGATGGCAGACAGAATCTGATCAATAACTAAAGTCCAAGGTACTGCAACAAGAATTCATGCTTGCAGGGTTTTATGGATGGATAAATTTGGTGTTTCATTATCTGTTCTGCTAATATGGAATTTCTGTTTCCTATTTTCTGTTTATAATTACTGTCAGTAATGAATATTTTATCTTAGCTTGTTTTTGAGCCTTTCCATTTTCTTTCATCTTACCTCTTTCATCCCATTTCTCAACATTTGACAGATCAATCAGAGGCTGAGGACCATATTATACAAGCAACATGTCACAATGAACATAAATAATTGGAGGACCAGATCCTTAGCTGGTGTCGATAAGTGTACTGTAGTTCAATTGACTGCAGTTAAACCATGCTGAGTTACTACAACTGAGGATCTATCTCTGAGACTTGCAGGCATAAAAGATGTTATCATATACAGGAATGTATTTTGCTGTCTAAATTCTATCTCTAAATACTATTGACTAGGAATGATAAATTCAAGGTATAGGATC
Organism: Apalone spinifera; assembly: GCA_030068395.1. Taxonomy (NCBI): domain Eukaryota; kingdom Metazoa; phylum Chordata; order Testudines; family Trionychidae; genus Apalone; species Apalone spinifera. The sequence goes on from CM057847.1 coordinate 108,121,865, forward strand.
CATAAGATTCTATGAACTCCCAATGAGAATTTTCCACTGACTTCAGTGGAAGCAGTATTCAGATCATAAAGTGATACAGAACTGTCGCTGATCACAAAGCTTTGTTTTAGGCTTGGGAGGATTTAGCTTTTAAGGGTAAATGTCAATTTCAGCACGCATGCACACACATGCAAAAAAAAAATGCTGCTTGATTATCATCAATGCCTATCTGGAACTTAGCATTCAAAATACAAGATTTCTGCTTTAGGCTTGTTACAAATAGATTAGTGAATGTATAGCAAAACCAGATATGATTTATTGAGTTAAGGACATTTACTTTGTATTAGGGCTATTGATTAATCACAGTTCACTTGCAGGATTAACTCAAAAATTAATTGCGGTTAACCACACAGTTAAACAATAAAAAACAAATGAAATTTATTAGATATTTTGGATTTTTTTCTACATTTTCAAATATATATATTTCAGTTACAACATTGAAAAACATAGTGGCTACGTCTACATTGGCGCGCTTTTGCGCCAAAGCTATGCAAA
>CM057847.1:108135533-108156414 GCA_030068395.1 Apalone spinifera
GTTCTTTTTGTTTCTTTTCATTTCTTTCTTTTGTTTTGTTTGTTTCTTTTTATTTTGTTTATGGCAAAGCAGTCTTGGCTGAGTACTCTATAGCTGCCACCAACTTTAATTCTTCAGTACTTAGCCTTTTTTATTCTGTCATTCTGCCCTGTTTCATAGAGGTCATGTAACAGCACCTTTTTAATAATATTCCATTTCCCTAATATTTTGGCTAAATAAAGTTTAAAAACTACATTATATTAAGATATCTGAATTCCTCCAAATACTTTTATTTTTTTATCAAAGCCCTTGCTAGGAGAGTCGACAGCCTCACTGGGCCTCTGGATAAGGTGAAGGCAGGCCTGGCTCTGTGTTCCCAGAAGGGGTGGGGTCTCGGGTGAAATGGGAGGGGCCTCGGTGGAAGGGGCAGGGCCATGGCAGCCAGCCCTGAGTGCCACTCAGATTGTGGTGCACCCTTCCCTCTCCCCCCCCAGCCCTTAGAGTCACCTGGGACTGCTGCTTCTGTATTAGCAGCAGCGGTGTCTGGGAGCACCTGAACCCTTCTGAATTGCTGGGGTCTGGGGCAACTGGTCCCTTTGCCCCACCGTTGGTGCATCTGGCACTTATATACCCATAAAAGATGATCAATTGTGTATTCACCCTTGTCCATCTTTGTGTCTATTTGAAAAAGATTTTTGTTTCCGTCACAATGGCCAATAAGTACTCTTAAAAACAAACAAAAACAAAAGCACTTCATTTGTCCAGCCCAGTCCATGAAATGTGTCATAATCCTCAACTGTAGGGCACAAATCAAAAAACCTTCTAATTCATTTTTCATTCATCCAAACTCTTGCCATTTCTCTTTTAAAATGTTTCTATACTGGGCTTTTTAATTCCTGTTTACTCAACGGTATTTTTAAGACAATCTTTAATTTCCTTGCAATATTTTTAGTTGCTTTGTTCACCATTTTGTCTCCTGTTACCCCAATATGCTCTGGGATCCAGGCTAATGCTACATGTATCCCCATCTGCACTATAAGAAATATAATTTCATGGATTAAATCACTTCTTACTGAGACGCTCTTTTTTTGTCTCCATAAGGCCAGCGATTGAGTCCAATAAAATGACTGCTTCTGCTTGGCATATATCCCAGATCCAGTTTAGTGCTAGCATAATTCCTACTAGTTCGGCTGTCATGACAGCTGTATAGTCAGATATTCTTTTAGATGTACTGATTCTCAATTTTGGCCTACAATGTGTCATCCCTACTCTTCCTGATTTGTTTTGTTTTGTTTTTCCTTTTTGGATCCATGTGTATATATTTGACAAAACAGACTTTGCTTTTCACCTACATATTGGTACACTTCATTTTTAATATGTACTCTCTCTTTTATCCTTAACATTAAATATAAATCCATGTTTGGATATATGACTTTGCATCCAAAACCAATTTTAACATTACTAAAAGTTTTGATTTCATTCAGCTTTTCCTTGTCCTTCGACCTCTGCATCCCCACTTTAACTAAAATGGTATGTGGAATTCTAGCATTGTGTGCTATAGTTTGGCTATCGAATTACCAATGTTGCTTATATATTTGTTCAGCATATTCACCATTGCAGATCCCATTTACTTTGGCCCAAAATGTTGGGTCTAATAGTTTCATTCATAGTATAATCGGCTGGCTGTAGCATGCATATAAGTGTTGCAATAAATGAGCCATACACACTTTGTAGTGCCTGGGATTGTATTAAATCTAATTTTGTAAATTTTGATTTTGATGTTAATCCCAAAGTTTGGCAGCCAAAGTCAATAACTGATCTGAATAAAGTTATTTATAACATCAGCAATGTTTTCTTATCCACACACACATTCACAACCCATTAGTCCCAGCAAGATTTAACCAGGTTAATCCTTCATGAACATTTATCTTTAATCTACTTTGTATGATCTTTCCAAAGTAATTCAGTATCAAATATTGCCCCCAAGAATTGAACACTTTAATTATATCAATTTGTTCTTCATACTAATTTAGTTTACATTGCTTTGCAATTTCCTTTTTAAGTCCTGCCCTATAAGCACTAGAGATTCTTGAAGAAATGGTTGTGAGATTTTTTTTTTCCTTTTTAAACCTGGATACAACATTTTTCTTACCCATATTCTCAGAAATGGCTGAACCATGTTAGGCTGAATTATTTTTGGAAATTTTCACCTAAGTCAGATATCTGGCATGGAAAACTTTGGCCATAGGAGTTAAAATTTGGGAATGTTATAACCAACTAAAATCAGGATCTTAAAATAGGAAGTGTTTGGCTACTCTGCCTGTAATGCTTAAAATTAGGTGTGGACAAGGAAACTGGAGTATATAGCTAACTTTGCTATATATTAATTCACTTAACATGTTTCACTAACAGTTCTTACATAAATATAGTAAGTATTTAAAATGTCTCTCATAATACTATGGCATATTATTATACTACATAAAAATAATACGATGTGTATAATATTAATAAGAAACAAGAATCTCTCCCAGGCTTCATTCCAAAAGAATTGTGCTCAGATCCACTAACCTTTTTTTAACTCATCACTGAGGCAATAATTGTCACCAGGAGTCAGATATTCACGAGATTTGTTACATCCCTGATGCCATCATGAACATTTTGTGCCAGTGATTCACAGTCTTTGCAGTCTTTTCCATAGAAAGCTATGTTCCACGGATACTGTTTCATTAACTAATGCCCCAATTTCAAGTCAATTTCTCCTGGTTCAATTTAAGACTCAATCCTGCAAAAATGTACGTGTACAGAGTTTTGTAGACTGTGAATAGCTCTACAAACTTCAATGTGGCTATTCATAATACAGCATATGAGTGGGTCTTAGTGGGATCAGAGACTATATCTGGATTATATGGATGTCTTTTGTGTTATGAAAAGAAGCCATTTGCCATCAGGTATGCAAATTAAGAACACAATTTTAATCCAGAGCTATTTACTTTTTTGCAGGTATCATCATCAGACTTTCCCTTGGCCATTTTGTGATAATTTCCTGTGTGTCTACAGGGCCTTCCCGTACAAAGTGGTAACAATGTCATATTTGACAGTGTACCACCAGATATTTTGTGGGATCGTGCTCATAATATTAAATGTGTACTTCAGTTGCTCTAGACGGGAAGTATGCCACATGGTTTGCAATCAGACTCTGTATTCATACTAACCGGGGAGTATGAAATAGTTATGGAAAAGCTATCATTAGGAAACTCAAAATTCAAAACACAAACAAATCCCTTTGAGAAGACAAGGGTAGGCTGAACAACAGACACTACTCCCCTTTTTAATTCTATTGCTTCTGGCCTTCTGACTCTGTTGCACAGTATGTCAATGGAAGTGAAAAGCACTTTTAGACTCCTATATTTTTAGTATTTTGTAGTGGCATAATTATGATATTAATGGACATTTTAAAGTTTCTAGACATATAAATAATGGGAATGGTTTCTATGAAAGTCTATAGAAAATTGGCATCTGCTTACAAGTTCCCCTCAGCTTAATATCTGTTACACTATTTTACTAAGGATTAAAGTTAGCTATAAGAGCTATAAGGGACAGGAATAGCTGAGGGACCAGACAATGGCAAGGATGGAAGCTGAGGGAGGAAAGGTGTAGGATTTGGGGTGGAGGGAGAGCTGGTGGCATAGCTGGTGGCATAGCAGACAAAAACTAGGAAAGGGGGATGGAAGCAAAAGGGGAGTGGGGGAAGGATGGGAACAGGATCATAAAGGTCTATAGAACACTCCCCTACAGAATCAGGAACTCCCATCTCAACAATGTTTGCTCTTTAGGGGATAGCTGTGAACCCCCCTTGCAAAGTAGATGCCTCAGCCCCTGTCCCACCATTTGATGCATTTTTTGTTTTTTAATATATGTAGTAAGATGAAGGTCTAAAACAAAAGTCCATTAACACAGGCCTGGTCTGAGGCCTGAGGCCTACTAACAATGGAGAAAACATGGCAAAGCTAAGCTATGAGCAAGAGGCAGGCCCTTGCTCACAAAAGTTGCTATGAACAGGGCTGAGAGTGCAAAAAACTAATTGGTGCTAGGTACCAACTACAGAACAATAATTGGCGCTGGTCATAAGTGGAAAACACCTTGATATCCACTCTTCACAGATACAGACCCAGGTTCAGGAAAGGCTCTAAAATGACAGAATGATGGATAGAGGTGATCTAATCAAACCACAAGGTACAGGATGATGGGTGGTATCTAAGTAGCATCAGAGGGTTGTAACCTGACAACATCAGAGGGAGGCATTTTGATACATTAGCAGTGATGTGTGATTTGTTTGTACCTGTGTATAAAGTGGTCTCTTGGGCAGGCTTTGTCTGACATAGGGGGCAGTGGAATTTCCCACTGATTCCATTGTTACAGGGTACCTATGTGTAGTGGTTCAGTAGAGTCTATTGGCAACTATTACTATACTTTGCTTAACAATAAACCTGGCTGGGTGCTTTTGATCCTTATCTGGTTTGTGGTCTTTGGGGGTTCTCTTGGGGTCGGCTGTGGAGAATAAGTGAACAAGTCAACATGGCACACATAATTGAACACACACACAAGCAGCCTTCTGGTTATCATCATCAGGAGTGCCTCCTGAATAACTGCAATGTCCACATTTTAAAAAAAGAAATGATATAAAAAAACTATGTCACAAGAAAATTAAGGTGGCAAAGTCAAGTATTCTAAAGCTAGGAAATGCTCGAATGGTTGTCCGTGCACCCTTAACTAATTCTATTCACTCTTGTGAATAAGCATTAAAATATAGCTTTTAATTGCATGATCACATAATATTTTCCCTACAAGGGCCCTGCCTCATTCACTGCAGTGGAGGAGCAGTGCTTTGGGAATTAATCAGGGTAGTTGTACTGAAGGATATTTGTTTGTAGACCTTTTTCTGTTGTAGAAACTGGAGAGTGTATGGTGAGGCAGGAAACTGCAGGAAGACAAAGGATGGTCTCATGGTCAAGTTATTTTATTCCATCCCAGCCTGTGCCAAAAAGTTCTTGTGTAATACAGGACAAGTCAGATGTACCAAGATTTTCACAGGTAGCCAACTGCGTTCCCATTTTTTTTAGATTGCTGACATGAGATACCTGACTGGACTCAGACTTACAGAAGTTGCAACTGCAACTGAGATTAGTGGGAACTCAGCTCTGACCTCATAAATAATTATAAAATGCTAAGTGCCATAAAAAATCGGGTCCTAGTCATCTCAGATTGAACACCCAAAAGTACTGTGGCCTGATGACAATTCTGGATTTAGCGTTTGTGTTTCAGGGTTTGCCACCCCTTTGCCTCATAAGAGCATTGAGGAAATAAATTTAGTTTGTAAAGAACTAAGATACCATAATGTGAACACCATAGAAATGACTATGAAGAAATTGATTTTGTATTCAGTGAGGGTTTGGATGGTCTACAGTAAATAAGGGCTGGGGCTACACATTAAGGCTACCTCCAGACTGCATCCCTCTGTTGACAAAGGGATGCAAATAAAGCACTTAAAAAGTGCAGATGAGCCCGGGATTTAAATATGATTAAAAAAATGAAGAGTACAGGATCTGTCAATAAAGCTCCCCGCTGTCGGCAGAACTGCAGCTACACAGCACTTTCACTTTCGAAATGGCGCGTGATCGGCACAGCGCCGGAATGTGAGTATGCAAATGAATCCCGGGATATTTAAATCCCGGGCTCATTTGCACTTTCAAAGTGCTTTATTTGCATCTCTCTGCCAACAGAGGGATAAAGTCTGGAGGTAGCCTCTGTAATGAGAACAAAAAGAAATACAGAATAGCTACATATACAAGTGAGTGCTATCCATCCTGTATACTAAAGCTACGTCTACACTGCAGCGCTATTTTGGGATACCAGAGTATCTCAAAATAGCTACTGTGCATCTTCACAGTGATCCTGTTTTTCAAAATATAATGGGCTCGCTATTCCAATGTCCCTGTAAACCTCATTCAGTGAGGAGTGAGGGATGTTTCAGAATAGCAGGTTATTTCAAAATTTGGTACTATTTCAAAATAAGATTGAAAAAAGATAAACAATTTGCGTAGCTCCAATTACGTATCTTATTTAGAATTACAGTGAAGTATAAACATAACGGCTACGTCTACACAGGCACCCTTTTCCGGAAAAGGGATGCAAATGAGAGAAGTCGGAATTGCAAATACAGCGGGGATTTGCATTTTTCCCCGCTGCATTTGCATTAACATGGCTGCCGCTTTTTTCCGTTTCGGAGCTTTGACGGAAAAAAGCGGCTGTCTAGACAGGGATCTTGCGGAAAAGGCTTTATTTGCAATCCCCGCTGTATTTGCAATTCCGACTTCTCTCATTTGCATCCCTTTTCCAGAAAAGGGTGCCTGTGTAGACGTAGCCAACCTGAGTGAAGAATGAGCCTCATGGAAAAATAGCATGGGATCATGTAATTAAAGACTGTATCCTAATCTTAATCTTAATCCTGCTATTTTCTAACTTTTCAGAGCTTGGTTTTACAACCTCAATGTTCTTTTTCACTATTTTTTGCAGTTCAATAGATAATAGAGGTTTAAAATAACTTTCCTCTTCTTTTAGAGATATAGACTGTAACACATTCAATCTATCATGCTTCATTTCTTGATTTTTATCTTTCTCTCTTATACTTATGAAATCCTTCAATATGACTAAAGAAAATAAGCTTTAAAATGAGACACCCATTATGACTTTGAACATATGACTCTTGAATAGGAATTATCCCTGTCAGAATTTCACTCTCTTTCAGTAGTCAATGAAAGGAAAAGTATGTCTTTCATTCTGTTACAGAGTATGTTTCCTCAGGATTCCAGAGTGCTTTTCACTGTATGCTGTGTTCCTTGCGCTGCTTATTATTATTCTGTCAGCCATATGTAGTGTTGATTAGGAAATTGATATGGTTACTAACAAGCCATATTTCATACACAAGAATCCAGTTACTGAGATACGTATTCTTGGTGCTCATTGTGCTGATGATATAAAAATGCGCAGTTAATTTATATTTTGGAAATTTGCCTTTTAGTATATATCTGGTCATCATAGATATTTACATTCATGTAATTCAATATTAATTCAATGAAGGAAAAATACAAGTACTATCCATTTGGCTATTCTTGTGTGCTCTTCTAAGAAGTGGTTCTGTGTTTGTGATGAAGACTCAGTACGGATAAATATCTCCTATTGCTTGTGCCAATAGCAAATTGGAAGAAGTCCAGATCTTCTTCATTTTAAAAACTTTGCTGCATTTCTTTGTGTCTGAATATATGAATACAGATATTGTGCTTATTTGAGCAGGGAATATTTCTTTTTCAGTTGACTGTGCCTTCTTTTTGTATATATGTGGGTTCAGAGGTAGATCAGCGTTTACCATATGTATTGAGGTGGATGTGAGGGGAGAAGAAAAGGTATTTTGTGCTTAACAAGAGCATGGGTTGTAAGGACCTAATGGGGGGGAGGTTCAGAATTTATTTTGTAATTTGAAGAAAGGCATATACTAGATGCTATGTTGTTATTTAAAGTGGATTTTTGTTTAAGATGGAGTGCTGATTATTGAACTAGGCAACATATCTGTAAAAATCCGTGGAATGCATTCCTGAACTTTACTGGTATAAGTAGGACTAGATGAATAAGTTAAGGACACCTAGAAGACTAGGACTGTATGTAGGGAAGAGCTTTTTGTCCCTGGGTTTATCTGCCTCTTAGGTAACATGCTCTCTGTCACAAGACTGGGATATGGGGAGTTAGAGATGCAGGAGCTTATCCCAGCCATAGACAAATGCTTTGAGGAGCTGCTGAACTGCTGTAACTGGGCTTCAGAGCCTGTCTGCTCATCATATCTATTAAGTATCCTAGCCAGTCCATCAGCCTACTACAGGCTTGTCAGGTGCTAGAGACTGGCTCTGCCTCAGATCTTGATTTCTGGCACCCTGTTCTCTCTGATCCCTTCCCACAGGGATTTTACAAGGTTTGGGATCTTCTGATCTCAACCAGGCAGAAGAGGAAAAGCAACTGGGCTCTTCCTGATTTTGCTCCTCTCCAATCATGCAGAGGATGTCAGTGTATGTCAGTCCTCCACTTAGACGGTGCATGGGTTGGCTTTTCACTTACCCACTGATAAATAAAGGACTGTGATTCATTGGTGCCAACTGGAAGAGGGCACAGGGATTACATATGGTTATACAGGGATCCCATGGGGCAAATATATGCATAACAGTTCACTGTAGGCTAGGATGTGAGCTCTCTCCTGAGAGCCAGTAGCTCACTGGTTGTTGTAATCATTGTGAAATGTGTATGTGGATAATATATAAGAAGTTATATAGTTACACCTAATATTATTCTCTTAGGGTATGCCTACACTACAGGACAAAGTTGATTTAAGATATGCAACTTCAGTTATATTAATTGCGTAACTGAAGTCAAAGTAGTTTAACTCAGCTTTTGGCATTGTCTACACTGCTGGAAGTCAAAGGAAAAACCCTCTTCCTTCAATTTCCTTTACTCTTCCTGAAAGCAGGGTTACTAGCGTCAACCAGAGCGCCCCTCTCACTTTGAATTAGCTGTCTTAACTAGACCACTAATTCAAATCCTGGAAGATCGACAGCGGTAGCTTCAACCTTTCTCTGTAATGTAGACGTATCCTTAAGGTCTTAGAGTTAAGGCTGGTCGTCAGGAGGTGACATTTCTCAGAATGCTCAATTCTTCCTTCCAGGTCATATGTGCATGGTGTATGGTATACCGATTTGCATCCAGAGCCAGGTGTTGAATGAAAGGTTGTGAAATCTACAAGAGAGAAGAGTTAGAGGATGAAATGTACAGCAGGAGGTGTCTTGTTTAGGAATAAAGACAAAGGACTATGACAGTATCACATGTACAGGAGTGTGTACAGGGTCCTTCACCAATGAGAAATTGACAGCATGCTTAGCTCATGAAAGGAGGTTCACAGCTAGATTGGCTGTAAAGTGCTGCAAAAATATGGGGTGAGCAATACTTTTACAAGACATGGGAATAAGGCATGTCTTATGATTTTATTTAATATGTATCCATTTGTTTCCAATATTTATACTAGCTGTAACTTGAATCTCTATGTTCTGTTAAATAAATTTGTATTTGATGTCACTGCTTATGAAATGCAGTGGTGATCTGGGGAAGGACTTGCAAGCTGGGATATACTGTTTCTTTAGAAGCAGCAAAACTATGAATACTGTGACTGTCCAATAGTCTAGGGGCTGGACGATCAAGAGTAACCTCTGAGAGTACAAGGGTTGGAGTATGTCAGTTGTTAACCTGCAGAGTGACAGAAGGACCTGTGGAGCCTAGAGGAGTGTGCTTGTGTTACCAATGACCAGAGGAGTAGGGGAGCTGAATGTGCAAATAAGGCTTCCTCACACTAAGGGCACGTGTTAGATAGCAGCTCATAACCCTGGCAACCCCAGGAAGTATCACAGGCTCATTGAGTTTCAGTTTGTCTTTCATAAATTTACATTCTAAGCATGAAAATTCTACATGATTTAAAAGGATGGAGTGCTAAGAATGGTTTTGTATCATAAACATGCCAGTATATTTGGATTTAGCAAGATATAGACTGTAGCACCCTACATGGGTGAGCTGAAGACAGACATAGAGCTAAAAATGGAGAAATTGAATTTTCTTCATATTTTCTGGTGGATGGGAAAGAAGCTGTTTTCCCTCCAGCCAATGAGCTATCATTCAACAGAAGGAAACTAAGACAGTGAAATTTATGAGCAGTAGAAACCAAATGGAAGTAAATAGGTTGAAACCTCCCTCAAAATTTGAAGCCTATGCACACCAGATGTGGGTTTAACAATTTTATTGATTAGTGAGGATGATTTCACTGAGATAAAAGGCAATAAGCACAAAAAGATCTCCCAGAAAATGAGTCTCTGATGTGACCTGAGTAAGTTCAGTATTATTGTGATCCATGTTAACAAGATGTTGAGCCTATAAGCCTAATAATAATAAGCAATTAATGCAAAGTGGGGACAATTATTATCTCATCAAATTCAGAGAACATAAAGTCTTATAGATGATTAATTTAAAAAAACATATTTAAAAGTATTTGTGTAAAAATTCATAAAGACCTTTTAATAGGCGGTTAATAAGTAAGACCTGAAATAAATATAATTGTTGTTGTGATCCATGCAAAACAAGCAAGACCAAAACTTTAAAGTTATTATGTTCTGAAACTGTGGATGTATGGTGTCTATGAATGTATTATTTTCTACTGCTATTTTTAGCTCATGATGTTTCCAAAATGACTTGGTCTAGGAATGTTAGATGTGTTCTGGTATTTTGACCATGCTGAAGAGGAGTGCCTTTTAGTATTTTTGAGGTGAGTCAGTGTATTGAAAAATCTAGGCTTAAATTTTCAAAAGTGACTAGTGATTTTGGGTGCCTGTATTTTTGGTTTCTCAATCTGAGACACCTTAAAAGAGTATCATTTACTGATTCTTTCAAGATCAGGGTCTTCTAAGATGCATGAATTTGGGCACCCAAAATCATTAGTAATATTTGATCATTTAGGTTATAAGCATGTTTTCACATGAGTAAAATGAATAATTTCATCTACTGCCATGCAAAATATTCATTATGGTTGAGCTTTCCAAAGGGGGCTCAAGATGTTAAGTACCATTTTGACACTGAATATCAATAGACATTGACCACTTCTCTCCCTAGGGTTCCTTTGAAAAACCAGTTCTCTATCGTTATCTTATAAAAGACAATAATGTATCTGATTGTATAGTTGGTCAGAAAATGATGATGTTGCAAATTACTTTTTGAATTAAAAAACTGAATGGAAAATTCTGTTTGGGCTTTTTTCCATAATGTGCCCTGTTCTCTTTATCATTAGCTCCATAGAAAGGGAAGATTATGTAACTAACCTATTCTCTTTTATGTACTTCCCAGTTAATGTCTTCCAACTTTTCTGTTTCATAGGCAAATAGCTTTATTCTAAATAAAGTGTGAGGTGAGGTTTTTTTATATTTCAGCATTGAAAGCAAAAATTAATCGCTGCTGGTTCCACCTGTTTAAGAAGAAAGTATTGCTAACCTGATTTAAGCTTGGGTAAAATGTTTGTTACTATAATAGATGATCTCAAATTACGCATACTTTATAGACAGCTAGTTAAATGGACAATGCTAGAAAACCTTTCCACAAACAGAGATCTCTCTGAATTAAACTGTAACAGCACATAGCTAACATGTTTTGTAGAGGTGTATTTGCCCTCCAAAACTTTTACAATTGACTAGAATAGTATAGAGTAAGAGGAAACCATTTCTGAACCAAAGGATTGCTTCCTGTTTGCAAGGTTGTCTCTATAAACATTCCTTAATTTCTACCATCTCCATTATTATGTTGTCCTTAAAATTGTTTTCTGTCTCTGTCTTACATGATACCTGCACACCAGTGAAGGTAAGAATGTATGGCCATGAATTTTCCTCATAACATATTTCAAAAAGTTTTAAAATTGATAGATAACTAAAATGATGGAAGAACAATGAAGACTGAAATAACTAAATAATTGAAATAACAAAATAATTTATTTTAAATATTATCAGCCTAATCAGTACTAATCCTTGAACACAGTGATAGTTGTATGAATAATTATTTAAGAAACAGACAAATAATTTCACAGTCTTTTCTGAAGCAAGTATCATAAACTATAAACTTTTTTCTCTTAATCTTGATTCCAAGAAGTGTGCAGCTATGAAGTTTTTATAAATACTGCCTTTAATTTGAGTTTTATGGTTAATAGTTTAGCACCTCAAAATGTTTTATAAAATTAGCAAATTATTTATTAAAACATAATGTATTCATTCTCATAAACAAACATACAGCAGTGTGAGAGATACTATTCCATTTCAGAGATAATCTAAGTGGATCAAGTAGATCCTAAAAATAAGGATTTTATTGTCAGAATAATTTATTAGATCTGAAATTATTGTTAATTGTGTGTATGTGTGGGAGAAAGACCCTCACTAACAAGAGGGTAATTTCTTTTAACTCTTTTTTTCCCCCATGCATTTGTTTCAGGAATTACAAAATTGATTTCTCACATGCTGACAGTCCAAGGAATATTTTTTTTGTATAAATTTTTGCACCATCCTTCCAGTACAGGTGCAGCACCTTTGGGGGACCTGACCGAGAGGGACATAGGAAGTCAATATTGTAGTGTGTGACTCTTTTTATTTTTATTTTACAAAGGCGAATAAAACAGAACGGTGCTTGCTATGCTTCTTAATAATTTATGATTGTACTGATTCACCCTCTATAAGCCTGTGCCTAGCCAAGTTTTATCAGTTCTCTTCATAACAAAGTGTTAGTGTTGTTACACAATTTTACTATTGCTACATGGAAATAAGTAGATAAAGCATAAAAAAATGCTTACACTTAGCAGCATTACCAGCACTTCCAATGCTTACTGGGATCTTAGAAGACATGTAGGGGTAAATTAGAGCTAAATAACAGCACAGATTGCTGAGAGCCAGGGATGGCTGTAAAACAAACTTTATGGGACCATAGGAAACTTGGCCACACCCATGATAAGTGGACATCCAGCTAACTAAAATAATGCCAGATCATGGCTGCTGCCGGACTAGAGAGTGCCAGACTCAAGAGGTTCATCCTGTATTAGATTTCCCTGAACTCTGCATGGATATCACATCAGTTTTGTATGTCCGACAGGCTGACAATTCTCAGGATTGAGATGATTGTTTTGGGTCATGGAGTCTAGGTGCTAGATATCTGGGAAGTTGGCTCAGCACTCTACCATTGTGAATGTTCCAATATTTTCTTTGCATAACCTTATTTCTGCTGCCTGTTTTTATTTAACTTTGATTCAGTATTGACAATGTGTTCCACATTTTAGTAGACCAAAAAAAACCCTTCTTTAAAAGGCAGATACAGAGAAAACTGTGTGTGCCAGGAAATGCAGCGGGGGAAATATAGAAATCATGTCACTATGACTTTTCTCTAGCTCTTGATGGAGTTGAGCTCTCTCTGGGATTCTGTTATTTAATACCACTTGTAATCCGCCAGCAAATGTGAATTTTCCCAGCCCTTGCCAGCTTCAGAAACAAAACAGTGGGCTTGATTCCCCCCCGATATAAGTCCTACCTTTTCATGGTCAAATTTCTCTCTCTGACTCCAAGATATGGATCAGGGTTTTTCACTATGTAATAGTTAGCATAATCTCTAGATCACTATCCTGGTCCTTTAACAGCTCACTTGACCCTGAAATTATTGTGATTCTTTCTGAGACTACCGGCTCATTGCATTTTATTTGGGAGCCTTGAGTAGCAAATAATTTGAAATGGTTGATAGGTATAACTCAGCCGCTCTTCGGCCTAAAGATATTCCCATTGAAGGTTCACAATTATATATTTATAAATGCAATGTAGGAAAACAGCAATAATATCGATATAAATATAGATATAGATTAGATATAGATATCGATATTATTGCTGTTTTCCTACATTTCCTACATTTCCTACATGTTTACCCATGTCTGTTCCATATTTAAAACTTTTCACTTGGGAATTAATAAAATTCAATCTTTAATGATCTGTCAGCCTATTGGAGAGATTAAGAAAGCACAAATAAACTAAAACAAGAATCCCTGGTCTACACTAGGGAGTTATTTCAAAATAATTCTCCTTATTTTGAAATAACAAGCACAGTATCAACACTACCAAGCCTGTTATTTCGAAATAAGGGGCTAGTGATTTCAAAATAATAACTCCTGCTTTCCACAAGGAATAATGCTTATTTCAAAATAGTTATTTCAGGAGTTATTATTTCAAAATAAGTTATTTCAAAATAATTTCCTATTGTAGACATGCCCTAAGAGACCGCTGTCTGAAAATAAAAATAATGACTCCGTGCATAATTATAAATATATATTTACCGTGATCAAATTTGACAGTAACATCTAGTACTAAAATAGTAATCTGACACATGGTAAATATTTAGGTGATCAAACTGATATATGTTAATAGATTAAAAATGACAATAAATCAGATCTTTCATAGAGTATATCAATACTATCTTGCATTTTTCAAATATTATTCACCATAACTCTCACATGAGATTGGTAGGTGATCATTATTAATTTATTATATTGCAGACTTTATATGTGTGGAAATTGAGGCAGACACCTTTTTGAAACCTGTCCATTATTTTTGAACATCTCAGTATTTGGGTGCCCAATTTTAGACCCTTTGAGCCTGCTTTTCTCAAGACCTTACCACCTGCAGCCATCACTGATTCCAACTGGAGCTGTGAGAGTTGTATTAGAGGGGTGTTTTATAAAAGAGAAATGTTAGCATATAGGTTAATACTTAATAAATTATCTACCAGTAGCCACTGCTGGAATATGCAGTTGCTCCTGGGTTTTGTAATGCCAATAAAACTTCTTGTTATGCATGGCAAATGGTGGCACATTGTGTGCAGTTCTTTACATGTAAGTCCATAACCAGCACCTCTGAAAGTTAGTTCCTCAGAGTCTGATGTTGGACATACTAACATACAAGTTCTTCCAAATAGGTGGATATGTTTGAAAAGTGACTTGTCAAAGGAGTGAATGACAAACCAGGGTTAGAACTCAAGAGTTCCTGGCTCTGCTTCCTGATTTCAGATCCCATGTTATGTCTGTCTCTGAACAAAACGCATAGAAACTGAATTTTATTTAAATATTTTAAAAGTATAGGAGGGACCACACACACTGAAATCACTCGTTGTACCAGTCCCTGTTACAGATCCAGATTAAAGACATTTATTTGCTTGCACTTTTCCTTAGTCTCCTACACATCTCCTCCTTGATATTTTATACACAAAGCACAATCTTCATAAAAACATATACAAAATTCTAAAGTTGATTTGAAATCAAGTTACTTTTAAAAACAATTAATTTGTTTCACTGTGCTCTGAGCTTGGACAGAAGAAGTAACAAATGCCTTTAGCCACTGGAAAAATGAGTTCTTGTAAAATGCACTGTTATAATAATGTGATGATGTGGGTGATTCTCTGTTAGACTCAGCTACAGAAACAGCATAATTATAAGAATAGCAACAATTCTCTTATCTATTATGAACACTTGCTGCTTAACTGCATTTCAGTGAGTTAAAGATGAAGCAGAGAATTAAAATTTAAACTTAGTTTTTCAAGCAGTTGTTTTCACACATTCTAAAATCTGCTAAAATAGACCAAGAGAAGTAATGTTTTGGGATCTTTGAGTTGTTATTGCCAAAGGCATATCATATGCTCTTGTTTTAAATATTGTTTACTTCTTTAGATAGGTTCTGCTCTACCCTACTTGCTTTCTATTATATTCAGCTTCTTGTATGGCACTCACAATTATATTTTCAGACATTAAAGAACTGATAAATCATTTTTAATGTATATTCTCAGTCATTTTTCAGATCCATTGGCCCTCATCACACAGGCTTACACTTTAGCTTTGGAATATTATTGATAAATCAACATAGGTATTACCATGCTCCCATTAATAGCAATAATACTATTGATGTTGGCATTATCAGTTTGATTAGACCCCAATGTCCTGGTTTGGAGCCCACACAAGACAATGGGAAGGTTTCACTGACTTTAATAGACTTTGTATTAGGTCCGATATGAGGCTTTTACAGTAATAACGGAGCAGTTGCTAACCTACCGACAAGAAGCAATGGGCTAAAACAGCAGCAAGGTAGGTTTAGGTTGGATATTAGGAAAACTTCCTAACTGTCAGGGTGGTTAAACACTGGAATGAGTTGCCTAGGGAGGTTGTGGAATCGCCATCTCTGGAGATATTTAAGTGCTGGTTGGATAGACATCTATCAGGGATGGTCTAGATGGTACCATGAGGGCAGGGGACTGGACTTGATGACCTCTGAAGGTCCCTTCCAGTTCTAGTGTTCTATGATTCTACCAGAACCACAAAATACCAACATTCCAATTATTTTGTAAAGTACTAATCTGCAACAATGAAGCAATTAATAGAAATATACTATACTGTATGTACAATTAGTGAGTTTTTACATAGAGAAAACGTAACTACCATAAGCACAGGGAGCAGTTACTTTTAAAAAGTAAAACTACTAGAAGAAGGAAGAATGTTAAGAGATGAAAAATGGCTAGTGTCCCGAGGACTCATGAGAATCCTACCGAAAATGATGAGCCTAAATGAAGTGTACATGGAGAAACCAAATTATAATCATTATAGTTTTTTCCTCAATGTAAGTTGATGAATATTTCCAAAGCAAATGGAAATTTCTATACTATAATCATTTTAGTTGTCTAATTCTGCTACACATTAGCTTCTCAGAGCATTATGATAATGTCTAATATAAACAGATTATTGTAAAAAATCACTAGATGAAAACAGATGAGGCCAAATTTATATCTAAGCTTTTTAATCATCAAAGCTTTAATAAAGAGGATATGCTGGGGGTTTTTTTTATAAATAATGAATGTGAAATGGCATGTGAAATTGTAGTAATATTAAGCCCTTCATAATTATTTTCTTTAAATTACATATAGCAAACATTTAAAATAACTATTTTCATTACGTACAATTCCCAGGCACCCAATCACAAAGAACTATGCTGAGGTTTATCATCCTTTAAGTAATTTGTACTAGATTTTTGTCCTTTATTGCATTAAAATAAAGGACTAAAAGTATCTCACAAAAGTGATATTGATATTTAATAAAAGATAACCATAAGGACAATCCAGGAAGCTATAGACAAGTCAGCTTAACTTCTGTACCAGGAAAGATAATGGAGCAAATAATTAAGTTATCCATTTGCAAACATCTGGAATATAATAGCCAGCATGGATTTGTAAAGAACAAATCATATCCAATCAACCTGATAGCTTTATTTGATGGGATAACAAGTCTTATGGATAAGGGGGAACTGGTAGATGTGGTATACCTTAGCTTTAGTAAAGGATTTGATACAGGCTCTGCCTTTTAAATGTAGTAAGAGCTGCCTGTCTCTGCCTTTTAAATGTAGTAAGAGCCCACTGGGCTTTTACTACATTTAAAAGGCAGAGCCGCAGCAGGTTTAGCTCCCAGGGCCAGCACGAACAGGGACTACTTAGTCCTGCTTCATGCCGCCCTCAGGAGCCTCTGCAATTTAAATGTAGTACAAGCAACGCTGCTGTACATCTGACTCCTATTACATTTAAACTGCAGAGCCACAGAGGGAGCAGCGAGCAGCACCCCCCCCCCCCTTATTGACTTTTGGTACGTCTACACTTGCTCCCTAGTTCGAGATAGGGATGCAAATGTAGCTGACCAAAATTGCTAATTAAGCAGGAATTTAAATATCCCGTGCTTCATTAGCATAAAAGCACCCACGTGCTATTCCGCTCAACAGCTGATTCAAACCAGGAAGTGCACTCCGGGACGCGTTAGTTCAAATCAAACCCCATGGTTCGAACTAACGTTACTCCTCAAAAACTGAGGAGTTTGATTCAAACTAACACATCCCGGAGTGCACTTCCTGGTTCAAATCAGTTGTTGAGTGGAATAACACACAGGTGAGATTATGCTAACAAAGCACAGGATATTTAAATCCCCACTTCATTAGCGATTTCAGTCGGCTACATTTGCATCCCTAGCTTGAACTAGGGAGCAAGTGTAGACGTACCCTAATTGAGTAGTCAATAGAAATTCCATCAACTACTCGATTAGCTGATTATCCACATTTTAAAATCCTTAGTATTAACAAGAGTGTTATAAGCAAGACCTGAGACATAATTTTTCCACTCTACTCTGCACAGATTCATCTTCAACTGGAGTACAGTGTTCAGTTCTGGTGCCACATTTCAGGAAAGATCTGGAAAAATGGGAGAAGGTCCAGAGAAGAGCAACAAAAATGATTAAAGGTCTAAAAACATGACCTAAGAGGCAAGATTGAAAGAATTTGGTTTGTTTAGTATGGAAAAAAAGAATATTGAGAAGGGACATAATGACATCCTTTCTAAAAGGATGCTACAAGGAGGAGGGAGAAAAATTGTTCTCCCTGACCTCTGAGAATAGGACAAGAAGCAATAGACTTAAAATGCAGCAAGGGAGGTTTAGGTTGGACATTAGGAAAAGCTTCCTAACTGTCAGGGTGATTAAACACTGAAATAAATTGTCTAGGGAGTTTGTGGAATCACCATCACTAGAGATTTTTAGGAGCAAGTTAGATAAACACCTTTCCTAGGGATGGTCTAGGTCAGTGTTTCTCAACCAGTGGTATGAGTACCCTTAGGGGTATAAGAGAGAAGTCTGGGGGGTACAGCAACACAACTAAAATTTGGAGAAAACAGAATTTTTGTTTTAAGTTTTACAGCGTTTTATTATTTTTGAACTTTTTATACTCAAAAATTTTATCGCCCACCTGGCTACAATTAAGTTGTTTAAACAAATGTGTTGCAATGGTAAAAAAAATATTATGTGTCTGAAAACTGTAGATACTGGGGGTACTTATAATTTTAAAGGGTTATTTTATTTAAAAAAAGGTTGAGAAACACTGTTCTAGATGGTGCTTCATCCTGCCATGAGTACAAGGGCCTGAAATAGATGATCTCTTGAGGTTCCTTTCAGTTCTATGATTTCTCAGATCATGAGTTCCTATTTGTTGCTGAATTTCAGAAGAATCTGTTAGCATCAGAATTTTTTGCTTGGATTCAGTTTTGTGCTGAACTTATTAAAATATAGTCTAGCAACCCCGTGAAAACTAAAGAGTTTCTACTTAGTGCAACATTGTTAACAGCTCAGAACATCTTTTTTAAGTTGCTGTTTTAATAGAGTATATGTTTTGAAGGGGTACATCTCATAACTTGTGTTCACATTAATATAAACTAGTAATATAAACATTAATATAAATATAGACACAATGAAATTTTAAGTTTATATATGGTGTAGAAGATTGTATACTCACATCATCCACTTTTTCTTTACCTGAAAAGGAAAGAAAATTAGGATTTGTTTGTAGATGTGAAGGTTAAGCCTAGTTAATCATCCCTTCCTCAATAATGAGAAATTAATACTCAAATCACATACATTTTATGTACTATACATTCAGTAGTGTCAGCTGAAACTCGAATCTGCCAGAATTATTGGGCTTCCTGAGAGCATATTGATCTGATTCTTGTAGTACAGCTGACATTGTCAATGCCTATATCTTTTATAAGATAACACGATGAGCAGGTATGTTAAAAACAATACTTTATAGTGGAATCTTCTTAAACTGAAAAATGTATCTTCTGTTTGCAACTCATTCAGATTTGAAACTAAAAACATTATAGCTTTTCCTAAGGAAAAAGGAATAAACAACTTTTATGTGTGAACTTTAACCTATCTAGGGACATTACATTAAGCTATAATAAAAATACAAGCCTATTTTCAATATTACACAATGGATGAAAATTGGAGGCCATATCCAATTGGTTATCTTTCTGCATGTCTAGTGACATAAATGATCAATCATAGAATCTTCTGGTTATTTCATTCTCTTGGCACAATTAAAGAGATTCAGAGTGGGAGAGAGGATTTTTTTTCCCCAATGGCACTTGTTAAATGCAACTTAGGTTGCAACTGACATCAAATGTTTACCTAGAAATGTTATTCAGCACATTTTTCTGCAATGCTCAGAATTGAGCAAATTGAAAGCTATACTTTCTAGGAACAAGTGTTACCATATAATGAATGTTGAAGCACCTATATGACTTAGAATTTTAATTCTTTATAAAAAGATAGTTTTCTTTTTGATTCCTAGGTCTAAAAGTCTTGTTCAGGCTCTATTAATTTTCCCCTTTAGATGCTGTGACCTACTCATTGCTGGCCTCTCTGACACTCACATCTTCCCCCTCAATTTCATACAAAATGGCTGTCACTAAGATCATCTTTCCATGTCAGGCCTTACAACTCATCAACTCTCCTCTTTCTTTACCTGCATGAAATCAGTCTTCTTGTCACTGTTCCTCTCCATGTTCCTAAAGACCCATTTCTGCCATGTTGGTTAAGGGACATTATGTGAGATAAATAATATTATAACTGATGAAATATGTGTGTCAACATAATGTGCATTATTTAAATGTAGGCAATCTCTATCCTGATCATTCTGCATATCTATCTATCTATCTATCTATCTATCTATCTATCTATCTAATCTGTTTGGAAAGTGCCTCATATACTCTATGGGCTGCCAGAAAATAATCATAGTAATAGGTATGATACACATATATTTGAGAGTCCACTGAAATTTCTTTTTATCTGAAGTATCTTAAAACCTAGTAAACTTTTTGTAGTGTTGCCAATAATTTCAGGAGATGTGCCGTGAAAATGCATTTTGGCTAGATTTTTTCTCATACACACACTTTGGGCATGAAGGGCCATGATCACAGAAACAATTGACCTGGCCAAATATTGTTCTATTTAGAGCTCCTGCACAAATTATTTTTACTATTATTGGAAGTAAAATGGTTGAAGTAGATGGGCATGGGTCTGGTCTCAGGCAGAATATGATCTCGTAATGCTATTTTTACCTCAAATGCATGTGCACTTTCTGGGGAGTGAGGAAAGAAGGTATTGCCACTTTCCGTACTCTTCAGTGAGCATTTATCTATATGGTTTCTTGCGGAGTGCCCCAAGGTTCGGTTCTAGGACTGGTTTTGTTCAATATCTTTATTAATGACCTGGATGAGGGGATGGATTGCACCCTCAGCAAGTTTGCGGATGACACTAAGTTAGGGCGAGAGGTAGATACACTTGAGGGCAGATATAGGGTCCAGAATGACTTAGACAAATTGGAGGATTGGGCCACAAGAAATCTGA
>CM057847.1:108156514-108169004 GCA_030068395.1 Apalone spinifera
CTCTTCCAGCTCTATGGTTCTATGATTCTATGAAGTCTAATTTATTCAAAAGTATTTTACATAGAAGAATAGTCATAGGATGCTGGTCTTTATTGTCAGATGTGCCAGGGAATAATTAGGGTTGGCAGTATGTAGTACTCCAGTCATTGTTTTATATACTCATATATACCTTGTCATAGTTATACCACACAACTGGTGACTTCCTTTGGCACAGTATCTTGCCCAATATCTTTATCAGCATTTAAAAGTACTATTTTAGCCAAAAATTAAGATAACAAATCATCCGGATGTTAGCGGAACAAGGTGGCTGGGGAGCCCCTGGCATTAGCAGGGCAAGGCATGGCCTGAGAGCGCCCACCCAGCCAGGGAACCCCCCCAGCATCAGCTGGGCCATGTGACCAGGGAGTCCTGTCCCAAGCTGGGGAATCCCCTGTTGCAGCAGGGCTTCTGGCAACCAAGAACCCCCCAGGGCCAGGGGAGACCAGTCAGCCTCTGCCAGGGAACCCCCCCCAGCTGCAGAAGGGCTGGTGGAGGCAGACGGCTCAATCTCCAGCAGCAGTGGAGTGGCCCTAGCAATGGGGGGTGGCCAGATGGCCCTTGCTGGGGAACCCTGGTGCAGTAGGGAACCTGGGGAACACTCTGTGGCAGAGGGCTAGCAGTGGCCAAGAGTCCCGCTGGGAACCCCGGGGACCGCAGGGTGGACAGCCCATGCCGGAGCTGGGGAAGGGTGCAGCTAGCAGGGGAGTATTTTCTTCCCCTAGTCAAGCAAGCTCCCTGGTTTAGGACAGCTCAGGTCCCCAGGGAGGTCCAACCTGTATTTTATTTTGTCTGCTTACCCACCATGCACAGATAATAGACATTGTCTCTGTCTGTTTGTCCACTCCAGAGACCACCCCACCTTCCTAAATTGAGGATGTCCCTTATCCTACCTTCCTAGCACCAGAACTGGGTCCATCTAGGAGGCGACCGGTGCTGGGGGAGGAGGAGGGAGGAAGAGAAGGGGCACAGGATTCAAACCCACCACCCTACACTCACTAGGCAGTTGCCTTAACTGTCTCTCTCTCGCTTGCTCTTAATTTAAAACATAATATTACCACTACAGTTGATTGATGCCTCAAGTCTTCCAGTGGCCTTTATGCTACTTAGAAAGAAAAAACAGGTGCTTCCTGTTTTCCAATAGGATTGGAAAGAATGATTGATGTTGCAGACAGACACATGCATGCATGCACACACACACACCTTAAAAGGTGAGTAAATCTAGCTAATGACATGTTGAATATTTTAAATAAGTGACCAAAAGACAAATCTGAGGAAAAGGATGTGGTCTAACTGACAGCACTGAAAAGAAAACAGCTACGTTTACCATGGCCAGGCTATTGGAGACCACAGAATGAAAATGGATTCAGGAACCATTGCTGGTAAATTGCTGGCAGTAGCTGTGCACCTAAAGAAGTTATTCCAACCAAAGAGTCTCAGACAATAAACAAAGTTGTAGTGTTCCAACTGTAAGACAAAGACTGGTGAACCTTTTTAGACTTGATGTTTTCCTTAAGCATGTTCTTTCACTTAAAATTAATAAGGCCATAGAACAATTTTTAAACTATGGGTGGTGGGAAAGCCAACAGGTGTGGAGAAGCACATGGATCAGACAGTGTCATCCTTTGGGGAGCGTTTTTTAATAGGAATTATCTATGTACAGTACTAAACAAACAGGAGAGGATGGAAGATGATCAAATACAGGTAAGAGCTGATGAAAAACAGACAAATGAAAAAGCACCATTTAATTATGTCATGTAATGGAAGATAACTAAAAGGTAACAGGTTTTTAAAGTGCTTATACATAAAATCTAGGGCTATGTCTACACTGGTGGCTTCTTGCGCAAGAACTCTTTTGCGGAAGAGTTCTTGTGCAAAAACTCTTCCACAAGAGCACGTCCACACTGCCATGTGCTTTTGCGCAAGAGCATCCATGGCAGTGTGGATGCTCTCTTGCTTAAGAAAGCTCTGATGGCCATTTTAACCATAGGAGCTTCTTGTGCAAGAAATTCATGTTGCCTGTCTATACTGCCCTCTTGTGGAAGAGCTCTTGCGCAAGAGGGCTTATTCCTTGTGGGGAGAGGAATAACTCTTCAGGAAGAAGTCCTGTTTTACAATGCTATACTGTAAATTTACTTGCGCAAAAACGCTCATGCAGTGTAGACAATAGGCATGTTTTTGCGCAAGAACAGCTGTTCTTGCACAAGAAGCTGCCAGTGTAGACATAGCCTAGAAGTCTAAATAATAAGATGGGTGAAGTAGAGTTCCTCATAGTAAAGTGATATAATAGGCATCACAGTGACAATGGGACACAGTAATACCAAGGTATATATTGGAAGGACAGAAGAGATCATGCTGGTGAGGGAGTGACACTATATGTGAAAGAAAGTAAAGAAAGTATAGAATCATATAAAGTAAAAATCTTAAATGAAGCAAACTGTTCCATAGAATCTCTATGGACAGTAATTCCATGCTCTAATAATAATAATATAGCAGTAGGGATATATTGCTGGCCACCTGACCAGGATGGTGATAGTGACTGTGAAATGCTAAGTGATAATAGAGAGAGGCCACAAAAATAAAAAGCCCTCAATAATAATGGGGAATTTCAACTATCCCCATATTGACTGGTACATGTTGCTTCAGGATAGTATTCAGACACTTTAAATGACTGCTTCTTGAAGCAACTGGTTCTGAAACCCAAAAAAGGAGAGGCAATTTTTTATTTGGTCCTAAGTGGAGTGAAGGATCTGATCTAAGAGGTGCAGGCCCGCCAATGGGACAGCGGGCAAAGAGAACAATTGTTCTGAGGATCAAAGATTCAAAGAGGCCCAGAGCTCCAGTCTGCTGATACTGCTACTGCAGCAGTGGTGGCTGAAGCTGTGGGCCTCTTTTAATCACCTCCGGAGCTGCTCTGAAGGCTGGGGGATAGGGTGTGCCACAGTATGGGCAATGAGGAGAGCTGACTACCTCCAATCCCATACCAGAGGCTCTTAAGCAAAGCAAGCTGTCATGGGATAAGAGGAAAGGTCCTCTCATGGACTGATAACTGGTTAAAAAATAGGTTCAGAATGGAGAGAGGTAATTAGTGGCATCCTCCAGTAGTCTGTACTGGAATCTCTCCTATTCAAAATATTCACAAATGATCTGGAGAAAGGGATAAACATATGATGCAGCACAGATGAAGACAGTTAAGTCTAAAGCAGACTGTAAAGAGCTTTAAAAAGATCTCACAAAACTAGTTGTCTAGGCAAAAAATGTCAGATTAAATTCAGTGTTGATGAATGTATATTATAAAACATAATCTCAACTATACATATAAAATGATGGGGCCTAAATTAGCTGTAACCACTCAAGAAAGAGCTCTTGGAGTCATAGTGGACAGTTCTCTGAAAACATCCATTCAATGTACAGTAGCTGTAAAAAAACAACAAAAAACAACAACAACAACAAAACCACACCAAACAAACAGAATATTGAGAATCATTTTAAAAGAGATTGATAATAAACAAAAGATACACTGCCTGTGTATAAATCCATGGTATGTTTACATCTTGAATACTGCATGCACCCCCATATAAAAGATGACATATTGGAATTGGAAAAGGCTCAGAAAAGGGCAACAGAAAGTATTAGAGATATGGAATGGATGCCATATGAGAGATTAATACAACTGGGACTTTCCTGCTTGGAAAAGAGACAACTAAGGGGTGATATGATAGAGATCTATAAAATCATGACTGATGTGGAGAAAGTGAATAAACAGTTATTTACTCTGTTAGCCAAGATGGGTAGGGATGGTGTTCTGTTTGTCAAAAGCTGGGAATGGGCGATGGGGATGGATCACTGTTTATTCCTTCTGGGACACCTGGCATTGGATGCTAACAGAAGACAGAATACTGTCTCATCCGATATGGATGATCTTATGTTCTAATTGTAGCTTGCTTGAAGATTTTTGGCTTTCATGGATGATTGGTAGAACTTAACACTGAAAGTACATAATGAAACTTTAGTAACTGAGTAGCTGATCCAAATCATCCTGTATTCCACAATAGTAAAATATTGCTTTCCTTCATGCTGCTTGGCTTGGCTTATTTCCCAGCATCCTTTTCATATTCACTACTGTTTTGGGGGGAGGGGAGTATATTTATTTGCACACTTAGTATTGTATATCAAATGCTAGATGTGAATTGTTCTGGGAATCATAGTCTGAAAGCATCATTTTAGGTATTCTATCAAGCAAAGATGCCGTTATGTTTACCAATTATTATGGACAGTTTTGTGTTTCTCAATCTCTCCTTTTTCAAAGAATGATTGCAAGAGTTCACTACAACCTTTTTGTTGTTGTTACTCTGTGGGAAAAGTTTGATGCTACCTTTTGTCAAGGACAAGCTGCATGTCATATGGAATCATGGGCTCCTTGGAGTTTGACAAGTGATGCTGTGAGCAAACCAGACAGCTTAGAACATCTTCTTTAATTTGCACATTCATTCCAGGCCAAAACAACAACTCTCTAGCCCGATGTTTGCACTTCTGTCTTCCTAGGTGTCCCAAATGAATTGATTTTGGCATTTCTTATCTTAGTGATCATGGCACCACTTCTTTCACCTTCAAAATTAGATCATCTATAACTGTCAGTTCCTCATAAATGACTGTGACTGTCATTGGGAAAGACATAAACATTTTTCTTTTGGCCAATCAGCAATGATTTTCCCAGCAATATGGATAACTTAGGATGCTATTTATTTGCAAAACGTAATTCTGGAAATTTCTTGTCTGACACTGCTCATGACTAAATGAACTTGTGCCTGAAATGACTCTGTGATACTGTCATCTTGACCAAGTACAGTATAATCTGCTTAAGGTATCAATGGTTGATACATCATTTTCTGTCTACATTTAACTACAATATTGCATCTCTATCAGTACAATATAATTGTTTGTAGTCTTGGTTCCACAAGATTTTTATTCATAGAAGTGCTAACAGTCAAACACTATTGTATACATTTTTCAGTCCATGCATTAGTCATTTCCATGCACTTGAGAAATTTCAATATATTACTTCACTGCCTTCCTTTTTGTGCAGGGACACAGTCCTTACTTGGATTGCATGAACATTTACCTCTTTATTATATCATAGTATACCAATAGGACCTTCTCTATATTTACCTGTAGATCGACACTCCAGAGACTGATCTTCCAGGATTTGATTTAGTGAGTCTAGTAAGGACCCTCTAAATTGACTGCTGATGGTACCCCTATTGACATCGGTAGTCCATGGAGTCTTAAAGAGTAAGGGAAGTCAACCAAAGAGTTTCTCCCTTGACATCTCGCAGTGGGGCTGCCACAGAAATTTGACTTAAGGTACATCAACTCCAGCTATGCTATTTTCGTAGCTGGAGTTGCATATCATAAGTCAACTTTCTTCCCCAGTCAGCTAAGTCTACATTGACTAAATTCTGCTTCTTTTTGACGGTTAAATATTGCCAGGTAGCCCATTAAAACTTAATCTTTATAACTCTCAGTGGTTCCAAAACTTCTTCAAGGTGTGATGAAGTATCACCTGGGCTATCTTTTCTAGCTCAGCGCGTGATCTGTAAATCCCTTTTTAGTGATTGGTTCCATTTTATCGGAGTCGGGCTTGATAAGCCTGATAGAATGTAGTCCAAATACTTCAGCTGTGGTGAAGATTCATTTGACCAGGTTTAACTTCTTGTGCATGGCATATCGATTGGCATCATTATCTTCCATGATGTCCCAAATATACAAATAAATAATCATCCACTAAGTTTGGAATATCACATATGAAATATGTTTCATGCACTGAAATATGTTTCATGCACTGTATTTTGAAACACTTCTTGGGCTGAATGTAAACTAAAAAGTTAAATGGGGGCAACTCTGCTTGCTTTGTGAGGTATTGAATGTGGCTATCAATACAATTTCTGTGTCCATTTTTATCTGGCAGGCCATGTGGGTCTGATATCTAAGATACTGAACAACTTGGAATTTGTCAGTTTAAAGCAGATCTTCTCCATACTTCCCTCTGTGGAAGTATCTCCAGTGAAGTCAGTGCTGCTTTTATGTGGGATCTAGGCACAGTTGTAGCTCTTTAGCTTGTGATTTCATTGCTACCACTGTGCGGTTTAATTACTTCATAAGAGCATTTATTTGACAATTGTCTAGATTTTCTAATCACAAAATTTCTTTAGCCATCTGCCTTGCACTGCAAATGGGATTTTTTTCCCCTGTGTAATATGTATTCCTTGATTATTGAGTGCTACTATTTTTAGTATTTATTGTCCAGAAAAATGTTTTAATCCATTATCTATAGTTTTGTATTCCTTTATTAGGTCATCTGTCTTGGTTTGTCTTAGAAATGGAATTGCGATGTCTCCTTCAGACATTACTGAACAGAGTAACATAAAATCCAGATATGTTCAACCTGAATTTAAAATCTGGGCCTTTTTATATTTACAGTGTTTATTCCTGGTTGTACTATACATTGCAAGGTATATATTTTGTACACCCAGTGGCTTGTCTACTTTCTCTTCTGGTTGGTGTGTGAAAGAGATGGGTTTGAAGCATTAAATGTTCACATAGTTTTGACAATATTACTCTGACTTGTGCAATACTTTCCAATGTGCTGATATTTCTCCCCACAGATAACCTTCGTGAACACTTGGTATGGTTGGGCTGCTGAATTAAAATTCATTGCAGATCTTTACTTTGCATAGATGAAGGCTTCTACTAACCTGTCATCTGTGCTGTAGCATGGCTGCTTAGCCACTCCCTCCATTCTTTTCAAGTTGCATACTTTTGCATAATGATTTTTTTTTTTACGTTTGTGACAGAGCTGCCCTTTGTTGGCATTATGTGACTTTTCTCTGCTCCCACTTTTGCCACAGATCCTCCTTCTGTTTATGGGTTTGTATCCTGCTTGCTTTCATGCACTGTATTTTCTTTCTTTTTATGGCTGTCTGAAACCATTTGCTACTACACTGACTGCCTCTTTCTTTATACACATTTTGGCTGAGCTTGCCATTTCATGTGATCTAACAAGGGGAATTTATTTATCAACTTTTCATGGATTTTTGGTGAGTTTGGCACAAACACTATGCTGTCCATAATCATTTTGCTCACATCGTTAAGTGCACAGTTTTTAGCCAGCACTCTGTCAGAAATTGTTCACCTGCACCTCTTTCTGAATTTGATAGTATACAATGTACAAGGTTAGTTTTTGGAGGGTGAGGACATATGTCTCAAACTTTTTAAAATATCCCTTCAGTTTTCTCCTCTTTCTTTTGCACTAAGATTAGCAGACAACAGCATTTTTCTTCCTATCTTTGGATTTTAGAGGACCTTTGAAAATGAGCTCTATGTGCTGCTAGAACGTCTTCCATTCCTCCTATGTCTTCTTTCTATTCATACTTTTCCACTTCATTCTGGGCAACTAGAATCCAACAGACCCCATATTCCTGGCTAGCTGTTCTCTTTGGAGCTCTACGAAGTCACCTCTCCTGCAAAAAATGGTTTGTCTATTTTCTTAACAGTAACTCAGTGTTATTCAATGGAATGCTCTCAGCCAGGGAGGAAATGCTGTATAGAACAATGGGATTTTAGGGATCCAGGACAACATCCCAGGCCTTTTTCATTAGGAGATAGCATCATTCTGAATCTGTTTCAAAACAGTTCACATACATGTAGCTAAAGTGAAATTTAGGTTTTGTTTTTAAATGTTAATGTGTCTATCTTGGTACAATACTGCATGTCAAATTCAATAGTTGCCATAGCTGATACCCAGTTTTAACTTTGCAGCTTTTGATAGAAAAGGAGTCTGAGTTCAATCAGTCATTAAACGAATGCTTCACTGATTACCAGAATGACAACTCTGTACTACAAGAATGTGAGTGACAATAGTTGCTATGGATTTCCTAGCTCACCTAAGCGGATTTCTTCAGAGCTGTATAATTATTAAGTCATTAGACTGAACTTCAAATGGTATGACAGATTTATTTTGAAATTAAAATATGTCCAACGGGATTTTATTTATTATTTCTTTTACATATCTGTGCTCAGAAGCACTAGAAGCATAACTGCAAAATTGTTGAGGTTAGTGTGATATTTGGGAACAGGCTGGTTGACCTAGTTCTTGGCAGTGACTCTGAAAAGAGAGCCCACTAAGGGAGGATGTGAGAAGCATCTCCTTTTGTTATGTTTTTCAAGATTGAGGTGAATGAGGTGGTGAAGGGCAGGCATAGCTTTGAAATTATATAAAATAGCTGTTCGTTTATTTAGGCTATTAAGTACACAAAAGGATTATCATTGCATAGAAAGGGTTGGTTCACAAAAGGGGAGAAACTAAGGAGATAGGCAGCACCTGCAGAACAAACAAAGGCATGCAAACAGCATGAAACTTTAAAAGTCGTGTTATTCATGTGTGTGTAACCACAGGAATTCAGAATACTACTCTTTGTCCAGGTAAAATCTCTGTCCTCTCGTGGACTCTCTGCTGTGCTTTGGAACTACTGAGCTATTATGAAACTGGCATGAATATGCCTAGAAAAGCAATCCTAATGTCTTTTGCTATATGGGTGTAATCTGTGGCTATGATATTGGTGCTCTCCATGATGCTTCAAAGGTTCAGGTGACACACTGAGTCATTTTATACTGCTAAGTTGTTTTGATTTTTTAAAATATAAAATCTTTAAGGTTGGTTTAAGGGTAAACATTTAAACATTTTAAACAAACACAGCTCGAGTTTGTCACTTTAAGTAGGTTTTTTTTTAATTGTGTCCTCGCTTTCCATGATTTGAGAGGAAATTTGCTGATACATACGCAGACAGTAGCTGCTTAATGATTTTCAATGTGCCGTATGCCAATACATTTTTAGAACATTGTCCAAATACATGTTAACATGATAGATTTAAAGACCCAGCAGGAATTCAAAAAATAAGAGGGGGAGGAAGAGCTGCAAAAGAGGTTTTGGTAGCACCCTAATTCTGGGAGATATTCTGGCCCAATCCCCAGAATAGTACAGAGTTCAGTCTTAGTGCTGCCCTAAACTCTGCTACCAGGACATGATTCCAAGGGGGGCAGACTGCTTGCTGGGACTCTGGAGCACCATAGTGCTCTAGCCATAACCCCTTTGTGACTAGTGCTTGTGCAGTGGGCCAGGAGGAGACTCCTTATGACTTCCTGGCTGATGGCCTCTTCTCTCTCCTTTGTGCACACATGCAAGAGCACCAAATAGCTGGCACAAGTGAGCAACTTAAAGGTAGAGTGTGCTATCCCATCTATTTCTGAGTAGATACTTCTACACTTCCCACTGGATTCAATGAGTTGTTCTACTTCAATATAAATGGAACTATATGGGCCAACTTGCAGCCTTCACCTTGGATTTTCTTGTTTTTGTTTTGTTGCTTTTTGTTTAGGAGATCTGTTTTCTTCAGTTTTTGCCAGTCTTAAAGAAGGATTTTCATATTTGGGGATGAAAGTGAAGAATGTACATACAATAGCAATGTTCCTATTCCTATTCCCATTTTAAGATGCTTAAAATGAGAGCATGTTGGTGTTTCAATGAGAGCATTCTGCCATACCACCCTAATTCCTCTTTCTCCTGGACTAACAGCTGAAGTTGTGAGCCTTGGTTTATGACACCATGGGCTGTTTTCATGGACAGCAGTCACTCAAGCTATCATAAATCCAATACCATGATTTCACTGGAACAATGGGAGTAAAGACCAACATTTGTTTAAACACAAATGTCTTTGATATGTATTTAGAGCAGAGGTGGGCAAAAGGGCCTCTGCGGGCCGCCAAGTGGGTTGATCTGGCCCACAGAGGCCCTGCCATCTGCTGCCTGCAGGCCAATTAGGGCCTACGGGAAGGAGAATGCGTGAGCAGCACTCAGCGCTTCGAATCACCATGCACTGCTTGCAAGAGACAGTTTGCACCTCCCCGTCCCCAACCCCTGATTCGCCTGGGGCAGGAGGAGCGTGCAAAGTTTTCTCCGCCCTCCCCCCTGCCCTGCGAGGAGCGCACAGCACTTCAAAGTTCTATATGCTCGTGCACGGCAGGAGCAGGGCGAGGGAAGCTTCACACAGCTTCCCCACCCCCAGGCCAATCAGGACTTGGGGGCAGGGGAGTGCGAGATGTCTCTTCCCGCCCTGCGAGCAGTGTGCAGTTCTTCAAAGAGCGCGGTGCTTCAAATCAGCTCGTGACGTCTCCTCCCACCCTACGAGCAGCGCATGGCACTTTGAAGTGCCACATGCTCCTCACAGGGTGGGGGTAGGGCGGGGGGAGGCTTTGCGCACTCGGGCCAATCAAGGTCTGGGGGCGGTGGAATGTGTGAAGCCTCTTCCCGCCCTGCCAGGGGTATGAGTGCCTAGTGGGAAGGGGGGACAAAGGGGCTCCCCCACCTTCTGACCAATTATGGTCTGGGGGTGAGGAAGCTCAGAAGCATTCTGGCCCCATCCCTTCCGGGGTGGTCCCCAGCCTGCAGCCAAAAATTATTGCCCACCCCTGATTTAGAAGTAATGTCAATGAATGTTATGAAAGAAATAAGGGAAACAGAAACTGATATATTATTAGCATTCGATATCAAGGTGAGTGTCCCACCCTAAAGTTACTAAACAACTCTTTCTTTGTGTTACTTGAAACATATTATCAGGTCCAATTTTAATTTGCTATCAATTCAAAATTAGTAAAACTATTTACAATATAGAACACACAGCACATTCTGTTATGCAATTCCTGCTGCTTTGAAACAGACTTCCTTATTATCTTCAGCTATTTGGAAAACGGGAATATTTTCAAAATTTGATAGTAATTTATGTTGTTACTCCATTAAGTTGATTTTATGGCAGCCAACACAACCAATGACCATTTATGTGGAGTCTGAAGACTACTTTAGGTCTCCATGAAGACTGTTTGATACCTGCCCTCATTTATGGCTGACCTTGAGGGGAGTTCAGTTTGGTAATTTATGGCGAACCCCATGGAGGAAGAGCCATTTGCAAGATTCACTGTCATTTAGCACTAAACGATCATTCCTGACTCCAAAGACAATCTGAGTCCTGACAGGGCAATCCCATAAAAAATATTGCATGGCCACCCAGGTGTCTTTTCCAATTATCTGGAGTAGAAATTAATACTTTTAAAAGCTGCTAGTTTTTGAAAGGTTATTACAATTTATTCCAGGGGTTTCTTTTGCACATTATGATGAATTGGTTTATTATGCAGTTATTTTCTATGTCAGCTTTTTAGAAGATTGAACCATAATGTTGAAACATTAGAGTGAATGCCAAACGTATTATTTTACAACTGAGTAATATATATCCTCTAGAAAAGTGTGCTCTGTTTTTAATAACAGGTAATTTTATGTTTATGTTCCCTAATGCTGTTGTCACACATTATTTATTTCTGGGTAGTAATGACCAGAGAACTTTCTTTTAAAATGTTACTGATATGGACAGATTTTAGCACAAGATGCTAAGAATCTTAGTTGAAAGTACAATACCTTAAATTGTGAATGATGCTTTCTGAAAGCAAAGAATTTCTGTCACTTTCTCAATATCAGTTTAATAGCAGCAACTCTAGGAGGAATAAAAATTACCTTCCTCCCCACACCTAAATTTAGGAACAAGAAAAAATGGTTCTCTACTAATCAGCATATTTTCTTCTGTGAATTTTTTCTGAAATAATCGCTGTACATTAATTTTGTTCCCAGAGTCTTCTCCACCTGACATAAGGGCAGAAATTAATACATTAATAGAAATAGTTCAATTATAATTTGCCTACAATACACATATTCCTCCTGTTTGTGTGTAGCTCAGTAATACTGAAGAACATAAGGCATTGGATGTTTGATTTCGTTTTGGGGGACAATCAGATTAAGACTCCAGTCCTGCAATAGTGCATGGTAGGGATTGTTGTGCCTAGGCAGGGCTGCACTGAAGTCAGTGGTGCTCCCTTTTGGGCACAGTGGTTGTCTACCCTAAATCTGTCTGTTGGGGTATTTCTACATTACAGTGTTATTTCAAAATATCTTATTTCGAAATAAGGTGTCTACACACAAAATGCATTTCGAAATAGCATTTTGCTATTTTGAAATAGCGCATCCACTCTGAGTGGACTCTGAATCAAATTTAAGGCTGGCCGGAACCAGTGCCAGCAGAGCACCAGGTCAGGACTTATTGTGTGGGGCTGCAGCCTGAAGCTATCTGAGGTCTGTGCTTAAAGGGACCCCCCCAGACACCAGTTCTCAGGTTTCCCTGCTTGCTTGTCTACCTCGATGAGGGACAGCAAAGCATTTTGTCTCTGCGTGCTCTGGTTGCCCTCAATCGGGACACCACCACACTCGGCAACATGGAGCCAAAGCTGCCCCTGGGCACTCTGCTGCTTCTCTTGGACGTGTTGCTGTGAGCCTGGCTGCACTTTCTGCAGGCTGCCA
>CM057847.1:108169104-108203653 GCA_030068395.1 Apalone spinifera
TCATGCAAACCTGCTCCTGGGTTCGCATGTGGCCTTTGGTGGCCAGGCTGGCAATTATCCTGCTATCGACAGCCACGTTCCTCCATCTAGTGCAGAGATCATGGACATTGGGGGCATCCCCCCCAAACCTGAATAAGGTCCATGATCTCCACCCTGGACCAGGAAGGTGCCTGCCTTCTCCGGGCCCTGGCAGGCTCCTGGGAGCTGGCAGACTGCTCCTGGGGAGCAGTGGAGGGCTGGCTGCCAGTGTCTTGTTGGCTTATGTTTTTGGGCCACTGGGTCAGGGGCAGTGACTGCTGGCTCTGGGCTGGCAGGCTTGTGGCTGGCACAGGCACTATGGCCAGAGTCTACCCCTTTAAGGACTCCGTGGAGGGTGGGAGGGAGAGAAGTGTTCTTGGTTAAGTCTGGAGTGGCCACCAGGGCACCCTGGGAAGGCTGGAGGCCCCATATTTCGAAATAAGTGTCTACACAGCACTTGTTTTGAAATAGCTATTTCGAATTTGGCATTATTCCTCATAGAATGAGGTTTACCAAATTTGAAATAAGTGCTCCGCTATTTCAAATGTATTTTGAAATAGCGGTTTGGCTGTGTAGATGCTAGGAAAGTTATTCTGAAATAAGGGCTGTTATTTCGAAATAACTTTGCTGTGTAGACATACCCTTGCAGAATATTGGATTATCTCCTGCTAAAAGAAAGAGGTTTGCCAAGAAACAAAGGAAAGCATGAGTTTTGGGTATTCTGCATAGTAGTAGAGTGGTCTACTCTAACTAGTTTTAACATAACTTCTGCACTTCTGGTACTCTGGCATCAGTCCTGCAGATGATTAACTACCCTCAGTTCACATTGATGTCTTTTGCAGCGTTAGAGCATAATACAGTTTCCAACCCAAAGTGCGTAGCAGTGCCCTCTATAGTTTTAACTGGAGCAGTTATCTTAAAATGGTTTGTATCTGGTATTATTTCCAAAAGTCAGTTTCCTGTGGGTAAATGGTGTTTATTTCAAAAATAGCAGGTTTGTGCTAATGAGTGCTTGACACTATTTTTCAAACAAGCAGTGGCAGGAATGAAGAGCTGGCATTAAGCCCAAATGTTTTAAACATGTTTTTAAGTGACTAATGCTGGAAAATAGGGATAAAGGCACTTAAAAATATTCTCTCTTCAGAGCAAAAAGTCCTTAAAATGTTCTGTCATCAACCTATCACCAAAATATCTGAGTCCCTAACAAACATTGCTGCATTGCTTCTTTCCATTATGCTGATTTTATATAAGTGTGGAGAATCAAGGCCTCATGAACCTACCCTCAGAACACCCATCTCAGGTAGGGACACATCAAATTTATTTTCAAGGCATTTTCCAGTTCCATGCCTTAGACCAGGTCTACAATAAGGGGCAATGTTGAACTAAGCTTGAATTATCACGGTGTCCCCACTGCAGACAGGTTGATGGAAGAAACTCCCAACCACTCCCTTCACTCTTCTCAATGTGGTAGAGATATTGAGTCAAAGGAAGTATGATCAACGGTTGATTTAGCAGGTCAGCCAGCTAAATCGTCCCTCCAGGAGATCAGTCCCCATAATGCTGATCTCCCACTGGAAGGTTGGGTTAAGGTACACAACTCCAGCTACGTAAAAAATGCAGCTGGAGTTGGCTTACCTTAAGCTGAGCTTGGCACCATCCTCAGAGAGAGGCCGAAGGGAGCAAATGCTCCTGTTGACTTCCCTTACTCCTCGCAACTGCAAGGAGTGCCAATATTGACTGGAGCCACCCTCAGCATTCAGTTTAGTGGATCTTAACTAGAGCTGCTAAATTGAATGCCAGAAGATTGATCTCCGGTAAGGTAAGTAAAGACATGGCCTAAGTGTAGAGAAGGCCTAGATCACTAGACTTGTGTGCTGCCAGGGGTGGCCCGTGAGCATAGGCAGACTCGGTGGTCACCTAGGGCGCCGCCTTCAATGGGGTGCCCGGGGCGCCCGATGATGATGTCACAGGGTGCCCGGGCGCCTGATGATTACGTCAGGGCCACTGACGGTTGTGCAGGTGGGGGCACCAGCTGCCACAGCCAGCCTCTGGCCGCTCCTGTGTGCTGCAATAATGATATGGCTGGCTTTGTGTATAGAGCAGAGGACTAGGATTTAGTTGCTATCTCTGTCACAGGTTTATTTTGTAACCATGGACTAATCACTTAAGTTTTGTGAACAATCCTAAAGTCAATACATTTCTGTCAAGTTCCAAATTAGAGGTCAGTAATATGGAAGCCTGCAACAATGTTAACCAATCTGATTACACATGCAAATCAGTGTGTCTTAATGGGTTGTAGTGTGATCTGTGGATGCCTTTTGTCTTAAAGGAAAAACTGTCACCCTTCTCTAATTCATTCTCAGTTGGAGAGATTTCCAGATTTTTTTTATAAAAATATTTACAATGTATGTGACAATGGTTTGGTTTGGGTGACTATCCAGATTTATTGTCCCTCAAGATAAATATGTACCTTAGCTTTAATTGGGTCAACAAATCCTGGTGTTTTCTTCTACAGAAATCAGTCTGAGTTAAATATATTATATTACTGAATAAAATTAATAAATTAAGTTCTTTTTGCAGATTTTCGTAAGTGGCAAACAAATCCAGGTTATTGGGATTCTACAAAAAGGTTTCATATCACAATTAATACATATTAATGCTACTACATTGCTGTGTGTAGTGCATTAAATAAGTAACTATGTAGCTAAGAGAGTTACAATAAGGTCTATTAAGTACTTATTTCAAGGCTTGGCAAAAGTGAACAACAATAAATAATTCAAGTAGCACCTCTAATCCTGTTTTCTTTCTTCTTAATTGGTTTTACAGCATTGTTTTGACATTTACCCTTGAATTTTAAAAAATTACTTAGAAGAAAATGCATGCTGTGCACTAATTCAGTCGCCAATAAGATACTTGCATATTGATGTATCAGAGTACAAGATTTACAGTCTGTCTTCATGGCTGGCGAGGCCTGTTACTGGTATGAAATAGTATAGATTTATAGTCTTGCACATACACTGATCCAAAGAACTCTATTTGTATATGTGTATGAGTTCTGTTAAAGAACTGTGTTGGATATATAAAGACTGCATCACCTCCTTAGGATGAGATAAAGGATTCCTTCTCCTGAGTTGAGAAGGTACATTACAATTCACCATTTAGTGGCAAAGGCAGGGGTTTTATACAATTGTATGAATAGGCATGGGCTCCCAGCCTAGCAACCTGGGTCCTGGCTGTGGTCCTGTTCTCTGGGGGCTCTGCTGCCAGCCATGCACTGGCTCCCAGCTGCCAGCCTTGCATACTAGGGGCTTTGCACTCAGCCTCAGCTGTGGAGATAGTCAGGTTTAAAGGGGGCTGGATTGCAGCAAACCAACTCTTAAAAATGTCCCCGTGCTACTGATTGTATAGTATTATTTTAATTCTGTTTTTTTTCAGCTAGAAGAGTTAGCATTGTTTGCATCAAACTATCTCTCTGTTGTATTAATTTTCTGCATAAAAATATATACATGTGCACACCATTACTTTCCTTGAAATTAAAACAAAGAAGCTAAGAAAACATTTCTAGTACTATTAGGTTGTGTAAACCGTGTGTGTGTGTGTAGACTTTATCTCAGTAGTAACTTTATCTCAGTATTGTAACTA
Organism: Apalone spinifera; assembly: GCA_030068395.1. Taxonomy (NCBI): domain Eukaryota; kingdom Metazoa; phylum Chordata; order Testudines; family Trionychidae; genus Apalone; species Apalone spinifera. Next base: position 108,172,765 of record CM057847.1, read on the forward strand.
AAACAAGTATTACGCCATGACTTAATATCTTGTATTATCTTGGTGAAGTTGTTTGATGATTTTCCTTTTAGAGATGTTCTGCAAACACTTAAATTAACTCATATTAACAAACAAACCAGATTAAATATTATTGCTCTAATTTTACACTCCAGCCTTCATCCCAAGAAAACAAATAGGTGTGGAGGATGGGGGTAGAGGTGTCATATGGTATAGCTGAGCCATAGATGTTAACATCTTAATTCCATACAAATAGAGATTGACCTCAAATTGACTTTAAAACTTGTAAGCTCAGGGGAACAGTTATGTTACCAGAGTAACTACTACCTGAGAGAGCAAAAGCAGTCAACCTGGCAGATATTGTGTAATTGCAATCAACTGAATCATAAAGCTATAGGTTTGGGTTGCATTTTTAAATGCAGTCACTCCTGTTGGACCCTGTAGTCCCACTCCATGTATAGGTGGAGAGGGGACAATTTTGTCTTTTGGGTTTTAGTTTCATGATAAGCAATCTAGCACTTCTGTGTTTTAGTTAGAGGTATGGGTTGGTATCCTAGCAAAACAAGACATTGAAAGGACAGTTCTCTCCAAGGACCTAATTCAGCAACCATTAAAATCTATTGACTTAGGAGGAAGCTGAATCATGTCATATATCCTTAGTTAGCAAGTCAGTATAGCATTTCCCGAAAGAAAAAAAATCCTATATTTAATCCACAGTAAATCTACCAGAATTTACAATTATAAGAATTGCATACTCAAAGGATGCATCTACACTGCACTGTTATTTTGAGATAACTAGCATTATTTCAAAATAAAAATGCAAGTGTCTACACAGCCATTCCATTATTTTGAAATAATTTCAAAATAATCGACAGCTTTATTCTGAAAACTGTAAATCTCATTCTATGAGGAATAACACCTATTCCAAAATAGTTATTTTGAAATAAGGTGTTTGTAGACACTCCACTGCTGCTATTTCAAAATAGCCCCTCACCGGCGCCATTCTAAGTTCTTCCTTCCCAGTGTCTCTTAGGGCTCTAAATCAAGATAACATGTCTACATTAGGGAAGTCCTGTAGTGTAGACATGCTATTTCGAAATAAGCTATTTCAGAATAACTATTCCAGAATAGCTTATTTTGAAATAAGCATGAAGTGTAGATGTACCTTAAATGTCTTGGTTCTACTGTCAGTGTAAAAGATGGTACACTTGCTTTTAAATATGAACATTAGATTGAAAGAGAGAGCAAGAGAGAGAGATTTCCAGAGTACATATGAGTACATAATACTACTATATTAGCAGAACTTTTTTGGATCATATTAAAAGTAACTCAAATATTTACCCTACAAGACCACAATATTAGAGACTGTGTAGTTTAACTATATATTGCACTTCATTCTTTGATCCAAGTCTCTTGTTTTATTTTACTTAGTTTTTATTTACTTTCATTTTGTTGTATGTCTATTCTGATTGTTATATATAGGTAATGGACACTATATAACAACCTAGGCAGTGAGGTTAAAGACTGCATGTGTTCATTCTGGGCCAGGATCTCCAGTATCATCAAGCCTCTTTGTACCACTCGGGGCAGCTCAAATTTCCATTGCAGTGAACGACACCTCACTGGCATAAAGGTGGAACAGGTGGCACTTTGCACTACCTGCCCTGCCTCACTTCCACCTCACAGGCAGCTGAGCTCCACTATGCAGGGTTCTCTGTTTCTCAGCTGCTCAAGTAGATGCCAGGGTCATTGCAGAATCATTGCGTAGCTGTCACATTCATTACTTGACTCCTGGCTTTTTGTTGTGCTGATAGGATCTTGGACCCAGGGGAGAATTAAGATTTCTGTATTTGCATTATTACCTGACTGAATTATCTTAATAAAGAGAAGGTTCAAGGGTGTTTTGATCTCATTCTGTAATTATCTACAGGGGGACCAATATTTAATAACAGGCTTTTAAATGTAGCAGAGAAAGATATAACAAAATCCAATGGCTGAATAAAAATAAGGCATACATTTTGAACAGCGAGGGTGATTAGCCATTAGATTTTTAAATCAAGTTTTGATGATTTTCTCTGGTTATCATGTGGGGAAAATACTATGGCCTGTGTTACACAATATGTGGAATCTATGTTTTTAATGTGCACTAAAAATCAACAAATGAGTGTATTGCTCACTAGGGAGGGCAGGGCATATTTATTAAAAAGGCACCAAGACTGAGCTTTGACTTCACCCTTGCACTGATTAACAAACATTTGGAAAGTTGGAAAAAGGTCAGTTGTGAGCCCTAACTCAAAGCAGATCTTTTGTGGAAGGGGAAGTATGTGCATGCACCCTACCCATCTGCCTCCAGCACTGAGTTTTCCCTCACTCCTGTATTTAGGGATTGAGCCAGAATCTATTTTTTCATACCCAGATCTTCGGTCTTCAGGATCATTGTGCTCTATACACTGCAATCTTGCTTCTTCTGTGGGCAGCCAGATGGCTAACTCACCCCTCTTCAATGAAACAGGACATAGACATCTCTCACTTGGGCATTCATATCACACTCAATTTAACATCTGAAAAGCATTTTACATCTTTCCAGTACTGTAACTAAGCCCCTTTCAGGGTGTGTCTGTGAGTGCTGTGATATGCCGGTCAGATACGATGTTCTGAGACCGTGAGCTCAGAGCCAGGTGCTACTGGTACTCCAGTGCACTGGGGTATAGGGGATCTAGCCCTTGCTGTGTTCCCATAAACAATCATACAATTTTAAATAAGCTAGGAGAATTTCTTTACTAAGTCTGCCAGAACTTGTCTCCATGGGGAGGTTCCCCCAAACATTCTGATAGTTTTAAACTCATACACCATTCCTCCCCTTGGATACTATTATTCCAGAGTTAGGTAAATTCATGGAGGATAGGTCTATCAATGGCTATTCGCCAGGATGGGCAGGGATGCTGTAGTTAGTCTCTGACAGAAGCTGGGAATGAGCAACAAGGAAGGGATCACTTGATGATTGCTTCTTCTGTTCTTTCCTTCTGGGGCACTTGGCATTTGCCATTGTCTGAAGACAAGATACTGGGCTAGATGAAGCATTGGTCTGACCTAGTATGGCCATTCTTACACTCAGTATAAAAAAGGCTTTTTTTTGTTTGTTTAACTTAAGCTCCTTCCCAAGAGGCATAAGCTAAAAGCAGAAATGAACCTCTTCTACTGAAACAAGACTGTCCACCCAGGAGGTTACATCTATATAATGATACTAGTTTAAATGCACACTTTAAATTATATTGAAATACGTGGCCTCCTTGGGTACATCAACATTCACAGCATTGTGTAGAGTGTAAGCTACACATTGCAGTGAAAGGATCTGGCAGGAGGGAGACAGCAGGACACTACTAAAAATAGTGGTGTAGATGTGGGAGGGCTTATAGAGAGCCATGTAGAGTATGTACTCTAGGAGCTTAAGCATTTGGGGCATTCTACCCCCCAACCGCCAACTGACACCTCTGCCCTGGTCTACAGTAGGGAGTTATTTTGTAATAACAAGCAGTGATTGTTATAACAATAACGGGCTGGTTATTTCAAAATAATAACTCCTGCTTTCCTTGAGGAATAATGCTATTTTGAAATTGTTATTTCCGGACTTATTACTTTGAAATAAGTTATTTTGAAATAATTTCCTAGTGTAGACATGCCCTTACTATCTGCTTTGCTGTTTATACCCATGCTGGCTGTATTCCACCCACTGCTGTAAGTGTAGACATATCCCCATAGTTGTGAGTTCTACTATCTCAGAGTTTTGTGAAATTTGAAAGTAGTGAGAGAGGTGTACACAATATTGAGAGGAGTGGTCCTGCTGCTTTTCTGTGATAAGCAAACTAGCTTTCCATCTCTCTCTAACACAGTAATAGAGGAATTAAAGAACTGGGCTTATTGGGGACTATGTGCAAAAAGATGAAGCTGTGTCAGGGCACCCAAAGTAATTTTAAACTGTTGGATAAAAAAAATCAAGTGATCAAGTTGGTAGCTGTTTTTCTTTTTTTTTTAACATGAAAGATAACAGCAAGGGAGCTAACATAGGGACAAATACATTAGATACTGAAAAAGCGCACAGACTACTTAGGTAGGTCCCTGCAGGAAGCCATCAAAACAACAAACCTCTTGAAGTTACAATTCAATCTAGCAGTCTCTAATCAAAAGCACTGTGAACCTTAGGATGCTTCTTCCATCATTGCTGTGATTAATGTATTTTTTTCTTTCAAGCAGTCAAATAAATAAATAAAATATGCTTAAATGCTCTTTTCTGTAATGTACAAAATATGCCTTGCCAGCTTCCTGCATAACAAGAGAATCTTTCCCGCAGAGACCAAGCAATCATGGTGGACTAACCTCAAAAGGTGTTGAGATTTGTTTCAGTTGAAATCTGCATAGAATCTTAAACATTTGCTTATGAGTCAAACAATATAGTTATATTAGCTTATCTGTTTCTCTATGCAGTCAATAAGCATTAGTCAAACCATGTCCATTGGGACAGTTTAGAATACAGGCCTACTTCGCTTTGTAAATCACTGAAGCATATTGAAATAGATCACATACAGTTATTTATTCTGATTTTACTTAAAGCTCATCCAACAAACCATAACCCAAAATCATCTTCCTTGTCTTCACTGTGGATGTTCTATTTCATGTAGATAGGTTGTTTCATCCTTTGCTGTGATAGCATGCTACCTCATCAAATTCTACTCGTGTCACCTTCTCCTTGAGGCCCTGCATTGATTTCCAGTCTCTTTCTGCTTCAGATTCAAGGTTCTCATTTTTAGTGCTCTGGGTAAAATCCTATTGCCACTGAAATCAACAGCAAATCTACCATTGCCTTCAATTGGACCATGATTTCACTCCATCTATACAGCTCTATTTATGCCTTCTTAGCATCTCCTAATACTTCTCCACTTGCCCTGCCATCACTCTCAACTTGACACATCTTGACAAACCTTTGGTCTCCTCCCATTAGCAATTTTAATCCTTCTCTTCTGCTGTCCATATGCCTGAAATGATTTCACAGGTCTGTAAACTACACATTCAGTTACCTCCAACTACAAGCTCATTTTTCCTTTCAGGCATTTCTCCTTTAATATAATACATTCAAAAAAGATGGTGCAACTTGTGACAGATATGGGAGTATCTTTGGGAGATCATACTGAATGCAGTTTCATTGTAGTCAGGGATTGTATATAGTTCCGTGGCAGAGAGTGATCACAGCCCTCTAAGAACTCAGAACAGTGGGATAAATTAGGCAAATTCATTCAGGTTGTAACACTTCCAGAGAAGGACCACCACCTGGAGAGGCTCTTGTATGTTATTTCACACAGATTCTCTGGGGACCAACAGACAAAGGAAGGACATTTGAATAGGCAGTCTTGGTTTAAACTGGTTCAGGGTCTTCTTTCTGATCCAGCAAATGGACAGAACCTTAGGGAAGGGTTTGAATTACTGATTCCTGCCACTGCCCCTGCTAGAAGTGGGTTGGGGCTGGGAGGGGTTAATCTCTGGTGAGCTTCCTAGTATGTGTGTAGGTTCTTTTATTGTTTTTCATATTTTCTTTAAAATGTTTTCACTTTAAGAACAAATGTGCTTGCTTTGAAAGAGCTATGTTGTGATAACTTGTAACTGCTGGCTTACATTGACTTTCAAGAGTAAACAGGTACTGGCTGTTGGACAGTCTGTCTTGATGGGGAACTCATGCTATATGCAGCCTGGAAAAAACATGGTCAGGTGGGGGAGAGAGACATGGCTGAGGAGTCAGGAACATGTGTACCCTAGCCAGACGACCACAGAGGGGAAATACAGATGCAGTTGCCCTGAACAGTGACACAAATCATTACAAAAAACACAACAGTATATAACAAACACATAGTTCATGAACTATTATTATATTCCATATCCAATTCTTCTCCTGCAACATGACTCTATAACAGTGGCGGGTAAATTGCAGCCCACAGGCGAGCCTCACGTGGTCCATTAGGGTTCTACGTGTGGCCTAGGAGACATTTTATTTACCATTGTCCATGCACAGGGTTGCCAAATTCTTCTGGTTCCCATCCACACAATTTTTTTTCCTACTAGTATTACTAAAGAGACAGGCATGTAAAGTAAAGTGTGTGCAGATTCCACAGAACATTGACTGTGAGAATTGTATGTTCCCTCTGCATCCAATCAAAGTGCTGCTATGGTTAAATCGAGACACCCTGAAAATTTGAGATACACAAACGCTGTTAGCAAGCACAGTTACCTGATCATCTTAGTTATAACAGTCTTGCAACTCACTGAGATGAAGGAGGGCCACTTATGCAACCCACTCACTAGCCAAGTTGCCCGTCATTGGTCTATAATCTGATATTAATCTTATATAGGAGGTAATAATTCAAAATGATGAATACACTAAGTTACCACTGATGTTTCTGACCTCATGCAGGGCAGCACATGGCATGATTGACCCTGTAGAGAGTGAAATCTAGTGTAAAATTCCTTATACAATGATAACATTGTAAGAATAGTCATAATTAATAATATAATACTCTCCTGTATCTGCTGGTGTGTTGAACAAGGCTTTGAAGTAATTGTCTATAAGAAAATAAAACCAGAAAATATTTGAATTAAGACTAAATGTTTTCTATTGTTCATACAAAATTAATATTAAAAAAATAATTTCTCACACTATGTGCTTGTGTTAAAATAAAAATAATTAGAAGCGGTAGTGATAATGAGAAAGTCTAGGTTTAGTTGTGATTTTAATCTTTCATTATCCTTTTTTAGATTATAGTTGTGCTGCAGCAGCACATCTGAACCCTTTTTCAAACCAAATCTCTGTGCCACAAAGGTGAACAGATGGCAAGCACAGTGCAGGTGGAGTGTTCTATAGTCTCTCATTTGAAAAGTGTGCACATTTTAAAATGCTGAAGAAGTCCCAAGTCTGCAGTGACATTTCCTGTGAGCTATTCCTATTCTTCACCTCTTTTAACAAGTCACGGCTTTGCATTGTGTGTCATGCCTAACAGTGTTTCTAGCCCCTTGTAGGTAGTGGCAGCAGGTGTTTAAAAATTTTTTTCAAATTTATTACTGGTGTAGCTTCTGCAATGTCAGTGATAGTCAAGAAAAAAAATTCATACTAATAAAACATTTTTCATATTAGTAACTTTAATATTAAATGGAATGTTCCACTTCTTGGTTCATAATGTGTGTATTCTTCTCAAATCTTATAGACTTCTTTTGAAGATTCCTATTCCTTTTTGCACATATAAACTATGAAACACGAGCAAAGCCAATAGACATCACTACAAATGGCAGAGGTTTTCTTGACTGATACTGCAAGTTTATGTGTGTGTGTGTGTGTGTGTGTGTGTGTGTGTGTGTGTGTGTGTGTGTGTGTGTGTTGAAGTAAAATGAAAGCATTCTCTGTTCATCAATATGAATCATTCAGAAATTTGTAAAACTTAATATATCAATGAAAAAGCAAAGAATGTATTATTGAGTTTCCACATATTGGCCATGATTCCAAAAGAACTGAGTCATACTTAAAAGTGTAAATCAACATCTAATGCTTGATGGTTAGGAAGAAACTTTCCTGGGGGGGAAGGAGGGGGAACAACAGCTAATAATTGATTAAAACAGCATTTCTTGCACTTTCACTGAAATCTAGACAAAGTATTGGCTTAGACAGACCACTGGTCTTTTCTGTTATAGCAGTTCTTTAAGTCCCTGTTGTTACATTCCCCACACATAAACAGCAACCATACCTCTGTAGGTTGAATAACTCATGTTAAAAGACCAACAAAACCAATAAAGAGCAGGGGACTATGTTTCAGTTATGTATGTATACCTTGCCTAGCACACTGAGGGCTGCTTTCTAGAGTGCAGTGTCTAGGCATTCTCAAATATAGACAATAATAAACCAGAAGGTTTCCATGAGAGTTACCCCATCAAATAATTTTACCCAATGGCTGCATCTAGACTGGCAAGTTTTTCCGCTGCTTTTGCGGAAAAACTTGCCAGTTGTCTACACTGGCCACTTGAATTTGCGCAAGAACACTGACGATCTAATGTAAGATTGTCAGTGTTCTTGCGCAAATACTATGATGCTCCCATTTGGGAAAAAGCCCTCTTGCACAAATATATTTGCGCAAGAGGACCAGTGTAGACAGGTAAAAACTGTTTTGCGCAACAAAGCCCTGATGGTGAAAATGGCGATCGGGGCTTTCTTACGCAAAACCACGTCTAGATTGGCATGGATGCTTTTCCGCAAAAAGTGCTTTTGCGCAAAAGCATCCGTGCCAATCTAGATGCTCTTTTCCGCACATGCTTTTAACGGAAAAACTTTTCCGTTAAAAGCATTTGCGGAAAATCATGCCAGTCTAGACATAGCCAATGTGTTTTTTTCCATGATAGATGAAAGACTTTGATTACATTGTTTCAACTGGTGTTACAAAATATGAGTAATAAGATAATTACTCTCTGTTGGGTTTTTTCACCGTTTTGGAGCTGTATGTCACTGATGGTACTGGTTTGATAAAAGACCATGCCTCCATAGATTCATTTACCAGCCTCATCATAGCCACAATGCTGCAGTTAATTTTCAGTTTTTCAGTTCACAGAACTGTTGTTTTACATTCAGCCTAGAGTTTTTTTCTCCTATTTATAGCTGAGGACATATTTCAAATTCCTTGTTACCTAGATTGTCTTCCTAAAGCACAAAGCTTTCAATTATTAAAACATTCACAGGCAGCTCTATTTAAGCAGCTGTTGTGGCTAACAATTTCTCTTTTGACAAATGCTAATATTTGTCTGAAAAGGTAAGAACAGTTTATTCAGGAACTTTAGTGCTCAGAGTGAAAATTTAGAAAATGGAAGTTTTAAAGTCAATGTGAATGTTCTCTAGACAGCCTTTTTTTTTAACAAAAAGGCTCGGTCATTGCCAATTAGGAAGAAAGCTTTGTTTCTTTTTGAGATACAATTTTGTAATAATTAAAAATTTTCAATTTACTTCTTGTTGTCTTATCCAAGTTATAGCCTTCTGCATTTCCCAAATAAAAGTGGACTTTTGACGTCAAAACTATACCTGCGTCTACACTGCTGCTGAGTTCTGTCGACATAACGTTGACAGAACTCAGCAGTTTTGTCGACGGCTGTAAACCTCATTCTATGAGGAATAACGCCTTTTGTCGACAGAGTTCTGTCGACAGAAGGTGTTATTGCATCTATACTGTCCTTTGCATCTACACTGCCATGTTGACAAAGCGGCTTGCTTTGTCAACAGAACTGGATGTAGTCTAGACACTCTTTGTCAACAGAAGCTTTGTCGACAAAAGCCTGTAGTCTAGACGTACCCCAAGGGACCACTTGATACAAGTTATACAAACCCTATACATTAACAGAAATATTTTTGAATTCTCAAATGCTCATTCCAGAAATTCCAAATTTCATCTGAATCTAACTCCATTCTCTATAATTTTCTGCCCTCTTAAGCTAAACAACATTTTTTAAATTTTCCTAGTAAAACAAAATGTTAAAAATTGTTTAAAATTAATATAAATGCCAGGACATTGTTTAAAATGTCTACATTTTCCCATATTTTTGTAATGCTATGCCATAAAAATGTGATGGACATAAAAGAAGAAATCTTCAGGTTAAAATTCACACCTTTTTTTATACTGCTATCAATTAGATTCTGCTATATTAGTACAAAGACTGTATAGGCAAGGCCTGAAAAAGTATAAAAGACAGACACGTGTTAAAGTCTGAATTTCATGTCTTAAGGTTGCCCTACAAACATTAACTAGGTACACAAACGTTTTTGAAATTCACAACATGAAAATTTGAAATGTCAACAAAAATGGTTGATGACAGAAATAATACAATTTTCAACAAAAACATTCACCAACATTTTGAAATGTAATATTTGTATCAAAATATTAGATACAAAAAATTAGAGAACAGTCTTTTGTAAAAATTAAAATCCCATTTTTGAGATGCTATAATATTAATTAAAGGCAAAATATGCACCTGTCCAGGATTCTTATTGGTCACTGTCCAGAGGAATAGTATCATAATGGAAGAAACATGTAGAGAGATTTTTTTCTGCTTTTTTCCTGTCTTGAACAGACATTTTCATGCAAATTTAGAGCATGAAGGTATGTCTACACTAGCTCGTTAGTTCGAGCTAGGTAGGGTAATGAGGGCAAGCGGAGTTGCAAATGAAGCCCGGGATTTAAATATCCCGGGCTTCATTTGCATGTTCCGGGGCGCCACCATTTTTAAATCCCCCTTAGTCCGAACTCTGTGCCCGCGGCTACATGCGGCACGGAGTAGGTAGTTCGAATTAGAGATCTTAATTCAAACTACCGTTACTCCTCGTGGAATTCTTTATTAAAACCTATATTGTTTGCTTATATTCGTCCTTTGTAATTTGTCCTAGTTTCCACTTTTTATATGACTCCTTTTTGATTTTTAGATCATGCAAGATCTCCTGGTTAAGCCAAGGCAATCTTTTGCCATAGTTTCTATCTTTCATATGCAGTGGAATAGCTTGCTTTTGGACCCTTAATAATGTACTTTAGAAAAACTGCCAACTCTCTTCAGTTGTTTTTCCCCTTAGTCTTGCTTCCCGTGGGACCTTACCCACCAGCTCTCTGAACTAACCAAAATCTGCCTTTCTGAAATCCATTGTCTCTATTTTGCTGTTCTCCTTCTACCATTCCTTAGAATCATGAACTCTATGATTTCATGATCACTTTCATGCAAGCTGCTTTCCATTTTCAAATTCTCAACCAGCTTTTCCCTATTTGTTAAAATCAATTCTACAATAGCTTCCCCCCACTAGCTTTTTCAACCTTCTGAAATAAAATGTTATCTCCAATGCAGTCCAAGAACTTATTGCAGGGAATGGGCAAAAGAGCCTCCGCGGGCCGGATCCAGCCCACCAGGCGGGTGGATCTGGCCCATGGAGGCACTGCTGCTCCCCCATTCCCAAGCCAATTAGGACCTGGGGGTGGGGGAGCACCTGGAACCTTCTCTGCTCTGCCCCCACCCATACTGCAAGGTTAGAATTGACAATTCTGTTTGAGGCAACCAAACAGGAATGTTCATTTGCTGATGATATCATAAGACACTTAATGTGAGTAACAGAGTCCATCAGCAGATACTTTCCAGATATAGAACAGCGTCACATGAATGCATGGATTATGAGACCATTTACAGTGGAAGAAAAAGTAACTGAAGACGAGGATATCAAAATGAAAGCAGAATTCCTTGGTCTGCAAGAAGATAACACATTGAAAGCAGATTTTTCAGGATTCTGATCTGGCAATTTTTTGGTGAAAAGCTGGTTAAGAATACCCAATTCTCTCTGAGGGTACATCTACACAGTGGCACTATTTCGGGATAACATCCGTTATCCTGAAATAGCATTCTGCTTATCTTAACAGCACACACACATTATTTTGAAATACGTTCAAAATAACAGGCTTCTTATTCTGGCTTCCTGTAACCCTTCTTGCATGAGGATTAAGGAAAACCCCAGAATAGTGATTTATTTCAAAATTAGCACTGTGTAGACAGTACCAGATTTTGAAATAAGCTGTTTTGAAATAAGCTACATGATTTGCCTAGCTCAAATTGCATAGCTTATTTCGAGGTACGTGCTACTGTATAGACATACCCTGACAGAGCTCTCAAATTACTAATCCCTTTTGCCACTACATATCACTGTGAGGGCGGCTTTTTTACAATGGTCAATATTAAAATGAGGGCGAGGAATAGATTGGATCTTAGTCATGACTTGAGACATGCATTAGCTCTGATAAAACCGTATATCTCTAAGCTAGTCAAACAGAAGCAGTATCAAACTTCACACCAAGAAATTCATCTGAGAAATGCTATTTGTGATGTGTTTTCATTTTCTGAATAACGAGCTTAATATATAATAAGTTTAAAATACAATAGGTGTTCAATTTTGTTCAACATAATGTATGAGAAAATGAAATACAATTAAAATGATTAATCATAATTTTCTTTTTGTCTATTGTCATTTTAAAAAGGAGAAGGGATTATTTTGGTTTATTCGTTAATCTTAAGGAGTAACAGTGTCAAAGAGGTTAAGAACCACTGGTTTAGATCATTATGTCTACCACTTGTGCTAATATAATAACTACTACCCCTAGAAGGGCATTATCCTGAGGGTTGACCATTCACTAGAGAAGAGATGACACACAGTTTGCCTATTGGTTTCACAGCTATTTGCTGACAGCAAAAGACTGTAAAGACTGAGGACTAATATGTTTTATTTCAAGTTGTTGGAGGGAGGAGGGATTGCATGTGATTATATACTCTTCTGACCATCCCTCTAGCCTGTCTGGCTCCCCCTACATACAACCCCTATCCCAGTTCTTGCCTTCCTCCTCATGTGCAGCTGTTCTCTCCCTCCCTCACAGCTTCCCCCTCTCCCTTTGCTTATTCTATCCACTGGTTTCTGCATCCTCTTCTCACCCTGTATCCTCCCACACACCCCCTATACATACACACACACACGCACGCACAGACACACTTTTCAGAGAAGAAACCAAAGATGAAATCCTGGCAGCATTGAAGTCAAAGGAGTTTCTTTAGTCCCACTGATTTCAATGGGAGCTGACAGAATAAAACGCCCCTTATCCAGCCAGCAGGAGTATGGGCATGGTGGAAGGCATTTGTAAGGCTGCCTCCAACAGACACCTTTGTAAGACCTGATGTAGAGGATATGCCAAGAGTGGGGCTGGGAGTAGAAGCAGGAGAAGCCATAACACACAACACCGAGGAGATTTCAGTCAGTGTGCAGACCTTAACGACAGGCCCCCAGGGATGTCTAATTTATCCCAAGACATCTCCACCTTAGGGGAAACAGACCAAAATCATGAGGGCACAAAGCTGGTATACCGTAACTATCTCCCTCTAAAGGGCACAGGACAGCTTTTCACTCTCAGCCTGGATCTATTTCTCATATGAAGGTGTAGCTTTGTATACGCACAAGTGGAGCCAGGTTTGTTTGTTTTTTCTCTCCTACAATGCAAATATATTCTATGATTGTACCATCACCCTTATTCCAATAGCTCCAGGATATTGTTTATTTTCTAGTCCATCTCACTACATTTCAGTTGTGTTACTTACGTTATAATGCAGAGTTTATTCCTCTGACAAATCCTAGATTACTTTCTTTTTGGTAGGAAAACAAATCAAAATATTTTAGGCCTGTATAAGCTGAGGCAGCTGAAATTTTGAAAAATGTAAAGAAGTTTTACAGACCAAAGAGTCTGAGTTACCATTTTCCATAGCTTACATTATTTAAGATTTGTTATTTCCTAGCACCATTCAAATGTCACATATTTCAGGATGCCATGCTATTTGCAGGAATTTTCTCAGTGCCACAGTCCAATGGATTTGTTCAAAATATTACGCAAATGGTAAAAACTGTAGAAACTGATATGGGAAAATCAGAGCGCTGCGGGGGGGGGGGGGGGAAATTGTGAGAATCTCTTGCAATAAACAAAAGCAGACTTTAATTTCTATAGACTTCAAAAATATGTCAGAGGTTTGAACTATTATATTGTCTTTGAAGTCTAAGAAAGATCTGTCAATCACAATTTTAATTCAAAAGCAGTCCGTATAAAATATCAGTGTAAGGCAAGGTGATTTGAAAGCTTCATGTTACACTTTTTTACATAAAATGTAACACAATTAATTTTTAGATTCTCTATTTCTGTGAGCTCCTGTGATTTTCTTTCCTTAATCAAGCTTCTTCTAAATTATAAGGATCTTTTTCATTTCAGGGGATTGGTTTTTGTTCTGTATATAATAAGAAAAGCCCTGTGTTCTCCACTGATGTAGTGGGGCATAGGAACCACTCTTGTTACTTTATATTTGTATTAAGTAGCACATGGAGCATCCAACTATGATCAATCCCCAAACATGCAAGATACTGTACAAAATCCTAGTAAGAGGCAGTTTTTTCCCTTAATAATTTGCAATATAAGGTTCTGCTATATCCTGCAATGATTTACATAGTGACTTCAGTGGAACTACTCATATGCAAAAGCCTTTGCATGATCAAGTCTTAATAGACAGCAGAAGTGTCATCATCCCCATTTAACAGATAGGGAGTAATTTAACCAAACTAACACAGAAAGACTATGCAGAGCCAGGAGTTCAAAGCAGAGTACCTGAGTCACATGCCAGTACCTTTACTTCTCCATACCATCCTTTCTCTCAAAGCAAAAAAGGAACATATAGTGATTTTTTAAAAATTCCTCAGATAATGGGGATCATGATTGCCGTGGAACTGGCCTTCATCTTCAAGAGCAAAGTCAGATTGTATGCCAGTATGATAGTGGCCTTCACAGGTCCTTCCCTGAACATAGCAGAGTCAAGAATTAGAAGGCTTTTACAAAGGACCTGTGTTGTAATATAGATGGCAGAATGAATCACAGTATAGTTTTAGTATCTGTGGCAGTATGAAGATCACTGGAGACAATGTACTCATTTGTGAGCTGGTGTTTACACTCATGCACTGGCGTAAGTTGGTGAAAGGTGTCATCACTGATCTGTGGGCACCCTCTGTGTGAGTCACATTGCCAGGACAGATGAGAAAAACAGCTCCCAAAGGACCATTTCTCCCACTCCTGCATTGGTGAGCTAGGAATGGGTGGGCAGAGGTAGTAAGTGAAGGGAGCCCTGGATTCTTTGCCTAACACATACTAGTAGCACAGCATAGCTGAGAGGGTGAAGATGGGCCAAGGAAAGAGCTGAGGGAACTTACTTTCTTTGTGGAGCAACAGGAAAGCAGAAAGCCTGCAAGGTAGAAATTTTACCTGTTTTATTTCAGTAGGCCTGGGGATTCCTCACTGATCTTAGGAACTTGTGTCTTGATTATTTAACTTTTTTTAAGAAGTTTTCAGAAGTTTTTAAGAACTTTTTTTAAGAAGTTGAACTTTTTTTATTGGAACTTTACTAATTTCAACAGAATTGGTCCTAACTTATACCAATGTTACAGCTGAATCAGGTTCCTCAAGTTATGTTTTACCTTTTTGGACAATTTTATCTAAACATGTTTTCAATTAAAAAACAGGGAAATGTTATTGATAAAAATGTTCATAATTATTTTTCATATAAACTATGTTGGTCTTGTCATATTTATTTATACTTTATTTCTGTTTTTATTAGTCCAGACAAGAGCTGGTTTAAAAAAAAAACACAGAAACTATTTTCCATTAAAAAATTAAAAATTTTCAAAAACTTTCTAGAATTTTTTTTCAGTTTTCTGATGAAAAAAATCAATAAATCAATACAATAAAAAGATTTTGGTTTTCAGTATAAAAGTAATAAATTTTAAATGAAACTATTTTTCCATAAACCTGTTCAGTTATAAACAGCCCATTTTTCATTACAAATTATATTTTTACCACTGTTGTCATCCTAATATCTGCCTGTGAACAAGGATATTGGAGATATTACTCAAAAATCCACTTATCTATCCCACAAAGCTAATCAGTGCACCCAAGTATCTATGAAAATAAAGTATTTATCTCATATTTTAAATAGTTTGCTTTTGTTCTGTGCACAATGCATTTAGCATAGTATGATCATAAAGATCTGCTCATGCTTTGCCCACCTCCATACTTTTTTCCCATATCCCTCAGTCTATATGCAGAACACTTGCAGATGTTGGTTTCTGCTGTGTATTTCCAAGCTACAACCACAACACAGTAATTGTTTGGTAAATAGTAGTTTTCTGGTGTGCTGGCACATTATCTATGTGAAGTTCCTTCCAAGATTTGACCCTATTTCTTTTTCTGTTTGTGCATGTGTAAATACGACAAATAAAAATTGCATCAAGGCTTATACTGACTGAAAAATAAAGGTTTGATTTATTTTCTATCTTATTAAAAGCTTTCACTTTTTCTTCAGTAGCACAGATAGGAAAATACATTTTAGCTTACCAACAAAAGATAGCTGCTTACTGTTAATGAAAAGCTTAGGAATGGCTCAACAGTGCTATTAGGTTCAGAGCATGAAAGATCATAAATTATCCTAACCTATCTAACCTTCCCTGTACTAAATGACAAACTGCTGGAAATAGCCTTTGGGTCAGGTCACATATGCTCTAAAATACTTGTCCTTCAACTGAGGACTCCATTGAACCCATACATCATTTGGCACCCTAAATCACAAAGACTTGCATAAATGCTAAATACTAATTAGGATTATAAAATTCTGTGGAAGCTAATGCCCATGAAACAGGTCAATTCAAAGGTTAATTGTGTTTAGAATTTTTTTTAGGTGACCTCAGGAAGAGTTCAGTATGCAACTTTTTAGGAGTATTTTGTATAGCTGAAGTATTTTATATTGCAACTAGTAGTTTCACCACTGGGCCACATGCAGTTTCTGGATTTGAGGCTGATTGTTTCAAGAGACAATATATGGCAACATGGCTGAGGTATGGATCTGGTGGATGGGAGGCTTTTAGTTTGTTTTGTTTTCCTTACCTAGCTTTGTTAATGGCTTTCAGCAAATAGTTTAAAAAAACAATTCCACACAAGACAGCAGCTGCTGGAACCTAAGTCTTCAAGAAGAAATGTACAAACCTATTTCAGAATGTACCAGAAATTATGGCTGGGACCTCATGTGCTTCAGTAAAATACTTTTGATGCTCTTATTTCAGTAGTACTAACAGTTCTAAACACTCATTCTAAATATTGAAGAAAAGTAGTGTCTTCTCTAAGGAGCAGTTTAAGGACAGTGCCTCATTTCTTAAAGTCTCTAGGACAGTGAGTCATCTTGTTACCCCCGCCTCTAGCAAGAGGTAACTTTTGCCCATAGTGGTTGGGTGTTATCTCCTTATTGCCAGGCAAGAACTTTCCTTTGGGCTATGCCAGCCACTTATTCCCCCAATGGGTTAACAAGAGGTGCATGCCAATACCCATATTCCTTTGAGGCATTTCCCTGTGATATCCAGCCTGTGACACTGGCTGGATATTAATACAAAAAAAATTGTTTGATGTAAAAAATAAATAAAGCTATGACTCTGACACAGAAATCCCCAATATTCTGTGCCAATGGTGCAATGTGCCCAGTTTTCTAGTTTTACCTTAAACCGCCACCCTGTGAACAGCACTCATGAGTACTTATAATAAGAAAGAACATTCTGTCATAAACAAGAGCATGTGATGAAAGCACTTCACAAAATGTTTCCTCAACAAATGGATCCAGCGGCCTTTCTTTGTGCTATATTGTAACAACCCTCTGTCTTTCATGCACAGACGGGTGATTCCGTTTCTTATAATGTTCCATTTCTACCTCCGAGTGGCTTCAAGTGTTTATAGCTGTCTCTGACACTTTTCATTGTTAGTCTTGGGATAGAGCAAGGCTAGACAATTGAGCCTTACCCTACCATCACTGGCTAAGCCAGGAGAGATGATGACTCCTTCCTGCTTGAATGGGACATCACTGAGATATATTAGCCTTTCATGACTAATTATTACTTCAAGTTCATAAAGCATACTTGCAGTATATTTACATTATTTTCCTTTACATTACAATATTACCTGTATGTGCATCACCCAATAATTCTAAGCCTTGATAAGTTATAAGTTTTCTGTAGATACCTTACATGTTAATCCTTATGAATAAATACCCTGTGAGACATGGTTTTGTTGCAGTGAGTTTCCTGGGTCTGAAATGAGGGTTGTTTGCAAATAATAATGGATCCTTTCCCAAGGAGCCTCTGTGATACAGAGAGACAGACAAGAAAACAGAGGCCAAGGGAAGAAGAACAACGGGCAATTTATATATAAAGCCATCTCTATTTATGGTAAGTAGCACAGCAGAAGTGGATTTTTAAGAGGGACAGGACAGAGTGGAGCCTTCTAGATATGCTTAGGGAAGTCATGTCATGAATATAGGACGGCACAGGAAAAGGGAGCCAGGTGACTGTAAGAAGCTGCTTTCATTTAAATTGTATGGCACAGTGGTTTACAGAACTGAATAATAGAAGACAGTGAGGAGTCTGTGATATAAATTATGGCAAACAGAAGAGAAAAAATATTGTTTGATGTAAAAAGTAAATAAAGCACTGAATCATATTGCCAGTAATGCAGGGGAGAGGAGTTCATTAAGAAGACTAGATAAAGGAGAAAAGACATGTTTTGATATGAGATTTGAGTAGTAGCAAAAAAGATATGGAAACCTGTTCCAAGTGAAGTTGCAGCGGAGACTCATACATCATAAATATGACTAGAGAGGAGAGTACAGAGTGAGAAGATGTGTGAGCAACAGCAGGCTGGAAGAAGAGACAGGTGAGTTATACAAACACAGAAAGCAATTCTCAACTGGATGCCAAAATGACTGGAGCAGTCAATGAGTATGTGTGAAAATAAAAGAGAAGTTTTTTCTCTACCCTGTTACTGTGTAATAGACTCATCCATAGAAAGGACTAAAAAGCTAAGTAACTGATCATAAAATGAAATGCTAAAATTCAGGCAGTGCAAAAGGAACAAAAACTAGCTGCATTCACTTCCCCATGAGTCTTCCAGCTCTGTCTGCTAGCCTGCCCACTTCCCCCCATGTACCCCCTGGCTCCTCAGAGTGACCTTGCTGGCCTGGGAAATGGCACTGGAACAGAACAGAGGCTGTGTTGCTGCAGTGTGTACGCGTGTGGAGGAGGTCTGACCCATGCTGCCACCACGTGCTAGGCCCCCCAGGAATCTCGGAGGCCACATTCCTTGGAGGAAGGAGTTTGCAGGAAGGGGTATGATGAGGGAAAAAGTCAGAGCAGGGATAGGAAGGGGCAGGGCCGGGGTGGAGCAGGGGCTGGGTTTAAGGGAAGGGTAGGGACACCCCACCCCCCCCAGGCCTCAGGGACTCACATGCCAATAGCCATGCATGGGACAGATTGTGGAACTGCTTGGACCACAGATGTCCCACGGGCTATGAATTTGAGACTTCCATTCTAAACTCTGCCCTTGATATAGTTGGTGCAGCAAAACACGACAGACCAAGCAGCTATGATGCTCTCCTTTTAGTTGCACAGAATGGAAATGAGTGTAGCAGACAATCTGGGCCAGTCTTTGTTCCTTTAATCTCTTCACATTACAGTAATTGAATGTGATTTTTAAAAATACTAGGTAAAAGAAATTCAGAGAAGTATGATTTTTAGATTGTCCTTATCTCCTTAAAATGGGCTTTCCTGTAATTATTTGTATTGCAGACTGATTGCAGTACACAATTTCCTTGTATCAGCATAACAATCTAATCACGTCCATATAACTTACGACCTGCTTTATTTAATTGTTTTTTAAACAGTTCCTGAATATAAAAAATAGCCTGAAGTGATTACACATTTATTATTCTCTCTGTGTCAAAAGACAAGAACAGGTTAATCAAATCCAACCAAATGTCTAGCCTTTTCCATAAGTAGCTATTGTTGCTTTTACTGAGAAGAAAACTACTCCTACTCCTTCCCTAAATGATTGCACAATATTGATCTCAAAATGTTGACATGGAGGTCCTAGAGTATGCTACTTCAGACTTCGTGGATAGGAATTAACACACAACAGATGCTCTAAGTTGCATGACATATGTGGTCTTACATAATGAAAGCTCTCTCATCCCCCACTTCCACCAATATTATCCTTTCGACTCAAAGCACTATGGGCCTTGCCTTGTGGTAAGATATTGTAAGCATTAAAATTTAAAACACTGTTAATCAAATAATGTAGATAAGGGTCAAGGAGTCTGTGTTTTTAAATACTAAGAACTACTAGAAATAGCCAGTAAATACCATAGGCCAGATCCTCGGATGGGGTGAATCAGCACTTCACTGCAGACAATGATACTGTGAAAGTTTACACCAGTTGAGAATCTGGCCCCATGTCTTTAACAGGAATGAAAAGACTATATATTATTTGGTTTGTTTCAAATGCTTTAGTAAATAGATATGGCATCAGCATTACTGTATATTGAGCATAATACTTATTACTAATAGCCATAGTTAGTGCCCCCTACCTAGATCAGGGCCTTGTCATGCTCAACACTATGTGTCATATGAGAGCCCCTGTCCTGAACAGCTTACAATTTAAATGCTGAAAGGTTCAGGACAGGCTATTCCATAACTATCCATTTCAGTAATACCTAATTATAAGCAGCTGTTGTTTGCTACTTTTACTGCCAGGATACTGGACTAGATATATCCCTAGTCTGAACCAGTATGGCACTTTCTCTGTTCCTATCAAATATGTTTTATATGAAAAATTTTAATAACAATCTTGATTTGTCCTCTCACTTATGCCACTACAAATTTTGAGTAACTTTTATGAAGTTAATGGAGTTATATTCATGTAAAATTGATGGAAGGAAAAGAAGCTAGTCCATTTTTTATTATCATTTTAAAAGCAGTTCACTCTGAATAGAAACTAATTCCAAAGTCAGTAATAAGCAAATATTACACAAATTAATGGGTATGTCTACACTACATTCCTCTTTCAAGAGAGGAATGCAAATGCAGCTGAGTGAAATTGCAAATGAAGCGCAGATTTGAATTTCCTGTGCTTCATTTGCATAATCGTGTCCGGGCGCTATTTCGAAATACCCTATTTCAAAAAAATAATGCTGTCTAGATGTGGTTATTTCAGAAGAAAACTCTTCTTTCAAAATTACCCTTAAACCTCGTTTTATAAGGAGTAAGGGTAATTTCGAAAGAAGGGTTTTCTTTCAAAATAACCGCGTCTAGATGACGTTTCTTTTTTCAAAATAGGGTATTTCGAAATAGTGCCTGGATGTGATTATGCAAATGAAGCGTGGGAAATTCAAATCCACGCTTCATTTGCAATTTCACTCATCTCGAAAGAGGAATGCAATGTAGACATACCCATTAAGTTATACACATCTAATATACTGTAAAGCATATTCATGGGAAATGTAGATGAAAGAGACAAGCTATAGAGCCACACAAAATTCAGACCTTTCAGGATCATGGGTCCTATCCATGCTTCTCACAACATGTTTTGTAATTTTATCCAGTGCATCAAATCCCCCAATAGCAGCTTTATGGGTGAAATGAGACCATCACTATGCTCATGAAATCGCACATTTGCTGTTTAGGGTTTTGTTTTGGTTTGTTTTTTTGGGGGGTTTTTTTTTTGAAGATGTACATATTTAGACAGAGTAAACATGGGAAGTTATTAGCTGAAATATGCCGTCTGGTTGAACTCTTATTCGACAAAATTTTATTTTGAGTTTAGGTAATCTTTCCTTTTGGTTCTGACTCGCACATGTTAATATTATTGTCTATAAAAAGATATTAGTGATAGGCAGGTAAATTTTGAATGAACCCTTCTATTCACTTTCTTCTACTTCAGTATGTTATAATCAGGTTTGAAAAACAACAACAGAATGTGAATTTCTGGAAAGCTTTAGCAAATTTTCTTTATGAATTTCCTTGAAAGCACATCTTTATCATTTTGTACTTGTTTAATGTCTTCTAGTAGGATAAACATGTTTTCCTGTAACTCTAAACTCGTCAAACACAAAGGTCAAGAAAACCTGATCTATTAAATAAAATTGATTTGCACAGTGTGAGACTGAAAGCTGTTTCATATAATATGAACCAATCAATCGAAATTTTGCTAAAGTCACAAACAAATGCATCTGTCTATAGAGGAAAATGCTCACAGATTTTTTTATAAATGTCTTCCTTCTATGGGATGCTACTTTTATCCTTTGAAAGTAATAAGCTCCTTAAGTCATTTGTTTGTTTAATAATATGGCAAGGAACAACATTGTGGCTCCATGCTAACCAATGGGTACTTCATGTTCTTGGGCATAGTTCTATGATTATTTGTGTCATTTAGATAGTTAAGATATTATAGCCACTTATGGGCCTTATCTTGTAAGGTGCTGAGTTGCACTTGGCAAAGGACCAAAAAAGGACAACAGGTACAAAGACAGCTCTATGCCATCCTTCTGGCTCCCATAACCTGGGATAAGTCTGGTGCCCAATGAAATTCAGAAGATCCCCAAAGCTGTTCTTGTACCCCACTGCCCACTGACCAGGGATTCTTCTATCAGCCAGTGGTAGGCAGAGAAGTGAGTTACACTGCCACATCCCAGACCTCTTTTCCAGGGCTCCCTGTGTCCAGAGATGGGGCAGCTGTTACATTTGATTCTGTGACATCCAGAGATTCATTCCCAAAGTGATAGTAGAACCAGGTTTCTAGGTGCTTTATATCGCCACCTGAGTGGTACAGAGCAGTCAAAAGATGGGCCCAGACTTTGGCCATGCATCTCTAAAATGTACTTTCAGCAAATAGTCATGATAGGCTATTTCATTATGCATCAGGCTTCACTGATTTACTCATAGTGAAAAGCAATTCTAAGCTATCACATTCAACTAATCGATCTTCTGGGCTCTTGCATTCAATGGTTCATACACGTGAAAAATCCCTGTAGTGACTTCATGAAATTACAAAGGTATTGACAGTATTTAAGTACTTGTTAAAAAATTAATGAAATGTTGAACAAATGAATATTTGTTCAGCATGTGGATATAACATTATTGGCTTGGTACTTGTTTTGTAATTGAATATAGTTTGTCAGTGTATCTGAAACAAAAGAAGTCAGCTGAACATGCTTTTCCCCAACTGAACTATGAAGAAAAGTTAAATCAAACTAAGAGTTGATAAACTAGCGCAATTTGGAGAAACTACTTAGCTACTTGATCCCTTTGGTAAATTTTAGATTGAAGGGGAAAAGCAAAATTTGAGTGCATTTACACCTTCAGTGGAAGTAACAAAAGCAAGATGATGTGGATGCTATACTTCTTTCATAAAATTTCAGTAAAAAGACATCACCAAATTCTGTCCAGCATGCAAGCAACAACAACAACAACAAAAATCACTAACAGTACATCAGCAGCATGATAAAGCACCCAATGAATATCTGGCATAATTTCAGCTTTAAAGGTCATGTACTGTATGTTTTGAAACTAAATCTTTCTTCTTCCTATTGACTTCTTGCCCTCTAGAACATTGAGTCGACTGCTTCAAACACTTTCACTAAGTGCAAAGTCAATTGACTGTAAGTAGTGATGAAGAAAATGTCATGTGATTAATGCTACAGTTCAAGCTCTTCTGATCAGTCACAGAAAGAATAGTTAAGTAAATTCAAATTTCCTTCCCAAGAATCACAGTGTGTTAATGGGGGATAGTCGGCTTGCAGCCCAGTGGAAAAAACAAGCCACTCAAGGCAAATCTCTCAGTTTTTACATGGAACAAACTAGTTGAGCAGTGTTAAAAGCTGGCTATTGATTTGTGCCCAGACTGAAAGCCATGCGCTGATGTAAATGAAAATGTGTCAAGAGTCAGTATTGATTTTTTTTAAAGCAAGGCTGTCCCCTGGGAAATGCTGCTAGCCATACGGCTATGCTTGTCAGTGAGTGAAGTAAGACCTTTTTCCACAAGGCTACACATGTCCAGACATAAAATTTCCTTCTTTAACTGAGGTAATATGGACACCATGTTGAGTGCAGCTGATGCTGACAATTTTTTCTTTGAGAAAATTGGTCAGTAGAAAAAAGGCCATGGTAGAGAAAGGAAATCAAATGTTAAAAGATGACAAATTGAGCTGAGGTTGTATTTAATTTATTTTTTAAACTAAACCTTCAATCACAACAAAGCTGTGTTACAATACAAACTCAATTTAACACACTTCATCTCTGTGTTTGATTCCAAATATCAAGAGGGATCTTTCACTCATTCTCTTGCTCTCTCTGCTACTGTGAATAATGCAGTCACCCCAGATCCTGACAGAGACTTGTATCGTTACTTGTGCTTTCTAAGGACATGTCTATACTAGGAAATTATTTCAAAATAACTAAACTTGAAATAACTCCCAAAATAACAAAATCGAAATAGCACGTCCCCACTATGGGGGAGCATCAAAATAGTGCAGAATTATTTTGAAATAGCAAGTCCACACTGATTGGAGCCTGCCTTGGATTTACAGTGCCTGGGGAGGGCACCAGGAGGGCAGACACTTCCTCTGGCTGCTTGATCAGGCAAGTTGCAACACATGCTTTTA
This sequence comes from Apalone spinifera, assembly GCA_030068395.1. Classification (NCBI taxonomy): domain Eukaryota; kingdom Metazoa; phylum Chordata; order Testudines; family Trionychidae; genus Apalone; species Apalone spinifera. The sequence goes on from CM057847.1 coordinate 108,196,900, forward strand.
TGGGCTCCTCTCTCTGGCCATTTCTCTCACACCACTCCTACACTGCCTCCCCCCTGGTGGGACAGTAAACGGACACAGTGTGTTCTGGTTGCCCTTTTGTGTAGCACAGCACTCACAACATGGGGCCGGAGCTGCTGCAAAGCAATGCCAGGCTCACAGACCTCGTGTTGCGACCCACTACCCCCATGCAGAAGTGCATCACCATCGCCCAGTGGAAGCTCACCACACCGGACAGCTGCCACTCTGTCAGGAATCAGTTCAGTGTGGGGAAATCCACTGTCAAGACCATGCTCCTGCAGGTAGCCAAGGCCATCAACCACGTGCTGCTATGCAGGGTCATCACTCTGGGCAATGTGGACACCATTGTGATGACTTTGCTGCTATGGGCCTCCCAACTGCAGGGGGACCATAGATGGCACACACATTCCCATCCTGCCCCCCAACCACTATGCCTCGGAGTAAATCAACCGCCAGAGTTCTTCTCCATAGTGCTTCAGGACCTGGTGGATCACAAGGGATGCTTCACCAACATCAGCATCGAGTGGTCAGGGAAGATGCCTAATGCCCACATCTTCCAGAACTCCTGTCTGTTCCAAAAGATGCATGCCAGCACTTTGACCCTCAACCATACTGTCAGAGCTGGGGAGGTGGACATGCCCATCTGCATCTTGGGTGACATAGCCTACCCCTTGCTCCCTGGCTCATGAAGCCTTACACACCAAGGAGTACTTCAGTGCCAGGTTGAGTAGGTGCCACATGTTGGTGGAGCGTGCATTTGGCCGCTTAAAGGGGAGGTTCAGGACTCTCCTCACCCATTTGACTAAAGCAAGTGCAACATCCCATTTGTGGTGGTGGCCTGCTGTGTGTTCCACAACCCTTGTGAGAGCAAGGGGGAGATTTTCCTTCCAAGGTGGGGGACAGAGGCTGACTGGTTGGCCAGGATATACAAGCAGCCAGACACCAGTATCCCTGGATGAGGGACTGCAAGTAGACCATCTAATCCCTCATGAGGTCTTCATGAGTTCTCTTCCACCTGTGGATCCCGCACAGTCATGCAGATGGCATGGGAAGTAGTGGACATGGCAAGTTCGCAGCTGCCCCAGCTGTGAAGAAAAGTTACAAGGACAGTCATTTCAGAGGCACGGACATCTCAGGGGAGCATTGCTATACCCATCGCCCAGGGACAAGCAGGCACGGGAAGGTACTGCCAGGCTAGGAACCTGGAGGTGGGAGAGGGGACAGGGTGGCTTGGCTTCCTTCTGTGTTCCCCACCTGCCAGTTCCGGCACTGGGAGCATCCTGCAGAGAGAGACCTTCTATCCTGGCCTGCTGAGGATGGGAGTGCTGGGAGAGGAGTGTGTGAGCAGCAGAGGCCACTTGCTGGAGAGAGCGCTCCTGGGGTGCCTTCCTCTTCTTCCCCCCCAGCAGGTTTGCAAGCACAGGCTCAGTCTCTTCTGTGTTGCTACACTTGACCAGGATCAAATCCTGCCTGTATGCGGGCATGACCCTGTGCTGTGTGCAGCACTGCTGGGTGGTTCCACGACCCATAACCCCAGACTCCTTATTGGAGGCCGGTTGTGAGGTGTCCTACCACAGAGGCCAGAGTAAGACAGGACTCTCCAGAAACCTTGTGAGAAGGACCAAGAGGTTGCTGTTCCTGTTTGGAGCTGAGTGCTATGGACTGGTGCTACATGTGCACCCACATGCACAGGCTGTGGTGCGACCCCCAGGCTGAATAGATCAAGCGAGGAACACACATTCCCTCGCAGCTCGCTGCCTGCCCCCATGTGTATATAGAGAAAGTTATAGAACTCACCTGACATTCCTTCCCTCTGATTATCTGAGGTCTGGGAGACATCCTGGGAGGGGGGGACTGACTTCAGGATGAGAAGCAGGTTGTGGCTGGTTGGCCTGGTCGCCTGGTTGGTCTCCTCTTCCTCCTCCATAGCCCCAACCTCATGGAGGCTAACGCCAGGTGTGTCCTGGCCAGACTCCATGACGAAGGGGGGATGACCGGCCCCCCTCCCAGGATGGCATCAAGCTGGTCATAGTAGTGGCACTTGTGTGGTGCTTCCCCATAGCGTCTGCTAGGTTCCCTGAGCTCATGGTAGGCGTGCCAGAGCTCCTTCACCTTCATCTGGCACTGGTTCAGGGTCCGGTTGTGACCTTTGTCATATATGTCCGCATTTCATTTTCTGTTGCGGCGATCCTGGAGGTTGGTCTCCTCCCCCCAGACCTCGATGACATCTGGGATCTCCACACCAGTCCAGGCCAGAGCTTTCCTGCATCCTTGGCCAGTGGCAGCTGAGGGAGCAGCAGGAGTGCTGGCAGCTGTGGAAGGCTCTGTGGGGATGTTGGAGTCTGCCATGGCTCCTGGGATTCTACTGTGTGGCATGGGGCTGACAAAGTTTGCCACATGGCACAAGCCCTTCTCCAGCAGGCTGTAGTTTTAAGCTCCACAGGACAAGGGGAGCAGTGGAGATGGCAGGGGTGGCCAGAGCAGTCATAAGTGCAGCAGTGAGAGGCCTCTGGAGGCCAATTATTTTGAATTAGCAGCATTGGATCATCCACACTAACAATTTCAAAATAAGTGTTATTCCCTGAGAAAAGCAGAAGTACAGATTTCAAAATAACCAGCCCAGTATTTTGAAATAATGGGCTTGGTAGTGTGGATGCTCCACTTATTATTTCAAAATAAGGGGGGTTATTGTGAAATAACTCCCTAGTGTAGACCAGGGTAAAAGACTAATGGAAGCTCTGATCTGCGTTGTGTCATCTGGTGTCCCTTCATTAAAAGTGGCAATAGAATCAGCAAGAGATTCAGACTCTCAAGATAAGAAAATGGGGCAAACTTTCCTGGACCACAAATGAGGTTTATATTTAGCTTGAAAGCTGGATGAAGTTTCAGGAAGGTTTCTATCTTAGATCTGGTTTCATTAAAACATCTCTGGGAGAGACTTTTTTTAAGTATTTTCTGAAAGGCTTCTTTTTTTCATATGCTTTTTTGCTCCCTTTCAGAATCACTAGAGCCTTTATATCTGCAGATTTGCTAGCTGTGAAAGATGCATCCCTCCTTCTGTGAGGATGGCTCCTCTGTTTCAGCTTCCCACACACAGTCACTGTGCCCTTCTACCACTACCTGCTATTTGTTCTCCAGAAATGGAAGAACACCCTAATACTTCTCAATGTACTCCTGTCTCCATGATGGGTAGGGAATACTCCTCAGCCTCCACCTGGAATCTCCTGGGGGAGAGGAATAAGTGAGTTAATTTCACATATGAAACCAGAAATGAAAATATTAAAAATATCACAATGGCTGGCCTGAAACCCATAACATTACATCAGCCTAACAGCACTGCTACAGCAGTACCAGCTGCAAAGTTTGTCCCTCTAAGAAAATTGCTGGAACACTCCAGGATTCTGATCCTAAACGTATTTAAGTCAATACAAAGGCTCCCGTTAACTTCATTGGGATTTGGATCAAACCCCATGTGAGTAAAAAGCAGCTGTTTCATGGTGGGAACTGTAGCCATAGTTATTTCCTTTTTAAAGGGGGAGGAAAGCAAAGCAAGGACATTTCATACATAAATGAGACTTAAGTATCATTATGATTGTCATACAATCTGGCAAAAGGAAGGCAAGGTACTGCTAAGGTGAAAATGTATCTTGCTATCTTAATAGCTTTTTTAATGTGCTGCATTCTACCTGATATTGCATGGTGCTTTTTTTTTTTTCAATTTTGTATCACAACTTTGCAGCATTAATATTATTAAAATGAAGAGTTTCTTATAAAAGGAAATGCTAAAATTACTCCACCACTAGCTTCTGTACATAATCCTCAGAGATGCTTATTCAATGAAGTGCTAGAATAAAAGAAATAATCAAGAATTATGAAATGCAAACCCTTTACCCTAGCTGCACAGTATAAGTCTACGGAAAAATACATACATGGAAAAAACCCCCTGCAAAAAACCATTAACTACTTACCATGAATTTTATTTGCCTCACAATGGTGTTTTTGCATGCAAAATTTTAGCACTGTCTGGTACTACTCCTTTATAAGAACAATAATGGGAGATCATGGAAGTGACTAGGGCCAAGCTAGGAACAAAAAGCATCTGCTTATTTACCTGATGAACAGGGGCAGTGCTGGGAAGAAGTTTGCAGGTTCTATAGCTACCCCAGTGTTTGCCTTAGCCTCCACCCCTGCCCTCCCACTCCACCTGCCCAACTCTAAAGGCAGAGCAGAGAAAGCAACTGCTGGCTGGGCACCCAGCTCCACTAGAAGCAGAGAAGTAAACACAAGTGAGGGGTAAGGATGACGGAGAGCAGCCCCCAGGTAGATGTCCTCCTGAAATCTTTTCCTATCCTAATCTTCTATGATTCTCTCTCTAGGCTCCCAGGCATGTATTGCCTGCCTGATCAGGCACACTATTACCTCCTGATAGGCATCCAGATGCCTATTTCCTGCCTAAACCTCAGAGTGAATCATAAACCAGGAAAGACAGGTTTTCAGCCATACAGTCATGTGTGGAAGTCGGATTTGTATGGGTGCATCTACACAGCACCCTAAACTCTAAATAATATACGCTATTTGTGCAACACAAATTGTGTATCTCATTTTGATTGTATTTTGAAATAAATAACACACAGCATCTACACAATGCCAAATTTCAAAATAATGCACTATTTCAAGAGATCCCTTAACCCTCATGGATCAAGGGCTACAGGGATGCCAAATTAGCACACGCGGGGTAGCTATTTTGGTTTACCTCCGGTATTCTGAAATAGCCCTGCTACCTAGATGTACCCTATGGGACCTAGCTTTTAGCCTAGAGGTTAGGGTATACCTAGCCATGCTGGTTCAAATCTCCCCTTCACTCACTTTTCAGTGAGTACCCTTACCATTAGGCTATACAGCATTCTGATAGGGAGCGCCTCAATCTCTCCTATTGCAATTGTTCCACTATAACTGAACAATTAAATATTTATTGGGCCATTGAAAGTGTGAGAATGACTCTATAGCTTAGTAGCTAGGACAGTCACATAGCATGCTGGTTTTGTGAATAGCAGTCTAAGGCACTTTCTCTCACTGCGTTTTGTATTGGGAGCTGAAGCACCTAACTGTGCTTTTGTGTATCTATGTTGTTCCTGTGATTTTCTAGCAGCCTAAAAGCTTGTTGCTCAGCCTAAGTTCCTTTGTGCATCTTGACCTTAGGCCTTAGAGCTGGTAGCTTCCCACTTTGCATGATATAAATGATTATACAAGGTGCTGGGGAATGTTAATAAGCCCTGGGACATCTATTTTTAAAATGCCTGGTTAGCTGCTTAAATGGTTGTAACAAACAAAAACACAGGTGGGGTTCACCTGGTTCCTTATCACAAGCCTCCTTTCCACCACAACACATAAGCTCATACACTGAAGCTCTAAAAATTATTTTCTGCAACTGTTCCCAAGAGTAATATCATGTGCAGTTCCAGTGATATCAGTGAATCTGCTCATGATATTTTAAACACTATTTGTTACTTATGAATTATTCTGTGGCTTGCAGAAGCAGCTAAGGGTCCCAGTCATGCATCAGAGTCCCATTGTGCTAGATACAGTACAAACATAGCACACAAAGAAAGTGCCTGCACTCAAAAGTTTACAGTCTGAGATGGAAGACAACAGGTGGATACAATAAACAGACAGGGGAGCAGAAGGACATAATGAAGTGTTACTGGCTAGCAGTGTGGTGTTGTACCCCAAATAAGTAACAAGGGAAACCAAGTTCTCTCGGAGGAGTATTGTTTAAATAAATTGTTCAAATGCTCCAGCATGGCTGCTTTTCTAGACAGTGCACCTTTATGTACCAGGGACTTCTCTCTTTTAAAAAGGAAAGACTGACTCCAGAACAATGGTTGGTGCCTTTTGTAAGCACAAGGCAGAGAGAGCAAACATGATAATAGTCTATCTTCTTTTATTACAAAAGAAACTATTTATAAAGTCTTCAAAAACAAAAAAAGAAACATGAAAGATGTATCAGTTGTCTTGAGAAAACTGCCCAGTAGCTTCATTTTATTTAGCAAAATCTTTGGTAAAACCAACAAGAACAGATGTGTGCCTCTTAGAGTGCAGCTACATATCAATGTTATTTCAGAATAACTGACATTAGTCCAAAATACCATAGTATGGTCTACACTACAAGCAGTTATTTCAACATAATGTCAAAATAATGTTGAGTTGGAGGACTTTTTACTCTGACTCCTGTAACCCCCTTTTTATGAGGAGTAAGGGAAGTTGGAGGAAGAGTGCTTTTTCTCTGACTTCCTGTTGTGTAGACAGCTCCAAAAGCTGAAATATGCTATTTCAACTTAAGCTATGCACTTGACATAGCTCCAGTTGCATAGCTTATTTCCGCTTTAGCCCTTCTGTGTCGACGTATCCTTAGGCTATGTCTACACTGCCCCCGTTTTGTGCAAAATATATGCAAATGAGGCGAAGCATGGAATATTGCTTCACCTCATTTGCATAATTAATTAGGCTCCATTTTTGCACAAGAGGCTTTTGCGCAAAAAGGAGCTGTCTACACAAGAGCCGTTCTTCCACATTTTTTTCCAGGAACAACAGCTCTTGCGCAAGAGAGAGTTTTTGCACAAAAGCCTCTTGCGCAAAAATGGAGCCTCATTAATTATGCAAATGAAGTGCAGTGATATTCCACGCTTTGCCTCATTTGCATATTTTTTGTGCAAAACGGGGGCAGTGTAGACATAGC
>CM057847.1:108210458-108234976 GCA_030068395.1 Apalone spinifera
TTCTTGCGCAAGAAGCACTGATTTCATACATTAGAATGTCAGTGTACTTGTGCAAGAGCTTGTGGCCAGTGTAGACAGGCAGCAAGTTTTTGCGCAAAAGTGGCCGCTTTTGCGCAAGATCGCGCCAATGTAGACACAGCCCTAGAGTTACAGATTCACTGACTTTTGGAGGGGGGAGTAGCTGCCACCACCAAGTGACATAATAGAAAACCCCCTTTCTTCTTGAACCCAGGAAGAAAGGACTTGGACTTCTTCCAGAGGTGTACCCCAAGAGTCTTTACCACAAGAGAGCTTGAAAACAAAGAGAAAACAATTGCAATCTCTGGTAGGTGACTTCTTAGTCTGAGGCACACATACACACACATAGACCCCTGTTACTTTCCACAACACAAGAATCAAATCATCACCTTAAAAAGTGATTTTTATTAACAAAAGATATACTTGATAAAGCATACTTGATTGCTAGGTGTTACAAAGCAACTAAGTAAAACAAATTATAATACAGAGATAATCTCTGGGAACAAGTCTTAGACAGTGAATGGGGGAGGGAGGCATGGATTCACATAGAGAAGTTCAAACCAAATCACAAAAATAAAGAAAAGTACCCTAAATACACATTTCCCTGTATTTACTCAGTCCACTTTCATGCCCCGAATTCCTTGGAGGCATGGTTGTCCTACTGGGTTTAAATCATTCTGTGTCTCTCAACTCCTGGCTTAACTTCCCCACACAAAGAAAACAAGCAAGGTAACTTACACGTTTCAAATTTCAGCACTGTCTCCCCTTTGGTTCTTCTGGCCCCCTGCCAACACCTTTGCTAGCTACCTCAGTTTAACCCCTTAGTCACCAGGTGCTGGCCAGCACACCTCCTATTCATCACAGATGTTTTTGCATAAGATTGTGTTCACAGTAGTCACTGGTCTCCCTCTTTTAGAGGTGGTCCTTTTAAGTCAGGTCTGAAGTGTCGTGGTGGGAAAGTTTGTACTGCAGCTGTCTGGGTTGTACCTTGGATGTGACCAGGGGTATTATAACAACATCTTTCCTAAGCACTAAACTCACACAAAAATGGCGGGGGGGGGGAGGGAGATTGAGAGAGAGGCAATGTGAAAGGGAAGGACATATTTAAAGGTGTAGCGTGAACCTTCAAAAATACAATTCATGTTTTCTGTATTTAAAATCCCAAATCAGCCTTACCTTTGTGCAAACTTATATTATTATATATGCATTCATTTTTAAACACAAGATGACAACTCCATTAGCATACCTGAAACATTGCCATGGTGTCACTATAATATATTCTGGGAGCTGAATATTAATGGCCAGCCTTAAGACCAGTAACCTAGAGGTAGAAAACTCCCTATTCTATTAGTAATTCTCTAAAGGTCATACTCCATTGATGAGAGTGGAAGCTTTGCCGTTGACATCAGCGGTGTGAGGACCAGGGCTCGCCAAGCGGCAACGAGCCTCACTCACCAGCCACGCAGTTTGGCACGCTGCCCATGCGTAGACCACGCTGCGCATGTGCAGACCGCGTTGTGCCAGCTTGTAATCTACTCGCCACAGGCGAGTAGATTACACTAATTGTTGAGCCCTAGCAAGGACTAACCCTTAACTCGTGGGCTACTTCTAGACTGCAAGCCTCTTTCGAAAGAGGCTTTTTCGAAAGATACTTTCGAAAAAGCCTCTTTTGAAAAAAGCATCTAGTCTACAACCAGTACTTTCGAAAAAGCAAGCCGCTTTTTCAAAAGAGAGCACCCTGGATGCTCTCTTTCAAAAAAGCACAGTTTGCATTACATAGCGCCTTTTTTCGAAAGAGCACTTTCGAAAAAAGGCGTTCTTCCTCGTAAAACGAGGTTTTCCGTGGTCGAAAAAACTGCTGCGTTCTTTCAATTTACTTTTGAAAGAATGCAGCAGCAGTCTAGACAAAGGGGAAGTTTTTTTCAAAAAAATCCTGTAGTCTAGATACACCCATGATGAGTAGTACTCAGTCAAAAATAGCTCTATTGATTTTAGATGTTACTCACAAAAGTAACTACAATTTGTCATGGGTAAAGGATGCAATACCGGGCCTTGGTTTATCTGTGTATCCAGGCCCACCAATGGGAGAGCAAAGAGGCAACTGCCCTGGGACCTAGTCATTCAAAAGGGCCCTGAGCTCCTGGCTGCTGGCACCACCACTGATGCAGCACCCAGAGCCCTGTGCCCTTTAAATCACTCTAGGTGGCTTTGAGGGCTGGGGGGGGCGGGGTACACTATGCTCAGGATAGCGCTGAAGGCCCCTGACTCCGTGTCTTCCATGCCAGGCCCTGCCTCTTCTGGAAGTGCAGAGCCAGCTTCTCACACCTTGTCAGGTCCCAGCAAGCTTTTCGGATCACCTGTGTGTATGCAGAAAACATCATTATTTCGAATGGAAAAATAAAATAGATAGTAAATAGCCACAATTTTCATGGAGAGATGAAGAGAGAAGCAACTTCAAAGCCTGAAAGACTGAGATGATCTAAAGATCTATATGGAAGACAAAGGAAATAATTTACCAGAGGTCATTAGTATTAACAAAGTTTCAGGCAGTGTAATAATTACTGCTGCTATATCTAGGTCATGATCCTGCACATGTGGAAAATGGGGTCTGCTGTGTAGATGTAAAGTAAATGACCCATCTGAATAGAAGGCATTGCTCCCTATAATGTGTTTTGACAGCTGCCTCAGGTGAGAAATTCAGTGCACTGCTGCTATGGAGCAGGAATAACTCTTTCCAACACATTCAATTGCAGCAAAGCTCTTAAGTAGGTTTGTAACTTCAAGCAAAAGGAGAGTCCCTTTAAGTCAATGAGATTGCACACCGGTCTAAAGTTATGCACACAATGTAGTGCTTATTTGGAGCAAGGCCTTATTGCTCTATGACTGCTTTGCATTAGGTAAACCAGAATCTCACACAGGTCATCTACTCAACAACTACCATCTTTTTTCCTCCTTCACATGAGGACTCCAGATTGGGTTGTGGCCAGGGAGAGGAGTAGAAAAACTATGCCCCTAAGTGGACACTTTCACAAGCATGAGGAGGCTGGTCTGCACCAGCAGAACTCTGAGTCCCTTTCTGCAGCATACAAAACAAAGCTAAATAAGGCTGCTACTGCAGTACATCAGCCTGTTATTTTAGATGCAAAACTACAAATGCATTTTTTTTCCCAGTGGAAATCTCCAGCAGCCACGGGAAACTAGAAATTATATCTGTCAGTGATGGAGCAGTGGTAGAGGAAGGGGGAAGAGACATAGGCACAGCACAAGAGTAATAGGAGCAGAAGTCAACCAGAATAAACAAGACTTCTCAAGAATATATTTTATTTATTGGTCTGAGAACAACTAAGCATCTCTTTCACAAGCTTTCAGAGGAAGTAACTGAGAAAAAATTCTATTCGGATACTGCTGGGATTGGGGTGCCCTAAGCAGAACTGCTTCAAAAATTACCTTCAAGGAGCCTGGCTTAAAGTGTGTAAGAAAAGGGCCTGTTCTGAATTTACCAGCACATCATTCACTGAAGCACTAATGACAATTTTATGATGTGGAAAAAACCTATTTCCCACTTCATCCCCCTTTTACAAAAAAGGAAAAGAGAAATATTTCTTATATAAACTTCAGTTACATATTCCAATGAAACAGCAAGATTAAAAGAGTAATTAGGATTCAGGGTCCAAATGAAATTCAGTTCACATCTCAATCCTTAACACATCATTCCGCTAAATGAGCGTGCTGAACAGAGAAAGAATTAACTGATTTCTTTTAAGTTTAGTAATTGCAAATGCCGAGTGAATATCATTCTGCAGACATGGTGCCAGAGGACAACTCAAGCTAAGGAAATAATGGTAGCTATGATAAATAATTTATGCACAATATCAAAAGCTGAATGAGATAAAGAAATGGAGAGCCCATTTGAAAATTTGGAATTTGCTCAAAGCTGTTCCTGCAATGATTCCCAAGAGGATGAGTAGAGATCAGTAATAAACTCTGTGACTGTGTATAATTCATAAACTTTCGTTCCGTTTTATTTCCAACCCTTACATTTTGTGGTTAATAAAGGACAAAGATCAAAACCATCATGTTTGATAGATGTAGATAAGCTAGTAGTTTTCTTTCCACTTAGGTTTTGGGGTTTTTTTCATAAAGGGTATCTATTTCCCTCCCACAAAACTGCACACACTTCTCCCATTAAACCTCATACACTGAAAGGAGAACACTCCAGCGCTCACATCCACAGGCTTCCTTATATTTTTTATGACAGCTGGTATGATGTGAGATTATAATACAACATAAACAATTTCTTTGATTTTTATCAATGGCAATCTGCTATTGCTGATGGTTATTGTTCAGGCTGGATTTGCTATGGCTTTGCTTAGTGGTGGCAATGTAAACTAAAAGCAAATCAGTGAAATATTTTCTAAGTTGAGGGCATATTTGTGAATGAACACGAGTGATTTTTCCCCTTGGTGGCTAAGTTTAAAGAAAGTGCTGTTAAATTAAACAAACCTGTAAAATAAGATTGTCATTAGAACTGGTGCATGGCATACTCAGAAAGCTGAAAACATCTGGAGTGAGAGGAGATGGTGGCAAGGATTTATTGACTTTTGGATGTAGGTGTTCTGTGGTTTAATTTTCTAAGCACTACAAGAATCAATTTCATAACCAAACTTGCAAGATACGTTGTAGATTTTATTAGTTTGACAATGTAACCTTTGGCTAATTTAATTTCTACAGCTGCACAATGATATGGTTTCTCATTTTAGAAGTGTTTTTATTTTCATGTTCAGCAACTTCTTATTAAATATATTTCTTGGAGAGGATTTTGTTTTCACTTGCCTAGAAATATGTGACTGGATCCTGTAGTTTACTAAGGCAAAATGTTTGCCTCAGAACTCCCCACCCTGTATCTAAGACCCAAAAATAATAGTGACCAACTTCAATTCAACTGTACTGGAAGACAGGAGTAGAATTGAAGATGATTGTTATACATTGGAGAAGATCTACAATTTTTAAGATTAAATTCAATAGAAACAAGTAAAAAGTACTGCACTTAGAAAAGACAAGTCAAATGCACAAATGCAAAATAGGGCGAGTAACTGGCTAGACAGGAGTACTGCAGAAAAGGATCTGGGGATTATAGTGGATCACAAAGGGGCACCTACACTGGACCCTTTCCTTGAAATAAGTTATGCACTTTGAGCTATGAAAATTGCATAGCTTATTTTGAGTTAATTTCAAAATAGCTTATTTCAAAATTTGACGCTGTCTATACAGCACTAAATATTGAAATAGACCGCTATTCCGAAACGGCCTCTAATCCTCATGCAATAAGGTTTATGGGGACATTGGGATAGTGCACCCGTTATTTTGAAAGTTATTCCGAAATAACAGGCATATTGTCAAGACGTGGAAAATGCTATTTCAGAATCCCGGAAGTATCCCGAAACAGCGCCAATGTCTAGATGCATCCATAATGAATGTGAGTCAACAATTTGATGTGGTACCAAAGAATGGAAAATGTCATTCTGAGGTGGGATCTATTAACAGGAGTGGAGAACTTAACAAATATGTTAAGAGCTGTTACAAAGAGGGCAGTGATCAATTGTTCTCTATGTTCTCTGAGATGGAACAAGAAGTATTGGGCTTAATCTGCACAAAGGGAAATTTAGAAAAAATGTACTAACTGTAAGTATAGTTAAGCACTGGAATAGGTTACCAAAGGAGGCTAGGGAATTCCTGTTAATGAAGATTATTAAGAACAGGCTACACAAACACCTGTCGGGGTAGTCTAGGTGTACTTGATTGGTTCAGTACAAGGAAAGGGGTGAACTAGATGAACTCCTGAGGTCTGTTCCAGTCCTTCAGTCATAGAATTACATTTCAGTAATTCTATGACTGAAGTGTTGATGACTGAGTCATGGGCCATTTGGTCTTGTGGTTGGAACAAGAGTCCAACCTATCAGTTAAGGCTGAATTTAGATGGGTCCAGGAGCAAGGTGTCAGAAACCAAAGCCTAAGCCGAGGAGTAAAGTGGACCACCCATCAGAAGGTGTAGTGAAGGGTCCAATGTGGGAGTCAGAGATCGGGAAGAAGCTGGAGCAGGAGCAGGTACAGGGTAGGAGAAGACTAGAGACAATGAGACTGGACCAAGCACAGCTGCAGACTAGGAGCACATTGATCAGCCTCTGGACTGGTGCTGTTACTATCAGCCTGCTGATTCCTGAAATTGGCAGGTCACCCAGCCCCATAAAATTGCTTCTATCAGGGCCAGCTGCACTCATCAGACAGTTGGTACACTGATGACATGTCGAGACTACAGACTGAAGTTGACCTCTATTAGGTCAGCTTATAGCCACTGCAGTAATTGCTGTCAGCTTAGACTGGGAGCCATGCTCTTTGCTATGCAGATGTACACTTGGTGTCTTAACATCTCCTGCAGCGTGTCAGGCCTGGTCTACGCTGCACAGTTAGCTCAGCATAAGGCAGCTCACACTGACCTAATTATGTCAGTGTCTACACTACAGCCTTGTCCTGCCAAGGCCGTGTTTACACTAATCCCCACCATTGACCTAAGCTATATGACTTCAGCTTTGCATTTAGCTGCAGTTGACATACTGCGGCATCTCCTGTGTGGTAAAATCAGCAGGGGCTTCCTCCTGTTGATTCTGCTTGTCATGGTGGAGTACTGGAGTCAATGGGAGAGTTCTCAGAGATTGATTTATCAGTGCAGCATTGATTCACCACGTAGTGGAGACAAGCCCTAAGTGCCCTACTAAACGGACATAATAACACCACCTCCATGAGAGGCGTAGGGCTTATGTTGCGTAGTTAAGATGATGCAGTACTTGAGAAGCACAGGTGGGTGCCCCCAGCTCCCAGCAAGGATAGGGATGGAAGAAGACTGGGCAGCTGTTCCCCATTCCCAGTGGGAAGGCAAGTAGCTCAGACATCTGCTCCTATTCTGGTTGGAAATGAGGAGCTGCATGGAGCTGAGATTCCTGCAGTGGCTGATGTCCACACTATCCTTTTCTTGGTGGTGGTGAGCATTCTCACCAGAAGCTCTTCCGCCAGCTGAAGAGGGAAATGGGGGGGGGGGGAAGGAGCTGAGAGCCAGGAATCTACACAACATTTTGGAGCACAGCTCTCAGCTCAAGTCGACAGACTCAGGTTAGTGGGGCTTGTGCTAGCGCTCAGAAAATATCTCTACTGACAGCACTTTGAAGCTGCAGCTGAGCTAGAGTTTGGGATTTTGCCTAGGGATGGGGTCCTGAGCTGCAACTTCAAAGCTATGTCCATACAGCTATTTGTACAGCACTAGCAAGAATCCACTCACCCAAGTCTGTCAACCTGGCTAGGAAGCTTGCTACAAAATGCTATCTAGTTGTGCCCTGGGAAGCTGCATAAAGCCTCTGTAATGACAGTGTTCTGCAGAACAGCTCTTGGTACCTGAAACAATGACACTGAAATCAATGAGTCCTGCTATTCCCTTACATGGGTGTTAGATCAGGGCATGTCTACACAGCAACACTATTTCAAAATATCTAGTACTATTCCAAAATAACTGAGTCTGCACCTACATAGCAGATGGTTATTTCAAAATAGTGTCAAAATACTGTCAAGCTGGAGGACTTCTTACTCTGACTCCTGTAACCCTCATTGCACAAGGAGTAAGGGAATTCGGAGAAAGAGGCTCTATTTCAAAATAAGTGCTGTGTAGACGCTACCTATTTCCAAATAAGATATGCAATTGACACAGCTCAATTTGTATAGCTTATTTCAAGTTAAGCTCTGCAGTGTAGATGCACCCTCAGTTGCACAGGTAATGGGGAAAATGGAAGAGGCAGTGTAGCCACGGAGGTTCGCAATAGGTACATGGATCCATTGGCCCAACCCCCTTTCATGGTCGGTCAATAGTAATGGATGTTTCTGTACTAACCATAAGCTGTAGCAAGCATGGCCTGTTGCTCCACAGCCTGCCATTAGGTTAGAGAAAGGATTTCATGTCCTCAGCACCTTTGTTGTTGCTCTATTTATCTGTCTATGACTGAATATAGTTTATTTCATTAGACAAACACCTTTCAGGGATGGCCTACATGGTATTTGGTCCTGCCATGAGTGCAGGGGACTGGACTTGATAGTCTCTCAAGGTTCCTTCCAGTCCTGTGATTAATTTCACCCCCACTACCACTGTCATCAAATGATGAATAAATTATTCACAAGTAAACTGATAAATTATTCTCCCAGCTCCATTGATGGTTGAATAATATTGACCTAATAAATTATTCACAATTCCTTTCTCCCTCCTCCCCCCCGTTGACTGGCAAATAAATTATTTGTGAATATTCTTTTATCATTAGTAGACCAGCTCTTCCATTCTTTCAGGTGTGTACAAGGATCCGATCTTCCTAGTATCTAAACATATATCTAGAACTCTTGCACAAATCTACTGTTTCAGGGAAAATGGAATCTGGCCCTAATTACAGCTTTAGAATTGTGCTTTCATCCCATATTTACTTAAAGTGTAGGTGTGCATTTGGATATTAGTGTTATACAAAGAAGTCTGCATGTAACTCAAAACCAATGAAAATTAAACCTTTAGTTGTTTTTGTGTTGATTCCGATTTTCATCTGCCCTCCTCTCTCTCACAACATAATCATTACTGAAGCCTTCCTATAATCCCAAAAGGAACTAGGATGTCAGTTCTGTAATGAACATGAGCAAGGAGCAGACAAGGCCAGACCAGGCGGATAACTTGACCAGAAACTGCAAACCTCAAAGATGATTCCAAGTTCCTGTTATGAGTTTTACAACCAGAGTCGTGCCATCTTTTTCTTTTAACTGGTTCACTGTTAGCTCATGCCTTGTGTGTCTGATGATCATTGAGCACAATATTGTACACCTGGGACATATCACAGTGGTGACTGTTACCAGGAAAGGGGTTGAAGGAATCAAATGGAGCTGAAGAAATTAAACATAACAAATCTCTGCGTAAATCAAGTTGTGTCACAAACTAGCAATTGTCTTAATTCCACCAGCATCAACTAGGGTAACTCCTTTGAAATCAGTGGAGTACACTAGTATAAAACAGGTGTCAGAGTAGAATCAGGTCCAGTAAATGTAAAGTGTCACATGGTGATGACAGGAGGAAAATGCTTTCTACCAATGGGGGCACATCTAGTGGTTTTTTAAGTGTGGCTCCCACTGTCACAGTTGATCAGGAGCAGAAGTTACCCCTTCTTGGATTCTCTTGTTAGCAGTTTGTTAGCTTTTTAATTTAACAGTACAGGACACATCTGTCTTTCCTGCAAGCTGGAGCTGTGTAGGAGAGATGAGAACGGCCCCAGGCTGTTGTAACTTTGGCAGGCTGAGCTACTGCAAGAGAAGAAAGACAAATGGATCAAGAATGGAATGGAGTTCTGCTCAGGGAACAGACAGCTCATTTATAAGAGCTCTTGGGCACCGTGGAGTTCTGCAACACCAGGCTGCAAAGATGTGCTTTGCTCTTCCTTTCTTTTCTTTCCTCTTGCATGGGACCTGAGAGCTGTCATGTGAATAGTCTGGCCTAGTGTATAAGTGTGTGCCTGGATTTCAGAGCTTATACACCACAGATGTCACAGGTCTTTGAATCTCCCGTAGTGCTCATAAGAGCTCCATAAGTACTGACTCTGTGGTTACTCCATAGGCACTGACTCTATGGTTACTCTGGGGCTGGAGCTCTCTCACACATACAAAAATGGTGGGTGGTCAGCACCCATTAGCAACCATTGACTTCCACAGAGAACTGAGCATTTTAATCCCTCTAAGCACAATGCAAATCCCAGCCTAACTTTGTGCATCCCTGCTTGAGCAGGTGCAGTGTGGCTTATCATATGCTGTTTTCCTTTGTCTGGTCCATAGGTGATATTTTCTTTCCTGTGTTTTGCTCATGTATAATTTTTAATGAGGGGGAAAACACAGCCTGCAGAAATAATTATATTTGTCTGCAAGAAAGAGTGTGTGAGTGAGTGAGCAAGATATTTATAGACTAAAATATCTTCTTTGCTTTGTCGTGCCTTAATTTTCCCATGTTTGGCAAACACATTTCTTTAAATGCACCACATGAGCAGTGAAAGAATCTTATTGAAAGATTATATGTGAGTTAAAGCTGGATACATCCTTCAACCCCACTCTAGCTGAGCAGAAGTTGACAAAACCTCGTCATTGTTGCCTAGCAGCCCCAGTCATAAACCAGGGCCCCATTACACTTGGTGCAGGGGAAACACAGAATAAAAGGATGATCTCTGCACCAAAGAGCTTATGGTCTAAATATAAGCCAAGAGACTACACATGGAGACAGACAGACAGGGGAGCACAAGGACACAATTAGTCAGCAAAATAGACGATGGTATCAACACAGCAACAATCTAGCCGTGGTCAAGTTTTTTGTAGGTATCCCAGCAAAAGACAGGTTGAAGGTGGATGAGTCAGTTTGCAAGTGTTTACAGGGAGCTCCTGACAAGAGTGAGGGGCAGCATAGGAGAAAGCACAAATATTCTGGAAAATGAAACAAGTGGATGCTGGGGGTTGGCATCACTAGTGAATGGCAAGCAAGAGTTGAAAGTGAATGGAGATGTTAGGCAGGATGGGGATAGGCAAGAAAGGGCCTTGGCAGAGAAGATATGTTTGATGAGGTAGAGAAAGGGGAAATACAAAGAAGGGTGATGTGGTCAAAACAAGGAGCTCATAGAATCTTTGCTGCAGCATTCTACAGTAAATGGATATGAGTTGCAAGATTATATTTGGCAAAGGCAGAGAACAGGAAGCTGCAGTAAATGAGATGTGAGATGACAAGAGCATAGATGAGAATTTTGGCTGGATCTGGGTAGAAAAGGCTATGGCTTAGAGATGTTATGCAGAAAGGAATGGCAAGAAGTCTGCATATGAGGACCTAGATGGAGGTCCGAGTTGAATACGCAGCACAGGTCAGCATGACAGGCAGAATGGTGGTTTTTGTCCACAATGATCAAGAAAGGTGAGGTCAGGTGAGATTAAAAGCTCTGTTTTCCATGTTGTAGTTTGAGCCAGTGACTTGGGATCCATGAGATGTCAGAGAGACAGACTGAGATTTTAATTTGGCAAGAGACCGGTATGGAGTACAAAGGTAGAGCTGTGAGTCATCAGCAAACAGATGATAGCTGAATTTAAATTTGTGGGTGAGATTACCCAGAAATAAGGTGTAGAGGGAGAATAGAAGGAGAACTCCTACAGAAAGGTAAAGGAGAATGAGGATCCTCTAAAGGCTATGTTGAAGGTGCAATCAGAGTTAAGAGGACAGCCAGGAGAGGACAGAGGCAAACCAAGGAAGGATCAGATTTCAAGAAGAGCATGGTAAAGACTTTTCTGCACTGAGTTTTTTACACACAGCAGTGACACAAATGTAACTGTACTGATGCAAACCCTGACTTGTAAGCAAGCTTCACTGCTCTGAAAAAGTGGCTTGCCCCAGTGTGGCTTATTTTGGTTTAGAAACTGGGGTAAAGCCACACAGTTGCAAGTCACTATTTATACTGTTGCAGCACAGCAAGAGTTTGCAGCAGTGCAGCTACAATGGAGTAGTTATGCCAATGAAAAATTCCAGTCTAAACAAGGCATGGATTAGGTTGCAAAGATTAGTTTCCCAGACTTCTTTTGTGCAGTATCTTCTACATGCGTGAGTCTGTGTAAATAAATAAATAAATAATCCCATAATCCAAAAATTGTATATATTGATAAAGAAATGCAGGGAAAATCTATTTGTAAATTTCAACTGAGAGTATAGGCTACTGGCAAAGCATATTTCTAGCATGAATAGTTCTTTGCTGATGATTTCTACATCAGTGCTTCTAAATGCTTTTAATATTTTGAAATCCGGTTAATACCAAGCTCTATTTATTTCGATTAAGTGGGCTTCACCATCTCCATAATAGCTAAGAGGATGGTTAATTTAAATAGTCTTCCACAGATTTAATGAATAGAAAAGCATCTATGTTTTTTCTTCTAAGTCATTCTGGTAATGACTAAGCTACTAACTAGTAAGTTTTATTCTCCTTTCCATGGAGTCTGGAGATTTTAATTTCTTCCACTTTCAAAAGTAAAGTGCTGCTTTGTCCGGTGTTTGTAGCACTTCTATCTGAAGGATTTTTACCTTAAATATATTTTGGTTGCTATTATTTAGTGGTTACACTATAATCCTTGAACCCATTTCTCTGTTGTATAGGACTACGAACAAATAACTTTTACTTTTATGTACTTTAGAACTAGTTATTCCTAGATGCAGTCATTTCAAATGTCCAGAAATTATCTCTCTAAACCTTGTCCCATTGTAAAAATCATGGCCATATTTAATTACTTCCCAGTCCTGTTTTCAGGTGTATCTGTAGATTTTATGGAGAAGGGCCTACGTCCAAATCTCCCTGCATTCCAACCAACTTCAACAGGTTTTGTATTAGGTTCAGAAAGGCCTAACAGTGCAGATCTAGTCTCTAGCAAGGGGAGAATAGAATTCAAGACTACTTGGGCTACTAGGTCAATGATTCTGAGCCAGCTGAGCTTGAAGGGTGTACAAGTGTTTTCATTACCACTGCTATCCAAGGGTTTCTGAGGCCAAAAGCCTTTACAAGACAAGGTTTATTAATTCATTAATATTCATTCTTTTTCCATACCAACAATGTTCTTCACATTGTTAAAAAACTAATAAATAAAGACACAGTTCCTGTTCAAATAAATTGGTGAGCCAAAAGGCAGACAAAGATTGGACAGCAGTGCACCATTCAGAAGATGGTAACAATTTGTTTTTTTAAATAAATTGGAGTTCTGATGATATCCTGTGTGAGTTAGGTATTTGCATGCTTGGCTAGAAGCACTATGTAGGGCTTTAAGGTCAAATGATCCCTGTTCTAAGTCTACTGATGTCAAGGGAGTTACAGCAGGAATTAATCTTGCCTTCAGCATTCTTGAAAATGTATATTTTGCCGTATTGCTTCACAGTTCTCCCAACATTCAAAGCTACAGATCACTGAGAAGAAAAACCTAAAAGCAGTGACTGTTGTGGCTGTGTTCTCTCCTCCCCCTGCAAATTTCTAAGCTGCAGACTGAGCTAAGAAACATAAAAGATGAAACTGTTACTCATGTATGCAAAAAAGTCAGCTCTCATGACTTCAAACCTACTGAACCAATTTCCTTCAAATTTGGTTGGCTCCTTTGGTCTTAAGGAGATCTAGAAAAAATAAACAAAAAACAGCGAGCAAAACGTATTCTCTTTGGATAGGCCTGGACAACATTTCTGATAGAAATGTAGGGGGAAAGTGGGATTTTTGTTTTAGTACATGCAAAACTCAAAAGTGGCGAACAAATTTCCATGAAACTTTAAAAATAAATCACCTCTGAGCTGAAGCCAAGCACAGAAAATTCACCCCAAATGAATTTGTTTGCAAACGTTATGAGTAATTCATAAGTGGAATGGCAGGGGAATGAGGGTGTGTGTGAAATGTAAATATGTAAGATGCCATTATATTTCACTCTGCTTGGTAATGAATACAGTTGTTTCCTCTATAACTCTCCCTTGCGCACATACACAAAACTGGTACAAATGTGTTAAAGAAGTTGTGTGTGCGTCTGTATGTGACAAAGAGAGAGAAAGAGAAGATGCTATGATTACGGAGAGGATAAGACCCTATGGAATCTAAGTTCAGGAGCCAAGTGATCTGTAATTTAATTTAACTATGACCTGCAAATCTCCATAATCACAGAAAGGCCTGCAGATATGATTTAACATGACTAATCCATTGGGATCCAAGTGGCTTGACAAGAGAGGACATTTGGACTGTGTTTTATTCTCATATGGAGAGGATCGTGTGTATTACTTGAGAGTTGAAATTCAGAACCAATTAATGTGATATTGAAACCTTTTATCTACAGAAAGCAGCAGTGCAGGATTTAAGACTGTAAACCTATGGAAATTGGCTCTCATCATTTCTTGCCCCTTTCCTATTTTTTAATTAAAGGAATTTAATTAAAATGTAATTAGTAGTAATGTATCTACAGAGATTTAATATCTGTATATTTTCCTCACTTCTAAATTGTTCAGATCATTTACATTAAGCTCCAGCTATGGATTGTCTACAATGCTTAAAACATAACATTCTTTATTTTATGGTCATTTTGTGTTTAACTTTGAAAGATTAGGGAAAATATAGTGTAAAAAAAAAGAAGAGGAAAGAGGGTTTTGTGGTTAAGACACTAGGCAGAGACTCAAACTTCAGTTCAATTCCCAGCTGTGCTATAGATTTCATCTGTGACCTTGGGCAAATCAGTGAATCTCTCTGTAGTGTTGTTCCCCATCTTTTTTTTCCTTAAGACTATAGTATTTCCTATGGAAACTCTTCAGGGCAGGGACTCTATCTTACTCTGTGTTTGTGCCGTGCCTAACACTATGCAGACCTGATCTTGGGATTATTCTTGTGGGGCTACTGTCATAGAAATAAGAAATAATTCAGCACCACAGGCAAAATGAAGGGTTGGAGCGATGATCTGCCCCTGTATCTTTTCCAGGCATCGTTATTTTATTTTATCAGCATTACAGAAGCACCATGAGGTATGGCTACACAGCCCATGGCAGTGAACCTCCTAGCCTGGGCTGCAGGACTTGGTCCAGCACGCTAAGTATAACTGTGTAGACAGTGCTTTGAACACACAGCATGAAGCTCACCCCTATCCCTAGCCTTCAGAGCCTGAGACCCAGCCTGAGCCAAAACTACAATGTGCTGTCTATTTTAAGAGTGGTAATGCAAACTCTGCTGCCCCAAGTCTGTCAGCTCAGCTTGGGAGGCTGGCTGCTGCAAGCTGTGCAGATATACCAGTAGAGGCTTCAGTCAGAATCAGGTTCCCATGTGGTAATAGGCTCTGTGTAAACACTTAATGAGAGACAATCTGTGCCCTCAAAGGGTTTACCAGATTACCAGACCGAGACAAGCACAAGGTGGAAAGGGAAACAAGATGCAGAGGGACAGAAAGTAACTTGCTTTCTTGACTCCCAATGCTTAGGCTCTAGCCACTAGAAACTGCCTTCCCTAAGAATGGTGGACACAGTTACACTACCTCTTAAATAGTAAATTCCACTTCCTAGAGATGTTGTGTGGCTTTATTACGAATGGCAGAAAAAGAGCAAAATAAACAAGTTTTATTTAATACCAGTGTTGCTTGAAAGGATTTTTGCAAGTGAGGCTTAATCACTTGTAAGAATTGATTGCCTGCCTGTTAATAAACATTAGCCTGTGTATTGCCACTTCTGATGAGTGGTTTATGTGTTCTGGTCCCTGCAGACTGAAGAAGTCCTGAAGATTGATGGAGGGCCATGCTATTCAAACAGCAGGTGTTGCTGAGACAGAAGCTCTTTGTGCTAGGCAGCCTTGCTATTGGAAGTCTCCTATATCTAGTTGCCAGAGTTGGGAGCTTGGATAGGTGAGTAATTAAACTATCAGGCATAAGTCACAGTCTTAATTTTAAATGGATCTGGATTTATTAATTATACCTGGATTTTTTTTCTCCTCTTTTGCTTAAAATGTACAGACCTCCAGGTTTTTCCCCAACTGATGTACAGAAAGATTATCCAACGTAATATTGATTTTCATTATTTCTTCCTTTTTGTGGGGAGGGAGTGGGAGAAGGGAGAGAAGTGCTGCTTGTCCAAGTCAAAGTATGTCTGTCTGTCCATTTGTATTCTGTGCGCATTGGTACTTGTTTTCAAGAAGGGGAATAAAGCAACATACCATACAGTACAAATGTCATTACAGTAGCTCATTTTTGTCTGTGTGCATCTGTGCATTGACCTCTAGTCTCAGCAAAATAGCTATGATGTATTTATGTGTCTTCTTTTCTAAATTTACAGACAAGCAATTAATGTGCAGCAGTGGTAGTTAAAATTATGTATGCGCCTGCACAGTAGCTTATCAAGTTTTGAATCCTATTGCGCTTGAAAGATTGCTGCAGGGTTTGAGAATTTTAACTATGTTAATTAGCCATGATGTTCTGGAACTGAATGCACCAGACCAGGAGGTAGTGCATGCAAATGATTTCCTTGAGAAGAGTGAAAAATCCATAGAGAGGAAACGAGAGTATTTGGCACTCTTGATCAGGCACACTCTTAAGAAACTATTTGGGATGTAACAGACTTATCACTAACAGCTGATAATACCTCTGAGAACAACCTGAGATTGCTTTGATAGATGCCAGCTTTCGAAACACAACTGAAAATCAAGTTTGGGGTTCCATGTGAGTGAGACCTAGGTTAAAGCAGATTAGGTTTTGGCACAGGTTTGTGTATAGAGGACCCTGATCACCCCTTCCCCTGGGAAAATGTGGCCTAAGTGCAAAACTGTGATGTGCTGCTATTCAAAATAACTAATCCATGTAAGATTACATGGGAACAACATGGAAACTGCAATATCAAAGCTGAAAGTTGGACAACCTGGGCCCCATCTCTAGGTGATGTTGATGCATTCCAAGGTCATTAGGTCCCATCTTCTTCCATTCACTTCAGTCACGCTATTGAGGGATACACTTACTGTTTTCAAGTGCACTCAGTGCCTCACAGGATCAGGCCTCTAAATTGGAATCTCTAGCAGTGATCAGTGCTTGATGTTTCAGAGTGTTGAGGGGTGTGTGCCCCCTCAGTGTGGGGACTGCCGCGGCAGTTAATATCCCCACGCGTCGGCCCCTCTATCAGGGTATATACGGCCTCCCAGGCCCGACCCCAAAGTACACATCCCTCTATTAGGGTATATACGGCCCGTGAGGCCTAGTCACCAGGCTTGGGGTGATGCATCCAGAGTAGGGAAAAGGGTGGGGGGGAACCCGGGCCCTCCCTCTCCACCGGATCCCAGCCCAGGGCCTCATAGGCAGAGACAATCACTTCTGCCCACTCGGCGGGGATTCCTGCTGCTACACACTGAGCCCCTCGATCAGCCCTGGGCTGCTTCCTGCCACACCCTGCTGGCCTCCAGGACCGCTTGCTTGAGGCTAGCGCTGGGGTTGCAGGTGCTTCTCCCCCAGGTGGCGGTGGCTGCCGGCGGTGCTCCTGGGACAGCGGCGGCGGCGGCGGCGGCGGCAGCAGCTGGCCTGGCCTGGCCACGGCTTTTATGTCAGCTGCTGCAGGAACACTGAGGGAGGTGCAGTCTGCCCTCCTCCTTCCACAGCTGCCCTCCTTAACTGCAGGCCTCCCTCCTCTTTTATGCTCCGCTCCGCTGGGATCATGCCCAGCACAGCTGGATGGGCGGAGCCTTCTCAGCCAGGTGGGCCTGGGCTACTCTCTGCCCTTCAATGCGGGGCCTGTCTTCCCCATCACAAAGAAACATTTAAAACTGTAGCTAGCCAATTATGTGATTTTGTAGATGGGGCAAAAAAACCTTCATGACTCCTACTGGAGTTCATCTTATTCCCTGAGCCATGAAATGTAATTAACCTTCTATCACTATCTGATATTGCACAGCTACAAATGTTATTGATGGCTATAAAATTATCCAGCCACAATATCTGACTCATTGACCTCCTGTGGCAGGGAATTCCACGGGTTCCATATATATTATTGCTAGTGACAGAAAGGTTTATCTTCATCTTTCATTAAGCAGTGTGAAAAATATCACACTGCCATTAAAACACCTCTGTTTGTCCTCAAGAGATAAAGCGGGCAAGGTAATAACTTTTATTGGACCAACTTCAGTGCAAGATATTACTTCACCCACCTTGTCGCTCTCATATCCTGATATCCTAATATTATAACAACACTCTATTTTATACTCATCATAAGATAGAGAGATACATAGATGGACCAACTCAGAGAACTTATTTATAGCTGTGTTAGGGCCCAATCCAAAGTACTAGGAGGATTACCTTTGATTTCAATTGGCTTGTGACTTAGTAGCACCCAGATCCTCAGAGATATTTAGTCACCTGATTCCCACTGAAGTCAGTCAGAATTAGGCATCTAAATATCTTTGACCATCTAGGATTAAAGACTTAATATTATAGGCAGAGGTGACAGTATCACCTATTAAGGTTGTCTCAGACTTCCATTATAAAACCTTATTTTCAGTTATTTATAATTTTCCCAAATTTTTATCATCTGGATTGAAACTTTCCATAGCAGGTGTTTGCCTCAGGAATGGGTTAAAAGGCAACAAGTTGTGCTGAAAGGCTAATAATTAGACTGGAGAGAGGTTGCTAGCAAAGTTCCTCAAAGATCAGTCTTAGGACCTATATTATTCAATATACTAATTAAATAGGAAAAATAGGAGTGCTTATGAAATTTACCAGTGATGGAACACAAAGAAGGATCAGAATATTGCACAGGAAGATCTGTGATATGTCTACATAGTAACACTATTTTGAAATAACCAGCACTATTCCAAAATAACTTAGTCCGCATCTACATTGCAGGCAGTTATTTTGAAATAATGTCAAAATACTGTCAAGCTGGAGGACTTCTTACTCCAACTCCTGTGGCCTTCATTGTACAAGGAATAAGGAAAGTCAGAGGAAGATTGCTCTGTTTCAAAATAAGTGCTGTGTAGACGCTCCCTATTTTGAAATAAGTATTTTGAAATAAGATAAGCTATTGATGTAGCTCAATTTGCGTAGCTTATTTTGAGTTAAGCCCTGCTGTGTAGACTCACCCTTCGATGACTTTGAAGACTAGAGTGACAGAAATGGGATGAAATTAAATAATATAAAGTGTAAGGTCATGCACTTCTGGTCTAATAAGAAAAATCTGGGTGTGTGGGTCAATAACAGGATGATGAGAAACTTTGAGATATCAGTACAATGCAGCTATGAAAAGGCTTTCTCCCAAACTTTAGCTCTTAAATCAGGGAGCCTGTCTTTCCTGGGCTCTCTGTGATCCCCCTTCTAGCACCCAGACTGAAATAGACCCAAGAGTCCTGAGTCTCACCATTCCTCTGCTGTCCAGACCTGCTGGAAAATACCTGTGAGACCTGCTGGAAAACTGTGGTGTGTCTTCCTCAGGTGCTGATCCATATGAAATATGGCAACATACTATTACTATTAGTCCCGCTATTACTTCAAGTGACGGAAGTGTCTGTGTAACCTACACACCTATGGGGTTCACTGTCCCATGTAATGGCACTTAGACCACTTACAGTGAGAGATAAGAATGAGTGAGCTCTAGAGCCTTAGTGGTGCGCCAGTTGGCTTTATAGCTCAAGCTGTAGAGACTCATGCATAGAGGTCCCAGGTTCAAATCTGCCTGTTGGTGGTACTGTAGGTTCCAGTTCTGCAGATCAACCATTTGGGTGAATCAATATGATGCCATATAATAGAATTCCTGGGAGGGGTTCAGTTTACTTTTTAATAAAAAACAACATTATTAGCAGGTGTGTAAAATAGTATGTAAACATATATATTATTACTGAATTCCTGCATCTCCCACCTTGTCAGTGCTTGACCTTGCAACCTTAATACTGTTATTTTAGTATGGGGGAGGGCTTGTGTAATACTCATCTATAGATATATAGGTATTATATGCAAACCTGAGCATTACGGTTTTCAGTGATTAAAAGCTGTAGCATGGAATCCTGGTCATTTTCTTATTATTCCATATCTTAGGTTACTCAACATTTTAAAAGCATAAATACCTTAAATGATAAGATATTGCTTGGGTCTGACCCATTTAATAAAGGGTAGATTAAAATAAAATTTGCAAATGTGTTCATTATGGTTTATAACAGAACAAAGTTTCATCTGGTTTGTTCATTTCAGGCTGCAGCCCCTTTGTCCCATTGACGGTCGATTTCGACCCCATGGCCAAGACGAGATCCCACTCCGAGCTCTGCAGTTCAAGCGCGGGCTGCTACATGAGTTCCGTAAGGGCAACGCCACTAAAGAGCAAATCCAACTCCACAATTTGGTTCAGCAGCTCCCCAAGGCCATTATTATTGGGGTGAGGAAAGGAGGCACCCGTGCGCTACTTGAGATGCTGAACCTCCATCCTGCCGTGGTCAAAGCTTCTCAAGAAATTCATTTCTTTGATAACGATGAGAACTATGCCAAGGGTATTGAATGGTACAGGAAAAAAATGCCTTTTTCCTACCCTCATCAAATAACAATTGAAAAAAGCCCTGCATATTTTATCACAGAGGAAGTACCTGAAAGGATTTATAAGATGAACTCATCCATCAAATTGCTGATCATTGTCAGGGAACCCACCACAAGAGCTATTTCTGATTACACTCAGGTGCTGGAGGGGAAGGAAAGAAAGAATAAAACCTACTACAAATTTGAGAAGCTGGCTATTGACCCTAATACCTGCGAAGTGAACACAAAGTATAAGGCAGTGAGAACCAGCATCTACACAAAACACCTGGAGAGATGGTTAAAATACTTTCCAATCGAGCAGTTTCACATTGTAGATGGAGATCGGCTCATTACAGAACCACTGCCAGAACTCCAGTTGGTGGAGAAGTTCCTAAATCTTCCTCCAAGGATAAGTCAGTACAATTTATACTTCAACGCCACCAGAGGGTTTTACTGCTTGCGATTTAACATTGTCTTTAACAAGTGCCTGGCGGGTAGCAAGGGACGCATTCATCCAGAGGTAGATTCCTCTGTTGTTACCAAATTGCGCAAATTCTTTCACCCTTTTAATCAAAAATTTTACCAGATCACTGGGAGGACATTTAACTGGCCCTAAACTAAATTTCATACAACACTATGTGTTGCACCTGGAGACAAGCAGCAATGTCTCTTCTAGAGTAAAAAATATGCACTTTTCATAGACACAACTATCAGATTAACTTTTTTCATGCATACTTGTACATATGCAGTGTGTGACCAAATATAAGACGGGATCAATTTTTCTACAGAGTAGTAACTAACACAAGTTTACTCTCTACATATTTGCATCATTTTAAGCTATATAAATAAAAGGCAAGGTAGTATTTAGAGGAATAAATTCAGATGCTGTGCAAAAGTATACTGTCAGTGTTCCTCTTGCTCAATAAAAGTTATTGACACATTTATAGACCCAGACAGAATGTTAGTTTAGAACATGCAAGTTCGCCTTGGAATTGTGTGTAGCTGGGAGGGCATACTGGAAAGTATATTATTTCAGGACATATTAATTATGCACATTGCTAAAGGAATACTGACACTTTAAATACAATGCTGAATTGTTACAGTAAAACTGGATAATAATATTTTCTTATTATTTGAAAAGAATATCATATCTCGTACCAACAACATTGGTTCAAAGTTCCTGTGGTGAGTTTGCACTATTGTTTTATTGTATGGACCATAGAGTCACTTGTAGCATGTCAATCATGTGTCCAAAAAAATCAAATAATTTTTTCTTCTATGCTTGTGTGTCAACAAAGAGAAGCTTCATGTATATAGTGTATATTGTTTGTAAATACTGGTTTCACACTAAGTAATTCTATTTTGTAAACTGAATATGGCTATTTAATTTATTGTGAAAATTAAATTTATTGTGGTATTTAAAAAAGGAATGGATTAAAATTACTATATGTGCAACTATTTTCCACCTTCTCCTGTTTGATGTATATTGGTGTGATTCCAGAGGCAAAAGTGTGTGTGTGTGTGTGCTCGTGTGTGAGAGAGAGAGACTGAGACTTGCACTTGTAAGTCTGGTTTCTGGACAGTTGAGAAAACTGATATGAGTTAAAGTTGAGTTTATTAAAAAACTCAACCATCTGGAAATCTGGTGTAATACACACCTCAAAGAATATTATTGCTGTTCAGTTCCAATGCTTTGCAATAATTAATTCAGTTTCAGTTGCCCAGGGTGAAAGATGTCTATAACCAGGTATTACAGAAGAGCAAAGCAGTCATTAAAAAATGAAATAACAGAGAGACAAAAAGGCTTAGAAGAAATCAAAGAAAATATTTGTGATAATTCCTTCTTTTAAGTGAAAATATATGTCAGATTACAAACAAACAAACCATAGAGCTGCTATCTCTGACATAAACCTTTAGCACAAGTGTTCATTCAGCAAATAAATGAAAATTAGTTCTGAATTGGGTATCTTCATGTGATATATATATATAGTACTATATATATATATAGTACTACTCTGAAGGATTTATAAGAAAAACAAAGGTAATTAAAATGGTCTTTTTAAAAAGAGAGCCTTTTAGTACCATTGTGTGAAAAATGTATATGGACAGCTATTTTGGAAGGTAACCAGAGAATTCAAATCTTCTGAGTTATGGTAGTGGTATATTTGGTAGCTCATAATAAGCTACAGTTTTCCCCATGGGCTGTTTATCTTGCTCAGTGATTTGAATGAATCAGTTTTCTAAACAAGTGATTTTTAAGTCGCCTGTGAGAGATTGCTGTCTCACCATACCTTTAATCATATGTGCTAGTGTTGTACACAATACACACTTTCTTCCTGAGGTGATTATGCAGTCTCCTGAGAAGGCAACATGTTAGAGTATGGCAGCAAAGTTCAAACAGCAAAAGCACTCAATGTTTTATCTAATGAACTCTCTCTCTCACCCAGGTACTGAAGCATAATTAGGGGCATAGCAACAATCCAAGAGATTAGATACACAATACTCTATCCATTTTAAAATGTACAGGGCCTTTTTAAAAGTGCAAGCAGGTCCAAGAAGGCCTCATCTGACCGCTGCTCATTGGCTGGCGTAGTCAGCAGGCAGGTTTGTTGTTTCCCTGATGCACAAGGCAAAGAGAAGAGAAGCATCCATCTCTGACTCGAAGTTACTGCTCCTCTGGAGGAGTGGAATGGTTATATAACTGAAGCAGCTGTGTCACACCCAAACTAGTCCTACTAGCCTCCTCTGAACAGGAATTAGACTTTTTAAATACAGAGCATTTTTTGCAACTGCATTGCCCAGGAAGCTCACAGACAGTCTTGGCTACTTACCATGGGCTATTAAGACACTTACTTTCACTGGGTTTTGGATCAGAATGCTTATTTACAAATCTAGACCAAGTTCTTAGGCAAAGCTAAGCATGCATGGATGAGGGTTGTGATGTCCAAAGGAGTCTGAAATAGTAGGGCACCGAAAGCCCAAATGTGAATAATAACACAACTGTATTGTTGACATTGGCTGGTTAAAAGTAAATCAGCAGAACTTGTTCTTTAAAAAAAAATCCCTAACCCCAACTCCTACTTTAATTGAAGATTGTGCTGAAATATTCATAACTGGTGTGAACAGCTCTGACCTTATGGTATTTACCTCTTCAGGAGCAATGTATGAATAATTCATTTTGGCCACTTCGATCGGTTCCCAAAGTTCTGGGTGAATCATCTCTATTCAAATTGATCATGAGTGCTCCACCTAGAAAGAGCACTTTTTGTTTTAGTTTATGATTGTAACGTGATGTACAGCTAAAGGAAGCTGCGGCTTCTCACTGCATTCTAGTCTCCTATTAATATTGGAGAGTTTGTATTTGCTAAAATGCAATTCAGATTAAAACTAGGGCTGTTGAATAATTTTCATTAACTCACACGATTAACTCAAAACATTAATTGTGATTAATCGCACAGCTAAATAATAGGATATCAGTTGAAATTTAGTAAGTATTTTGGATGTTTTTCTACATTTTCAGATGTGTTGATTTTTATTAGAACACAGAATACAAAAATATTATATTTATTGCAAATAATTTGCACTGTAAAATGATAAACAAAAGAAATAGTGTTTTTTAAATTTACCTCATAGTGCAATCTCTTTTTTGTGTAAAGGTAACTTACAAATTTTTTTTTTTTTGTAAATAGTTGCACTCAAAATCAAAATAATATACAACTGTAGAGCCTACAAATCCACTCAATCCCACTTCTGGTTCAGCCAATCACTAAGACAAGTTTGCTTACATTTACAAGAGATAATGCTGCCTACTTCTCATGCACAACGTCACGTGAAAGTGAGAATAGGTGTTTGCATGGCACTTTTGTAGTTGGTATTGCAAGGTATTTATGTGCCAGATATGCTAAACATTCATATATCTTTTCATGCTTCGGCCACCATTCCAGAGGATGTGCTTCCATGCTGATAATGCTCATTTAAAAATAATACATTCATTAAATTTGTGACTAAAATCCTTGGGGGGAGATTTGTATGTCTCCTGTTCTGTTTTATCCACATTCTGCCATATATTTAATGTAATTGCAATCTTGTATGATGAACCAGTGCATGTTCATTTTAAGAATGCTTTCACAGCAGATTTGATGGCATGCAAAGATGGTACCAATGAGAGATTTCGAAAAATAGGTACAGCACTCAACCCACAGTTTAAAAACTAAAGTGCCATCCAAAATCTGAGATGACTCAGATGTGGAAACTACAGAACCCAACCCATCAATAAAAAAAAAAAATCAACCTGTGGGTAACATCTGACTCAGATGATGAAAATGAACATGTGTCAATCCACTCTGTTTTGGATTATTATTGAGCAGAACATGTCATCAGAATGGATGCGTGTTCTCTGG
>CM057847.1:108252497-108263127 GCA_030068395.1 Apalone spinifera
ATGTTTTCAGAGAACTATCCACTATGACTCCAAGATCTCTCTTGAGTAGTTGTACCTAAATTAGTCCCTATCATATTGTATATACAGGTGGGATTCTTTTTTCCAATGTGCATTACTTTACATTCATCAACAGTAAATTTC
Source organism: Apalone spinifera (assembly GCA_030068395.1). Lineage (NCBI taxonomy): Eukaryota > Metazoa > Chordata > Testudines > Trionychidae > Apalone > Apalone spinifera. The sequence continues at coordinate 108,252,639 of CM057847.1, forward strand.
ATTTGCCATTTTGTTGCCTAATCACTTAGCCTGGTGAGATCTTTTTGAAGCTCTTCACAGTCTGGTTTGGTCTTAACTATCTTGAGCAGTTTAGTATCAGTTTTGCCACATCACTGTTTACCCCTTTCTCTAGATCATTTATAAATAAGTTGAATAGAATTGATCCCAGGACAGACCCTTGGGGAACCCCACTAGTTACCTCTCTCCACTCTGAAAACTTACCATTTATTCCTACCCTTTAGGAACCAATCGACTGCATAGCAGAACATGGCTGAGGCCAAGATACATTCTTGCTTCAAACCAAATTGAGTATGAAACCTGTCAGACCTGTGGGTCTATAGCCCAGTAGGGCTTTGGGAAGGGCTCCTCTCCCTCTGGGTCCGTGGGCAGCCACTCTGCCCCACTACACATCCACTTGTGGGGAATCAGCTATGCTGGGTTTTGGCCTTATATCCATCCCCAGGCACAAGCAGTGGGCCCAGGCCATTGTTCAGGGTGGAGCAGCAATAAACAAACAGTTCTGAGGTTAAACAGGATGAAGTTTAATTAGGACAAATGCAAAGTACTACACTTAAGAAGGAACAATGAGTTTCATGCATACAGAATGGGAAGTGATTGTGTAGGAAGGAGTACTGCAGAAAGGGATTTAGGACTCATAGTGGAGCCCAAGTTAAATGTCAACAGTGTGACAGGGTTTCAAAAAAAGCAAACATGATTCTGGAATGCATTATCAGGAGTATTGTGAGCAAGACACAAGAAGTCATTCTTTCATTCTACTCTGTGCCGATTAGGCCCCAGTTAGAGTATTGTGTCCAGTTATGGGCATGAAATTTCAAGAAAAATGTGGAGAAATTGGAGAAGGTCCAGAGAAGAGCAACAAAAATGATTAAAGGTCTTGAAAACATGAGCTATGAGAGAAGGCTGAAAGAATTGGGTTTGTTTAGTTTAGAAAAGAGAAAACTGAGAGGGGACAAGATAGCAGTTTTCAGGTATCTAAAAGGGTGTCACAGGGAGGAGGGAGGAAATTGTTCTCCTTGGCCTTTGATGATAGGACAAGAGGCAATGGGCTTAAATTGCAGCAAAGGAGGTTTAGGTTGGACATTAGAAAAATCTTCCTAGCTGTCAAGGTGGTTAAACACAGGAATAAATTGCCTAGGGAGGTTGTGGAATCTCCATCATTGGAGCTATTTGAGAGCAGGTTAAACTGGCATCTATCAGGGAAGATCTAAACGATGCTTGGTTCTGCCGTGAGGGCAGGGGACTGGACACAATGAGCTCTCAAAGTCCTTCCACTTCTGTGATTCTATGATTCTCAGGGCCAGGCTTTGGCGGGGCAGCAACCCAAACAGTTCTTAGGCCTAGCAAAAACCAAAGTCGCAAGTTCAAATTGCAGCAAGCTCAGGCAGGGGTTTGACAAATGCAGGCTGTTGTTTGGGAACAGCCGTGGGGAGAGACTGCCACACAGGAGTGAGGTGGCAGGGGGGACGCAGGCCCACTCACTCCACTGCATCCCAGCCCCGGGCCCTAACAGCAGAGAAATAGTCTGCTGCTGGGTCAGTGGGGAACCTGACCGCAACATGTTGACCTTGGCTCTGGCTCAGCCAAACTACTGGCAGCTATCCTTGAGCTGCTTCCATTCTTTCCTTCAGCTCATATCTGGCTCCAGTGCAGGTCTGTTGTATTTTTCAGGGCTGGAACCTCTGGCCAGGTACGCAGTTACTCCAGGCCATATTCCAACTGTGGGTCTGGTGGTCCAGGCCAGTCCTCACCTTCCCTCAAGTCCAGCTCCCCACTTGGGAGTACAGGGGAGGCCTCTGGTTCCCCTGGTGGCTGGGAGCTGACTAGCCTTTCAGGCTGGCCTTTTATAGTCCTACCTCCGCCCCCCTGCCTTCTGGTCAGGTGATATGCTGGGGCTGGATGCTCCTCCCCCTCTGAGTCAGTAGGCAGCCATTCTGCCCCACTACAGGGTCCCCCACTGCCTTCAAGTCTTCATGTAGCTCTTGATTTAACCTTAAGAGTGTGTTGGAAACACCAGCATGCTTAGGACCTTCTACAAGACAACTCTACTGACAGAATTGAAGGCTGTCTTTAGATTTATGTATGCTGCTATCAAAGACTGATTACATTCACTACTGGTCTCAGATAAAAGACATAGCAAGAATAGCGACCACTGTAGATTGCCTGTCAACAGAGACCAACTGCTCTGGGTGGTGGCATTTCCCAAAGAGGTTAGAGTCAGGTGAGTAAGACATGTGTGAAGACCTTCCCAGGGACAAATAGTGGAATTATTATTGTCCAATAGCCTTAAGCTACTACACTTTGTATGTGGTCCTTTTGTAGAGCAGGATAACAATGTCTTCCTTCCACTCTGCTTGTAGTTCCCAGTATTTCAAAGCAGCTACACAAAAGGAGAGCAGATGTGCAGAATCATCTATGAAGTCCATGTAGTCCTAGGAAAGAAGCTTTTGACTATAAGGTTTGGCACACATCAAGATTGTGGGCGTGGGCTAGGGCTATGGCTGGGGCTGGGGCTAGAGCAGTGTTAAACTGTGAGATAAGAATGAGATCACAGGTTACAGAGGCTGAAGACAACTTCTTCTGCTTGGGCAAGAACAGAGTTGCCTGCCCTGACCTGAGATTCTCCCAAAAGATAGTTGCTTGAGTGAAGCATGTGCCCACCTCTATTTAAGGAATCATGCTAAGAAAATGCCTTGATGTCATGTCACCAATTACTTCTCCAAATGGGAAATTGACTCACAAGGTGCTGAAATCTATTTCCACTTGAAAAAGCATGACAATCCTTTAAGACAGATTGATCTCTGCTATAACATTTCTCCAGTAGCAGAACTCATAGATGTCAATTATTATTATAGGTTGAACCTTTCTAGTTCAGCACCTTGGTGACCTAACTAGTACTGGACCAGAGAATTTACTAAACCACGGGAGGCCAATGTTGTCTAGCAGCATTACCAACACTTCCACTGCTTACTGGGCTCAAAGAAGACATTTAAGGGAAAATCAGAACTAAATAATAGAACAGAACACTGAGAACCAGGACTGGTGGTTGTAAACAAACTTTATAGGACCATAGGTAATTTGGCCACACCCATAATAAATGGTCATCCAGCTAATTAAAATCATACCAGACCACAGATGTTGCTTGACCAGAGAGTGCCAAACTAGAGAGGTTCAAGCTGTAGAGTAGACAAACGTAAAAATGTTTCTTTAAGTGAAGGGAAAAAAAGAGAGAAAGAGAAACTCTCTCTAATACTAAAAGACAAAAGATGTGCCAACATACTAAGAACAGTGACATTTGGGAGATACGAACTTACTATTTGAAACTTTAAAAACCTGTAGCTCAGGATGCAGTGACATATTTTATAATGTGGGCTTATTCTTATATTTAAAATGTATGTAAGGCTTTGATGAGTTGCATCCAGTGCTAAAGAAAATCCAGCAGCAATTAAAAAAGAGTAAAATAATTTATTTGTCACAAAACCATAAAGATCTTCAGCAATTTAAATTCATTAAATCTTTATTTTCCTAGGATAGTAGCAAGGAACTCATGCTGGATTAATTGAGATTCTTGTTTATGTACTTAATTTAGATTGGAAAGAGTGGGTAACATGGATTCAAATAAATTCTACACTTGCAAAGAACACAGAATGACAGAGCCACTAGACATCAATAAGACAGTATGGAGATTTGGATTGCATATTATTTTGTGTATTTACTTAGAAGGCATATTTGGAAAAGCAGTGCATAAACTAAGGAAAGCTGGCTTGTTATATGCAAGCTAGAGGTTCTTCCAAGCAACTCTCTTATTCACTGGCATTTTTGAGAATATTCTTTTTCTGCATGTTTCTTTTTCAGTGGACTTACCCCTGGCACTTTTCTTTTACGGGAGCTCCCCCTCAAGGAATACAATGGAAAGTTAGCTTTATGGTAAAAAAACAGATTTCCAGTTTTGACTGGGAAAATCCCCATTTCTTTACTTAGAAATCTCAGATTTTCTGCAGGGCATTCACTCATTTTTGGCTGATTTCCAAACATATGCCATGTACAACTCAGAAGCTGGAAGCTATCCCTGTGTACCGAAACTTAGGCTGGAGAAGATTACTGAATTGATGTGAGTAGCTTTCTGCACATGAATGCAATTTTGCTTCAAGAATTTTAGAGTCAGAAGAAAAGTAATTATTGTATCATATCTGCCCCGATCTGCTCCAGCACACAGACTCCTCCTTTTGGGTCCAGTGCTGTCCTTTTTGCTTGAACAAAGCTCCCATTGACTTCAATGGGAATTTTGCCTAAATGAGAATCATAGGATTGGGCATCCTATCAGATATCTTCTGATACCTGCTCATTGACATTAGTTTTAGGCTAACATGCAGCCAAGTCATCTTTATCCCCCACCATTCTGTCAGAGAGTCTAGAACAACCCAAAAAGTGAATGGGTTTGGCTAAGAGAGGTGCTAGTTCAGTGAACTTATATCTTCCCTCCTTTAGTTAACATATTCTTTCTCCTCTGAGCAAGAAACTTTTGTAAAAGTTCTTCCAAGACTGTGGAAGGAATTCTCACAGGATTTAAGGCCATCACAAACCTCACCATTTTCTGCTTCAAGTGCAAGACATGTGTTTTTGGCCGGCCTTCTCTCACACAAACACACAGCTGTTGGTACATTTGGGGGAAAAAAGAGAAAATAACACCATTGTTAACATAGGAGGTGGGTATCATAGGGACAGGAAGGCTCTGTCTTCCCAAACAGCTTGACATGTCACCACACATGCTCCACTCTCAAGCTCCCCACCTGCCTGCTGCTCCCTTTTGCGCCAGGGGCAAAGGCAGCCAGGCTACTGAGGGCTGCACACCAAAACACACCAGATCATCCATTCTTCCAGCACTGGGGCAGTGCTGCTCGCCTGGTGCTCCAGCCATGCTGCCTACCTTCCCGCCTACTAAAATAAAACTCTAAAGGGGACACAGAGTTCTCTCCTAGGTAAAAGATGAGAGAAAGAACTGTGATACAAAATTCTCCATGACGTGTAAAGATGCCACACCTCCAGTACTATGTAGGTATAGCCTTTGGTTTCCATGGACACATTTCCTGATGAGGGAGAGAACAAAGCAGCCCAGGACAGGGCAGGCACAGATTGCAGTGATACAGAGTAGCGGGAAGTTTTGGTATTTTAGTCTGTACATAATTGCTGTTCATAATAATGGGTTTATTTTGAAACAGGTCTCCTCTTTAGAAGATACTAGCAGAACAAGCCACACGTGACAGATGCTAGTAGTGCCTAATGCACTACTGGAAGTCATCCAGATACTATGATAATGAGGAGAGAAGACAGAACTGGCAATAGATATAAGCAAATGCTTAGGTTCCTGAGCAACTCTCAGAGGGGAGGCATGCACTTTTTATTATGTGTTGGGAGGGGGAAATATTTCTGCTTAGTGCCCCCAGTGGGCTAGCACTCTCACTGTGAGTCCGTAAGAGCCTATACCGAATAAAATAGACAGTGTGACACCCCACTCATAAGCAGCCATTAATGTGGGCATCACCAGGCAATACACCAGGATCATCAGAGACATGGTGAAGGGAAATGAGCTACCTGATCTTTTTAGGGCCTCCAGAATCCCAACCTGACTCTCTTATGCCTACCTGACTATCTTCCGGATTGGTAGTTACCCTTTAAAGGAATAGAAGGTCTCCCTCTCATTTAGGATTTCATCCCACCTGCTCCAGTGCTTGAGTTCTGTATCTACAGTGATTTGCACAAAAAAAGTCACACCGTTATAACTTAAAGTATGAATTTAAACCTTTAGCAGTAAACCACTGCAAGCCCCTGTGTAAACACTTATTTACATACAAGAGTATCTTTTCCTTGGTTTAGTTTCAGTCAGTTGGGAACTGATTTAAGCTAAACCCAAATAAGCTATTCTTAAACTGACGTAAGAATGTCCACTGAAATTTAGTTAAACTAGTGCAATTGTTTTGTGTAGACAAGGACTCAGTGTGCTTTGTTACTACAATACTGTACTTATAAAGATAATCCACTCTGCAGAAATTCTAGCATCTCACATGGGGAAGTACAGCACCGGTGCAGGCGCAGTAACTTAAATATGATATTGTAGTGTGGCTACTCCTACCTGAGGTAGGCCAACCCAGATCTGAGTTCAGTATGAAGTGAAGATATACCCTAAGGGCCAAATTCATCTTTATTTATATTGGGAAGCACTTTACTCTGCAGGAGACTTTTTATTATGTAAAGTCCTCCCTGGTGTAATGGTATCAAAATCTGGCCTTAATACAGTAGCATAGCCCGGACACACCAACATCTTTAAAACTTTTTTTTCTTTAACATTTGCAACATGAAAATTGATGTTTATTTTTCTTCCTTTCCCCCATTAGTAAAGTTTTAAGTAGAAGCTTTCTCCTGTCTCAGCTGTAGGTTTAGTTCCTAGAGATAGCTAATCTACAGAATTCTCAAACACTTTTGTTTCATTATCTTGAAACATTGCTGCCAACATTGACTCATTGCTGATTGCCTCAATTTACAATGCAATGACTAAGTCAATGTAAATATGTAATACTGATCTCATTTGGAGTTCCTATTCATGAGTAGGTGGATCATGGTATGTACCCTGCACACTATAATTCAATTAGCTTTGTGGTTAGGAGGGTGGTTTTGTTATCATGGACTGTTTAGAAAAGAAAGAAGGAACACGGTGTGTACATCTGCCACAACTGCACTTTTGACTTGTCTTTGTAATTACAGTGAGGATTTTGGAAGAATATGTGCTGTGAGGGGTCGCCTGAGTGGTTATTTAAAGCTTTCATCTCTTTCCAGATTTTTCCTGTGGAGGGATGGATGAATTCTGCTGAATCCACCCATGGGACCAGAGGGATTTTCCAGATGATTCTCAGGTTACCATTATGCTGGAGATCATAAGGAAAACTGTTTTGCAACTTGACTTCAGTGGGAGTTATGCAAATAGCACATAGGAATTTGGGGTGCAGGCTCAAACTCACTGCAAGAAAAAAGGGACAGAGAACTTTTTTTTTTAGACTTATGTTTGCGAATCTGTTCTAGAAACAGGATAATCTATTCTGTAAAAACAATTCATAATCTTTTCTCTAACATCCCAAAAGCCGCTGGTGGTGTCTTGTAGACTAAGAAAACAACAGAGAGACACTCTTCAGACAATAGCAAAGCTTATTTTAACTACAGACCATATGTTCAGATAGCACCTATTTTTCCTTACTGGTAACTAAACTACTGACATCTCTTTGATTTGTTGAATAAATAGATTAATTAATCTAAGTGGGACTCGTTATGCATCCCTATTATCCTCCACTCTGTGCACAAAAAAGAGCAATCACTACATGCATTTCAATTAAATTTTGTCAGTAAAATATGCTTGTTTGATATTGTAGGCATTTGCATTTTATATACTTCAATTACTATCTGCTAATGTTAATTTAATCATTCAATAAATAACACTGAAGAGAGCAAACATTCATGAACACTGGAGAAATTTTTAATACAATGAATAATTTTTGTTCTGTTTTCTGAAGGCTTCAAGTGCATCCAGTAATAAAGAGGATAATCAATTAAAGTTAGCGAACTATAAAGAAAGTTGTTATGGCTCTGGCATGGTTCATGAACAAGGGGATTGTAAATACTCAAAGAACATATTTTCCTATACTACAGGATAAAGTACAAATAATTATTTATGGACAGAGGGAGCAAGATGGGGACTGTGCAAGGTGCACAAGTCCAGGAGAAGCTCCTTCAAGTCTTGTACCCCAAGCAGGTATAATGCTTCCTGTGGTGCAAGAGGAGTATGGCCACATCTTTGAAAAGGCTGCAGCATTTAGACTCAATTCAGAAAAGCATTCATATTAAAGAAACCACATAAGAACATGCATAGCTAAGTTACCTGGTTGGGGCATATCCAGGGGTCCTGTGGGGGTGTGTCTTGAGTCTGGTACTATTCGGTATTTTTATTTAATTGAGTTAAGAGTATGCTTATAAAATTTCCAGATGATACTAAGCTGGGAGGGTTGCAAGTATTTTTGAGGAAAGGATTAGCATTCAAAAAGACCTTGACAAATTGAAGAATTAGTCTGAAATCAACAAGATGAAATTCAATAAAGACAAGTGCAAATGAGAAAATAGGAAGGAAAAGTATATGTGCAATTACAAAATGAGAAACAACTAGCTACAGGGTAGTGCAGTTGAAAAGGATCCGGGGCTTATAGTGGATCACAAACTAAATATGAGCCTACAATGTGATTCAGTTAGGAACAAGCTAATATCATGTTGGGAGGCATTTTCAGAAGCATAGTATGTAAGACATGGTGGGTAATTGTTCCACTCTAGTTGGTACTGGTGAGGCCTCAGTTGGAATTCTGTGCCCCACATTTTAAGCAAAGTGTTGGACAAACTGGAAAGAATCCAGAGGAGAGAAACAAAAATGATTAAATGTTCAAAAAACGTGGCCTATAAGAAAAGGTTAAAAAACCTGAGCATGTTTAGTCTTGAGAAAAGAAGCGTTGTGGCAGCATTGGCGGTTGGTGCAGCTGGGGCTGGGGAAGGCAGGCCCCCAGCCCCACCTACAGCCCCGCTCTCTCTGCTAAGGCCCTGCCCCTCATAGGGAGGGAAAGAAGCATAGCTGCATGCTGAGTGCGCAACACTGCCCCCCCAAAGGTAGGAGGCAGGTCAGTGCACCGAGTGCTCCCCAGCCTCCCCGGAGCATCGGAGAGAAGAAGAGGGGGGAGTGAGCACCAGGGGAGGAGAGGAGTTTGCATGGTTCCAGCCTCCCCAGCCAGGAGCGCAGGGAAGGTGGGTGCTGGTGGCAGCAACACTCCGCCCCCCAGAACGCGTACAGCAGGCATTTTGGGGCATTTTGGGGGTGGAGTGTGAGCATGGCCATGCTTGGCGGTTTGGGAAGGCAAAGCCTTTCCCTGCCTAACATACCGGATGCCTTCAGTATATGATAACAGGCTTCAAATGTGTTAAGGGCTACAGGGTTAGCCCCCTAGCCCAAATGGTGCCCCAGACGAGGAGTGTCTTCAGCACTGCCCCAATCCAATCTATTTGTTAAACTTTTGAATACTTTATTTGTATTGCATTTACAGCTCATTTCATGACCTTGATGCATAATTATCATGCATGATTTACCCCTATCATATAAAATGATAAATTTGCACGCTAGGAACTGTAAATCTGTATTTATTAATGCCATGTATAAGCAAATAAACTTTGTTTCCTCTGAGCTTATAAAATTGTTAATTTAATTTAATTTAATTTAATTCACAGTAAGTGAAATGTATTGATATCAAGAAATGGAACCTTGCACCAACATTGGATGGATCAGTATCAAATAGCATTGCAGTAAGTGACAGCCTTAGAATGTTAACCTTAGTCCTTTAGTTCAAAAGATTACTTTTCTTGCATTTGTCCTCACAAAGAATAGCTTCAGAGAAATCCAATGGCCTACCAATGACATTTTCAAGTGATAAAATAGCAAGCGATTTTAGGCTCTTATTAGCTATCATCGATCGAAGATATGTTTTAATGAGTCTGAGATTGAAAATCTGTGCTTACCACTTGTTAATGTGATGGGCAGTGCAAGCAGAACCCTCAAAGCTATTCACACATTAGAAAACGTGTTCTTCAGCTCTGCATCATGAATGAATTTGAAGACCTTGGAGTGAAGAGAGGTTCCTATGTGATAAAATGTGATGGATGTTATCCCATTTGACAGAGGTCTTTATCATGGATGTCAAAATGTTCAACATGTGTCAGCATCTGAGGAAGGTCTGTACAATTGTTCAAGAGAGTTTTCCTGCCCACTGGCAGCTTACTAAGATAATACAAAATCCCCCAGGTCTTTTCATTATGCTTCATTTGTCCAAACCTTTCTTCGATGGTACAACCCACTTCTTCAGATGAATGTAGTATTAGTCCAGTTCCAAAATAAATAGGAGATGGGGGGGAGAAAGAAGGGGGAAAATAGTGAATTAGAAAGTTCATGATACATGAAGCTAATAGAGAAAGTGCAAATTGTTCTTAAGTACCCAGGCTACATCTACACTGGCATGATTTTGCACAAATACTTTTAACGGAAGAGCTTTTCCGTTAAAAGTATTTGCGCAAGAGAGCGTCTATACTGGCATGTGCCTTTGCGTAAAAGATTTGCTTTTGCGCAAAAGCATCCATACCAGTGTAGACGCTCTCTTGCGCAAGAAAGCTCCGATGGCCATTTTAGCCATCGGGCTTTCTTGTGCAATAAATTAACGTTACTGTCTACACTGGCCTCTTGCACCAGAATACTTGCGCAAGAGGGCTTATCCCTGAGCGAGAGCATCAGAGTATTTGTGCAAGAAGCACTGATTTTGTACATTACAACGTTGTAGGGATAACATATTATTAAAAATGATTCTCCAAGTGGAAGTGACTCCCCATAATTTGTTCCCCATAA
>CM057847.1:108266760-108288117 GCA_030068395.1 Apalone spinifera
CCAGCGTTTCAGCGTTACAGAGTCACAGACATTGGGCTACTATATATATGATGCTACAACTTACTGTAGTCTTAGGTTCCATTATGCATTCCTTACTCAGTCCTCAATAGGACAAAATTCATAATGGAACTGAATAGAGTGGCAAGATTTGTCCCAGAATGCTTTGGGTAATTACTGTAGAATCCTGTGGGGTTCATAGTGGTTGCTCCAGTACTTAGTGTGATGACAGAAGAGAATCAGGACCTATTCACCACCATTACACCAATTTAATGCTGCTGCGATTACATTCATGACAAAGTGATGCTGGCATTGATCTGGAGTGATGTTGTGGCAAATCAGATCCTCTGCCTTTATTTTGCTAAAAACTTGGGCCTGGTTCTTTTCTTGCTAAAATCAGATGCAGTTTCATAGGAGTTAATCTGGTGCAAAACAGGTATACAGAAAAAAATCAGGCTCTTGGTCTGTATTATTGGGCCTTTTCATTTAATGCAAAATTCAGCTTCCAGTTACACTAGGCAAAATACAGAGTAACTCCCTTGATGCCAATTAAATTAATACTGATTTAGACTGGTGTACTTGGGATCAGAATTTGGTGCTTTAGTAATCTGACCACTTTTTTTGATGACACCATTTTCCCCATGCCACCATCTAACAAAATCATAGGACATGTATTTATTTATAATACATTGTAAGGTAGTTTCCTAATTGGACCAATAATACATTCTCTGAACTTTTTATTACCATGCTTACAAATGCCTAAAACAAACACTGAAGCTTTAAAACAATCAACTTTGCCAGCTGTTTCATTTGCCTCACTGCCTCTGGCATTGTTCCAAAGTCTACAACAGACTTAATTCAGTTCAAATTGCTTCACTCCCCTGTATTCCAAAAGGACAGTTGGAAAAGGGAACATCTCAGAAGAGGGCTTACTGGATTGGAAGAAAGGTTTGTGATATACAAAAAGGTGCTGTCTTTCCAGGAAAGGACTGTTACAGAAGTCTCATAGAAAGTAAAGTTTTAGAGTCAAATTTGACATCAAGGGCAGTAAAGAGAATAAAAAAGAATGGAGTAGTTTTTCTTCCTCCAGATGAGAAGGAAGGCAAGAGAACTTTTAGGACTTTCTTCTTAAAATGGCTTTCAGAAGCCCTAAAAATATGTAGCCTTGCATCCATGACATTCCACTTTCAGAGGCACGAGAACTATATCGTTGTACCTTTTTGCCTAATTATAGCCCCAAAGCAGAAAAAAAAAGTTTATGTTTTTATGTGCAAGGCTGGAAACAAATAAATATTATGGCTCAGCTGTTCCACAGACAACAGGAGTTAGAAGACGATAAACCAAGGATCCTTGTTTGTATTTTGTTCTGTTAGAGCCAAATCCTAAACTCTACTCTGCTGTATACATTGGTTCCGCAGTGATCATGTAAGTCAGTAATTATGTGTGCTTACATTGGAAACAGAGAGGCTGAATAGAGGAGTTCTATATATCCTTATTTAATGGGAGGGTGGAGCTGTATGGGAACACCCCACACTGCAAAGTGTGGGAGAAAAGGGCACTTTGGAGCATGGCCAATGGCTCTGAGCATACAATCTCACTAACCTTCTAAATGTTATAGTCTCACAATGTTACATGTTTTATTTGAAGCCCCAGTTCCTGGAGAGAACTATGAGAATAAGTGAGAAGCTCAGATTTCATTTTTTAATAAAAGTAAATTTCTAGTCCTCATGGTGGCAGAGAAAAGTTTGAAATTTAACCATCCTAAAGACCAAAAAAAAAAGATGATAAATTAAAATTACCCAGTATTTATTGTTTTTTTACATCTCATTTTTAAGCCAGTCTCATGGTGTTTTGAGGACCTTGTTCATTTGTAATGTTTAGTGTTAGCAATGTGTGTGCATTCAGATTCTCTTGTGCTCCCTGGTGGGGGAATTGAACCAGAAGAACAAATTTTATTATATGCACATCTGCTGAGAGTAGCATCTCACTTGGATGGAATTTAAAGGACTATCACCACCTTTCTTTTGTCCAATCTCACCTCTTGGCAAGAGAAAGATCTAACCAAATAGATACTTTACAAACTAACACACATTCATGCATGCTACTTTTGTTCTAGTTGCCCACATCTACCAACTATTACAACAGCTTTTATTCACTCAGGCTATGTCTACACTGTAAGGAAAAGTTGGATAAAGATATGCAAATTGCAAACTGCAATTTGAGTATCTTTTTCTGCTTTTTTTCCGAAAGAGACTTTTCCAAAATTTGGCCCATCTACACGGAACCAAATTTAGGAAAAAACTTCTCTTTCAGAACATTCCTTATTCCTCTCACTGAGAGGAATAGAGGGATGTCGAAAGAACACGTCTGCTTTTTTGGAAACTGTTCCAAAAAAGCAGACGCATTCCTTGGATGCAGCAGATCTTTTCCGGGGTATCTCTGGTATCCCGGAAAACTCTGCAGTCTAGACACAGCCTCAATGACAAATTCTCCAGGTTTTATGAAAACAAAACTCCCAGGGCAAAATTCCGCATTAATTCATACCCAGGCAACCTCATTGAAGTCTCTGGAGTAGCAGAGATACAGCTGAACCTCACTCCTGTTGAAGGAAGAAGAAACACAGAATTTATTAAGAATTCTTTCTTGGAAACTAGTTTGCCCCTCCTGTTCTCAGCAGAAGCCAGGGATTCCAACCAATTAACTTGCAGATTCTCTCAGGATTCACAAAAGCCATCTACAGATATACATTTTCCTCTGTTCTACCATGTCAATTGCAGGAACTGATTAGTGCTTCCCTGACATGTAGCTTACCCCAGTACCTGCCCTCTCACCACCAAGGCCTTGTCTACACTAACAAGTCATGCTGCTAACAAGAACATCATTCTGAGGAGTCTTTATGACTAATATGATGACAAATATGACTTAACACTTAGTTTATTTATTATTGTATTGGATCATAATTTAACCATGATCTGTTCTAGAGCAAGTGAAGTGTAATTTGTGCCCACTATTTTATGCCCTTTACACGCCAGACCAGTAAGCCAGACTCTTAATGTAAATTAGAATAGTCTAATTAGCCTAAGTGTCTTATTCTTGGTTGCATCCAACATAATGTTATTTTCCAGTATGGACAAGCCCCAAGAGGGGGTATACACTGCAGATGGGAAACTTTATTTCCCCCATGGGTTTGTGACAGCTTGTCATTTTGTACAATTGTGTGATGCTGCAATGTTCTGGAGTCTCCCAGAATGGTTTCTAAAGGATTGGGAAATGGAGGGTCAGGAATGAGACACCATGATGTTCACACAGAAACTTCTTCTTCAGGTGCAGCATTATCTTTGTGTGTAGACCTGAAGGGGTGTATGGGACCCTGAGTAAAGATTGCACTTATTGAGCTCCATGAGTAGTTTCAACCAGTTAACATGCTGAATGTCGTCTTTATGTTCTGTACTTAAGAAGGTGAATCAGCTAATAGTCTCTGTTCCTCTGACACTTCTGAAGTGTTTCTGCTTTGTGTTTTGTCAGGAAGAGATGTAAACAGTGTTCTTCCAGTAGTCCAGAATACAGCCTACATACAAAAACAGGGCTTAAAACAAAACAAAAACAAGCAAACAAAAAAGCCCCATCCTGTTCATTATTTAAATTTTCATTGTCTCTATCCACTTGATGTAGAAAACATTCCACACAGAGAGACACTTCAAAGCTTAGAATAGATGCTTGAAATAAAACTGACCTTGTCTTTATGTACCAAATGAATGTGAAAGAAATAGAATTTTCTCTAAAAAGCCTTCCAGGAAAGGTGTTTTGATGTTTTTCCTCTCTTCTTTCACAAAAGGCAAAACAACATTCTGGTACAAGGCTCTGCCCATCTCCGTCAGCCATCAAAAAATTGGACAATGTAGAAAAATTGCACATTGTTTAGAAGGACACAGTTGTACCATTTGCTATACATAACTGCTAAATTAATTCTCTGTTATTTAAAACATTATAAGATAAAGTTAGCTGTTTGAAAATCTTTCTTTCCCTACAGTCTTTATTGTTAGCCAATTATCAAACAAATCCATTGATATTTCTCCCCCAGTTCTCTCGTAATTATGAGGCATGGCCAGAATTGTTCCATCAAGCATTGTCTTGTCTGGTTCAAAACTGTGTCCTTTTGTGTTGTGAAGTCAGAATATTACCACACTGCGATGCAGCATTGTCACACTATATACTAAGCTATCTACCTCAAATTCTGCTCTGACTAGCACAACATGACCTCTAAATAAGTGCAGAATTTGGCCTGATAGCTATGTATGGTGGAATAAAGATATGGTGGTTAAGCTGCCATCAAGAGTGTTTAGTAGCAAAGCTGAAAATAAATATGAGACAATTTCTGGTGTTTACAATTTAGGTCATAGGTGTGATGGGCTATTCATCCTACCCTTGCCCTGAAAGGGTTAATGAAGAGTAAGTATGGGGGGTGGGGGGGAGGGCAATTAACCCAGCTGGCCACTGCTGCGTGGAATCGGGTGGCTAAGTAATCTCCTGACTGAATCAGGAAACTTAGCTGCAGAGGAACAAGCTGGGATAGGTAATAAAACAGAAAATATCATATTGCCTCAATATTAATGGTATGTACACATCTTGAATATTGTGTGCAGATGTGGTCACCCCATTTTAAAAAAAAGATACATTGGAATTTGAACATGTTCAGAAAAAGGCAACAAAAATGATTAGGGGTAGTGAATGGTTTCCGTATGAGGGGAGATTAATAAGACTAGCATTTGTTCCTCTTGTGAAAGAGATGATTAAGGGGGGATAAGCTAAAGGTCAATAAAATCACAAATGAGATAGAGAAAGTAGATAAGGAAGTGTTATTTACTCCTTTTGATAACATAAGAACTAAGGGTTACCAATTGAAATTAAATAGCAGCAGGTTTAAAACAAACAAAAGGACACAACACACAGTCAATCTATGGAACTCTTTGCCAGAGGATGTGGTGAAGGTCAAGACTTAAGATTCTTGAGCTTCTAAATTTATAGTGGGAGCTGTTGTGATCCAAATATGCATGGCCATTAATTACCTTTTGCTAAGGATTGTCACTCTGGACAATGTGCTGGAGATAGGGAACCCCAACTGGCAAACTATCCACTAACTGTGATGGGGTAATAGGAATATATGTGCCATCTATTTTGGCACCAGAGCACCTTGCCAAAGAGTAAAGAAATGGATATTTTTCAGTGGTGTTGCAAGCAATGGTGGATCAGCAGGGCTGTTTTACTAATATCCATGTGGGATGACGTTGGCGAGTTCATGACATCTACCTCTTTAAGAAGGTGGGTCTGTTCAGAAAGCTTCAAGTGACAACCTTCTTTCCATAATGAAAATAACCATTTGTGACATTGAAATACTAATTATGGGAGACACAGGCTGTCCCTTACTCTCATGGCTAATGCACCCATTCAGCAGCTGTTGGGACAACAGCAAGGAGTGGTTCAACAATAGGCTCATCAGATGGAGAATTTTGGCCAACCGTGCTTTTGGCTATTTGAAGGGTTGCTGGCGCAGTTTACTCACTAGTTTAAAACTTAGTGAAAGCAAAGTCTTCCTTGTTATCACTGCCATTTGGGTGTCCTAGAATATATGTGAGGGGAAGGGAGCAAAGTTTCCACAGGAATGGGGCCTGGAGCCAGATAGGCTGTCTGCTAATCTTGAGCAGCAAGATACTAGAGCTATAAGAAGAACTCAGCTTGGAGCAGTGTATCTCAGGGAGGTCTTGAAATCCCATTTTAGTAATGACACACAGTAATGTGCGCTGCTTCTCTGTCTTTCCCATATTGTGTAGCTTGGTGTTTGTCTGCAGCACAACCTCTTTCTTGCCTCAGTTTCCCTGTCCCTCCTGTTTCTCTCCCCACCATTTTAAAGTAATAAAAATGTAACTCACAAGATATGATAACTACAGTCTGAGGGAAGCCATCTGAAGTCACTCAACTAGGGTGTACTGCAAGAAAAGAGATGGGCAATCCCCAAAGCTGGTGGTTTTTCCCATATACATCTTCACCAAGCCAGACCAAAACTGCTTCTGTATTACCTTATTGGTTAATCAGAAGTCAAAACAATGCAGTTCTCTTAAAGTTCCCAGCCTCAAACTTCCATGTAAACACCCCAAGTCAGATAAAGTTCTACCAATCCCAGAGAATCTGATACATTACCTTACAGGTCAATACATATATCAGACCTTATCCCAAATACATGCTTACAGCCAATTTTTATTAACTAAAATGTATTCAAGAAGAGAGGAGAGTATTGGTTAAAAGATCTGTATACATACAGACATGAGTTCAGTTCTTGAGGTTCAGATGCATAATAGTGATATAATTTTTAATTGCAAAAATCTTCTTTTAGAGTTTAGTCCATGATTATAGTTCAAAATCTAACATCATATTCAGGGTGTTTCCAGCCAATGATTGGGATCTCATCCCTTATGGCTTAGGTCTATCTGAGATCAACAGGATCAGGACCAAAGGGTCTTTATACATTGGCAGCAGCCTCTTGGCCTGGGGGAACACAATAGTCTTCTATTTCCCAAAAATCATGGTAATTAACATAAGGTAATTTATCCATTAAGCATTTTACCTTAAGCTTTAAAAAGACATCATGCCAATGACATTATTTCACCCAAAATTCATCCAAATGTTAATATTCCCTTTTGAGCTCTGCATCAACAATTATAGTGACACACAGGAACTGTCTGTTTACATGATTTGCATCCATAAGATATCACTAAACACCTATTACTAATATTGCCTCTAATTTCTAGCAATACAGGTTTGCAATTCAAATCTCTAGTCTAACTAGCCTTGAACGGCCTTCATAATCATTTACATACTTTTCTCACATGCCACTACATTAACTCTAGATCATTTGGCCTGGGATTTTTTAACCCTTTCTGGCCCTGTATCCTACGTGGCACATTTTTTTTTTGCCATTATAACACAGTGTTGTCACTGTCAACAATGGCTTTTATGGTCATATTATAATCAGATAATACTACACAATACATGGACTTTTATTACACAAACATACTGAAACTTAAAAAGCACAAATAGAATTTAAACTTAGTGGACACATGGTGTAATAAAATTGGGAGGGGAAAAGCACATTAATTTTGTTATAGATGCATGGTGGCTTTGCCTGTCACATATCATTGTCATTGTGGCTTTTATTCTTAGGACCCTCCCCTGGGGTTGAGTGGAAAGACATTGCATTTTTGCCCCTCTGAAACATTTGGGAGAAGGGAAGGGGGGAATACGGTGATGTTGGGATGCTATTCTGCAAGGGCTGCAGAGGGAGTCAGGCCTCAAGGTGTTTCTCCTGAAGGTCAACCAGATGCCTCAATATGTCTGTCCTTCAGAATCCCCAGAACCTCCTGCTGCATGCCACACTCATGCTCTTCAGTTGCTCTCCTGCTTGCAATGTCCAGCCCCAGTTTTTCAGAGAGAGAAAAATCCTCTAGTCTAGACTTTCTGCTTGGTATCTGCTGCCCCAAAGGCATTCATAGCATATGTGCTGACTTCTCCTCTAGCTAGGGTTGCTCGACCCTCCCCTCTACCATTGGCCCTTCCCCAACACCACTCCTCCTCCCAGATCCTGCCCAGCCTGACCTGTGCCTGCCCCTACTCCTCCTCTGTCCTGTCCACATTCCATCCCTTCCCCCAAGCCTACACCCAAGCCTGTCCTCTACCTTCTTACCTGAGCATGTCGTATCCTCGCTCTTCTCCATCCCTCCCAGAACATCCTGAATGCTGCAAAATAGCTGCTTCATGACTGGCAGGAGGCACTGGGAGGGAGGGGAAGGAGTTGGTCAGCAATGCCACCAGAAGACAAGAAGCATTTGGGGCAGGGAGGAGCTTGTCTGCCAATGGGTGCTGAGCATGTATTAATTAATTAACTCCAGACATCAGTAAGGAGTTGAACTTGTATGTCTTTCCTTAGGGGCAAATTTGACTGCATTTAATTAGAAACAAGACCCCCAAATAAAAATCCAGACAAACTGGATGGAGATAGTCCAAAACATCTTCTACTATCAAAAATCATAACATCCATTGTCTAGTCTTATTTGCCTGCCTTTCAACCTCTTTCAGAAAGTTAGCTGGCTGCTCAGAAAGCCAGCCTCTAACACTAACAACTGGCAGATAGTGGATTTTTGGAAATTAAGTTTTATTATTGGAATGATCAGTCTTGCCGTTTTTCCACAAGTTCACATCTCTCAGTTTAATTTCCCCCAAAACTGGTCTATATCTTGAGAATAGATAAAACAAAGGAAAAACAGAAATAATAGAAAATATAAGGACTTGATGATCTCAGGCTCTGGGAAAGAGATGTTATCTGATAGATACTTTTTGTAGATTTTTCAAATCACACCCATCTGCAAAGTTTCCAATTTAAAATATGCCTCCCTTTTCCCTGAGGCATCATCAGACATAATATCATTCATTCATCTTGTTGAAAGCCAGCATAATTTATAGCCATCTTCTTTTGCAATCAAATAAACCACCTTGGAAGATTAAAAATATAGGACACTCAGATAGCTACAGTGAGTCATTATTTTCGACTCCAAAAGCCAGCAAGATCCATATAAGTCCTTATGAAGGTGAATGTGCCTCATTTCCTAATGGACTTCTGACATTTTCTAAGGTAATTTGATGAAGCAAATTACAATACCCTGATTATAACTGAATTATAACTTTATCATGTTGATTTTTCAAATTCCATCTGCTTGTTGGACCTCTTGTCTATTCACTTTAATATTAATTATAAAAATGGTATTTATTACAGATCATTATGCTTTTTAAAACACTTATGCTGAAAAAAGCAAAAAAAAAAGTGCATCATGGCTTTTGCAAACTATTTCACTGCTCTGCATATACACAGTCTCTGAACTGTGCTGTACACTGCACACAGACTTTTCTAGGCCACTGGACTGCCAGACATACAAACATATTGTTTGAACTTGCTTCAAACAATTACAAGAACAATTTAGGGGACAGATATTGTGGCCCCTAGCAAAATATACTGTTGATGCACCATGTTGCCATATATAAGCAAAAACTAGCAGGAAATATTAGATATGTAATAGAATATACTAGCTCATTGAAAACTTCAATATTGACACAAGAATTATAAATCTGTATGTATGTTCTGTGAATGCCTGCATTTGCACTAAGCTATTGTTTACAGCATTAAAATAATAATAACATAAGACATACTTTCAGATTATGTCTAAGTAATAGTCCATGAAGAACGGTAGAAAACGCTGACCCCTGGAGTGATAAGGTCAAAATTATGACCAGAGTGGTCAGTGTCATGTACTCTGGAAATGCTGCTGGAGGACTGTTAGGGTCAACATAGGCAACACAGTGTCTATAAGTCCCGCTGTGTCAACATCAGTACATCAATTGTGGCTGAACACTTCTGTGGAAGGTGGTTTTATTGTATCACTGTAACTGGACACTTGCATTAGTAGGAGATAAATTTAACTGTAGACACATGGACCACTAAATTGACACTAGGTGGCCTATACTGACTTACAGGCTGCAGATTAGGCCTAAGGTGATCATGCCAGTATTCTTGTTCTAACTTTCCTTGTTTTCAGTGTACAGTATGTACAGGTGAGTGAACCTGTTAGGTAGCACTGGAAAAGAGATGATATCTACAAAGGAGATCTGTGGAGAAAACTAGGATTAGTGGAGGAGGAAAGAGGCATTTAGAATCCTTTTAAAACCTTCTCCCCATCACCAACAGACTCCCCCAGAACAGTCAATGTATAGAAAATAGAGAGAAAATGGTTTCTGTACAGCAGGGGAAGTTTGGGGGAGGCAAACAAGGGAAGAGATCTGGGGAAGGGAATGTGAGTATGGATTAGCTTTATTATAAAACTCATTCCTTTATGGTCTGGGATTAGGTCAACAGGCTCACTCTGGCTCTTGCTAGTTCGTGAACTGTTATCCTTAATAGATACAGTAGGTAACTCTGTTTTCAGGTGTGTGATTGTAGGAAGGTGTTTTATTGATTTAGCCTAGTTTGGTCAGCTGCTGAATTCAGCAACATTTATTTAGAATAGTTGTAAATAGATGTGTCTATCCAGGGGGTCTGCAGCATTTAACTAAAGGGTTGGCTAACTAATGGCTGGCTCTTTGGATGTTTTTCCACTGCTGTGGAAAGGGGGGACTGAAGGGGAGAAGGAGATCAGCCTATACTGTATCGTATAGTATATCAAGTCTGACTTTGTGGCATATATTCTTTGCATTCATCTCTGATGTAATTCGTCCTAAATCCACCAATTTATCCACAATGCTTTTTAATTTTCTACTGGTGGTTATTTTCTGAGGTGAACTCTCAGATTTTGTAGTTAAAAAAATCAATTTGTTTTTCAGCAAAGAAAGAAAAAGTCCAGTGTTTCTGGAAGGTTTTTTTCCTGTTTACTTGGAACATTCATGATCAGTGTGCCTTAGGTGAAACATTTCATATGTCATTCTAGCATTCCCTGTTGTGAAACTGACTACAAGCAGCATGAAGCTGGAAGCCAAGAATACATTTATTTTTAAACAACTCTTTCTCATGAAGATTTTACCAATAAATACAGGCTTAAAGCTAGTGTAAAAACTGTTTCTATAAACACCCTCGCGTAATGAAGCATTCTGGAAACAATTATAGTGTTAACACAAAAATATTCATAATGAAATGAGTAAAACATTGTAAAAGACTTTGTTCAGCATAGTTGCTTTTCAGTTAACAGGTAGTAGACTAGAGTTAGAGCATAACATTAAATCCCACAGTATGCTATTGTATCCACCTATAATCACACACTGAAATAATGGAATAGTCATCTTACCCATTTCATAGTACCAAATAGAATTTTCCTCTGTTTATAATGGAAAAGGGTCCCTTTTTTCAATCTTTCATGTAGTCAGTCAGTTTGACTTTATGGCAACTTTGCTACACATAACATAATGTGCTGATACAAAAGCTTTAGGAGAAGCTGGTATAATGTCTCCAAACTAGGAAAGACTACCTGAATAAATCTCTACTCCAATTTTAAACCTGGCCTCAATGGAGATAATATCCAGCATAAAGGATATCCTTTCTATAAGGTAGAAGAATAGGGCAAAAAATTCGGTCCAAAGAGATTTTTCCAGGAAACAAGGAAACATTCTATCTGAGGGCTTGTGTAGATAGGAATGTTGTAGTGGTATAAGATACAGTATGAACTTAAACTGATTATTATACACCTATAATTCTCTGTGGATGCTCTTAGGTCACTTTGGAAAGGAGTTATATTAAACCAAAAGAAGCCACTCTTATGATAGAGGAAAAGTGTCCAAACAGGGAATTACATTGGTTGACCTATACTGGTAAAAGATTTGTGTAGCTAAACCTCTTTTGACTGAACACAGCTTGAAGTATACCAGAATGCAGCACATAGTAGAGGCAAAAATACCCCTTACAACAAACTATTGATTCAGCAATCATCAGCCACTGTGCATCATTGTTAAGTTCATGATTGTTGATAGAAACAGTATATATATCAGGCAGTTATTGAAACAAATAATTGTTTTCTTGATCACTTGTAAATTTCATCTTAGCATGTGTAAAAGCTGTACTCTCTGCTTCAGTCTCAGTCTAGGGAACATGAGTATTATATCCACGGCCCTAGCATGGGTAAGAAACCCCATGCACTCAAAGCCGTCAATTTCGTCAGGAACATTTGGTTAAATCACGTCTGAATACCTCAGAATCTTCCGCCCTCATAGTCCCCATCCTCAACTTGCCAACACCATGCTGGTTAGCAATGGAACTTCAGCCGTCAGGAGTGGCAAACTTCTAGATCATAGAACCATAGAATACTAGACCTGGAAGGCACCTTGGGAAGTCATCAAGTCTAGTCCCGTGTCCTCATGGCAGAACCAAGCACCATCTAAATTACCCTGTGTCACGGGGTCACCCTGAGCATGTCCCTTAGCTCCTGCCCCGCCTCACGGGGCCACCCTGGTCATGTCTCCTAGCCCCTGTCTCCACTTCCGTGTTCCTCCCTTCCGGCCGGACGGGGCGATTCTGTAACGCCCTGGTTGTCCAGGCACTCTCCCAAGTGGGGAGGTCAGGGGGGTCTGGGCTCTCCCTCTCTCCAGACCCCAGCCCAGGGCCCTAAGGTGGGGGAGAATATCCTCTCTCCCCTCACCTGGCTGATGGGGCTATGTGCCGCAACTCATCAGCCAGCTGGGCGGTGTATCATCTGGAAACAATACGGCTGGAGTGCCAAATACCACTGCATTATTCGAACGTTCGTCCCTTTCATTGATTGGATCCACTTTAATGGTGCATTGTCCGTAACCAGCAGGATCCGGTCTCCTAAAAGATAATAGCGTAAAGCTTCAATGGCCCACTTGACCGCCAGAGCCTTTCTCAATAATCATGTAGTTCTTTTCTCGGGAGAACAGCTTACGGCTCACATATAACACTGGATGTTCCTCCCCTCCCACCTCCTGTGCTAACACTGCCCCTAACCCTACCTTGGACGCGTCCGTCTGTAAAATGAACAGTTTCGAGAAATTGAGTTGCCGTAGCACAGGAGCGGATACTAGTCGCTGTTTGATGGCGTCGAACGCCTGCCTACCCCTTTCGGTCCACTGCACTTTTTGGGGTTGATTATTCTGTGTCATATCCATTAAGGGAGCTGCTAAGGTCACAAAATCGGCTATGAACCATCTATAATACCCTGCTAGCCCCAGAAATTGCCGTATTTGCCTTTTGGTTACCGGTAGAGGGTAGTCCCGCACGGCACTCACGTTATCCACTAAGGGTTTCAGTAGCCCTCCTCCCACAGTATATCCTAAGTATGATACTTCCCGGCACCCAAACCTGCATTTCTTTGGGTTCGCAGTCAAATCTGCTTCCGCCAGAGTCTCGAATATAGCGCGTACATGCTGCAGGTGCTGGTTCCATGTTGTGCTGAAGATGATGATGTCGTCAATATATGCGACGGCATATGGCTGATATTTACGCAATACCTGATCCATGAGTCACTGGAACGTCATGGCTGCACCACGGAGTCCGAATGGCATGATAAAGTCCAAACGGGGTCGCGAAGGCCGTCTTTTCCTTTGCTTCGGGGCCTAGCGGGATTTGCCAGTACCCCTTTGTAAGATCGATCAAGGAGAGGTATTGAGCTTCCCCAATTTGTTCCAGGAGCTCATCGACCCGAGGCATGGGATAGGCATTGAATCAGGAGATGGCGTTCACTCAACGGAAATCTATACAAAACCGCAGTGTTTTGTCCGCCTTTGGTACTAACACTATTGGGCTCCGCCAGTCACTCCGCGACTCCTCCACCACCCCCCACTGCAACATCATCTGCAGCTCCGTCTCACGGGTTCCCACAATTTCTTGGGTAAGGGTCTGAGAGCGTTACGCACATTCTTCCCTGGCTCCATGTGTATTTCATGGCTTGTGAGGGTGGTCTTACCCGGCCAGCTGGTCAATACATGGGGGAAAGCCTGTAGCAACTGCTCCACCTCCTTCTTCTGTGCGGGTGTCAGCTCCCCCTCTATGCGGGGCTCCTCCTCCGGTTCACACCACGGACCTAAGTCCAATTCAGGGGGGGCTGAGGGTCAATGAAGAGTACTTCCTGCAGTTTCCACTTCTTTAAGAGGTTTACGTGATATATCTGGGTATCCCTCCTTCTTCCATACAGTCTTATCTCATAATCCATCTTCTCGACCCTCCTCAGGACTCCAAACGGCCCTTGCCATTTTGCTAGCAGCTTAGAGTCCCGATCCAGTAGCAACAATAAGACCCAGTCCCCCGGTGTAAACTCCCTCAAGCGGGCTCCCTGGTTGTACCACGCTGCTTGTTGCCCCAGGGCCATTTTCATTGGGAATGATGGATTGCACGTTCAGGAAGGTGATGGCCTCCGAAGCTCAAACCTTGGGAAGTCCTCCGAGTAAGGTAATGGCCAGGATAAAGATAGTGGGGTGGATAGTGGAGGCGTTGGTGGACTCGGGCTGTGGACAGACAATGATACGGGCCGATCTGGTGGAAGGGGGAGCAACCACTGGGAGGCCCATCTGGATGCAGTGCATCCAAGGGGACATCCGCCCTACCCGATGGCATGGGTACAGATTGAGGATGGGTGGTGTACCGAAACATGGCAGGTGGCTCTAGCCCCAAACCTGGCGTACCCGGCGTTGCTAGGATACGATTGGCCCGGCCTCGGCCCGTTACTTCAGCAGTGGGGGCAGGCTGTGACTACCCCGGAGGGTGCCCGCGCAGCGACTGTGGCGGTGGTAGCCCAAGTAGAAGAAGCTGGGACCTCGGCCAACAGAGGAGCAGCAAAGGGCCCTGAGCAGACCAACTCCAGGAAGGATGGCCCACCATTCAACCTGAATATAGAGGAAGGGGATTTCCTCCAACTCCACTGGGAGGACCCTTCACTCCAACGAGCCTGGGAGCAAGCGTCGACACCAGCGGACGAAAATGGGACACCGGGGAGCTACGGGCAGAGGACACTCATGAAAATGGCCCTCCTTCCAACACGGGAAGCATATCAGCTTACTCGGGGGGCCGATCTTCCACCTGCCCTCCTTCTCATCAGTGGGCATTCCCTTTTCATTCTTGGGTTCCCCTACGGGATTGCGCGAAATGGGGGCTAACCTCTTTTCCCAGGTGGGCCCTGGCTCTGTAGGCTGCCTCCGTTCGCCTCTGCCTCTCCCAGCCGCAACCTTGCTTGGAGTCGGCGCCCTCGCTAGTGTACCCCCTCCTGGTGTCTTCCCCCGTTCCTCGGCCCCATCGGCAGCCATGAAGTCTTCCATCAAAATCTAACATCATATTCAGGGTGTTTCCAGCCAATGATTAGGATCTCATCCCTTATGGCTTAGGTCTTCCATCAAGGTCACAGTCTAGGGGTGGTGGTGTCGGACCCACCGGCAATACCTGAACGAGTTGTTCCAGAATAACGGTTTCAGGTACCTGCACCCCAGACTTGGTCTCAGGCTCCAGCCACCTAGTCCCTGCTTCTTTCAGGCGCTGGGCCACTGCTCGGGGTCTCTTTCCCTGCCAATAGCGCTCCTGCCGGAACCGCTGGCAATACGTTTCCGGGGTTATCCCCACCTGGTCCAAGATTGCCTCTTTTACTTTAAAGTAATGTAGAGCCTCTTTCGCGGACAGCCCCCAGTACGCCAGCTGGGCCGGACCGGATAAATAGGGGGCCACTATGGTCGCCCAATGCTCCTCCGGCCATTGCGCTGCCGTGGCCACCCTCTCAAACGTCACTAGGAATGCCTCTACATCATCCTCTGGGCCCAACTTTGCCAGTCGAATTGGCAACTGGGTTCCACTGGCTCCGCCATCTTCACCTGATAGAGGGACTTCCCCTCTTACTCACCTGTTCTCCGTGGCCTGCTGATGCTCCGTGAGCTCTCGAATCAGCTGCCGCTGTTGTTCTTGAAATTGTGACACCAGCTGCTGCACGATCTGCATCTGCTGGTGCTGCTGCTGGCATTGGTTTTCCATCATCCATTCCAATACCTTCGCTGCCTCCATTTGGCGATCTCCTTCAAGATACAAACTTATCCTCTTATCCTCAACCTAGAGCTTCCCTGGCTCTCTCTAGCACCCCCATACACTTGGAGCCTCCTCGCTACCCACATTCTCCACCACATGTCACGGGGTCACCCTGAGCATGTCCCTTAGCCCCTGCCCCGCCTCACAGGGCCACCTTGGTCATGTCTCCTAGCCCCTGTCACTTCCGTGTTCCTCCCATCCAGCCGGACAGGGCAATTCTGTAACGCCCTGGTTGTCCAGGCACTTTCCGAAGCGGGGAAGTGAGGGGGGTCCGGGTCCTCCCTCTCTCCAGACCCCAGCCCAGGGCCCTAAAGCGGGGGAGAATATCCTCTCTCCCCTCGCCTGGCTGATGGGGCTACATGCCGCAACTCATCAGCCCCCGGGCCACTATTTGGCGCCCGCTCTGGGCTGCTTCCTCACCCCCGCTTACCAGGATGCTTTGGGTGCTGCTTCCTTGAGGCCCTGAGCCCCTTCATCCTGCGCTCTAATCGACCACCCCCTCTGTCCAGGTCTCGGCCGGCTTTATCCTGTGGAGGGTGTAGCCCCTCCCCTCCAGGACGCCCACGCCTGTGTCCTTCAGGACTGCCGCTCCTCCCCCTTCCCTGCTGGCCCCTCCCTCAGCGTCTTTCCCCGCACTGACGTCAGCGGGCGTTGGGGCTTCCCCCGGGGCGGTGCATGTCCGCTGCCACCACAGCCTCTCCCAGGGCGGGGAACGCCTCCCCTGGCGTGTCTGGGGGATTAGTGGCTAGGCCGCCGATCGGGAAGTGTGCACCTGCTGCCTCCGCCGCCACTTCCCCTGTGGAGGGAAAAAGCCGCTCCGGGGCTCTCCGCTTCCCAGGGGGAGCCACCCCGTCACACCCTGCTAGATGTTTATCTAATCTGCTCTCAAATATCTCCAATGATGGAGATTCCACAACCTCACTAAGCACTTTATTCCAGAGTTTAACCACCATGACAGTTAGGAAGTTTTTCCTAATGCCCAGCCTAAACCTTTGTTGCTGCAATTTAAACCCTTTAATTATTTTTGTTGCTCTCCTCTGGATCCTCTCCAATTTCTTCACATCTTTCTTGAAATGTGGGACCCAGAATTGGACAGAATACTCCAACTGAGGCCTAATCAGTGCAGAGTAGAGTGGAAGAATTACTATATATTACTAAAATGGCCATAACAATTTTCTTCTGGATCTGTATGGCCACTCTACTGTGTGTCCTGTTGCTGGAGGGTTGTAGCAAGTTGATCACAAAGCTCTAGAAATGTTGCTTTCTTCATGCAGAAGTTCTGGACCCATTCCTGGTCATCTGTGGTCCATGTGGCAATGTGATCCCACCAGTCTGTGTTTGTGGTTGTGCTCCAGAATTACTTGTCCTAGGGGACATCAGTAGCAATACCAAAAATCATAAGCAGCATCAGCAATTTGGAGGCTATCATGCCTGTATTGTACTTCTCCACCAAAAGGTGCCTTTGGTAGGACAGAAAATGCTGCCAAAACGTTCACTGGTATCTCATGAACACTATGCCCATTTCCTGACAAAGGAATTAAAAGTGCAAGAAGCACAAGTTCTTCACATGGTATCTCCTCCATGTTATTGGTGCTGATTATCAGGAACATGCAGAACCAAAAGATGGCCCTGCAAAATGGGTTGGAAAGCTCGGATAATTTTTAGGAAAGTGTCACAGATGACCAATCATTAACAAAAGTTTTGTGTGGTTATAACAGGGGGATATGTTAGGAAGCACATGGGTTAGGATGGTCTGACTAGAGTCTGTGTAGGACAATGTGGACACGTGACAGACCATATCCAGAAACGGTAAACCTAGGGTGGCTACTCATTGTGGATACGCAAGTACCCAGCTAAAATCTCAGCGATTCTGGCTTACAGTGTTTCAACCCTACAGGGCTGAGGATGGGAGAGATGCCCACTTTATGACACATAGTCCAGTGGTTACAGGACTTGCCTTGGATGTGGGAAACAAAGATTCAATTCTCTGCTCTGCCTGACAAATGATTTGAACCCCTTAACACTTTCTTAAGTAAAATCATTGCATGTAATGTGGCATAATGTAAGTCGGGCACCCTCATGAATAATTATTCTTGCTGGAAAACATATAAAATAGTGGCATGCATGAAAATGAGAAATATTCACATGTGAAGTTGTTTTCATGAATTCACAATACCAGTATAGTTCAAAGAAGAACCACTCATGTATTTTGAAGAGAGGCACTGCAGATACTTTAATTTTGTTTGCAAGAGTCGCTGAAGTAAAATGTTTACTGAGATTTTTATTACTTTGTTTGTTCCCTAGAGTATCCTTCTCTCTCTCTCTCTCTGCATATATGCCAATCTATTGATGGCTGATATTACTCCCTATAGCCATGGGAGTAAAGTTGAGCACAGCTATAAATCTTCTACTAGACTTAATGACCAGTATGTATAACAAAGTACTCTGAAGTTAATGCAGTGGTGTATATACAACTGTTTTGAAGATAGCTACACCTGAGTATATCATAGTTCAGCAGATCTCAAACTGTGGGTCAAGACCCCAAAGCAGATCAATTTTAATGGGTTCACCAGCACTAACGTTAGACTTTTACTAGGGCTTAAGCCTGAAACCCAAGCTCCACGGTCCCAGAGCTAAAGCCTAATGACTTCAGCTCTGTATGGTGGGGCTCAGATTACAGGACCCTTGCCCAGGGTGGTAGGGTTTAGAAGGCCTCAGGCTTCAATCCCCTCTCCTAGAGTAAGGGAGTACTTGCTGTTGTCAGAAGCAGGGTGCACTGAAAAGCAAGAGCAGCTGCCCTCGCCTGTAAGGCTACGTTCACACTGCAGGCTTCTTGCGCAAGAACTGTTTTGCGCAAGAGTTTCTGCGCAAGAGCGCGTCCACGCTGCCATGTGCTTTTGCGCAAGAGCATCCATGGCAGTGTGCACGCTCTCTTGCGCAAGAAAGCTCTGATGGCCATTTTAGCCACAGGGGTTTCTTGCGCAAGAAACCCCTGTTGCCCGTCCACACTGCCTTCTTGCACAAGAGGGCTTACTCCTCACGGCGAAAGGAATAACTCTTGCACAACAAGCCCTCTTGTCCGACGCTTTACTGTAAATTTACTTCCCAAGAACGCATGTGCAGTGTAGACACTCTGCAAGTTTTTGCGCAAGAACAACTGTTCTTGTGCAAGAAGCCTGCAGGGTAGACGTAGCCTAACAGTCTCTGACTGCTGCTACAGACCACACCGCTGTGACAATCAGCAATGGGTGCCATTTAGGTGGACTGCAATCCACCCCTATGTTTCCTATCATACTAGGACACTGCCTCCCCTCAGTTTTCTTTGTTTACCCCGCTCTCCCTCCGCTTCACGCTAATCAGAGTGAAAGAAATGCAGGCCCATGAAGCACAGCAAAAGACCCAATCAATGCAAACTGCTGCTGGGTTCCTGGCTGAAATCAGCAGCTAGGTTAGAATCAGAGCTCCTGAGCTATTGGTTCCATCTTGAGAAGAATAGAACTGCAGCAGCAAATACAAAACACAAAGGTGAGCTGTCACCTCTTTGGCTTATCTTCTCCCCTCACCAGCCAGCCAAAAGCTATCTAAGCTGCTGTTCCACACCAGGCTCGCTACCTAGGATGGCAGTCTCACAATCTTGAGTAACTTCAGTGAATCATAGAATTATGGAGCACTAGAACTGGAAGGGACCTCGAGAGGTCATTGAGTCCAGTCCCCTGCCCTCGAGGACCCAATATCGTTTAGAATGTCACAGAGATGATGTTTATACTCTCAAATCCTTAGAGCAACACGCTAGGAGCCACCCTCCAATACTTTGTATTTATTCATAACTATTTGCATAAACAATTCAGTGCACATAAACCCAAGCCAAGATTTGACTGACAAAATTTGTTTTTTATAGATCTACACTGCTAACATCCATCATTTAATTATACTCTTCATAGTGGGTCTTTTTAAAGGTATAGACCAACGTGATACAGGTTGTACCTCCCTTAACTGGGACTCTGTGGTCCGGCACATCCGTGATCCAGCACAGAGCCCAAGTATAGGGAAGTTAAGTTGTGGGGCAGAAGCGGCAGGGAGGGCGCGGCAACTCAGCCGGGAGTCAGGGTGCAGAGAGGCAGGTGGTGCAGCAGGTGGCCAGGTGGGGGGCTGGCAGTGGCAGCCATGGAACTCTGGCCCTAGACATAGAGTTCAGGGACTGCAGCAGCAGCCACGGAGATCCAGCCCCAGCTGTGGAGCTCCAATCCCAGTGGCAGCCACGATCCTGCAAACCAGGGGCAGATGACGATTCTGCGGGGCCCAGGGCAGCCCAATTTCGCAGGGCCCCCCTTTGCCACGGCGCATGCGCGGTGGCGCTACAGCGCATGCGCGGGGCTTCTCAAAGCGCGGGGCCTGGGGCAGCTGCCCCGCTCGCCCTGCCCTATATCCGCCCCTGCTGCAAACAGCAGTGGGGTTAGGCTGGAGCCCTAAACAGGGTAGCAGGACAGCATGGGCCATGTTGGGAGGGACCTCCCCTGGTCTGGCAAATCTCCTCGTTTGGTACTGCTCAGGTCCCGAGGGATGAGGGAGGTCCAACCTGTAATAAATAGTTTAAATAAATAGACTGGGCTACTTTGAGGTTATTGCTTTTTTGTTTAAATGACTGTATTGATTCAGTAGAAATCTGGCAATTCTATTTTTGTTGATTTTTCCCAGCCCAGATGACACCATGAAATTATCCATTGCTTTAGTTCATATCTGGGGTATTGTTTGTTTTTCAGTAATTTATTTACTTTTAAACATTCCTGGAAAAAATTAATTCTCTCATTCACCTCTTCACAATTTAGACCATAAAATTGGTGAGAGGGGGAAAGGCCCAGCTGGGATAGGGGCCCTGCCCCTTCCACTCAAAGCCACACCCCTTCCCAAGATCATGTCCCTTCATAACCTTTTCCCCTCCCCTCCTCTATCACCACCTGAGGTCAGTGGCAGCTGAGTGGCAAGGCTCCAGCCTTTCTCAGTCACTGAAGAGCCAGGGTGCCTGCCATGCAGCATTGCCCTAGCCTTTCTGGCCACTGGACTGCTAGCTGCACAGTCCCAGCTTTCCCTGACTGCTGGGCTGCCATGTGGCCCCATCCCCTTCTAGCTGGCTGGGCAGTGTAGGCAGTTTTGAGAAGACAATGCCTTTCCTTGCCTAAATTACCTGCTGCCCATGCATAAGACTTTTTTTTTTAAATGCAAGGCTAAGCAGATGTTAATTCTCTCTACTAAAGATAGTGTACAAAGTATGGCACTTGTATTAAGGCTCCAAAACTGACACCTCAAGATTTGGGGTTGGAAATATCTTGCTGCTGCATGTTCTAAATGTACAAATAACCTTAAAAAGGGGCTTTAATGGGTATTTGTGATATTTTCTTTATTCAAGAATTAGGACCACTGTGCCTATCAGCTAATTTCTGAGACCCCCCTTGAAAAAAACTCGGGAATTTTCAAGTGCCTAAGTAGCCTCTGGGATGGAATCCTGGTTAAAGCCCCCCTCCCCCATCCCAAATTCGGAAATGGCGCCCCGGGAATGGGGAGACAAGATGGGGGATTTACGACCAGTCGTGGCCTGTTTGCAACGAGCTTGCCTGGGTCGCCGCTTCACGCCGCCCCAGCCCAGCGCCTGCCCGCCTTGCACCCTCGGGCAGGGTCCCAGCAGCGGGAAGGTGGCTGCGGGCGCGCCAGTGCCTCCCCCCCGGCTCAGACAGCGGAGCCTGGAGTGATGCGCAGCCCCACCC
>CM057847.1:108301790-108322151 GCA_030068395.1 Apalone spinifera
TGTGTGTCCAGGGAGATTGAAATGTTCTCCTACAGGTTTTTGTATATTACCATTTGAAATAAGATACTCAGTTGACTTAGCTCAATTTGCGTAGCTTATTTCAAGGTAAGTTTTGCAGTGTAGATGCACCCACAGAGTTCAGTGAAAATGTCAACTGAACTTGAATTATAACCATTCTACTGATTACATGTATTTTGAGTAAGATATATTTGTAATACCTGTGCACTTGAAAACTAACAATACTTTTTTTACACAGTTAATGTTGGAGAAGATTGTCCTGTGTTTGATGGACTGTTTGAGTTCTGCCAGCTGTCAACAGGAGGCTCTGTAGGTAGGTGTATGTTGTATATCTGGGCTTTGTGGTTTTCTTATTTTTTTTTAAAGATATTAATATAGCAGCAGCAATTACAACCAAGCAATACAATGCTTTAATCATGGTAAGCAGTATTGTAGTAGTAGTGTTGGTGCTGAGATAGTAGAGAGACAAGATGTATGAGGTAATTTCTGTAGGATCATGGTCTGTTGGTGAGAGACACAGCTTTTGAGCACTTGATCGCAATAATGTGTGTGTGCTTTGTGTGAAGCTTCAAAAACTATCAATCACACAGACCGTTTAATACAAAATATTTTAAAGCTTTTGAAAAGTAAATCCAGGCTGGCATTGTGAGAAATGGCTTAAAGAAGTAATCTTATTACAGGAAATGTTGTTAAGTATTCTTCAATACTTTCAAAGACATTTACCTTTTTTTTCTTGATTTTTAGCTGGGGCAGTAAAATTAAACAGACAACAAACTGACATGGCTGTTAATTGGGCTGGAGGACTTCATCATGCTAAGAAGTCAGAGGCATCTGGTTTCTGTTATGTCAATGATATTGTACTTGCTATCCTAGAGCTGTTGAAGTAAGTTTCTTCTGAGACTGAAGAATAACTTATGATGTTAATATGTCAAACTAAGGCATTAAAGTGTTCAAAGGTGAATATGAAATGCACAATCTAGGTGGTTTGAATTTTTCATAACAATGAACCAGTACAATATGAATAAAAATCTGTCCCCATTTAAGGGTACAATAAGAAATCTATATTGATCACATACAAGGAAGGACAATAAAAGTTTGAGAGGGTTTAATTTAGAGATCCTAAGCTTACAGGGACACTTGTCTTCTGTAAAGCAACTCTGTTTGAAATTAACCATATTTTTAAAAAATCATGTTCTTCCTAGAGCATATTTTCTAATATTAAAAAAAATATGAGGTGGTTTTTCCCTGCTCCTCTTTAAAGCAAGGATTTTTTGTTTGAGTATGATAGCAACACTGATACACATAGTCAGGTCTAAACTTTCCACCTTAACTCTCCTTCCTCCCTCCCCCTTTATTTCTCTTTCTGCTCTTGCCTGTCTGCTGCTACTTTGATTCCAGTTTTCTACTGCTGCTATTGGTGGGCATTCTCTTGGACAAGATCACAGAGAAAATCCACTACAACAGTATAGGAGTAATATAACTGACCATTAACAAAACAGCGAAAGTGACTGCCTAGAGTGTTGTCCAATACACAAATAAACAGACTAGAAAATGGAAAAATAGATATAAAATTACCTTTCAATTACCAGTAGCCTTGGGGTTACTTGTAACAATATAAAATACAAAATTTTCAGGTGGAAGTATATAGATATATTTTTAAGTTGACTGTCACTTTATTTAAAATGTAAACAACATCTTTTTAGGAAAGTTTACCTCAAAGTACTGGATTATCTGTTTCTTCAACTTAAAGGGCCCCAATCTGTCAGGCACATCAAGTTGAGAGAGCACAGCAATTGGACCGGCACAAGCAGGGACCAAAGACCCACCCTCCCCAAGGTCTGGGGGAACTGGCACTGACTCCTGTTTTCTCCCCCCCATGCCCCTTTGCTCCCTCCCTCTGATAGAGGCAGTAAGGGCAGGGTGGGGGGAGAGTGACTAGTTGCTTACATCCCTAAAAGGTAAAGGATCTATTCTAGACAGTCAGAACTCAGGGGACAGTCTCCCATTCCAAGTGGTGGTCGAGATTCAGCTGGAGGTAGTGATGTTGTCTGGTCCTTGTCTCTGTCCCAGTGTTATCAGGATATTTTTCAGGTTTAAGCCAGCAGGGGCTTGAGGTCTCGGGAGACAGTGGAAGTGGCAGCCACGATGGTGGAACTTGCTCCTTCTCCTTTGGTTTTTCCTATAATGTCACAATAGTCTGCCTCCAAGTTTACCTCTGCCCGAATCTCTTCTTGATGCCTCCAGAGGGAAATAATGGGTGAAATAGCCTGTCTTCCCATTATTTTGTTCACCGACTAGGCCTAGTTTCCAAAATACCAATTTTGATTCTCTGACTTCTGATTCTACACTCTTTTTGTTTACCAGTGCTTGAGTTATATCAATAAGCTTTTTTTTTGTTTACACTAATTCAGTTTTTTGTTTTGCTTTTGCACCTTTTTCTGTCAACATTGATCAATTATTGTGATTCTTATTCTCTGTCTACTCAAATTGAGCTCACAATTAGGGTAAATTTGTAGGCCCACTTAACACAGCAGTAGTGGATATGGGAGAGAATTGGTCTTCAAAATGCAGATTTTTACTTGGTAACAGAATGAGGTTAAATGTAGTATGGTTTGAAGAAATGAATCAGTTGATCTTTGTTTCTACATTTATTTTCTTTGAATACATATGTAGCTTCAATTATGTTTTTGGTTAGATCAGGAGTTCTCAACGTGGGGGGTGGAAGTTGTGAAGTTACTACATGGGGGAGAGGTTGCAAGCTGTCATCCTCTACTCCAAACCCAGCTTTTCCTCCAACATGTATAATGGTGTTAAAGTTTTTAATTTATAATGGGGGGGAAGGCTACTCAGATGTTTGTTGTGAGAAAAGGGTCACATGTACAAAAGTTTGAGAACCATTGGGTTAGATAGTTAAGATTTAATTTCTTGTGCTACATTTACCTTGTGATCTGGGTCATATTAACATCCTTGACTCATTAGATCACTGATTTGAATCACACCACTTTCTCTTGCAGCCTTTTTTCACATGTATATGTATGGTTTTTCCAGATATCACCAAAGAGTGTTATACATTGACATTGATATCCATCATGGTGATGGTGTTGAAGAAGCATTTTATACAACGGACCGTGTCATGACAGTATCATTCCATAAATATGGCGAATATTTTCCTGGCACAGGGGACTTAAGGGTATGGTCAGATGTGAATTTACCACTTGATTAAGCTACCTTTTGCTTTTACTTTTTCTTGCAAATGTTCAAGTGTTTTAGTGTTTAGTGATAATTCCTTCTTCTGATTTCAGTTACATTTGGGGAACAAAGACATATTCATTGTAATACTCAGCTTTCTGTCAGATCCTCAGAAATCACCTAGGAAATTTTCAGGACTTTTAATTTGCTTTTTAAAAAAAAAAAGTCTACTCAAATGGAAATGGACAAGCTACTTACTAACTAGCTTAGGGGTATGCCTTAACTGCCAGGTAAATTGACGCTGTGGCAGTCGATCTTCCAGCGTTTGATCTAGCGTGTCTAGTAAAGACCCACTACTTTGAACACTGATGGGCCCCCATTGACTGCAGTACTTCTCGCATTTGCAAGAAGTGAGGGAAGTTCACAGGAGCATTTCTCCCACTGTGGAACCACCCCAGAAAATAAACACAAGGTATATCTGCTCCAGCTATGCAATTGTCATAACTGGATTGCGTATCTTAGGTTGATTTTTCTTATAAAACCGACCTTAGTTTCAAATATAACTGACTTAAATCATCTAGACTTTGCCATTTCGTTAGGAAGATATATGTAATGTATTTGATGATGGCCTCTGCATTTTAACTATGTACATACAGTAGGAAAAATAGATGCTCTTTGCAGATAAGATTGTCACATGTTTAAAAACGTTATGTTGGAAATTTCATCTGTCACAAGCAATCAAAGTTTGTATATTTACAGTACAATGTTTCTAGTCGTTTGGCTAAGATCATGTGTCTCTGAAAAATGCCAACTATGTTGGAGGATATTTTATGGATGTAATAGTGTAGTTGATTAACCAATAAGCAAAAGCTTATAGGTTAATGCTATAGACGACACGCATTTCCCTCTTTTTCCTCTCCTCTTGCCCCCCTCCCCCCCACTCCCCACCAGTAAATTTTTTAGAAGGCTGGCCAGCAGACTAACTCAGCCATGGATGGCAATGAGTCTGAGCCTATCCCTGCTGCAGCTCTGCATTTAAAATGTATTAGGAGTCGGGCAGGCAAGCAGCCTGGCTCATGCTGGGTCTGAGACCTACCTCCACTCTGGCTCTGCATTTAAAGTGTATTAGAAGCTGGACGGGCAGGCAGCCCAGCTCAGTTATGGCTTTCACGAGGTCCAGGAGCTCAGAGCTTCCCCCCCCCCAGTCAGGAGCCGCTGCCACTCTGCACTGCTGCCTCTGATATAGAGGCGCACAGGGCGACAGGCAGCCAGTCCGTGAGAGGAGCTGGTTTTCAAATGGATTCCCTTTGCAGACCAGCTTCTACCTGGCACCCTGAGCTTCTGTCTCTGGTACAGAGGCAGCAGTGCAGAGTGGCAGGGGGCTCCTCGGGAGTGAGACGGAGTGCAATATCTGCCAGTCTCACTTCCTCTCCTCCCTCGAAACTATAGAATTGTCAACTAACCGATAAGAATTCGTGAGGTTAATCGACTGTTCGGTTAACAGATATTTAACATCCCTAGGATATATTTCTCATTTTGCTTAATGTTAATGCTTTGCGCTTTTGTTGGTGCTCTCCATCTAATGATACCAAAAAGCTTCATAAGTATTAACATATTAAGCCTTGCAACTACAGTGAGAGAGTTAAATGCAAATAGAAAACATAGGCACAGAGATCCTGTATTGCCCAGATAGGCACAGAGTAGGGATGTGAATGACTAGTTGACATGCTAGTCGATTAGTCCCTCCTCCGCCCCCCCCCCCCCCCCCCCCCCCCCCCCCCCCCCCCCCCCCCACCCGCTGCCTCTATCAGAAAGAGGCAGAAAGGGCGGGAGGGAGAAAGAAAGAAAAGGGGTCACTTCAAAAGCGGCAGCACCGTATGGAACCTGGGGCCAGACCCTAGGCTCCATGCGGTGCTGCCACTTTGAAATGCAGCGTGCAGCCCGGGGCTGGCTGAAGTCCCCAGGCTCCCCACTGCACTTTCACCTTTGAAGTATAGCAACAGCCCCGAGACTGTTGTTACACTTCAAAGGCAGAATCACCCTTATCGACTAATCGAATAGTGGATGCAAATTGCATCGACTATTCAGTTAGCCAATTAATCAAAATTTTACATCCCTAGCACAGCTTTTGTTTTAGAGTTAGAATCTCCTGGGCTTGCACGTTCACTTCAAGTTGTTTTGGTGAGGCAGGAGGTTAAATCCTTTCTAGACTTGGTCTGATCTAGAAAATTAGGTCTGGTTTACCTATATTAGCCAGAGATATGAAAAATCCACAGTATTGATAAGTATAATTAAATCGATGAAAGTCCCCATGTTGACAGTGCTAAGTTAACCAAAGAATTTCTGTCTGGTTTCTAATGTAAACTATATATTACTTCTGTTGACCTGAGAGGTAGGATTGCCTGTATGAATGGGAGAATCCCTCATGTGTGCAAAGGTGGTTTCTACGCTTTAGTGTTTTAAGTGTAGACATACTGCTAACTTGTGAGTTATCTAAGAAGGTGTTCAGCACACATTTCTAGAGTTTAAAAATTTAATACCTCCAATAGTAAGGCTATTGTATATTATTGGCTGTAAATGTTAATATACAGATTCATTATGGATTATATTCCTGCTCTGACACCTCCTGCCTGTGATATCTGAGTGACATCTGTTGTCTTTGAGGAGTTAATTGTAACTTTCAGAAGAGCGTTAAATAGTTCAAGTTTTTAAAATAACACACAAGGTTGTTGTGAAAAGTAGAAAGGCACCATCATCTTCTTGCCATCTTCACAATGGCTCCAGGAAATCTTATGTGATGCAACATAACTAGTACTCTCACATTGGAGCTGGAAGGCAGAGTTGGTGATTCACAGTGGATATTCTGGAGACTAATAGTTAAATGTTAAGTTATTAATATGCAGAATGTTCATCTGATTCTGGCTATGGAGGCAATTATGCATTTCTAGAGTTGCTTGGTTTTGTTAAATTCCTTATAGATACCATTTTTTATATAAAATAAGATGTTCATATTTTTTGGTATAACCTGACTGGCCACAAGGTGGTAGTGTTGATTCAAATAAAAAGGAGCTAAATCAGGGTTATTGTTGTAATGGCAAAAAGCTATCATTGTTTGATAAAGCTAAATTTCTTATGAAGGCTTGTAGTGCTCAGTAAGAGGTCTGTTCTCATGAAGCATATTCCCTCTGGATAATTTCCAAAATTCAGGTTGCCTCCATTGAAACATAAAACACAGCTTGTGTCCATCATAAAGAACGTGTTTTACTTTAGGTGCCCTCTCTATAGAACTGTATGATTAATTGATTTTTTTTCTGTCATTTTATATCTGAAATAAAAAATTGAAGAGGCATTTGGGTTCATCACAAACAAAACAAATATTTCTGTTTTACTCAGCTGAACAAAAACCTGGAAAAAATATTTCAGGTTTACCAAAACACTATGTTCAACACAAAATATTCATTTTGATTGCTGGTGTCCTTAACTGTTGTGTGTGGGGTTTTGTTTTGTTTTGTTTTGTTTTTTTTATTTGGGGGGAGGGGATAGCTCAGTGATTTGAGCATTGGCCTGCTAAACCCAGGGTTGTGAGCTCAATCCTTGAATGAGGCCATTTAGGGATCTGGGGCAAATCTGTCAGGGATGGTACTCGGTCATGCAGTGAGGGTAGGAGATTGGACTTGATGACCTCTCAAGGTCACTTCCAGTTCTACGAAATAGGTATATTAAATTGAAAGCAAAGGGTGCTTGGATATGCCGTCCACAAAACAACTGAAGGTGGTGGTGTCCCCTTTATGCCTGCTAGTTGGCATTTACCCAGGATGTGAGAGGCTCAGGTTCCAATCCCTGATATGTGACATGGACTTTAACCTAGCATTCACTTGGGAGGTTAGTGATGTTTTAATTACGAGGGCTATGTCTACACTGCACGCTTATTTCAAAATAACAGGGTACGCATTTACACAGTAGGCCTATTATTTTGAAATAATTTCTAAATAACAGGCTTCTTACTCTGACTTCTGTAACCCTCATTTCACAAGAAGTAAAGGAAGTCAAAGGAAGAATGTTCTTACTTTGACTTCCTTCTGTGTAGACAGCACCAAAAGCCAAATTAAGCTACTTCGACTTCAGCTACGCAATTAACATAGCTGAAGTTGTGTATCTTAACACGACTTTAAGCCCACAGTGTAGATGTGCCCTATTTGAACAGTTTTAACAGGAGAGTGAGATAACAGAATACCCTGTAGCTTAGCACCATCATTTTTTATAAAAATCAATTTAAACTTAAAAAAAAAACCCCAGGTTTTACAAGAAGTATTCCTTTTTCATCTTAAATTAATTTGTATCAAATATAGAAAATAGTATTAAGAAAATACAATGCAGTGCATAAGGTACATACATATTTGTCTATGTATATATGCAAAGCTGCCTGTTGAAGTAAGGCTATGTATTTGTATAGAAAATTCACAAATAAACAGACAGATGCACATGCACTTCCAAGCTTGCCTGGGTATCTGAACATACTGATGAATTTTATGTCCACCATGTACACATTTCATACTGCTAGCAAATACGTTTCAAGATTTGATAATTTAAAATGGGAAGAAAATGAACATCAATATCAGAATATGTTTTAGAAGTATTCAGAAGCTTTAAAAAAACAAACAGGAGAAAAGGCTGAAGTTATGTATATGTGCTGCAAATGGTGTAGCCAAAATATTTAAATATAAATATTTATAAGCTAACAATTCTGAGGTTACAACCATAAACTGTTTGTTGTGTTTTCAGTTCTGTTTTAGTTCTGCAGCAAATCACATTGATAAACAGAATTCAAAGCATTAATCTACTGAATTCTCCCCCCTCCTCCACCCTGCTTCTGGTGTTTCTGGACACCAAAATAAGTCCTGATATTTACCCAGAAAAATATTTAGGTTTTTGCTGATTTTTCACTTGTTTTTGTAACTATGGGAATAAACACTTGATAAATTCCCTGAAAATTTAAATAAAATAAACTGCAAATGAAAGCCCCAACCTATAACTCGGCGGTTGGGGCACTTGTAGTATGGAAGACTCAAGTTCCAAGTCAGAGAAAGTGGAGGTTTGAACCTGTCTCCAATAGTGTGAGTGAATTCTTTAACTGCTTGGCTGTTGGTTAAAAGAGAGTGGGCATATAAGATTTCACCAAAACATGCAATTTTGGTCATAATTTTGCTATCCAGGAAACTGTTCCAGATCTGCTCTTCAGCTTTTCCAATTCCTGAGACTTCTGTTTCAGCCACATCAGCTCCCCTGGGGCTAAGTTTTGACAACTACTTGAGCTTCTGTTCAATTTGGAGGATTCCCACATAGACCCTCTTATTTCAGCATACGTGGGAATCTACCTAGTTCTGCATATGTAAATCCACTAGGCAGATGCAGCTGAAAAATATGGTAGCTTCTATAATGGTGAGCTGTTTCTTTAGTATTTTCAGTGTGTACCATCATAGGCCTCTGAAAATGTTAGTCTGACCGTCATGAAAATGAACACGTCTTGGTTGCTATGGACAGTATTATCTAGATTTTTGTGCCCTAAATTATTGAATTACTGCTTTTTTAGATTCTTTTAACCTGGTTGTTTTGTGTTTTTGTTGTTGGTGGTGGGGTTTTTTGTTTTGTTTGTTTTTTGTTTTTGGATGATTTGTTCTTGTGATTTCAGTGAGTAACTTATGTGCATGGTTATTGCTTCCAGTTTAACACTATAATTTAGGCTTGGGACAAGCAAAAGAGAAATCCATACTGATGGTGGAAGGGTAGAAGGGAGAGTTTGAGAATCATTTAGTACTTAATATTCTGTGAAACCCCGGACAACCCATCATCTCAAGCACATGTTAATCTTAAAGGTGCTGCTAGACTATTTGTTGTTTATGTTTTTCCAGTATTCTGTGAATTCACTTTGTAATGTTTGGTTCTTTTTAACAAAATACGTAGTTTCCTCAGGTGACAGATTGCTATTGTACTACCAATACAACCGCTCAAATACAAAAAATTGGAAAATATTCAAATTTGGCTCTCTGTAAAATTTACCATGTGCGCAGCAAGCATTTTCCAATTAATCCAGTAACATTTGGTCTTGGGTCAACTTAATTAAAATAATAACTGACAGCTATATTGCTCTTTGGTAATTGGCCAATGTTAAGCCATTTACAAAAATCCTCTTGCTTACTATGATTTTTGGACTTATTAGTAAACTTTTATTTGGAAGCTTTTTATCTCCTTAATTGGAAGCATTTGTTTAGAGGAAAGGAAGCATCTATTTCTCACTGCTCATATCCATCACTTTATAGATTATGACACATTTTATATTTCTGTGACGGCTTATTTTAAAGGGTGTCTTTGTTACTTCATGCATCAACCAATGGGGGTGGGAGAAGGGAGATTACTGTCCATATGGCAGACTGCTCCCTTCCAATCTGCAAGTATAGTTTCTCTTCTGTTTTAAAAGCTTCCATTTTTAGTGGCTTTTTGCTCTCTTAATCATGACATTTAAAAATCAATATATTGGAGGTGTACGCTCTCTCCATTTTAGTTTTGGCGTATACATTTTATGCTTCAGAATGATCTTATAGAAGAATAGGGAGTTAAATTAGTTCCCTTTTTATTCTGAATTATAGCATATATCCTTTTTAAGACACATGGATTACTCTGATTTGGTAAGTGGTGTCATCTTTTTTTAATAGTTTGTCAACTTCCTTTGTAGGACATTGGTGCTGGAAAAGGCAAATATTATGCGGTTAATTTTCCAATGAGAGATGGTATCGATGATGAATCATATGGGCAAATATTCAAGCCAGTGAGTACTGTCTAAACACTATTTGAAAATCTACCTGATTGTTGTGAGATTGAATTTAAGATTTGCTATTTTTTATTGTTCATAGATCATATCCAAAGTGATGGAAATGTACCAGCCCAGTGCTGTGGTATTGCAGTGTGGAGCGGATTCATTATCTGGTGACAGGTTGGGGTGTTTTAATCTTACTGTCAAAGGTAAACAATAGAGAAAATGTTCATTGATTCACAGTAATGGCTTTTAGCTAGAATGCATGGACTTGATTCCCTTTTGTTTAGGAGAAGGGAACCTTCATTCTCCAGATGAATAACAAATAATATGATTGAGCGAGAGAGGTGAAGTTGGTAAAAATCAGTTCTCTTCTGGTCACAAGTCCGTTCACCATCTGGTAGCCAAAAGAGATCCAGACCCAGTTGTTTTTCGCTCCCAACTTCATATCTTTTTAATAAAATTAAGCAACTTGCATTTCCACCTTTTCCATAACCAGTTCTTCTTTAGATTTTGTGCGTTCTTATTGTTCTTATTTTTTCCAGCATTTTTGTTTTTCCATTGTCTTTAATTCCTTTTGGTTTAGAACTCTTTGGGCCTCCCTCTTATTCCCTCATTTTCCATAGCTCTGCAGCTCAGTTTTAAATTGTGGAGTGATGCACCAAATCCATGATTTTGAAAATCTTATGCTGAATTTAAATTTCTGTCATGTGCATAGTCTGTAACTGTGGGGTCACTTTGTAATTAGCT
This sequence comes from Apalone spinifera, assembly GCA_030068395.1. Taxonomy (NCBI): domain Eukaryota; kingdom Metazoa; phylum Chordata; order Testudines; family Trionychidae; genus Apalone; species Apalone spinifera. The sequence continues at coordinate 108,312,556 of CM057847.1, forward strand.
GTATTTAACTGTGAATACTTTTTTTTAATCTTGAATTAAGACTATTAATTGCAGCACTAATTTGCTAGTAAATTACTTTGTTTGTCACCATTAAATATCCCAGAACTCTCTTGATTTTAATAATTTTAAAAATACTTTCCTCAATATCTACAGTTAAAATTATTTGTTAATTCACTTGAACCTCTTAAAGCCAGCAACCCTAGAAAACAGGGTATGCCCCATTAAAAATTTGCTGAACCACAGAGGGCAAGGGCTCTTACCTGGCACTGCTGGGGGCATATGTAGCTCCACATCCCCCACCACTATGGGAGCAGCTGGAAAAAGCCATTGGCGAAGTGCGTCGCTGCACTTCCATTCCCCCAGCTGGGGGAAAGGGGAGTGGCATTGTGGTGCAGAGCTGCTTCCTCCTCCATACAACAGGTGTTCCTGTATTAGGGACACCCCGAGTATATAGGTTCAAGTGTATTAACAAAATGGGAAGGAAAAGTAACTTTTTTTTATACTTATTAGTTGTGTCCTTACACTTTTCTAAAGAAAAAAAAGTGTTAAACATTTGTTAGTAACTATTGCACACTTCAAACATATTTTAATCCTTACGATTTTCTTTAAGGTGACAATTCTTAAAGCTTTAGCTAGACACGCAGTTAGGAAGACATGTTCCCTTAAAAGGTGTAAGGTCTCTTAGATCGTGGTTCTCAACCTTTTCTTTCTGAAGCTCCCCAACAATGGTATAATAACTCCAGTGGGAGTTGGGGAGGAACTCAGGACTCCAGCTGCTAGAAGGGGTTGGGGGGTCATAGGCGTAGTTTGACATCTGTGAGGAGGTGAGACCCAGGTAGGAAACCTCCAACCCATGGCTCACCTCAGCAGGCCACCCAGTGGGTGTGTTGGCAGAGAGGAAACAAGCAAAAATTATAACTCAAAGGAGAGAGGGCCTCAGATCAAGGGTTTGAAAAGTGCAGGGGGTAACTAGGCACAGTGTGAAGTAATTTGGTACAGACACGCAATAGCTTGGGGCTGTGTGTAGGCAGGGAAAAAGTTTAGGGTGCAGCAGAAAATAGTTGTGGTACTGTGTGGGGAAGGGTAGCTAGGATCTGTGCGCCAGCAGAGTCCGCCCTCCCCCGCAGTTGCTGCTCCCTGAGGATTCTGCTAGTCCTGGAGAGGTCCCTCCATGCTGGTGGTTCTAATTGGCTGTACAAATAGTCAAAGGGAACTGAGGAGCAGCTATAATGCCATGCACCAGAAGCAGGAGACAGGGAACCACCATGGCTGCCCACTCGATGGCACCAGCCAGAATAGCAGATGTCCTGCACTGCCCAGCTCCATCTTCCAACCCAGCCAGTGGCCTGGCGGAGAAAAGAGGGTCCTGGGATTGGACCTTTCTGGGTAAGTCACTGTAGCTTGGGAGGCAACGCCCTTCATGTCCTCCCAACTTTGCCCATTAGGCTTGGAGCTTCTATCCTATGGGAGTAATGGGGCTTTTACCCTATGGGAGTAATGGGGCAGCTCACGACTTCAATCCTATATGGGGCACCGAGGCCTGAAACCCATGGGGGCTCCAGCTCCTGGCTTTAGCCCATGTTGGTGCACCCAGACTCGGGACTTTAGCCATACAGGGGGCACTTGGCTCTTCGTCCTTCAAAACGACTCTAAGGTTGAAATCCATTTTCTTAGATTCTTTCAAAAAATCCCACCCCAAGTGTCTTATCTAAGGTCTCTCATGAAGTATTCAGGAGATCTGGAATCTGACCCCACAACTCCTAATTCCCAGTCCAATGCCCTACCCACAAAAATAAACACTGAGGGAAGGCCAGATCCTGAACTGTTATGTGGTCTCTTCTGTGACATTCCAGCAGCACAAAAGAGCCAGAAAGTACAGAATCTATCTGTGTGTCTCTAGATGGTGATTTTGTGCCCATAACTGATGTTCTCTCTCTGTCATATAACTCATTAGAGATCTAATCAGCTGGTGTACTGATTACACTGCTCTAAAGTGAGTTGGGCTGAATGTGGAACTAGGGGCAATTGGGTTGTTGCAGCCTGCTTCTTTTGTGGCTGCTCCTCTGCACTGATCCAAAAATCTGGCCCTAGATTTGGTCTTACATACATACCTATGTGAGTTATAAAAAAGTACAACTATTTGGAAAAGATAGTATTGTGAAGATGTTAATGAAAAGTAGAAGAAAATGTTATGGAAATATTGTTCCTTGGTTTCTGTCTTTCTCATTCACCAATCCTGCCTCTATTTTTGTTCAATTGAGATTAATTCAATGACGAGATAAAAGTGCTGCGCTGAAGCTTAATTCTAGCACTCTTTCGTTTTAATTAGGTTCATCTGATGGTTTGAATAGAAATTAAGTTATTTTGTTTTTTAATTTGCTTTTAAATCTTTTTTGGTAGGTCATGCTAAATGTGTGGAGGTTGTAAAGACTTTTAACTTGCCACTGCTGATGTTAGGAGGAGGAGGATATACTATTCGTAATGTTGCTCGATGTTGGACATATGAAACTGCTGTTGCCTTAGATTGTGAAATTCCTAATGGTAAATACTAATTCTTAGATATATTCTTTTGTCTAAACTGTCATAAGAATTGTACAATTGATTTCTAAGAACCAAAGTTACTTTTAAACTTGTTTGTCTGGTTCATGCTGGATGGGGAACACCTTTTTCATCACCTAAAATGCAGCATCCCTATGGAATTTATTGTAATTCTGGTGTGTGCAACTTTGTTTTAATCTTAGACATTGAGTCTAGTAATTTGTCAACTGGAGGTATGGATACCCCCGGGGAGGAGGAGGGGATATGCGCAACAGTCTTCCAGGGAGTACATCATTTAATCTAGATAGTTGCCTAGTTTTACAACAGGCTACATAAAAATTGCTAGCAAAGTCACTACAAACTAAAATTGCGGACAAGCAGTTTGGTGTTTATACTGCTCTGTATACTATAGATTGAAATGTAAGTACAATGTTTATATTCCAATTGATTTACTCCACAAAAAATGAGCAAGTATGCAATTTTTAACTAATAGAAAGCTGTAATATTTGTATTTTTGTCTGATTTTTGTAAGCAAATAGCTTTTAAATGAGGTGAAACTTGGGAGTGTGCAAGACAAATCAGACTCTTGAAAAGGATAAAGTAATTTGGAAAGGTTGAGAACCACCAGTGTGTGCTGTTTCTTAATTTTTTTTGTTAAATGAGGCTAACTTTGACCATAAGCCATAAATTTCTTGATTGCAAATCTTTCATGGTAACTTATTTTTGGATACTTTTTTCCCTATTAGAGACTTACTGTTGGTATTGATTTTTCCTGGAAGGGTCTCAGTTACTGGGTAGCAGTATAAAACCCTAAAATAGACATACCAGAAGTGTCAAGAGTCTTGACTCTGGCCAACATATGTTTAAGCCATTCCAAATGTGGCCTAATAGTAAAATTTATGAGTTATCTATTGGTTTTATCGTTTTACCTTTTTCCTCTCTGTTTTTGGAAGATTTTGCTAATTCCATCATTTTACTTACCTAGGCAGTTTATGTTCGATTCTCTTATCACTGTTTCACTGACTTCAGTAGAATTTCTCTTGACTTAGTTATGCCTGAGAGTAGATTTGATCCTGTATCTTCTGAAGCATCCAATTCACCTTTCATTGCTCTTAAAAGGTTAAAAATCCTAAACTATATCCTATCCAGGATCTCTCTTAACTGTATCCTTAAAGAATCATTTCCTCCCATCAAGTTTCTTAAACATACTCACCCCTGTCCCCTTTCTATGCAATGCTTTTCATTCTTAAGTGGTGTTTTTCATTCTCTGTGGCTGATCTTTATTTCTGGAACAACAGATTCTAAGGTCTTGTCTACATTGATACATTTTGTGACTAAAAACTGTCTTTTGGCAACAAAACAGTGAGAGCTTTGACACTGCAATTCGACTTTTGTAGTGAAAAATACCCAGTTTTGGCAACAGAAAACTTCTACTCCTGCAAGAGACTTTTCTTTCGCCCCTCTTTATTGTCAACAAAAAACCAAGCAGTGGACTCTGCTGTTTTATTTTGTCGAGAGAACTGGCTTCACTTCCGCGAGTATCCCACAGTGCCTGCCCTCATGGCTGTGCAGATGTGTGCCCCTCCCCTTTCAAAGCTCTGGAAAGTATCTGAAAGCTGAGCAAGCTGCTCTATTTGGGGCACAAAGAACCAATACTTAGAATGCTCCTGTTCTGCCCTGCATGGAACACAATGGCAGGCAACCGCTGTTTCAGGGGGAGGGCTGGAGAGACTGCTGTGTTGCTTTGACATTCCTCAGCACGGAGAGCTCACAGGTAATCCCAAGAAGTGCAGGGGATCAGCTCTGCCTTCCCACAGCACAGCACTGTGGGATGATTACCCATATTGCTTTGCTCTATCTGTCAACAGGATGCTAACAATGTGGCCATGAAATGTTGACAGTGGGAAGCAGAAAAACCAGTTTGACACAGTTTTCACTTTTGGCAACTTTTGCATGTCGGCAGCTCTTTCATTGTCAAACTTTACCAGTGTAGACATAACCTTATGCTGTGGTGATGTAGATATGTTGTCTGGCCTGCTGGAGCAAAAGGCAAGGGATGTGGTTTAATTAGGCCTCGACTTTATTCACTTGAAGTACCTGGGAGTACAAAAATACATTGTACAGTGCAGGATAATAATTTAATCATTTCTACGTAAGATCCAATTTGGTCTCAGCTTCCCTCTCTTGTAAGAAAGTTAAAGGGGCTAGAGCAGGAAGAGGGATTGGGTCCCTGCTGTAACATGTAGGAGCTCCAGCCCCCACGTCAGCTCCCTTAATATTGGACAAAAATAAATCTGCCTCCCAATTAAATAGGTGTACCCCATCTTCCTTGAATAACAAGAGTATCCAGTAAGAGATGTCAGATGTGGAATAACCAAGAAGGGCTTGTTTATGTATGAATTTAGCCATCTTCTTTCACTTTCCTCCTGGTCTTATCCAGCCATAAGAGGCTTTTCTGCTCCATATTATGCCTTGTACCCGATATATTAGTCCAAATAATCATTATCCCAGGGGGAAATCCTTTGCTCAAAACCCCTCTAGGTTTTCTTAGGTATTTTGTCTATAAAATATTTCATCATGTTGCAGTGTTCCAGTATTTTTCCTATCTTATAACTGAAGAAATCCTTCTCATTTTGTCCATTGAGATTTCATGTACTGCATTTACTGGGATTGAAGTCATTCTTTGCTGAATTGCATTGCCCAGGTATCATAGGTGTATTCCAGCCATAAGAAACAATCTCAGGGGTTCTCCACCATCAAACTTTAGTTCGTTCATCCATCATCTATGTGTAACAACTTGAAGGGAAAACGCTATACAGTGCTTGTCTTCTACTTAAAAGCGTTTTAAGTTGTAGTTGTATATTCATGCAATATCTGAAGTTTGCTAGTGTGCTATTTAAAGTCTTTTAGTGCAGCCTATGTATTGTATGCAAGGTGGTGGTGGTTGGTAGTAGGTTTTTTTTGTTTGTTTGTTTGGGGGGGGGGGGGTTAAAGCTTTTTTTAGGTTGCTGAAATATTTTTTTTTTTTAAGAGTTGCCATACAATGACTATTTTGAGTATTTTGGACCAGACTTCAAACTTCATATTAGTCCATCAAATATGACAAATCAGAACACACCAGAGTATATGGAAAAGATCAAGTAAGTAGTTATTTCCTACCTTGATAATGGAATCTCTGGAAATCATAATCTGTGTTGGAAATATTTTATAAATTTTCTATCTGATCAAACTTGTGGGACTCCTTGCCAGAAGATGGAGTGAAGACTAGCACTTTAACAGGGTTCAAAAAAGAGCATGATAGATTCATGGAGGTTAGGTCCGTCAGTGGCTATTAGCCAGGATGGGTAGGAATGGTGTCCCTAGCCTCTGTTTCTCTGGAGGTGGGTCACAGGGAGAGATTGTTGTGATCCCTTCCTCTAGAGCATCTGGTATTGGCCACTGTTGACAGACAGGATATTGACATAGATGCACCTTTGGTCTGGTCCAGTATGGCCATTCTTATGTTCTTAACCTCATCTTTATCTCCTTTTATTTATATAGTAGTACTTGTCGTGATGATGCTTTTAATGTTTTAGGGAGAAATAATTTGCTTTGCCTTCATTTTGAAGCATCGATTGAGTTTAAAGTCATAATTTTGTATAAGTAGTATTTACCAATAAGATACTGATTTTTCAAAAAGTAAGCACCCTTAGTCTTGATTGTTTTTTACAAGAATTGTACTAGCACCAAACATGAGTTGCAGGCTCTCCTGAGAACTGCCTTCAAATCCTGTTGCCCTCCATTTCTGGTGCAGAGCTGTCCTATTTCCATTAACATAAGGTCTTTCATGCTTGAACACAGGGAATATTTACTATGAAAGGTATAAAAATATATGAAAAAATTATTTGCCTTGACCTGAATTCAGGGTTCTGTTTCTATGATGCCAAACATCTGTAAGTAGAGTAAAGTAGAATTGCTTCAGGAATTTGTAATCTCCTTTCTAGCAGAGGAAACCCAGAACACTGAATTAATAACAGAATAGGAAGATAAATATTTTCAAGTATTGTCCTAAAATTTATTTGTAATTTTAAATCTAACCTCATGCTGAAAATTATTTGGGGTGTTAAAGTCGTTTTAAAACATCTTGGGTCATTGTTAAAGAGCATATGTTTGTATTCAAGAGAAACATCCATTATTTTATTCTGAGTAACACACCTGCAGAAGTGTCTTTTTGTGTCACTCCAATAGTTCATGTTATGGGTAAGAATTTATGAGTATAATTAAAATACTTTGTTCTTAATTCAGCAATAATGGCAAAATAATTTCTATATCTGTAAGAATTAAGGTCACTGCCATTCTCTGTAAGATAAAGTAATTGTTAGTAGTCTAGCTAAACTTTTTGTGCATTGTTGTGACAAACTAATAACGGTGGTCATAAGACAGTGGTTCATGGCCACTCTGTTGGCAAGATGGTTATAATGGTTTAGTAATGATGTAGCAGAATGTTAATATCTGAAATAACTAACTTTAAAAAAAAGTGGTCCTGCAGCACCTTAGAGACTAACAAAAAATGTAGGTAGTGTCGTGAGCTTTGTGTCTAGTTTTGGCCATAGTTTCAAGCATTAGAGTCTTTTGTAAAATACCATCCTTGGTTGCCACTTTTCTGGGCAGCCTGTAATTATTGGAGCGTTGCTCCCTTCTAATAAGAAAAACTTGCCTCTTTCCACTGTAGAACAGGTTTGACCAAAAAAAAAAGAAAAATGTAACAATTTTATAAGTCGACATTTTATGATTTAATATTCAGAAACTGCAGGAAAAGTTCTCTTTCTCCCTATATTTAACTATTTTTCCATTGGCTACTTTACCTACAGACAGCGCTTATTTGAGAACTTGCGTATGTTGCCTCATGCACCTGGAGTACAGATGCAAGCCATTCCTGAGGATGCTGTTCATGAAGACAGTGGAGATGAGGATGGAGAAGATCCAGACAAACGCATTTCTAGTAGGAAAAGTTATCGTTAGGTGTCTTGTTAGAATATGCCCCTGGAGTAAGGCCATTTTAGACGTATTGGGCCAGATCTTCATCTCTGTTTTAGCTATTTTCTGCCACTCCAGTTGACAGATCCAGCCCTAGAGATTTCCTTCCAGTATCTGAATAGGGACCCTTTGGGCCTCTAGGGACCTGAGTTCAATCAGCTGCTCTGATTTAGGCCTAAGCCTACCCTAACCTGGCTTCTAGCTCGATCAGCAATCTGGAACATCAAAGAGGCTCCCTTTTGTTCTAAATTTGCTGCAGGAACAGGGTTTGGTCAGGGTGCAACATCTGGCTCCAGAAGTCTCCCCAGAACAACAGCAAACTCAAAGGGAATGTGGGTTACAATTTGTTAAGCTTTTGAATGCCATGTCCCTTCAGAAACATCAATAAATGAATAAACATAGCTCCTGCAGTGAATGAGAGAGAATTTTTCAAAAATCTACAGTGTTTTCTTGGATATTTGGTAAATATGAGATGAGAGGCCAGATCTCTTTGTTAATCAATCACAACAGGTTTAACTGGTTTTTAATGTAAGGCTTATGTTGTATGAGTCATAGAATTGTAAGGATTGATATTTATTATTTCTGAACTAGTGATGTGACGGACTAGTCGACTATAAGCAAATACTTATCAGATAGTCAACAGGATAGTCGACTAGTCGCTTTCCTCCCCCCTTCCCTCTTTGCTGCGTCTATCATATAGAGGCAGCAAAGGGTGGGAGGGGAGAAGGAGGTACTTCAAAGCAGCAGCACCTCATGGAGCCCCGGGTCAGCTGCTCCTTGCGGCAGTGCTGCAGGAAGCCCAGTGTCAGGCTCCTCACGGCATTTCAAAGCGTCAGCACCATGGGAGCCCAGGGTCAGCGGGGGGAGTCCTCAGCTGACCCCAGGCTTTGGTGCTTTTGCCTTTGAAGTGTAGCACCAACCCTGGGGCTGTTGCTACACTTCAAAGGCGGAGGCATCCTATCAACTAATTGAATAGTCGATGCAAAAATGCATCCACTATTCGATTAGTCAGTTACCCGATACTTAGGTACCATTCAGAATAAGGATGTTAAGAGATTTTTCATGATATCAGTAGTAATAGTTGCACAGTCAGTTCTTAGCATCTTAAATCTGTTGCCTAACTGTGGTAAACACAATTATTTTCCCTGCTGCAGTTAGTCATCTTCTGAATTTGTTCAGTACTTTTTAAGCAGTACCAAATAGGCCGATTTTCATTTGTCTTTGTAACATTTCTTTGTTTTTAAGAGGTAACCCCAGGGTATCTTGCAACATTTTGTGCATTATTCTATTATCACTTGATTAGAGGACAAATTGCTGTTAGTCTCCTAATCAGTCATTCAAAAACAATCCTATTGCAGTTAAACTTTCTCGTGTTGTTTGTTTGAAGTTTCTTTAATCTTTATTCAAAATTTTAAATGCTAGTTCGAGCTTCTGATAAACGGATAGCCTGTGATGAAGAATTCTCTGATTCTGAAGATGAAGGGGAGGGTGGACGACGAAATGTTGCAGATCATAAGAAAGGAGCAAAAAAGGCCAGAATAGAAGAAGACAAGAAAGAGGCAGAGGACAAAAAAACAGGTAAGAATATAATGTCGTTTATAACTGTTCTCCTTTCCAATCCATTATAGGATTGTATCTGAAAGTGAATTTTGTTAGCAGTAAAAAAAAAAAGGATGTTAACAAACAAGTAATTTACTAGTCAAGTAGTCAATGGAATTTCCATCAACTAGTCGATAAGCACCTCCAAATTCCTCCTTTGAAATGTACAAGAGCCCATTCTGGGGCTCTTGTACATTTCGAAGGAGGAATGAGAAACTCCACCAGCAGCCCGGGGCCAGTGGAAAATCCCGCTGACTTTAGGCTCTGCGAAGGCACTTACCCTTTGAAATTCACAATAGCCCCCAGAGGCTCTTGTGTATTAAAAGCAGAAGCACCCATGTGGAGCCCAGTGTCAGAGGGACTTCCTGCTGGCCCTAGGCTGCACATGACATGCCAGCTTTGAAATGTACAAGAGTCCCCAGTGGGGGCTCTTGTGCATTTCA
>CM057847.1:108326614-108339117 GCA_030068395.1 Apalone spinifera
GAAACAAGATGGGGTTCATGTCTGGCTACAACCTTTTCCAACCGTCCCGCATTGATGCATGTGAAATGGTCTTTGTGATCCACCAGCTCCTGCAGCACCATCAAGTTTATGTACTCTTGGCAAAGTGGTTGGGTGCCACAATGAGAATGTGTATTCCATCTATCGCCCCCACTACCGTTAGTACAGGGTTTTGCCATGCTGGGGCTCCCTATGTCCACTTTTGAGTCACCATGCTCTGTATGAAAGGAGATCAATTGTCTTGGCTTAGATCACAACTGCCCCCACTGTAGATTTCCCCACTCCAAATTGATTCCCAGTTGACCAATAGCTGTCTGGCAGTGCAAGCTTCCAGAGGGCAATTGCCATGTCAGAGCAGGGTGGGGAAAACAATTCAGGGAGGGGAAAGCAATTTGTAAACTTCAGTGAAAGTAGCTTTCCACAGACAGAAGTTTTACAGCCACTGCTGATCATCCCATTCCTGCAGAACAATGCGGTCCCACCAGTCTGTACCTGTCTGACAGCACCCAAACCTGTATTCCACTGTGTTCAAAGGATCAAATGTCCGTGGCACATGCCAGGCACTCAACTGAAGTGCTTCACAGAAGAGTATGTTCATGATCTGAGATTCTTCCTTGTTCCAGCGGACCTGGATACAGTCTTGGCATACTCCAGCATTAGGCACACGAAGGTTAAAAATCATCATCCTACTGCTTTGATGCTCAATGGGATCCATGATGGTTTCCATACTTACGTTGCTGTGGCATCTGCGCAGATAACCAAGGGGAAAATGGGCCTGATTATAGTCCAGTCAGCCTAACTTTGATGCCTAGAAAGCTACTGAAACAATGTATTAAACAAGCACATAGACGATAGGATTAAAAGGAATAGTCAATGTAGATAATGGTCACCAACTATTTGATCAGGATTTACCTCTGATCTTGGAGCCTCTAACAGGTGATCCTGACTGGTTTGGCCAGGAAGCTATCAAGCGCTAGCACTTCCATTGCCCCTCTACCTCCTGTCATGCTGCTCCTGCCATCTGCCCTGGAGCTGCCCCCTGGGAGCCTCCTGTTTGCTGTGTAGGAGGGAGAAGGGGGATGCTGATATCAGGATGTCCATCCTGCCCCCACTTCTGTACCTATCTCCACACAGAGAGAAGGGGATGGAGGGAGCTTGTCAATGCAAATCTGTGTGTGTCTCACACTGTGTGTCTGTCAATCTCACCAACACATGCTGTCCTTCACTCTCATCTCCTGACTCAACACACATGCGGGGGCTTCTTGTTCATTCTTTTACTGCTTGCAAAGTGTGGTATTTGGGGATTTGACTGGTCTGTGCATTTCATCATTTTCATTTCTTTCTTATACTTACATTTATTCTTTGAATAGTGATTCTAAAATGCTAAACCTGTCATGGCTGGAGTCATTATCCCTGTGGTAATTGCTTCTCCTGGAAGTGGCTGGTATGTCCCTGCAGCCCCTGAGAGAGACAGAGCAGGGGCCGTCTCCACATGCTGTCTTTGTCTACAGACACCACTCCTGCAGCTTCCATTGATCAATGGAACTGTAGCCAGTAAAAGCTGTGGGCTCAATGCCTGTACATGAGGGCCAGCATATGGTGTCGTGGAGCCACTGCTGCACATGCCAGCTACTTTCAGGAGTGGTGCAGGGCCAGGACAGGAGTAAGCCTGCCTTAACTGAGATGGCTTCCAGGTGGCAAAGCAATGGGGTTAAGTGGTGCCCACCAGTCATGAACCTCCTGCTCCAGATTTGAGTTCCCCTGCACCCAAACTCATTTCTACAGTTTGCACCCTGAAACCCCTCTTGGACCCCAATCCTCTGCCCTGGGTAAGCCTGGAGTCCCTCCCACACTCTGAACTCTTTGGCCCAATACTAGAGCCTGCACCCCAACTCCCTACCCCAGCCTGGTGAAAATAAAAGGGTCAGGGAGGAATGGGGATGGAGTGAGCAAGGTGAGGCTTCAGAGAAAGGATGGAGCAGGGGCAGGGCCTCAGAGGGGGCATGAAGGAAGTGGGGCAAGGGTATTTGGGTTTGAGGTAGATCTTACTTTGCACTTAAATTGAAAAAAAATGGTTAAAAAGGTTGGAGACCACTGGTTTATATCATATAATCAAGTAATGTATCTTGATTTTTAATAAGGCTTTTTTGATCATAGGCACTGATTTCTCAACTTTCTGGGGGGTGCTAAACTCTCCCATCCCCCTTCCTGAGGCCCTGGCCCCACTCCTCACCTTCCCCCAAACCCGTGTCCACCTCACCCTGCCCCTACTCCATCCCTACTTCCTCACCTTTTGCCTTGAGCAGGCCCTGCCCCCATTCATTGCCCTCCCTCCCAGAGCTTGAATGCCATAAATCAGCTGTTCACAGAGTTCTGGCAGTGTTGGGGGGAGAGAGAGAGATATTGGTAAGCGGGGCAAATGGCATGCAACAGGCATGGGGGGAAGGACAGAGGGCGAAACTTGGTGCCAGTGGATACTCTGCACCCATTAATTTTTCCCTGTGGTTGCTCCAGCCCTGCAGCACCCTCAGGCTATGTCTACACTACAAAGTTATTTTGAAATATCAAGAGGAGCATCCACACAGCAAGCCTGTTACTTCGAAATAATAACTCATTCCACGAGGAATAACACCTATTTTAAAATAAGGTCAATGTGGATGTTCAGCTGCTGCTCTTTCAAAATACCCCCCGAGTCAGTCAAAGAAATTACTTCCCAGTGTGGCTGTAAGTCGAGGTTGTGCATCCACATTAAGGGAGCCTACTTTGGACTAATATTGAGTCTTCCCTGTAGTGTGGACATGCTAGTTTGGAATAACTTATTTTGAAATACTAAATCCCAAATAACTATTTAGAAATAACCTGTTAGCGTAGACATAGCCTCAGAGTAAGCACCTAGGCTTTTGACACAATCCCATATGACATTCTCATAAGCAAACTATAGAAATTGGCCTTCTGCTGTAAGGTGGGTGCACAACCAGTTGAAAGACAGCACTCAGGGAAATTATCAATGGTTCGTTTGTCAAACTGGAAGGTGTATCTAATAGGGTCTGGCCAGGGGCAGTTGTGGGCCCAGTATTAGTGAATATTTTCAGTAATGTTTACATGAATAGAATGGAGAGCATTCTTATAAAATTTGTCGATGACACCAAGCTGGGATCAGCCGTTAACACTTTGGAGGGAAAGATTAGAATTCAAAATGACCTAGAAAAATTTGAGAATCGGTCTGAAAATAACAAGATGAAATTCAATAGAGATAAGGGCAAAGTGTTTCACTTAGGAAGGAAAGATCCAATGCACAGCTACAACATAGGGGCTAACTGGTTAGACAGTAGTGCTACTTCAAAGGATCTGGAGCTTCCAGTGGATAACAAATTTAGTACAAGTCAACCATCTGATGCAGCAATGAGACAGACTAATATTATTCTGGGACATATTAACATGAGAGTTATATATAAAACATGAAAAGTAATTGCCCTACGTTATTCAGCGCTGGTGAGGCCTCAGCTACAGTGTTGTGGATTTAGAAAAGAAAAAGACAAACTAGAGAGCATCCAGAGGAGAGCAATAAAATGACAGAAGAGTTCGAAAATCTGACCTATGAGGAATGTTTAGCCTTAAGGAAAGGGGAGGGAAGTGGCAATAGGTAACAGGCTTCAAATATGTTAAGGCCTGTTCTAAGGAGGATGGGAATCAACTGTTCTCCATGTCCACTGAAGGTAAAACAAGAACTAATTATCTTAATCTGCAGTAATGGAGATTTAGGTTAGACAGTAGTAAAAACTCTTACTATAAGGATAGTTAAGCTCTGGAATAGGCTTCCAAGGTTAGGATGAGGAAGTCCCATCACTGGAGATATTTGAACAGATTGGACAAACACCTGACAGGCAACATTCCCTCTAATCCTTCCCATCTATGTGTGGAATAAAGTTTCTGTGCACCACCAATACAAACCAAACACTTAGCTGTGGGTTCTCTGCTAATCTGCTGGTGACATTTGAATCTCTCTTGAGTGGTTGTACAAGTGCACAACTGACAAGGAATGCTGTTGCTAAGGATGGTCCAGGTTTACTTCATCCTGCTTTAGTGCAGGGGTTCAATTTGATGACTTCTCCATCCTTTCCAGCCTTATATTTTTATGATTTTATATTATGGGAAGAAAAATTCCTTCCTCACTTTTCCAGGTGAACAGTTTTAAGTGTCTGGAAGCACATTTTATTTCTCTCATTACTGTTTGATTGCTGGAACTGTCAGTAGTGTTAATGTGCATGCAGAAAACCAGTCTTAGTATTAATCTGCTAAACTAAGGGCCAATTTTTTCAACCTGACTTCTACTGGCATGAATGTAAGCACCACTGCACTTACATTTTAGGCACTAATACCTTCACAGCTAGTTAATAGATAGTGTTCTGAGTTTTCACTTTTAATTTGTAAAGAAGAATGCTAGGATATTTTCAGTGTTTATTTTCCAAACACTACAACTAGGATGAAATTGGGTTTAAAAAATAGACAAATTGGAGGCAAAAAAGAAAAACAAAATCTTTCATAATATGCACTTTTACTACAGTGTAACGGAAACTTTTTTATGTGCAAAGGTGTTTCTTTTGTCTCTTTCAGAGCTAGTAGTTTTTCCAGAAATCCTGGTTTTCATATACTCGTGTAATTTTCTTCAAAGTATCCTCAGTCATGTTGAGCCTCTTGCTGGCTTGGAAGTAGTCCAACTTTGAAAGTAAGCACTCTGAATCAATAGATCCAAGGAGTACCCTCAAAACTCATTGTGCCACTTTGCTGAAGTTGAGAAGTGTCTTGATGACTGTTCCAAAAAGCCAGCATATCCCGTTTCACATTGTTGGGGTTAGGCATATTCATGTAAGTAGTAACTTCCCTTTCAGATTTGAAATTTCGCCTTGAGTGTCAAATTATTAAAATGCTCTTGGCATAGCAGCCATAATCTGCTGCAACACCTGGATGATACTCCAGAAAGACCCTTTGACCCCAAACACTTCAGGGTTCAGATTACAGACCACAGTCTTCTCCCATTTCTCATTGAGCATTATGTTGAAAGCTTTGAATATTTTTTCAGTTCTTTTGTGTTTGGAAGGATTTCCAGAAACAGCAAGGTTTTCTTTCCATATGCTTCTTCTGCTCAATTCAGCTGAGATTTTGGTTGTCAGGATTTGGTAAATGTCTGAATTTGGGAAATGTGTTGGCAGTAGTTGGAGAAAACACCAGTGTTTCCTGTGTCACACAGTGATTCCAAGTTTCCAACAATGAACATTACGTTAGTGCACGAAATCTGGTGGACATTTTGGTCATCTGCCATTGTCTTAAAATTGCAGTTTTAGAATCAGCAAACTCTGGTTGATCTAGTAGATCCATCAGCAAAGTCCACATGTTATTTATATAAAAGGCAGTGAAATACAAGCTCATCAGGGCACAACAGGGATAGGTAATCAGTCAGCCTGCACTCACACTGTGTAAAACAAAGACTTCAGCTTATTTGCATGCTTGAAAATGGCTCCAAAACCAATGATACAAAATGTCACGTCTTTCATTTCTTTAGTAGCTATAGCTGCTGACCACACTATGTTAGATGAGCAGGACTGGTAGTACATAGCAGCTCTGGTTTCTGATTGAGTTTAATCTCCCATCCAAATTTTGCTATGTAGAAAACCAAATATATGTTTAGAGCCCTTCAAATCCATGGATATCCCAATTCCTCCTCCCTCACCCAAACCATGTGTTCTGCACTTGTTTACTCCTATCCTGGACAACCGAGCAATTTTAACTCCATTGCCCCTCTAAGGGGAAAATATGCAACAATTTGATACTTTAAATGGAGTTAGCCATGCTGTGGCGCACTGCTAAGCCTTTCCCTGTCAAGCCAATTGTTCTCCTTTCTGGGTTCCACCTGGTCTGATATCCAAATTCTGGAGTCCTCAATGAATGTTTTAAATAAACTTTATTAAAGAAATGAAAGTAGAATCAGAGGCCATGGAGCTCTGTTGGTCAGGCAGCATCACAGTGAGACAAACGCATGTAACCTTCCCCTGAGTCAGTCATGACAGAAGGTAGAGACCCTCACTCCTCTGGCCAGGAGTCCTTGCTACATCTGCGCAGATCTGCAAAGGCCACCAAGTGGATTCCTGGATTGAGAAGCCCCAGAAGTGAGCAAGATCCAGCCCACGCCCACCCCTGCAGCAGTGAGCAGTGCCGATCAAAGCGGCTAGCAGCTCTCTGTGGCTCTCTGCACTGCGGGAAGAAGGGAGGGAGAAAGAAGCTTCAACATGTTGCCTTGCCCCCAGAAAAATCTCTTCCTATTTACTGGAAACTGGTATATGGGAGCTGAGAGATTGGGCTGGTGGCAGGGTCAGTACAGCATAATTTCTCAGCTCCCATTGGCCGGTTTCTGGCCAATAGGACATGAAAGATTTTGCTGGGGGATGGGGGCAGCACATGAAGCTTCCCACTCTCCCTCCACCTCCTGGCAATACAGAGAGCCACATGCACAGCCAGCCAGAAGTCTGGAGCAGCTGTCATGGAAGCCTGCCTGAGAGTGCTTGCTGGCTGGGAGCTGCTTAGAGCGCCTGGCTAGAGTGTGCCTCTGGCACCCCAGCTCCTCCCTCCCCCCAACTTCCCCTACCTGACTGTGCACCCTAATCCCCTGCCCCAGATCACAGCCCTGTCTATCCAAACTCCCTGTCAGACCTCACACCCTGCACTCCAGTCCCCTACCCGAAGCTCCCTTCTGCACCCAGCTCCTTCCCAAACCCTATTGCCATCCATAGAAAAGTGCAGCCCTTGACCACTTACCAAAATCTTGGTGTGGCCCCCCCATCAAAAATTATTGCCTCCCACTGCCCTAGACTGTGCTTGCTTTACTGGCCCTATGCAATTAGCACAGCCCACATAATTTCAGTTTACATACAATTCTGGATTAGTTTTGATTACAGAGTAAAACAAGTGTATTTAATCAGAGAGAGAGATTTTGAGTACCAATATAAGGCATTCAAGTCAGAATGGTTACAAGAGAAATAAAGACAGCATTTCCTTGTACTAAAATTTAAACTAATTTGGTTCAAGGTGAAATCTCTTATCATGTGTTCCCAGTAACATTACTGACCAAATTCTCATGCTAGAGTCTTCTCCCAAAGTCCATGGCCTCTTTATTTTGTCGTCTAAGGTAAACGAGTGAGAAGTAGATAGGGAGAGAAAACTTGGGGTGTGTTTGCCCTTTACTTGTATAGTTCAAACAAAAAAACAGGACTATGTAGCACTTTAAAGAAGTGCTACATAGTCCTGTTTTTTGTTTCAGTTAGACCAGACTAACATGGCTACATATCTATTACTACTGTATAGTTCAATCACCCTTTGAAATGCATTTTCCTGAGGGTTACCCCTAAATAAAGTTTATTCCTGTTGTGGGGACAGAGATAAAACATCTTGTGATGAAAGAGGTTTTATGTTCTTTGCTAAGGTTCAGCTTTTTGTTCCTGCCCCCCGCTGCTTGCCGAAGTATGGCCACTTGATAAGTGATTGCTCATCAACTTTGATGCCAATTGGCTAGAGACCTTTGTTTTTAAAAAATAGGTTTACCCACCCTGTAGACTTGTCTGGTAAACACACCTCAGTCATGATTTCTGCTTAGGTTCATAACTTAACAGATAGTGTTGCTATACTTGTTTCACCATATTTTTGTCCAATGAGGAGTTTTCAAATGATATTTCACAAGTCATATTTTGTATAAAGATGACTATGATAGTATTTAGGGTGTGAATAAAGAGGTGCATTCAGTTACAAACCCCTATAACCATATTTTACTGGAAAGCATTTCTAATAATAATGTAATAAATATATTAATAATGGGTTGTATTTAATTGTCTCTCCTGCTTAATTACATTGGCTTAATTGTATGTGCAGATGGGAAGTGCAGATGGCACCATTAAAAACTGGAAATTTACCACCTGCAGTACTTAAATTTACTGCAATACTTGACATTTTTTAATTTAACTGCTAGGGAATATTGTATATTTTGAAATGGCATTGACTGTACATTGATATGCTGGCAGAATTAGATAGCTGAACTAGCCAACAGTGGGCAGAAATAAAAATCTCACTTTCCAGACTGGATATATGAATTAATAATAGTCTATGACCAACAGTCCATTAATGCACTGCCAAAAACAAAATGTGAGTTGAGGTATGGGCAAACTTTTAGTACTGTAATTCTGTATCACATTCATCAAACCAGCTCTACATGGATAATTCAAAAGCTGCATCCCTCCCTCATTTTAAATCTACTCGAAAGGCTTTTTTTTTAATTTGATGCTGGTCTTGTCAATGTTTGATTCTTTAAAATGCCCCTGGGACTTACTTGGTAAAGGAAAAGATTCTATATCGCTATGGGTTGTAGTGTACTGCTTTATTATGCCTACTACAAAATAGAGCCAATATTTTAGGCCCAGACTTTTTTTCATGTCGGCAACCAACTGAAAGCAGACAAATCACCATTCTGCCTGGGAGTAGAGGAACAGCTCAAAGAAAGAGAGATGGGGAACCGGGCAAATTCTGTACTGTGGGGGGGGTGAGATAGATTGAGAAATTATGGATATTTCACATATTTTTAATATTAATAAGCACAATAGCAACATTATTTTAAAATAAGGTTATAATGGAACCTTTTTTATTTTTTCATTAGCATGTGTTGGGCTGGTGATTGAAATCATGACTCAGATGTCTGACAATAGCTCAGATAGAAACACAAAAGACTCCAGCACCTTGGATTTTAAAATGCCAGCCTTTTATTCATGTATTTATTTTCAGTCACTGCTATGTTTTTTAACCTTCCAGGATCTGAGTGGAAAGAATGTTAAGCTGAAATGGACATGACTATGTAGGTAGGTTCCTTTTCTGGCAATTTTGTTCAATGGTCAGTGAAAGGTTAATAGGCTTAAAGAATTCTTGAAAAGACAGTGCTGCTGGAATTGTGCAGATATTCACTTTCTGATAGATCCCTTGTCAGTATAACTGAATGTGGTATCTGTATATACATAAATGTCACAAAAAAACCCCACAACCCACTGGCCGTTGTTTAAACAAGACAAACAGCACAGAGAGAAGACCCTGAAGAATGTAATTGCATTGCAGATATATCTTGTATCAAAATTGAGATGGTTTCAGAAAATGATTATGAATGTGGCACTGAATGGATTACAGCGAATGGCAACAATCAAAATCAGTGATGCATTTTGCACCTCTGCCCATTCTTTTATGTGGACTGCTCAGGAGCTAACTACAACAGCAGCAAACCAGTAGGCCTTGAATATACTTAGATCTATTTTTTGACAAAACCTTAAAATATCAGCTTTCAGTTCTACCCCTTGCCTTGCTGGATATTTTTCATTCCCCAGTCAACAGCAAAGCCTAACATAGCCTATTTCTTCAAAAGGGTCTTGTGGTCTTGGATGCTCATCCTCAAACTGTTTTAAAGGGGCCTGATTTTCAGAGAGTTGGGTGTTCAGCTATTCTGAAAGTAAAGCCCCCTGTAGGTCTCAGATTAGACAACCCATATCACTGTTGAAAATGTAGGGTGAGATTTGCAAAAGGACTGAAGGGAGGTAGGTGAGGAAGCCAGTCTTAGGTTAGTCTATATCCTTGTTGTTTTCTTAATCTGCGTATGAAAGACACAAAAGGCTTTCTAAAAACAAAGTTGTGTTTGCTTACCATAGAAATGCCTAAATGATTTTCACAGTTGTACATACATTTTAAAAAAGATATATCTAAATATGCAAGTCCTCACAGAAACAGTGAGACAAAGCTTAGATTGAGTTCATCTGAAGTCTCAGTTAGAAGGGAGAGGAGAAAACACATTTTGAAACACAGGACATCAAAATGGGGATGTTAAATATCGGTTAATTGAAAACTCGAGTAACCTCAAGAATTCTTATCGGTTAGTTGACTGTTCTATAGTCCCCAAGGGCAGGACTGCCAGCCAGTGTGCTCCAGCCTCACTCCTGAGGAGCCCCCTGCTACTCTACACTGTTGCCTCTGTATCAGAGGCAGCAGTGCAGGGTGCCAGGTGGGATCTGGTTCACGAGGGGAGTCAGTTTAAAAACCAGCTCCCCTCATGGACTGGCTGCCTGTTGCCCTGTGCTGCTGCCTCTGATCAGAGGCAGCAGCTTGGAGTGGCAGCAGCCTCTGTCTAAGGTGTGTCTGAGATTCTGGACCCATCGTGAGCCAGAATTGAGCTGGGCTGCCTGCCTGCCTGCCCAGCTCTCATACACTTTAAATGCAGAGCCACAGGAAGGGTAGGTCCCAGACTCATTTCAAGCCAGGACTAAGCTGGGCTGCTGGCCAGCCTGCTAAAAAATTTACTAGCAAGTGTGGGGGAGGAATGTGTGTGGTCTATAGCACTAACCTATAGGCTTTGCTTATCGGTTAATTGACTATACTATTACATCCCTACATCAAAAGTTAAGTATAAGACACTTCCAGCCCACTCCGATAATGCCAATGCTAATGAGGTTATAATTTACAGGTACTTTTCCCCCTTCTTTTTCTGTTATGAATTATGAGGTTCCCCCTTTTCTTCCCCACTCTGCTCATCTGAGGAAATGGATTTTGCCCACGAAAGCACGCACGCGTGTATGTGTGTGTGTGTGTGTGTGTGTGTGTTAGTCTACCGGGCTACTTGGTTTTTTTTCAGTTACATACTAACACAGCTACTCCTCTGAGACTAAGAAATCAGAAAAGTAGTCTTTGTCAATATTCCAGTGTTTGTATCATGAGTGGTTATTTAAAAGCAATTTCATAAAACAAAAGAGTTCTTCTGATCTCAAAGGATCAGTCAAATACCCAGGTCAAGATATAACTCAGATCTTACCCAATGTTCTATAATTTAAAATATAAAGGTTTATAGAAATGAGAGAGAGAACTAGTTAATAGAATCAAATACATACAATGTATGCCCAGTTCTTAGATCAGGCTTGTAGCAGTGATGGAAAATAACTGCTGGCTTGTTAAGTCTCAGATTGCTTCCAAATCATTGGAAAGTCCCTAGTCCTTTGGTTAGAATGCTGCCATTTGTATAAGTTCATAGATCAAAAGTCTGAGCAGGAAAGAGGCAAAATAAAAATGTTTCAGGGCCTTTTATAGGATCTGCCAAGTGAAAGGAAACCTATTGTTCTCACTGTGGAAAACTGCAGGTGACAAGATAGTGTTTTCAGTCACATGGGCATGTCATGTGTCTATGTATGGTTTTGCTTAGTTATAATAAATGCCATTACCCATAGTCTAGTTAGAACATTTACAGAAAAGTCCATTAATTGTTGATAGGTCTCTTCCACTGTGAGTTAGATGTTCTTTGGTGATTCATCTTGAAGAGTTCTTTCACAATGTGCTGGCTAAGCACCTTGTTAGTGTCTCCAAGTCTGCAAACATTTGAAACACAGGAACATAGTTAATATTCATAACTTGAGATGCAGACATGATACATGATGCACACAAATAGCATCATCACATTTAGAAAATCATAATCTTTCCATAGACACTTTACTTGACATGCTTTGTACATGATTTATTGCAATTCTAAAACAGTGGTAGCAACAATGCTCTATACCAGGACTACTCAACATGCAGCCCATGGGCTGCATGTGGCCTGTGACCTGTTTGTATGCAGCCCGCGGCACCTTGAGCTGCTTCCCGGGCCACCTGCCTGTCTAGTCGCTGTGGGCTCCTGATGAGCCAAGCTGCATGGCACACATTGAGCCAGGCTGCATGCTCAGGAGCTGCCAGCCAGCAGGGGAGCAGCAAGAGATGGCAGCAGAGCGTGCCTGCAGCATTGGCCACAGTGGCAGCTCCCCACAAGTGGAACTGCGTGGCACCACGCTGAGCCAGGCGACATTGGCGCATGCACAGGAGCTGCTCGGGCAGCAAGAGGCAGCGGGGGGAGTTGGGCAGTGAGGCACGTGGCAAGGGAGTGGCAGAGCTGGGCAACGAGAGACGTAGCAAGGCGGTGGCAGAGCCAGGCAGCGAGGCCGAGGTGAGAAAGGTCTGTGCTGGGGCTTGGGTAGGGTTACCATACATCCAGTTTTTCCCGGACATGTCCTTGCTTTCACATGTTAAATTGCCATTTGGACGGGTTTTTTAAAAGGCAAAAAATGTCTGGGTTTTTTTGCCCTGCAAAGGGGATTGGGGAAGGGGCGGTGGCATGTGCCTTCAATGGAACGTTCAGAGATGCATGCTCGGACCATTCGCAGCCACTCTGTGTAGGGATAACATATTAAAGTATTAAAAATGATTCCCCAAGTGGAAGTGACTCCCCATAATTTGTTCCCCACAACTTAAGTTTGTGTTTAGATTTAGTGTTACCAAGCTTGATAAGTGTTTAGATTTATTATTATTATTATTATTATTATTATTGCTGTTAAGATTGCTAAATATTTAGATTTATAATTATTGCCCCCTAGAATATAATTTGTTAAGAATAT
>CM057847.1:108343786-108353946 GCA_030068395.1 Apalone spinifera
TTGCGGAAAGTCAAGCAGCCAGTGTAGACAGCTGGCAAGTTTTTGCGCAAAAGCAGTCTAGACACAGCCCTATAGAAAAGATATAATCTTCTATTCAATTTTATAAGATTTTTCCATAAGTGAAATTCTCCCTCCCTATGCACAGCTTAAGTAAACAGTTTTTGATCAAGGGTTATTGGATGAGGAAGGAACTAAATTCTCTGCCTTGGATGTGGAGTGACAGCAGAGTGGTGAGTTGAGGCTACTGCATTCTATTTATAGTAGTAGCCTCTGTTGCTGCTGTACCATCCTTCAGTTGTATGTAGGTTTTGTCTGGTTGGTCTGCATAATCACAGGTCCACACACATGAAAACCTCAAAGAACACAGCTGTGCACAGAGTGTACATAAAAACACCCATACTGAGTCAGACCAAGGGTCCATCTAGCCCAGTATCCTGTCTTCTGAGAGTGGCCAATGCCAGATGCCCTAAAGGGAGTGAACACATCAGGTAATCATCACATGATCCCTCCCCTGTCATCCATTTCCAGACAAACAGAGGCTAAGGACACCATTGCTAATAGCAATTGATGGACCTAACCTTCATTAATTTTCTAGTTCTTTTTTGAACCCTGATAAAGCCCTAGTCTTCACAATATCCTCTGGCAAGGAGTTCCAGTTTGACCGTATGCAACATGAAGAAAAACATCCTTTTGTTTGTTTAAAACCTGCTATCTATTAATTTTATTTGATGACTCCCTAATTCTTATATTATGGGAACAAGTAAATAACTTTTACTTATTCATGTATCCCTCCCCCCACAAAAACTCCACACTGCATGGACTTTCCTCTGTGTGCGGTAGGGTGACCAGATGTCAACATTTTATAGGGACTATCTTGATAGTCAGGACTTGGTCTTATAGAGGCATCCATTACCCCTCCCCTCTGTCCTGATTTTTCCTACTTGCTTATTGGTCACCTTAGTGGTGGCTGGCAGAGTAACAGAATCAGCCTGGTCCTGGCCTTTTTAGTTTCTGAGTCCACACATGGGTGGTCACCTGGCCCTTATTTAAAGTGCTGTCCTTTGACCATTTTAAACATTGAAGCTTACGATCACTGCGTGATTGTGAGAAAAATACATGATATGCTAAGAGAAACGGTGTTTTCCTAAAATGCCTCTTCAACTAAAATCTTTTCCCATCTTTTTCATGCAGACTTCTCTTATTTCCAGCCAACCACAGTGACTATCCTATTCACAGAGAAACTGGGAAGGGATGGGATCTGAGTATGTGTGCGGATTCTTGAAGGACCCTCAAGTCAAGAAATAGGTTAGCAATGTATTATGTCATTTCTAGACCAGAAAAAGAGCCAACACATTTTTAAATATCCCAAAGACAGTTTAAATATTGTGCATCTGACCATTAATGCTGGTAGATTTTTGAAGGCATTAAATCCTGTTAGCTAATTGAAATCAACCATAGATTCATTTTAGGGTTAACCATGAATGGCTAACATAGTTTTAAAGGTGTTAACATGAGGAAGTGCCTCAGTTCAGGAAGTAAGTTTTCAACGCACCTGAAAAGAAGTCTCTGGGGAAGACTGTCCATTTGTGTAAATCAGCAGAGCTCCATTGGACCCAGTGGATCTGCAACAATTTACACCAGCTGAGATCTGGCCCAATATCTGCTCCAGACTTTTACACTGGAGATGAAGGATAGAGAGAGGTTATGAGGGGAAATGTTTCCCAAGAATTTACAACAGAATCTCTGTATTTACATGTTGAAGACAAATACCATGGAGAAAAATAAGAATTTTATCAATGGTAAAATGTGCATATAATTTTATATTCTCTCTGCAGGAGACCCCTTAGCTCTTAGTAAAGACAATGAGACACAATACCGGCTCAGAAATTTTTCATTTATCCTAATGGTGATTCATTAGTGATAATATGGGATTTCCAAGGGAAGTGAGATCTGTAGTTGAAATAATATTTTCCTACTGAATTGCCACCTCTCTGACAGAAGAGAGAGAAAAAGAGCAACACAGAAGATGATACACTATTTTGCATGCCATTGTACCCTTCAAATGACAAAGTCACTGCTGGACCCATTTAAGGGAGCAGTTGTGTGAAGCAAAGCCCGCCTAACTAGCATAAGGCAGCAGTGATGGAAGTTTAAAAAATGGCTTAGCCACATGGCTGCAGCCAGAACTCCAGCTGTCTTTCTAAAAGGACTAGATTACCAAACTACATTCTAGCAAGAGACAAAAAGACTTTCTGCTTGTGTCATGTTAGCAGAGAGCACAACTGAGTACCAACCAAGAGAGCTCTATACAATAATTAGAAAAGTAATGATTCATTAAGTAGTCAAACCTCATGACCTATCTGCACACATAACCAAGGATGGGAAAGGGCAATGGAAATGGGGAAGATGAATGACTGTCTTTCTGACAGTTGACAATTTGTGAAAGTTTGGAAGTGTCACAGTGATCAAGGAGGAAAATCCTTGGGCAGCATGACTATGCTAGATGAGCTTCAGGGGGTAGCCGAGTTAGTCTGTTAAGTGGGCTGTGCCCACGAAAGCTCATGATACCATCTACATGTTTTGTTAGTGTATAAAGTGCTACCAGACCATTTGTTGTTTTTTTCATGCTAGATGAGGCAATCCAAATACAGCTATAAGGGAAAGGAGGGCACGTATTAATACTTGTCACTGTAGTATTCTTTGTAAAGACCGTAGGGTACAGCTTCACCTGCTGCAAATAGGCGTGAACAATTGTTTTGTTTCTCATAAAGCATATTACAACTCTTATAAAATTGCCATAACAATGATGGCAGCACTGTGGTGTCAACTGGGTTTTTTTCGCTGCTGGCGGTAGTGAGGTTTTTTTTCTTTCCTTCGGCATTGAGAGGGCCTCTATGAGCCACAATTCAGCAAAAGATGTAGTGGTGATCCTGATTCAACCGCCTCTTGGTGCTGTAGGTATCTGAGTATGGCTATAGAAACCTAAGTATTTTTCAGTACGAAGAGAGGCCTTCTGGCTCAACGTGTCCACCCAACAGTCTATACATTATTTTTAGTCTATTCACTGCTAAAATGGTTGTTGCTCATGTTGAGCATCACCCCCAAGGTTGCCTCTAAGCTGTGCAGAATCACGGCCCTGTGGCTGGATAATCAGTCCTGCACAGCCAGGGGCTAGGGCTGATGCACACATGGCTGCGTGGAAGGGGAGGGGCATTTCTCCTTGAATGACAGCAGCAGTTCCCTGCTGAGAACAGAGCAGTGAGTCTCTCCCAGTCCTGAGCTCCTGGCTGGGTGGGGCTGATTAAACAGCCGCAGGGCCGTGTTGCTGCACAGCTTAGAGGGAACCTTGATCACCACACTAGCTTTTAGGTGCCTAGGAAATCATTGGGCTCCACAAAGCCTGTGTTAGGTGCTAAGGTTCCCTATACATTAAATGGGGAAAGAGAGGCATCTCAGAATGGTATACACAAAATCCAGCATGCAATGGATGGTGCCCAGGTGAGGGATGTTTCCTAAGCTCTGCTCCTCTGAGGGGGGTTCAGTGCCTAAAACCTGGCTGTACGGAGGCACTTTCTCTGTTAGCAATTCAGCTGCAAACCCTCTCTTGGCATTAGGTACCTGTGCCATTTTAGCAAGGAGGTGGGTTAGGAGTGGAAGGTGGACAGTGCTTAGGGTATTCACCTGGAATGTGAGACCCCCCCCCTCAGGTTCAAGTTCCCCCTTCACCTAAGGCAGAAATGTGATTTGAACAGGGAGTTGCCACCTCTCAAGCACAGACCCACGCTACTGAGCTCTGGACTATTGTGAGGTTGGGCTTGCTGTCTCTCTGCTGATGCTGTTCCATTGTGAAAGTATCACTGGGGCAAGAGAGCGGAGTGAACAGAAGAATGGTGCTGGAGCCTGGTAGTTGGAGCATTTACCCAATATATGGGAGACCCAGGATTCAATTGAACCAGGGGTCTCCCACATGTCAGGTGAATAACCATTTGGGTAAAAGTTACGAGAGAGCACCTGCTTGCTTGCTTATAAAGGCCCAATCCTCCGAGCATGCTTTCCAGTCTGGCCCCCATCCCAGAGCGAGTTACGTGGAGAAAAACCTATCTTTCCCTGGTTTGTGCATTACTTTTGGACAGAGGTGGGCAAACTATGGCCCGTGGGCCATATCCAGCCTGTCAGGGATCCTATTCTGGCCTACAGGATTACCAGTCCAGTAGTGCAGTGGGGCTAAGGCAGGATTCCTGCCTGCTGTGGCCCTGTGCCACTCCTGGAATGGCTAGCACATCCCTATGACCTCTCGGGAGCAGAGGGCTTCGCACGCTGCCTTGGCCTGCAGACACCACTCTCCCCACTCCCCTCGGGCCCCCCCTCTAGCTCCTATTTGCCAGGAACAGGGAAACACAGCCAATTGGAGCTGCAGAAGTGGTGACTGCATACAGCAGCTGCACACAAAAGTGTCTACCCCATCCTATCTCCAAAAATGCCAGCTGCTTGTGAGAGCCTTGTGGAGCCAAGCAAGCAGAGAGCCTGCCTTAGCCCTGCTGCGCTGTGACCTGGAGCTTCCTGAGGTAAATGGTTTTGCGCTAGAGCCTGCACCTCAGCTCCCTGACTCACCATACAATTTTCCTACCCAGATGTGGCCCTCTGGCTAAAAAGTTTGCTCACGCCTGGGATTTAGGTGTCCAGATATCTATGTGAGGCTGCAGTGTGCAGAGGAAGAAACAGGCAGCTAGGAAATTTGTACTGCAAATATTTAGATGCCAAATGAGCTTAGGCACCTACAGATTCCATGGCAGCTAAGCAGGGCTCCTGTGGATCCCTATGGGGAATTTAGGTGACTAATATAGGTGCATGAAAACATTTGTGTTTCCAGCTCTATGTTGTTTAGTTTCCCCTTCTCTGAAATAGAGATTATAATACTTAGACAAGTGCATTGTGAAGATTTGATATTTTAATTGCATGTACATATATACAGAATACAGTGTATAAGGAGTTATTAATATTGTCTGCAAACTACTAAAATGTATTAAAGGCTCAGTGACCAAACTGCTCTTTGAGGTCTTCAAACAGTTTAATTAAGAAAAATATATATATGGTACAAAATGAGAGGGAGTTATACATTATTCACTAATAAGGATGAGCCACATGCTGCTCTCACATTAGTGTAAAACCAGAGTAACTCCACTGAAAACTATGGACCAAATTCTCAGCTAATATAAATAGGCAAACTCTAATGACTTCTGTTGAGTGGCATCCATTTAGATCATCTGAGGATCTGGTTCAAAGGAGTTCCTGGATCTAACTCATTATTCTCTTGTCAAAGGTACAATATATTCGATAGCTCATTATACTACTTTCCCTCAGAGAATGAAATGTCATCCTCCATGAGCTGCCAGAAGCACAGAGATTAAAAAAAGAAAACCCTAAACCTATGCTCATAGCATCAATAACTCTTGAAGATAGTGTACAGTACTTAGAATTCTAACAGCTAATTTCAAGAATCCTCCTTATATCTGTGAACAACAAATAAGCATTTCAACTACACATACAGATTGTCTATTGTGAGGGTTTTTTTAAAGGACTTCCAGATCTAGAGAGCTGGACTCTTCACCCTTTCTGCAAAAACAGCAGAGTAAGACTTCAGAGATTTCAATAATTATTAAGTTTCCTTTAGTAGTGGTCTTTAAAACATTGGAACTCCTGACCTGGTTGAAAGCTGAGATGGCTGAGGCTGGACACACAAAGGGATAGATTTTCCATGCAGAAGACAAAAGACCGGTGTCCTCCCTCTGACGTTTTCACTCAGAAACCGAAGCAGTTCATATTTCATGAAGTGTGTCCTACTGGATTAAGACCATTCCACTTTGGAGCCTCATGAACAACAGACTGAGGTTTACATGCCCAAATTGTTCTGAAATTTTTTTTTCTTTAATTCCAACCGTTCACATCTAGAGGTCGTCAGGGCCACCATAACTTGAAGAAATGGCTTCATTCCAAAGCAAGGCATAGTTCAAGAAGCTAGGTTATTGTATGAGGCCCATACGAAGCCTGCTTGTTGTCAGGAACTGCCTGTTTTCACATCATTCTGTCTGTAATTCCCAGAAAGAGATGGTAATTAGCCATAACAATAATACCCAGCAAATGTGGTCTCCCGCAGAGGAAAACAATCTGGACAAAGTCATGATAATATCCATGTCAGGTCATTTTCAAGGCCTCTAGCTCCAGTCCAGTACTGCATAGCACAGAAAGTCCCTAGCATGGATCTTTTATTTAGCCATCTATTTTGTGAAGCAATTTTTTTTTATGTTTCTCTCTCTCTCAAAAAAAAAAAAGAGGTCCAGAGATTAAAGGAAAAAATCCACACAGAAGCAAACCTAAATATCATGTTGGTTTTTTATGTAATTGTTGAAACATAAAATATAAGAATGCAGAGGAAAGGAGGTCATTTTAAATCTCATTTGCTAAAATCACATTTATGCTGGTCTTTCAGAATATTATTCAGCCATGCTTAAGAATCACTTAAACCTGGATGTAGCTGAATCAGTTTCTAGCCCAGTTTAGCTGGGCAGTAAATAAAAGGACAACATATAAACTAAGTTAAAACTGCTCTCTTTAGTTCATTCATTCTGCTACAGAATAGAAGTGACAAGGTAGAGGATGTAAAAGCTTTTACTGGACCAGCTTCTGCTGGTGAAGGAGGTAACTTTTAGGCTTACATGGCTCTTCTTCTGCTCTATGTGAACTCCAAACCTGGTCTCTCTCACCAGCAAAAGTTAGTCCAGTAAAAGCTATTACCACTTCCACTCTCTCTCTAATATCCTGAGGCCAACAGAGCTGCAACAACACTGCATACAGAATAGAAGTGACTACAGCTTTGCAAGTATCTACCATGCTTGTAACATACTTCTATGTGCAGTAGTTCCTGCAGCAGTGCACAACTCTGTTGTGGTAACACTTGCTCAGAGCAAGGCTCACCTCCATTTATCATCAGGTTCCTCCATGCCAGTGCACAGAAAGTGAGGTAATTGCAGCAGCACTGTTGAAAGGATGTTCCCAATACACCACCACAGATGCTCCTGTGACCCTTCAACAATTACAATTATTCTGAGCAATTTACATCATCTCCTTTACCAGTTGTTTTCTAGCTGTGAGTAACTTCAGTCTGCAATTTCATGGGATAGGTATCCACAATGCAAAGTGGACTTGATACAGGTTTACACTTGCCAGCAGAGTTAGTGTGGATGCACTTCCCACTGCAGGCCCCGGTGATTAAATAATGATGAAATTCTCATTATGATGAGAATGTAGACAATGCCCTGAAGTCAATGGGAGATGCTTGAGCACTGGGAGGATCAGGCCCTCGGGCTAGCTAGCACACATTATTAACCTGGCAACAACTGTTTAGTTCCATTCATGCTGGTTGGCCAAATTCTGTTAGAACCCTGATGGGACACAACCCTGTTTGAGGCATAATAAAGCATTATTGTTAAATGTAGCTGACAGCATGGTGTGGACAGGGCTAAGTGGCAAATGTCAAACTGTATGAGTTAGTAAACGTTATGGAGCTTTCTTCTGATGTGCATTAATGATCACTGGCAGCAATAGTTGCCACAATGGACAGTCTGTTAATGGAAGGGCGCTGACAAGCCTGGCAGACTGACAATTGACAAACAGGAGCTCGGAGGTCAAGGTAAAATAGTGAGTCAACAACCAACGCTGGAAAAATTACAGAGTTCCAGTAGCTGGGGAGAAAAAATGAAATTAGTCAAAACCCAACTGGATGTGATGACAGAATGTTTTTCTCACTTCTCTCTGGTGACATTACATCTCATTCCAGGGAAACCAGAATATTTTATTGTCATAGGCACATTGAACTTTTCATTCTGCCTGTTGTGAAGGATGAGTAATAGGGATTTTGAGGACAGAGTGCTCTGGTTTGATACTTTACTGTTGAAGACAAACTACATTCAGGAATTTTCAGAGGTGAGGTAAGAAGTGTGAATGAAAACACTGTATTGTGACATCTATCCTATTTAATGGTGTGTATTAAAGCTTTAGTTTCTTGTCATATCCATATAAGAAACTCTGTATTCTGGATGAGGTTTTAGGCATCTGCATTTATAAATTACTGCCATCCGACCAGTGTAGAAATGTAAGAGTTAATTTCAACTCATTCTATTTTTGTGAGAAAACCCTTTCAGTGAGCAAGCTCACATTTTGGGAATGGAAAGCAAGGGGGAGACATCTGAAATAGAATATTGCATTATCAGACTGTCAATTTTGCACCATATTCAAACACTAAATTGTCATGAAAATCATTTGCTGATTGATACTTCTAATAGTATGCTGAATATACTGAATCCTCTCCTACAGGGATACTCTGTATGCTGTCTAGCTAAACCTGGAGCTCCAGGAATATAATACCTTTATTCCCCAGTTAGAGAAAATAGCTATAGTGCTGGATTATAAAACTGTACCATGAAGGGTGATATTTATTGTGAGTTTTAGAGACATAGACTTGTAGTACTGGAAGGGACCTAGAGAGGTCATCTAGTTCAGCCCCTTGTATGCAAGGCAAGACATAGTATTATCTAAACCTGTGTTGGCCACACTTATGGACAGTCTGTACTGCATAGGACAAATCTTCAGAAGTTTAACAGCAGGAATGTGCCTATCACTCAGGGCTTCTGCCCCTGGGGAGGTATCTGCTGGGTCTCAGGGCATCAGCCCTACTCGTGCTGAAGCCATTGTCAAATGTGCTCCGTGGGACTAAAGTCTTGAGATCCACTGAACAGAAGCTTCTTGCCCAGCACTCAGCTACAATCCAGAGGTTCCAAGCTTTTCCATCCCCAAACCTGGTAGGTGGATAATGGAAATGGGTGTGGTGGACTCTGCACAAGCCATATTTAAACTGTAAAAAAAGTCATATGTGGCTCAAGAATTGCAGGTTGGCCACGCCTGATCTAGACCATCCCTGTGAAGCATTTGTCTAACCTGATCTATAAAATCTCCAATGATGGAGATTCCACAACCTCCCTGGACAATTTATTCCTGTGCTTAACCAGCCTGACAGCAAGTTTTTGCTAATGTTCAGCCTTACTTGTCCATGCTGAAATTTAAGCCCATTGCTTCTTTTCTGTCCACAGAAATTAAAGAGAACAAAGTTTCTCCCCATTACCTGTAATGACCTTTTATGTATTTGAAAATTGTTTTGTTTCCTCCTCAGTCTCCTGTTCTCCAAACTAAACAAACCCATTTTTTCAATCTTCCATCATAGGTCATGTTTTCTAGACCTTTAATCATGTTGTTGCTCTTCTCTGGACCCTCTCTAATTTCTCCATGTCTTTCCTGAAATGTGATGCCCAGAACTGGACACAATACTCCACTTGAGGCTGTATCAGCACAAAATAGAGTGTAAAAATTACTTCTATTGTCTTGTTTTCTTCTTCAGATGATACTCTGGTCATCTGATACTCTGAATGATGATACTCCTGATTATACTCCAGTCATCTGAAGAAGTGAGTTTTGCTCATGATACCATCTACAAGTTTTGTTAGTCTTTAAGGTGCTACTAGGCTATTTGTTTTTTAAGTTTTTCTCTAGAAACAGTTTTCCAACCAGTTCTGCATCCACCTTATAGTAGCTCCATCTTGGCTGAATTTCCCTTGTTTATGAGAAGGCTATGCGAAACAGTATTTAAAGCATTACTAAAATCAAGCTATAGTACATCTATCACTTTCCTCCTCTCCCATCAACAAGGCTTATTACTGTGTCAAGGAAAGCTGTCAGATTGGTTTGATATAATTTGTTCTTGACAAATTCATGCTGGCTATTATTTATCACCTTATTTATCTTCTATGTGTTTGCAAATGTGTTGCTCCATCATCTTTCCAGGTACTTAAATTAAGTTGACTGGTCTGTAATTCCTCAGGTTGCCCTTATTTCCCTCTTTATAAATGGCCACTATGTTTGTCCTATTCCAGTCCTCTGGAATCTCATCTTCCATGACTTTTTGAGGATAATCAAAGGGTCAGATAGTGCCTCAGTTCAGCTCCTTGATATGCCTATTAAAATAGGTATGTGAATTTAGTGCTTGTAAAAGGAAGTTACTTGGGGTATGTCTACACTGCCACCCTAGTTCAAACTAGGGTGGCTAATGTAGG
>CM057847.1:108354046-108367136 GCA_030068395.1 Apalone spinifera
TACATTAGCCACCCTAGTTCGAACTAGGGTGGCAGTGTAGACATACCCTTGTTTCTGTTGATCTACAGAGCATAAATAAAAGAGATAGGGCAGCCTGGAGTAAATACCACTGAACTCTGAGTTAGAGACTGAACCCAATTCTTGGGATCACTTAGGTACGTTTTGCTGCTCTAGCAGAGGGGGAAGAATGGATCACCAGGTTCTAGTGGATTGCCCTATGTAGTTGTGCAAGAGGAATCTCCAGGCAGTGTAGATCCATATAGCAGCTCTACACCTCTCCTCTTGCCCCCAGGAAGAGGAAGCATGCTTAGGAGAAAGGGAGTATAGCTTGGGTGCTCAGTGATCTGCAACTGTGCAAATAACTCTTTGGGGCCTTGTACACCAGAGTGTTACTTCTCAATTTTGCGCGTGCATGTGTATGTGAGTGATGTGGACATATGCCCCTCGGGAACTGAACTGAGACTACTCAATATGTTTCACAAAAGGCACTCAACAGCAGTCACACAGTAATAGCTTTCAATTGTTATTAGCAAGCTGGTTTGGATCTGAACCAGCAACTTAGTAAGAAATAGCCTATATCCCACCAATTCCCTGAGCCTCCCACTCATCTCTTGTAAGATTTGTAACTAGGATGGCAGAGTGAGTTCCAAAGAGTTTATCTCCTGGGGAAAAAACAATAAAAGATAAAATGCCTAAAAAGATGGGGCGGGAAGAGACAAGAAAATACAACCTTCCTATCTCTCCCCAGGAAGCCACTACAGAGAAATGATCCCCATTATATTTAACAGCTTAAAATGGCATGACAATTTGTTTTAAATCAGAAATATTTATTACAGTATAATGTAAGTTAATTTCTCAGCACTGACTCACTATAGAACCTAACTTTCTTGATGTTCTCAGTTTACAGAAGGCTAGAGGAGACCACGTTCTAAACACAGAGACAACAATTAGAAACTACATTATAGAGCCAGTGCTGTAAAAATGTCCCCACAGTTGCACAACTGGTGGTTCCAGCAAAGAGCCTGTGCGTTAGTGTATACCAGAACTCTAGGCAGCCACAGCAGTTTAAATATGGGCCTGATCAAAAACTTATGGAAGACAATGGAAAGACTCCCATTGGCTTCAGAGGGCTCTGCATCAGCCCCTAAATTGACTAATTATGCTCAGGAGGGCTCTTTGTATCCTGCTGCTTAAAGTTTGAATCAGAAAACTGCCTGCACTAGTGGGTCTGCTAATGCTGTCATAAGTGGAGTGGAGTTGGGTGTAGCAATGCTGGGGAATTTCAGTCTAATATAAACAAATTCCAAGAATGAAACCAGAGATTATCAAGGGCTTCTTAGAAATACTTTTTGGGGCACTATTCAGTATTGAATCTCTTTCATCAAATGAGTAAGGATCCATTCAGAATCAGGGGCCAGATACTCACCTAGTATAAAATGGTGTAATTTTGTTAATTCCAAGCTGCATTGTCATGTGCACCTCACATGCACTTGTCCCAGCCTCTAAGCAATGCTACCAGTGAGTCCCCCTGGCTTTACCTTCCCCTGCGAGTCAGTAGTGTGGGGGAAGAAGAGGGATGGAAAACACAGAGCCCCCGATGGAGCTAATGTTTGCTGACAAAGGGTACTTCACTTGGTCCCTCTGTGAATAAACTGACATCTTACCATTAGGGGAAAAATATGGAGAGAGGCATTTGGTAAGAATGCTCCTCTCCATATATATGTTGGTTAAATTTAATCGATGACCTACTTTAAAAAAAATAAACTTAAGTGAGCAATGTTTTAATTCTGAAATATGTATACTCATCCTGCAGAATACCAGTTACAAAAAACTCAGTCAAAAAAGGGTAAACTGCTCAGAACCAAAATACAGATTAGCTATTTACACATTTAAAACACCCGTAAACATAGTTATGGTGCATTCTTGCAAAGGAGAAGCATATTAAGCCATGACATATGTACCCAACAGCATAAAATTAAATATTTTATCTGAGTTTTCTCTTACCAAAATTAGTAGTGAAATGGTTAATAGTTTTAGCATTTACATTGTCACAACCAGACTTCATTGCTAGCATCCCGCTGAGATGAATGAAGACAGCTTACTTCTAGTGTTATTGTTTCCATGTGTTTGGCTCCAGACTTAACCCAGCATTCCATTATTTACATTCTAAAGATTATGTTCACAACCCAGAAGGGATAGAAACAATGTAAATATATCTTTAGCTATAGAGATGGAGAAAAGAAAGAGGTGCGGGTTAACCCCAAATATTTAATTCCTGATTGCCTAAATTAATGTATGGACAGCTGTATCGGAAGGAATTTTGTTTATACAAAACTCTGATTACTTGAATGTCCAAAATGCCCCTCATAACATCTAACTATTCAGATTTAACTTGCATGAGATATGTAGGGAAAAATAATGTAATCAATACTTGTGGAATGCTCTCAGTTTTATTAATTCCCAGCATCATAGACCAATGACTGAAGAATCCTGTAACAATCAATAATAAACTATACAATGAGGGGGAAAAGGAAGGAATAACATTTGTCCATTGTTTGTAAGCAAGATGTGAACAAAATTATATTGACTGTAAAAGACAACACTTTTAACAATGCAGATCTAAAGAAAAACATATAAGAGAATGAAAGCATGTCGGTCAGTTTCATCTTCATCACATGGGTCTGGCCAGAGTCTGTATTTAGTTTCCTTTTCTTCCACAGTAATGGCCTATTGAAGTTTCTGGTCAGAGGGCACATAGCTCACTAGAAAAGTCTTGTTATTGTACATTACCCAGAGCTTCCTTGGAAACAGGCTGGACTTGGAAACCCCTTCTTCAATCATTTTTATTTAAACTCACTGAAAATTCGCCTCCTTTGCTAAGATGCAAAACTCTTAGGAATAAAGTGTTTCCCTTTGTCCTAGAGATAAGTAAGTTTGGCAAACACAACATCCCAGACAACAGATTTACTTTAAAAAAAAAACTTTTTTGCAGAATCCAATAGGCTCTTTCGACATATGTAGTATTATTCTTGATAGCCAGACACTTGATAGCATGAGTTCTTCTTTGGTATCCAGAATCAGCAAACAGAGAGTAATGTGAGGGATAATACTTCCCAATGCATAAACCATGCTTCCACTTGGCTACTCCCAGCAAGAAAAAGTGACAAAATCTGGCCAGGGGAATGAGGAAATGTTTCAGTGATATGACCTGAATTATTAAAGCTTACAACTGCAGCAACTTAATGGCAGACATTTGGCTATGTAGAAGAGGAGAATCATGTGGAGAGACGCTACACACTTCCCATCCTTTCCTCCATCTCCAAAATCCTGTAGAAAATCTTGGAGTGTCTTCCATGCAACCTAGGAAGCAGAGAAATGATTTGGAATATGTTTTTTATCAAATAGCATGATCTTCATAAGCTGGACAAATAAGCTGAAATCAGTCAAATGTAAAACCATTATAAACAAATCTAGAGGTATTCACAAAGGAAGGAACAGTCATATGCACAAAGGTCAAAAGAAGGTGAGGACTGTAGACAGATCATCTGGAAATATCTGGAGTTACAGTGGATAACTGAATAAATGATCATCAGGAGAGTTGTACTGGAAAGAAGAATTTCATCTGGTACTTTAACTGTAAGTCAGTACTATTGCATATAGGGCAAACTCTACAGTACATTTCGGCTGTGTTAATAAGAACATATATCATTTCCTTAGATGGCACTGGTTTGATCTGAAGTAGTGTGCTACATTCAGCTCTGTGCCCAAGCTTTTAAAAATATTAATTAGACACAATATCAGAAAAAAAAGATGGAGAGAAAGAAAGAAACATTAATTGGGAACTTTTAACAGTTTTTGTCAGTGAAGAAGAGAACTGGATGGATTCAATTTAAAGAAAAGAAGACTGGAGGGAAATATAGTTGATATAAACATATAAAGGGCTTTTACAGAGATAGTGACTCAATTGTTACAGATATGTTGTGATTTCCACCTTAAATAGACCCTTCTATTCACAATTTACTCCCTAAATTTAGTCCCCAGACTTGCCACAATCTTGAAGGGTTAAAAATTGAATTCCCCATCTTTAATAACATTTTGAAGAAGAAACATTTGCTTCCAGTGGTCCCATTTTGAAAATATTCTCTGTGTTCCTGCCTGATTTTGAGTTGCTCTAGCCATGTATCCAAAGCTCCACACATTCCAACCCTTTCATGCAGACATTTTGATAACATCAAGCACAAATAGTCACTTTTCAAATTTCAAAATTAAATCCATAAAGTCAAATTCTTATCTAGTGTAAACGGGTATTGATGTGACACCGCTTAGCCCCCAGAATATGTTCCTTGAAGAGTTATTGCTGAGAAAAAAAAACGGCTTAGATCCATGAATTACTTCCATTTTCCAATGCCATCTGCTTACACAAGAGGCAGAGCCCTCCCATCTAGGGTTCTGGATCCAGGATGCTCCACTTCCCATTGCGATGGTGAAGCAGACTGGAAGATGGGCAGCAGAGCAGAGCAGGCTGCCTGGTTGCTTTCGCTCCTGGGAAGGGGAGGAGTTGACCTCTGCTGCTGCTCTGTGCCAGGATCTTTGATAATCCTCTCTCCTGAGTTGCTTGTGGGAGGGGGCTATGGGTAGGTGTGCAGTGGGGGCAGGACAGAGCAAGTAGTGGTATGGAGGTGAAGCCTGCAGAGGGGGATTGCCCTCAGTGCTGTGGCCCCCTAGGGATGGGCCAACAGGTTTAAACAGCAAGCATTAAGTAAAAACACAAGCACAAATCACATACTCCAAAATGCTAAATAAATACAAACAATCACATCACAATGTCAAAACTACAAGGTGGGTTTTTTTGTTTTGTTTTTTGTGGTTATGGTAAGAGGAAGTTTGTGAGTTATATGGGTTGTAGAAGGAGATGAGGTAATATGGAGAAGACAAAAAGGTTGCAGGTTACAAAGAGTGGCTGAGGATTTAAGTATGTTATTTTCTTCTTTCTTATTATTGTTTGGTGGAATATTTTCTGGATTTAAAAACCTTTAACTGGGTTTTAATGAAGGGCTTTTTTGTGTGTGGGAGGGGAGGGGTTAACTAGCGAGAGAACAACCTAAGAGCAAAACCAAGACTGTAGAAGAGAAGTTAAATGCTAAGGGGAAACCCTATAAGAACAGTTAAACAATAAGCGAAATTCCCACTGGAAATTGTGAAGTCACTTTCATTAGAATACTAAGGTTTAGACAAGACACCCATCTATTGAAGACAATTCAGAAATAATGAAATCATGATCAATATGATACAGGATGCACTGACCCATCAGGGATCCCTCCCAATCCATGTTTTTCTATATATTTCTACCTTACTGTCCTTGAATGAATGGCCTCCCTCAAGGATCAGTATTATCTTTAACATTACTCAATTCATATTCAAATGGTCTACTATATCCTGGGCCTCACGAGTTCATTTATGCAGATGACCTACCACAAGACTCATTCACACTCCTTGCACATACTGGAGAGTCTTCTGAATGAAGATATGGTAGCTATGGCTGATTATTGTCATTGTGGTGCCTGATACCAAGTGGAAGAAAGACTGTCAAGTGTCTCTCCTCAGATGGCAGCTGTTCCATAACCCTACTGTTTTGTTTCCCTTTGCTGTACCTTTTCCAGTTCTATATATATTGAGATTGGGTAATAAGAACTGCACAAAGTATTCAAGTTGTGGGTGCATTGCATATTTATATAGTGGCATTATGATATTTTCTGTCTTATTACCAATACCTTTCCTAGTGGTTCCTAACATTCTGTTAGCTCTTTTTTGACTGACACTGCACATTGAGGAGATGTTTTCAGAGAGATATCCATGACAACTTCAAGATCTCTTTTGTGAGTAGTAACAGCTAATTAAAATCCCGTCAGTTTGTATGTGTAGTTAGAATTATATTTTCAAATGTGCATTGCTTTGCATTAAACATTGAATTCCATCTGCCATTTCATTGTCCAGTCACCTAGTTAAATGAGATCCTTTTGTAATTGTTTGCAGTCAGCTTTAACTTAACTATCTTGAGTCACTTTGTATCATCTGCAAACTTTGCCACCACATTGTCCTTTTTTAACAGAGAAATTATGAATATGTTAAACAGCTCTGGCCTTAGTATAGACCTTTGAGGATGGTGCTACTTACCTTTCTTCACCATGAAAACTGATCATTTATTCCTACATTGTATTTCCTATCTTTTAGCCAGTATCTATGAGAGCACCTCATTTCTTATCCAATGACAGCTTGAGAGTATTTGGTGAAGGACTTCATCAAAGGTTTTTGGAAAGTCCATGACCATTATATCCACTGGATAACCCTTGTCCAAATGTTTGTTGGACTCCTGTGATTGGGTGTTCACAACATGAGGCAGAGCAGGGTAAATTAGATTAATTAACCTGATCGCCTGTACCTGGGAGAGAGTTAGGAATTGAAGGGTTGATTGATGAAGTAGCCCAGCTAAGAAGGAACAAGCAAAGCCTGGGTATTGGCAGTAGAAAAGGATTTCCTATAAGTAGTCTCAAGCCATTAAAGAGGGAAGAAAGAAAACCAAGGGGGAGAGGGTGTTGGAAAAGGCTCAAGGAACCACCAACTAGGTTCAAAATGGTGCAAGGCCTTGGCTGATGAGTAGAGAATCCCTGAACTGGAACCTGAAATACATAGTAAGCCAGGTTTCCCTTAATAGCTACTGGATGAATGGTATGGGCAGGGTAGTGAAGGAAAGATTGCGATTTTGTATGAAGACACTTTGATAGCCTGGAGGGGAAAGAGTACAGTGACTGAGCAGAAGGCCAGGCTATGAAGAGAGAGCACCCTGAGTTGTTGAGAGATAGAGAGGGGTTAGGAGTGCACAAGCAAGCAACAGAAAGGAGCATGGGATCTCAAAGGAGCAGCCAGGAGAGGGCATGCTAGAATTGTGATGACACCAATACACCTTCTCAGAGATTTATAATAGATTGGAAAGGCATGATTTCCCTCTAGCAATGCTGTGTTGACTCTTCCCCCTCATACTGTGTTCATCTTTGTCTGATAAGTGTGTTCTTTACTTTAGTTTCAATCAATTTGTCTGGTGCTGAAGTTAGAGTTACTGACTTGTAATTCCAGGATCTCCTCTGAAGCCTTTATTTTTTTTTAAATCAGGGTCTACCAGTCAATCTTATGGTTCTAGTTGGGATTTATATAGGGCAGGGAGCCAAGTAGAATTCCAGAAAGTGGTCAGGTATCAGTGTGGCTCCCTGGTAATTGCCATGACCATTTCTGCTTTAGGCTCTCGAACTCCTGGTTTCAACCCTGCTTTGATTTGCACCTCACCTTCTGACCTGGACCCTGAAACCTAGGTTATACTGTGATCATTTGTGTTGACCCCATAGTTAGCTTGGATCCTAACTATGAACTCCTCTGCTACTCTCAATCTCAGGTTAGACCCTGCTCTGAACATTGGTCATGACTACCCTTTAAAGGGTCCTGACAAGTTATGAGTGTAATAGTAATTCAGTAAGACTGTGTCTACATTGGCAAGATTTTGCACAAAAGCAACTGCTTTTGCACAAAAACATGCTGCCTGTCTACACTGGTGGGGAGTTCTTGCGCAAGAACACTGACATTCTAATGTGTGAAATCAGTGCTTCTTGTGCAAGAACTATGATGCTCCCACTCAGGAATAAGCCCTCTTGCGCAACTGTTCTTGCACAAGAGACCAGTGTAGACAGCAACGTTAATTTCTTGCGCAAGAGAGCGTCTACACTGGCACGGATGCTTTTGTGCAAAAGCACATCTCTTGTGCAAAAGCACATGCCAGTGTAGACACTCTCTTGCGCAAATACTTTAACGCAAAAACTCTTGCGTTAAAAGTATTTGTGCAAAATCTTGCCAATGTAAACATACCCTAATAGTTATAAGATTATGCACAAGGGAAATCTTTTTGTATCTCTCATGCCATTAGGCCTCAAGTCCTCGTTTAGATATGCATACCAAACAAAAGAATATTCACAGTGAGATTATGAGCACAGTAATCTTTTTCTGAGACACTGTCTTCTGTTGGCTCAGCATCTTGGAATCTGATGGCTTGGCAGCACAGAATCAGCTGAGAATGTTAGAAGAACCCTAACATTTACCGTTGCTAGCTAACGTGTATTAATACTATAATTGACTTGTGTTCATTCATATTTTCTCATATTAGTTAACCTGAGGTAAGAGTTCACCCTTTTATCTAATGAAGTTGAGGCCTCTTGTTCTTCCCTTAGATGCTACAACTTGCTATTACCTCTGGCCTGTGCTTAACAGGAATGATCTGCCTCAGTATAATTTTCCATCATTTTTTTGTTTTGTTTTGTTTTGGTAAACAGCTGTCATCCTTTCATAACCTCCTACAGGGGCTTCTTTTCCACCAAGATGGCTGACAAGAATTCAAAACTCATGAATAGCATGTTGCCCCTCCTAAGTGCCCTAAGTGACAACTATGGGGGAGGATCTTGTGCAAAACGGATATGTGTACAAAACGGAACTGTCCACATTGCTTATTTTTGCGCAAAAACCCCTTGTGCAAAAACGGATCAGATGAGATTATGCAAATGAAGCACAAGAAAATGCTAATCAGTGCTTCATTTGCATTGCCTCTTCTGGCAAAACCTGTAGTGTAGCTGTAGCCTCAGGGTATATAAGCTTCACATTAGTTAATCACATGTTGGCAGGAGCCTGAGCCCAATTAGATCACTGGGTGACACCTGGAGGAGTGTTAGGCATAAAAGAAGCACAGGTAGTGGGGAAAAGGCCTAGCAGGAGACCCAGGAGAGATAACTGGGTGTTCTCTCTCTTGCGCTAAAGGGAGTAGAAGGTTGGAGTCAGAGCCAGGAGGTTCCTGAGCTAGCAGGAAGCCTGAGAGGCAGAGGAAAGTAGGGCCTAGGGTCAAAAGCAGGTTGTCCTGATCCAGAGGCAGTAAGGCCTAAATGGAAGTGATGGTAAAGCCTAAGGAGTGTTTTATAATCAAATCTTATGAGGGGTTGCATGGAGAGAGGGAAGAACTCTGCAGTCACTATGTTGGTAGCCAAAAGTGGAAAGACTTGTGGAAAAACTGCAGGAAGGCTCCTGCAGGGCAAAAAGGAAGCTGATGGGAAACAGGTGGAATACCTGGAAGTCACAGGATTGGAGCAAGTTCCTGTGGTTGATCCTAAGACAAGGCAGGAAACAGATCTCAGGGGAGGAGTCCTGGGAGGTGCTGGTTGTTAGCTACATCTACCCTGCGGGTGTTTTGCGGAAGAGAAAATGCAAATGGAGCACTCATTTACATATCTTGCACTCATTTGCATACCTCTTCCGCAAAAAGGATCAGAAGAAGATTTTTGAGATAAAAAGCCCTGTGTATTTTTGGGCCAATTTTTGGAAAAAACACAAGAGCCCTTATTCCTCAAAAAATGGGGTTTACAGGAAGATATGCCAAAGAGAGTGCAAGATATATAAATGAGCACTCCGTTTGCATTTCCTCTTCCACAAAACACCACGCAGTGTAGACATAGCCAAAGGGTCTGGGGAACAGGTCTGAAGAATGCTTGATGTACTACTCAGAAGGTGGCATGAAACCACCCTGATAAACTTGGATTAGGATGATTTAAAACTCTGAGGGAAGACTCATGGGGCAAGGAGTTGGAGGTGGAGACCAAACATAAAGGCTGAGTCTAGACTGGCAAATTTTTGCACAAAAGCAGCCGCTTCTTGCACAAATACAATGACTCTCCGACTCAGGCAAAAGCCCTCTTGCGCAAATGCTTTTTTGCGCAGTGTAGACAACCCAGAACCGTTTCGCACAAAAAAGTCCCGATGTCTAAAATGGCGATTGGGGCTTTCTTGAGCAAAACCGTGTCTAGATTGGCACGGATGCTTTTGCGCAAAAGCGCTTTTTGCGCAAAAGCATCCATGCCAATCTAGACGCTCTTTTCCACAAATGCTTTTAACAGAAAAACTTTTCCGTTAAAAGCATTTGCAGAAAATCATGCCAGTCTAGACGCAGCCAAGGATTGGAATTATTTGTAAGACTTCCTATTACTCTGGAAGGAGTGGAACTTAACAAGCCATGACCAGAGGACTGGGTTGCCAAGAAAGAGGCCATGTGGCAGCAAGGTCTGGAGTCACCATCACAGGGCCTCCTTGTCACACTAGCTCAGACCCTCAGTAGGGCACCCTCTTCTGGTCATTGTATTCCCTGCCGTTACTCTGAATGTTCTCCATTCTCTAGGTCTGGATCTGCATTAATCCCAGGACCAAGGCATCCTCTTCAGGACACTGTCCTGTGGTAGTGGCCACTACTCTGGTGTCTTGCCCCCTTCTGTGGGTTATCAGCAGTCCTCAGTCTCACCGTCTGCCACCATGGCCAACTAAAGCCAACCTTTACCCACTTACCTCAGGGGCAAGCCACAAACTATAAAGGCCACTTTTCACTGTGATGCAAGTGGGGAGGACCCAAGCCCCCCCACTACTCTGGGTCCTGGCCTAGGGACCATCTGGCAGCAGCCATATCCTGCCCTCCTTCACTCTTCCTTCACTGCTCATTTTCCCTGAGCCACTTCCACCTGACCCCTTGCACCTTCCTGTCCCTTGTATCAAGGCCTGCAGCCTGGCAGGTAACAGGCTGGAGCTTCTCTCTAGCTCCCCTTAGCCTGCCCTGCACTACTCTGCCCAAGGTGTCTTTCCTTCACTGACAGCTGACCCTGCACTTTGCCTGGTGAGGACCCCACTGTTTACTGCTTTGCTGAGCAGCTCCTTATAAACAGGGATGCCCCAACAAGCTGCCTTTTGAGTGGCTCCTTCTAAGCCCTTCCCTGATTGGCTGGGCTCTATGCAGGTTCCCTCAAGCCTACTTTAACCCCTTTTGTCTAGAGAGAGGCAGCCGCCTCACTACACCACCACTGATCTGGAGCTACTTTCAATAGGGGGTATTAGAGAGGAAAGATCTGCTTTGCATGCCCAGTCACAATGGGGCACATCAATGGGGAGTCCATTCTTTTACAAGTGCCCTTTTCACTTCCCACATCTTGGTCCAGCCTGCCATTAGGCTTAATTGTGACAGTGGCTAACTGTCTCAAGAGATCAGTACAGCAGTAGGGTTTCACTAAGGTTGATCCAGCCAGTCACTGCCATCTGCACAAGTGGAATAAAAGCCACATGTGAGGCTAATTCTAGATGGCTCCATTGGCTGACTAGACTAGGTGTAATTGTCCAAGGACAATGATACACAGAATACCTCAGCATCTGACCCACTATGTTTTTTCTGGCTTACATAACACCTTTTATCATCTGTAATTTTTTAAAAAGAGAACCACCCTCCATTTATAATTTATGCTCTAGTTATTTTTACGTGAGAAGAAAACCATTATAGCTCCCTTTAGATTTTGTTGCTCATAAATTATAAGTGTGCTCTTCAAAGTAATGGAATGAAGTCCCTATTACTTTGCGAGCTGTCATATATCCTCTATAAAGGGAGCGAATTTGACTGCTTTTGATTGTTAAGCTTTACATCATCACAAATCAGAAAGGTTACCCTCTTCCTCTTCTAGAATGTCCAACATGAGGAGACTGACAGAGCTCAGTGAGAATTTGTGTCAGTAAACTATTAATTTGTTGATTGCTTGTATTTTATGCATGTTTTCAAAGCATCATATGAAATTCCTTTTGCTATATTGTGCCATTCATATCTAAAATGTTAATAAAATTCAATGTCTCTCTAGGGAAGAGTAATTAATTCAGTAGATTTTCTGTATCACAAGACCTAATAACTCATAAGCACATTACTTACTCATTTTAACATAATGAAAGAATGACAGTATTAACACTTTGAAGGTCAGAGAATTGTATTTTATGTATTTGCTCAAATTTTGTTAGACACTATATTTTACTATTGTGTAATAAAAATATGTCAATAGTTGTATCATCTTTTAGCAACACATCCCATTTTGGTATTTGTTTTGTGGCTGGTTTTTTTCCCTTGTCTTAAAAGCCTGGTTCACCCTTGCATTCCTGATTTACAAGGATATAAGCTCCATGCAGAGAACAAAT
The DNA here is from genome assembly GCA_030068395.1 of Apalone spinifera. NCBI lineage: Eukaryota > Metazoa > Chordata > Testudines > Trionychidae > Apalone > Apalone spinifera. The sequence continues at coordinate 108,366,119 of CM057847.1, forward strand.
CATACAATCTGGCTTACATTTTCAAATGTATCTAGTGATTTTGAGATGCCTCCATTTTTGGGGTACTCAATTGGAGATATGTTAAAGGGGTTCAGATTTTCAGAGGACAGTGTTCAGCACTTCTTGAAAATCAAACCCTATCATGTGTCTCAGTTGTCTTTTCTTCTGCTGTCCTCAATTTGGAGTGTGTGTGGGTAGGTGGGGGGAGGAGAATTCTGTTGTTACATGTGTATAAACCCATCTGCTGATGCTGAGTGGACGTAACTGACAGCAGAAGATAATTCAGTGCTTTTCAATGGGGGCAGGGAGTGGGCAGTGTGGTTTGGGGGAAAAAAGCATATATTTTTAAAAAAGGAACTAAAATCAGTTTCTGCTTATGCTTCCTAATCTGTGCAAACAGTATGATATGAATTTTCCATACTACAGTTTCACTTCCACACAGATTGTGTTGTGTGATAAGCACAACAAAAATTAGAAGCATTATTAAAAATTTCTAGATGCTTTATAGAGAGAAATTCCCGGTAAGCCTTCATTTAGACATGACTAAAAACAAAAAGGAGCTGATGAATTAAACAATAGAAAGGTCTTATGGCTGATGTAGTTATCTCTGGAAAATATTCCCAATTTATTTATTTTTTTCATAAATGACTCATGCATTTTAGTTTTATAAATATTGTGGTTTATGTGAAAGAAAAATTAAGCAAATTTTTATGTCAAGTTTTACTGATAAATCAGATATTCTAGACATCCACTGATTCCTTTTGCACTTGAAAGGTGTTTGGTTATATCACTAGCTTGTTAAACCATGCAATGTCCAGTCCAATTGCTTTCTTTATCGTGGAACAATAGTGCCACTATACTAAGGGCTGCATCAAGACATCTGTTTAAAGGTTAACCTTTCCAAGTCCTCTAAAATTGATATGGGTAGTTGGATTTCTTTACAATTTTGTATGCCATGGGAGGGAACATGTAGGCTACGTCTACACAGGCACCCTTTTCCGGAAAAGGGATGCAAATG
>CM057847.1:108377107-108387709 GCA_030068395.1 Apalone spinifera
AGATGGGCCAAATTTTGGAAAAACCTTTTCCGACAAAAGTATTGGAAAAAGTTATGCAAAATGCAGAGCATATTTTGCGTATCTTTTTCCGATAGGTCCTTGCAGTCTGGACGTACCCTACGTTGTGAACTTTGAACCAGTTGCTGCTTCTGAAACAGAGTAACATCACCTACCTGTGCTCTTCACCCCATTTGTGCCACAAATATAAATAACTATATTTTTTCTCCTGAAATCCCAAGAGATACCAAATCCTTTGTGGCATCTCCCATATTTAGAGCCATAAATGATGTTTCCTGCACTCTGAATTATACATGGTAAGTGAATTACAAAGACGTTTTTATGGTACAAACTTCTAAAGAATTATTTCCAGTAGGATCTACATGCCTAAGTATACACTTACACAGCAAAAACATAAAACAAAAACCATCCCCCCAGCAGTAGTCTCTGAATCTAGATCAGCTGATTTGAACTAGTGTTGCAGAACTAAAAATAGTAGTGTAGACATTCAGATTTGGGCCTAGATGCGTGCACTGTGTCTAGACCACAGAGTTTTTTTCAAAAAAAGTGTCCTTTAAAAAAAAAAAAAACTTCACCTGAATCTAGACTGCTGCCATGTTCTTTCAAAATTAAATAGAAAGAATGCGGCAATTTTTTTGACCGTGGAAAACCTCATTTTACGAGGAATAACGCCTTTTTTTGAAAGTGCTCTTTCGAAAAAAGGCATTATTGAACGCAAACAGTGCTTTTTCGAAAGAGAGCATCCAGACTACCTGGGTGCTCTCTTTCAAAAAAGCAGCTCTCTTTTTCAAAAATACTGGTTGCTGTCTAGACGCTCTCTTTCGAAAGAGACTTGTAGTCTAGACGTACCCTAAGATTCCCCCCCCCCCCCCCCCCCCCCCCCCCCGCTTCAGTCTCAGAGCCTGAGCCCAAACAGCTACACTGCTATTTTTAGCCTTGCTGTATAAGTCCACTGACCAAGGCTCTGAGTCTAGCACCAAGGGATTGGAGGACCCTTTTGTCTTCTTTTTTCCTGCTATGTAGAGACACCCTTAGGCATTTTGAAAAATAAGACTTAGGATGTGTCTTACCTGATAGATACAATTGCACAGCCATGGCACTGTAGTAAGCATATAAGCTATGTCTACACTACAGGGTTTCTGCACAAAAACCCACAGAGCGTCCACACCTCAAGTGCGTTTTTGTGCAAGAAAATCTACAGTCAATCGACAGAACAGAAGGTTTTTTGCCATGTAGATATACCTCCTTCTATGAGTCTTAACTCCTTTTTGCGCAAAAGTTCTTGTGCAAAAAGGTGTGTGTGGATGCTCAACAGGGGTTTCTTGTGCATAAAGAGCCTATCACAAAAAGCACAGGTGCTCTGATGGCCATTCTGTGAATGGCCATCAGAACTGTCTTGTGCAAGAGTGTCCATGCAGTGTGGATGCTTTCTTGCACATAAGCACGTTGCTTTTGCAATGGGCTTTTGAGGTACGGACACGCTTTTGTACAAGAAGTTTTTGCAGAAGATCTGCAAAAAGCTTCCTGTGCAAAAACCCTGCAGTGTAGACAAAGCCATATAGTATAGCTGCAGCCTACACTGATTGTGGTAGATTTTCTTTGTGGGAGTTCCACCTTCTCAAGTGATGGTAGGTAGGTTGACAGAAGCATTCTTTATCATTAGCCTAGGTGTGTGGATTTTTTCACACCTTTCAGCACCATAGCTATATCAGAACAAATGTTAATTGTAGACCAAGCCTTAGGGCCTTGAATTAGTTATGTGTTTGGTGTAACATAGGAGTTATGAGATCAGAAGTCCTTCAAGATTCTTTAGATTATATCACATGTACTGTGGGGATTGCGAACATCAGAGTGGATAGACTTGAATTCCTTCCTCTTGAAGGGGTCTTTAAGATCCTGCTCTATGTCTTTGGAAAAGTCACTTTCCCACAATAAAGTTGGTGGTTTCAATATAATCCTGAAATGATATGGTGTCATTTCTCTCTACACTGATAGCATAGAGGCAAGAAAATACATAAATTTGGAGAGCTTTTCTATACATTATTTTATGATAGATTCAATGTTTATATCTTTATTATTAAACTACTATGTAGTAAAGTCCTGTTCAAGCCAATCATGTTATCCCTTAACATGAAAAATGTATATTTATAATGCCCTCTGTAAGAGGATTTCAAAGCATTCTGAAAACATTAATTAACCTTCATATCATGCTGGTTAGTTATTAGCCCCACCTTACTGCACAATGCACTGTGAAGTAAAGCTTCTTGCCCATTTTCACACAGCAAGGATATGCAGGCCTGGGAAATGGAAGAACCCAAATATCCTGACTCTCAATTTTGTGCTTTTAACAAGCTTCAGGTACTCTTCTGTTCAAGTACATGCCTTTTTATCCTGCAGCTCTATTACACATATCTGTGGCCAACTGCCTGCTTTGCCACTTGACCAGGAAGAAACAGTTGTCTGGATAAACTGTTCATGAAATACACCACAGTGCTGCCTCTTTAAAAAAAATTAAAAAAAATCTTCAACCAAGATAGCTCCTGCATAGTTGTAGCACAGCTCCATCTTAACTGCTCCAACTGCCAGCTAGCGCAGATCTGACACTAACAGCAGCAGACACCTATGCATGGATCAATGGTGGCATGTATGCCAATTCTATGCAGCCCCCAAACATCCCCCAACCACCCACTAGCAGATTTGCTCTGCAGAATAGGATCTTCCACAGCACCTGATGTTGCATACACTGCAAGTTTGATCACACTTCATGGAAGATGCCATTTTTCTATTGTATGTCTCTATCTGGTCCAGAGATGCCCCACAGGACCAAAACAATTGGACCAGCTGGAATGGCTTGTAGCATCACCTCCTAAATTATTGTTTCATGGTACAGAGCCGCATATTTTAACAAGCATGTTTTCATTTGGACTGCTTACAGCTGCAAGAGTTCAGATTCATTACTAATTAGCTGAACTCCTTTGAACTATAGCAGGTGACCAACAACAGACCTTCTGTCTATAGTTCATTGTAAACACAACATGCTATTTTCACCACCTGTCTACTCCATGAAACTAAAATATACTCCAGTCTATTTTAGCGATTCAATAGTGCTAAAAAAAAAATGGAATACCCATAGCTAGACTGCTTCCAACAATTGCATGTTATATAGGAAACACCTTGTACTCAACCTCAAAAAAATGACTTTTAACCAACATTTGAGTCTTGAAAGAGAACATTTTGCCACCCTCATGCTGTATTAGAGTGTGCAGAGTTCAGTTAGTGTTGCAAAGTGTCACTATAAGGGAAGCAGTCAAACCTAGTTACAAAGTTAAAAGCAGGGCTGTACAAAAGGCAACACCTCACTTCAAAAACAATCCTTCTTGAACTTAAGAATGCTAATGAATTTCACTTCTAGAATGTCCATTTAGAATAAGCCAGGCATTCAAGTTTTTGCTTTTAAATTGGACACAAATTCTTCCCCTTCACAGAGAAACTCAAGAATGTTTACACCCTATGGGAGGAGGATGTTTAGTGAGGGCCTGAGTGTAACATCAGAAATGGTTATATGGGCATTACTGAGTTCCAAAAAACAAATACACACTAAGTAGGAAGATGGACCTACTTTTAAGAGGCTATTGCTTAAATTACATCATCCCCACTATTTTACATGAAGTCAAATGAATTGATTATTCTTTCCCATTCATAAATTGAGGATAAATTAGAATTGACACTCAACATGGATCAATTCACTATAAATATTGCTATATGGAGACTATTAGAATTTGGAAGTGGTTTTGATAATGAATGAGTTTTAGCCATGAGTAAGAACATGCTCCCCTTTTGATCAAATAATAAATTTAAGGGGCTGAATCTTGAAGTGCTTATTCAAGTAAAACTGATTTTAGTAGGAATTTTGCTGCTAAAGAAAAAAAAAAAAAGCATTGCATGATTTAGCCCAATAGAATGTTTATCCACTTCAGGACATGGAGAATTTTATCCTTTTTCAACCTGCTTTTGCGCATCTGAGAGATTTCAAGCTTTCAAATAGATTGGAATTGCAAGTTATTACGGAAGATCAATATTAGCATTTCTTACTAAAAACACTGCAAATAGTTACAGAGAAATAAACTGCTTTCTTGGTAAACAATTTAAACATTCACCAAGTATCAGCTATTGCTCTGTAGAGGGAACTCAGTGATTGTTCTTTATGGGTACATACAAGTTGACAAGTCAGACCTTTCTTTTTTAAAGAAAATCTTGGATTTAAATATAAAAAAGGAATTTATTTAAAAATGACATTGACTATAGGGCCAAGACATCAAATTTCATTTTTTTTTTAAACAAGCCATTTTATAAAAACCCTGAGTAAAGCAGTTACAAGATTAACACCTTCAATCGATGTATTCCAAGAATGACACTGGTGTGGAGGATCTCATTTTACATCCATTTATTTCATCCCGTGGCCATTATAGCATAGTATTCAATACATTTCTAAAACTAGAGAGAAATACCAGGGTGACTACAGTACATACAAGCCAAAATTAAAATGGTAGACAGCTGAATAAAAATAAGTATGCATTCAGCAGGAATCCATTGCAATTAATTCAGTTCTTTTGGGAACAAGGTGCTAACGTGCCATTTTCTCATAAAATGAATCATAATTGCTTCCAAATAAAGTTTCTGCTGAAAATTTTGATGGAAGCAAGTGTAATACTATACTTTCTCCTATAAACTTAGGAGAAAGTTTCTTGAATGAATTTCTACCCTCTGAACGCCATTACTACTTTTACATAAACCTACTGTTTTATTAAGGCATAATATGCCCTGAGCAATATGTTGGAAATTAGCCAAACATCCCAACATTAAAGGCAAGCACCATGTGACTACAGTATTTTTATTGACAATTTTAGGAATCTGTTTTGTAACGTATCTGTAGTTGAGAGTAAAAGCATATTTCTCCAATGTTAAATTGCTAAGACTGCAGGGGAAAAAAATGTTTAGGCTACAAATTTAACACAGTTTGCCTAAAATTGGACACAAGTAGAAGCAGAACAACAAACCAAACAAGTGTGCCATTTCAGTGCCTAACTGAGCAACTGGTTTTGAAAAAAATATTGGTTTAAAAATCTGTATTCTAAACACTCAACCCAATATAATCCAAGTCACATATTAACTTTAAGAGGTAGGAATCTATTGTGCTCTATACAACTTGTCTTAAAACAAAGATGGAACCTGGACAATGCCAGTCCTATTATGCCATCACATCCTCCTCAGATTGACTTCTGTTTTTTTTTATTTTATTTTATTTTAACAAAAGACTGGGCCACAAGTCATCTGGTGATATTGCTTATAAATTTCTTGAAAATAAAGACTTGGAGTATTACTGAATCCAAAATTCTAAACCACTTCTACAGATCGCATTAATGGCACAAAAGATCTTTCTCTATGCAAATGTAAGCCATACTTGCTAGTCCATTTAGATGTCAGAGGATTCATAAAACACACACAACCAAATTATACATTTTATTCACATTTATTTTTCGCTTTTAGTGTGCTCACAGAAAATTAGAACACCTTAAGCAGGAGTTTAATAGCAATTTTTGTAAGCAAAGTTACATTCCATCTCTAAGTCAAATTGGTCAAAGCTTCTCCAGTATTTACAAAAACATGATAGACAAGATGCTACACAAAAAACATTGCATCTGAAGAGTTTTCCTTTATTTTCAAAGACAACTGGAAAAGAAAGCATTGTCTGCTGTAATCAAAACATACCACAGTATAAACAGTAACCATTCCACTTATCACAGCTTGATTTTGAGTTTAAAATTTGTGTTTAAAAGGTCCAGGATGACTGCAGTTTTACAAAAATGGGCAGGGTGGAAAGAGTTGCAAACTTCATGTGCTTCTGGATATCAAGATTTGTTTTTATACAATAGTCACAGTTAAAAACACCCTGCTGGTAATACATAATTACACTTTATTAAGGTCATAAACCAGCAATAAACAATAAAGCCTATACAACTTGTATTTCTACTTAATCACTGACTGGTACAGCTAACATGAGATAAGTGAAAAGTTCCTATGGTTTAAATGAATTCCTAAGACTATGATCTTTTTTCTGGGTATTGATTTTTTTTCCTTTCCTTCCTAGTCAAGACTTGTAGTGTTGTAAACCTTATAGAACATCTGCCTCACAAAATACATTGTAATAACTTTCTTTTTAAAAAAAGACTAACCCCTTACATTGTTTCTTGTGGCACATTCTCTTGGCAATTATGTGCATCACTAATTCCTCATTGTGGCCCCTATCACTTCATTGGATATCCCTTATTGACCCCACCCATCTCCTTCATATATGGGCACATCCATAGATTGACAAAGAAAGTTTACATTTTGAATAAAAGATGCAAAGTATGCAAAAACATTAATACTGATGGAAAAAAAAGGAACAAGGTAGAGGGAGGTGTTTAGACTCCCCTCTACCTGTTGGAATGGTGGTAACAGAATTATTTGAGATGGGATCTGTGGGGAGAGAAAAAAAAGAGAAAGACATCTTTTAAATCAATCCCTGGTTGTAGACAAGTTCTCCAAAACCAGTACCTGGCACCACTCCAACAAACAAACAGGGGGAGAAAAGTTCTTCGATTATCTCAAAATTGCCATGTTTACTCTGCCGACTCAGCTGGTGGGGCTTCTGGACTAGACTCAGATGGGGCTTCCTGCGTAGGAAGTGCTGGCTCTTCTACTTTGGGTGCCTCTTGTTCAGTTGAGGTGGCCTCAGTTGTAGCACTAGGGGCAGAGGCAGCTGGTGCCTCCTCTGGTTTCTCCTCAGGCTTTTGCTCTTCAACGGGCTTGGCCTCTTCTCCCGCAGGCTTCTCTGGTGCCGTCTCCTCTGATTTTGCTTCCTGAGAGTCACCAGTCTCCTCCTTTGTTTCCTCTGTGCCACTGGCTGCAGCAGCGCAGGGCTCCTCCGGGGCAGGTTTGTCCTCCTCATTGCTTGTGGCCTCTGGGGCAGTGGCTGCTTCCTCTTTCCCCCCCTCTGCAGAGGCAGCTGCACCTTCGCCCTCTGCTCCTTCGCCAGCCTCCTTTTTGTTCTTTTTAAAGGAGAAGCCACTTAGCTTAAAGGACTTTTTGAAGGAAAAGCGCTTCTTTTTTTTTTTCGGGGTCTCGCTGCTGGAAGAAGGGGTGGCTCCTTCCTCTGCCTTGGAGGAGGGCTCTCCCTCAGCAGGAGAGGCGGGCTCAGTACTCTCTGCTTCAGTGCCCTCCTTCTCAGAGGCAGGCTCAGAAGAGGCTTGCTCTTCCTTTGCCGTCTCTTCAGCGGGTGCGCTGCCATTTGCTTGGACCTCCTCCTTGCCTGCCTCCGCAGCTGCCGGAGAGGCGTCTCCATTCACCTTCACGTGGCCATTTTCCTAGAAGGGGGGAAAAGAAGAGACACAACCCTTGTTAATGGAGAAACGAACGATCTGCTTCCCAGCCGTACCCCCCACGCTCCACAGGGTCGCCTGTTCTCCAGGCAAACACTGACTGGCCAAGAAAACTTGCCCTCTTGGCGCTTTCACGCCACTACTAAGCCATGATTTGGGAGTCAGCGGATTTGGTCACATCACGGGACTAGCTGCAGAAACTGGAGGGGGGGCGCAGTAAGCGATAAAGTTAATGGGCACACCCCCCCATTGCGCCTCTTGGGAGAAGGCAGCACCGAGCACTTGCAAATTGCACCTCCCCAGGCCCGGCTTTGGGAGCCAAGCCCAGCGGCGCTACCCGGGAGACTGCAGAGCCAAGCCACACCCCCGCTTGCTTTCATAGGCCACGCGGGGGACTCCTGTATGGTAGGGAGCCAACGCATCACCGCGCCACAGCGGGGCCCTGAGCTCCCCGCCCGCCCTGCCCTCATTTCAGCGCCGGCGGGACGCGGGCAGGCTGGGCTAGCGCGGGAGCGGGACTTCGCCGACAGGTGGCGCTGTGGCTCCGTCTGGAGAAAGCCTGAGGAGGGGGCAGGGAGGAGGCGAGCAGCTGGCGGGCTGCGCGGGGAGCTGGGCTCACGCACGCCTTGTCCAGCAGCCGCGCAGCTGAGCCGAAAGGCTAACAAAGCTTGCCTCGGTCCTCGCCCCCCCCCCCTTCAGCCAACAATCAAAATAAAGGAGATGGCGCTCCCCCCCCATCCTGGCTGGTTAAAAAAGCGTCCCCGCCCTCTCCCCCCGCTGCATTTGCATTTTTAATGAGTCTAAAGCCTCTCTGGTGGACAACAGAGTCCGGCTGGCTGCAGCAAGCAGCTGCTAAGAGGCGTGGCGGGGGTGCCGGGTGCTTTCGATGCAGCAAGCGCCACTCAACTCCAGCGCACCTACTCTTGTTGCACGGGAGGGGGGCAGAGATCAGAGATAAGAGTCACCCCCCTCTTCCCCCCAGGTCCAGACTGTGTTGAAGGAGACAGGGCGCTAAAAGTCTCCCAGAGCAAGTCACCCCGTATCCCACATCTTAAACCATAGTTTAGAGCCCAAATCCGTAGAGAAGTGTGGGCGAGGCATGCAACAATATGGAGAGGAACGTGCTTCACTGCCCCTTCCCTTCCCCAGACATCTCCCAGAGACATAGCCTTAGCACTTACCAACGGGGTACCTCCGGGCATGCCAGTTCCCTCCCCTAACCTCACTACCACCAATTTGCACTGCCCCCCCCCCAAGGGGGGAGACACGCGAGCAAATTTCATACTATCTGCCAATCTACCTCATCAGAGGCATTTTTTGACTATTCACACATCTTCCAGACAAAAAGCTAGTGCACATTGTAGATGGGTGGCTTTTCTACCCATTCTGAATATCACATCCTTCAGTTAACAAGCAGTTTGCACCCAACACAAATAATGCAGAGATTTTTATCTGCTCTACTCCATTAAGAAAAAGATCGGGGCTACAAAACCCTCCTACCCATCCCCATAAAGCAGTGAAAAAGCCATCCTTGTGCGTTGTTCTCAAGATAAAGGCTTTGTGCAGATCCTCCATCTCGTATGCTCGAAGCACATCCAAGGGGGAGGAAAAGCTAGACAGGATGCAAGGGAGGGAGAAAGTCCAAGTTTTGCGTTTTTAAACAACAACAACAAAAAGCGTGCGGAGATTACCTGTCCATTCGCCTTGGAAGGAGATGCAGCCACTGCTTCCCCAGGTTTCTCAGCAGCAGCTTCGCCTTTTGCAGCGGTCTTGGAGAACTGGGCACCCATACTGTCTTATTCAACAAAGAAACTCAAGAGATCCAAAAGGAGGGAAACAAAGAGCGATGGGTTGGTATAAATACTGGGCGATCACCAGCAGCAGCAACACACACACACCAGAGGGGGGGAAAAAGAGAAGAGAGAACAGAACCGGTTTATATGCACTCCTATTTAAAAATGTAAATTGAAGAGATCAAAAGCAGCAGCATAGAAGGAAGGGGGGAAAGGAGGAAAAGAAGTCGAGCAAAAAAAAAAAGCCCAAGTTTAGTAAAAAGAAGTAATAAAAAAATCCCAGATTTGTAGCCGTACTGTAGACAAGGGGAAAATGGAGAAATCTCCCTGGTTGCTAATAAGATGCGGAGTCCAACGCCCAAGTGCACAGATGAATGGGCTTCCCGAGCGCTGACGGCAGCCCCCCGCCCGTCACCGACCAATCACGGAGCCGCCAGACAAAGGAGGGGGCGGAGCTTCCAATTGGAGCGAACAATGGAGCCGCGATTGCAATAATTTGAAATCAGCCTTTGACTGATAATTAATACCCCGAAAATAAATAAATTAATGGAAAAATGCACTATGTTTTTCTTCACTTAAAAATGATGATGCACGGGTTTATTGCCCTTTCTTTTAGGAGGTGAATTCACATTCCAAGGGGATTTCATCTGACTTCCCGTGGCTCCGTTTCTGTGTGTCTGTCTCTCTCCCCCATTTGGTTCTGTGTTAAATTAGAGACAATGGTGTGACTTGTGTGCTTGTGATTTCATCCTCTTTCCCCTACTCCACCTCCCCCCACCCCCAACCCCCGGCTGCAGAAGATCAACAGTGTGCGAGGGTTTGAGTTTGGGATTTAATTGGTTCCAATTGTTCTATCGCCCCAATTTGGAAGGTATTTAAACCACGTAGATCCATCGAGTTTTGCCAAACGAGATCACGAGTTGAAATTAGTAGGTCTGTAGGCCAGATGTTGAAAATGCTAAAAGCAGTCGCTGCGGCCGCCGAAAAAGCAAAATCAGACCCTTCCCCCCCAGCCATATTGGCTTCAAATAAAATATTCTGCAATTAGCCTACGGCTCTAATTAAAGTCTGCTGTCTGATTATCTTTGATTTGTATTTTTGAAAACCTGTTTTCTGAGCCGGCGTCCATTTAGATTTTTCATGCATTAAATTAATGCATGAAGCGACGTTATCAGGGATATCTGTGCTTCCCCAATTTTAAATTCTCGAATAATGAAACTTGAATCTCATTCGCTCGAAATAACAGCGATCTCGAGTACTAAGCAACAATGATTTCCATGAATTAGCAGGGATCTGAATCTCTTTTCTTGGGAGCTGGAAGGGCTTTTTGCATCTCTGACAGCCCAGGGTTTACAACACCCCCCCCCCCC
>CM057847.1:108393044-108408591 GCA_030068395.1 Apalone spinifera
TTCAAACTAACAGCTGTTAGTTCAAATTAACTTTGTAGTGTAGACATACCCTTAGGTGCTACAGGACCATTTTTTGTTTTTTAAGATTTTTAGTTACAGAGGTAACACAGTTACCTCTCTGGGTTATATATTGTTATAATAAGCAATACATCCAGTGTCTTATCAAGTCCATGAGATTTGGTGTCTAGCTGAATTATGAATTTAAGCCCCAAGGCTCATCTTTTGAAGCTATGGTTTCCTTTAAAGATGAGGGATGAGGTGATAATATTTGTGTACGTGAGTTAATTCAAGAGCATGAATTTGGTGGTGTGATGGGGGAGGGGATTGCATGCCAAAAGCGGGAGTTCAGGAAAGATTTCTCTCAGCATATGGTCTTCATGGATCATGAGTTATGATTGTTTAATGATGCGCCATATGAAATCCAGTGTGGGATGGTAGGTGACAACAAGCGATGTGAGGTTGGAGGGTTGTTGTTTTCCTGTATTGAAAAGCAGTTTCTCTTGGAGTATTTGGGAAAACCATACCAGGATGCAATCTATTTCTTGGATGGGGCAAGGGGTGTCCTTGTTTTGCAACGGCATTCTTAAGCATGTTAAAGGGTTCACCCTGGACTTTTTCCTTTGACCATTTTATGTGGTAGTTGAGTGCCTGTTGGAGGGAAAAGATTTCTTGGTGTGCTTGGGGTGGGTAATGGATCTAATAAATTTTGACCTATGGAGAAGCTGTGAGAAAGGATAAATAACTTGTCCATGCCCACACAGCAAACAAAAATCCAGAATGAGCTCTCAAAATTCCAGCAGACCACATAAATGGCAGTGACTTTTGGGGCTAGATTAGAATGAAAGATGTGTTTTAAAATGTATTAGTGAATATGATTTAATTGAGATATTAAAATTCTTAACTGTTTATGTTTCAACTTGTCATGTGTAGACAGGGCAAGTGGTATATTAGCACATTATCTGGTTCCCATGAATGTGTTAAAATACAACTTACCCTGTCAACACTAGGCCTTTAAAACATGTTAATTAAAAGAGTTCACTAACACATTTTTAAAAAGACACCTTTTGTTTCAGCCTAGACAAGCCCTTAGAAAACACAAATTCAAGAATACTTTGGAAGCTGAGAATGGGAGGAAAGCATTACAGAAACTGAAGCAATATGGGCTGCTTGGTGTGCTCCTTTGTATTCATTTCCAAGAATGCTCTTCCAATAGTTATTACATAGGCTATGTCTAGACTGCAAAGAAAAGTCGCAATTTGCATATCTCTTTCTGCTTTTTTTTGGAAGTGGCTTTTCCAAAATTTGGTCTATCTACACAGGACCAAATTTCGGAAAAACCTCCTCTCTCGGAGCATCCCTTATTCCTCATACAATGTTCCGAAACTGTTCCAAAAAAGTGGACCCATTCCTTGGACGTGGCATTCCTTGGACGTGGAAAAGCTCTGCAGTGTAGACAGAGTCTAAACTCAAGAGAACCCCTGAAAACTCTGCTTGTGCTTTGAGATGCACAGAGAACTTTCATGTTGGCAAAGAAAGCAACAAAGAAACAAAAAGACAATCAAAGTTTACTTTGAGAATGTTCTTTGAGTATCAGCCTCCCCTCAACTCATTTCTTCTATTGTCCTCCTTGTTACACAATATCAATATAGCATATGCATAAGAAAGAAAATATCCCAGGGAACATCCATTCTGACAGGATACAACAATTTCACTTATGCTTTATACTATCTATGCTTTCTGATCCTGAAGACCATGCCTATAATCCAGGATAATAATAATAATCATATATTATATGAATAATATATGTCTCAAATTCTAAAACTAAATTAAGATTTATAAAACAGTTTCAAAATTTTGACCCTGATTTCAAGAGATGCTTATTTCATAATGTCCCAGCTCTTAGCATTGCGATTTCTTAATGATGTATCAATTGTTTAAATTTCTTCACGCTTTCTTTCAGCCTCATACACAGCAATCCAGAGTTTCAAACATCTTAGCTACTTAGCCAAGCCTTTCACTAATATTTGGCAAACGTTTATTATATAAATAAATACAACAATGTTTGCTAAGTCAGTCCTAAACTGTTTCTATGTCCTATATGCTGAAAAGATGGGAACTAAACAAGATTCAGATTTTTTATAGGTATTGCAGAGTGTCTTTGTCTTTATAGACACTAATAACAAAAAACTGACCAACCTACAGAAACTTCTCCAGTAATTCAAGATAGTATATTGCAAAACAAAATTATTACCAAACCAAATCAAAATAAAATCCCCTTCCCAAAACATCCCAACCACCAAAACAAACAACTACTCAAACTGAAAGCATAAAGGTATCTTTTCATACATCAGTTGCTGTAGTGTATATGGTTCAAGCAGTGAAGTTTTACCCGTATTATTTATATTTTAGCAAAAATCAGGAATGGGGATTCGCTTGACTACGAGTCAATTTTCAAGGTGTCCCATATTCATCATAGGTCACCCTAATTAGAAGTGTAATTTTAAGCTGATTTAGGACAGGTCTGCATGGAAAACACTGCAGTGGTATAGATGCAGTGCTTCAGTGAGGACACTACTATGCCGACGATGGGGAATTTCTCCAATTGTTGTAGCTACTCCACACACTTCCGCAGGAGAAGAGAAGGCCTCCCATTGACATAGCTCTGTCTATACCGGGAGTTAGGTCAGTATAACTAAGTTGCTTAGTGTTTTTCCATATCTCTGAGTGATATAGTTATGTGGATATACATTCATAGTGTAGACCTGGCCTTTGCATAATTAGTGCAAAATCCAATGTAGATATTCTTACATTGGTTTTAATCTGGTTTACATCAGTCTATCTTGCTTCTGAGGTAGAGAAATACATCTGTAACTATACCTAAATATAATATAATCCAGTGCTTCACAAATTGTGAATTGAGATCCCAAAGTGGGTCATGACCCCATTTTAATGGGGGTCTCTAGGGCTGGTGTTAGACTTGTTGGGGCTCAGGGCTGAAGCCAAAGCCCAAGTCCCACTGCCCAGGAGTGATGCCGAAGCTTGAGGTTTTCAGTCCTGGATGGTGAGGCTCAGATTAGAGTCCCTTCTCCCTTGAGCTTCAGCTTTGCTCCCGTCCCCACTGCCCCCCACCAGCTGAGGCACTGTAGCTGAGGCTTCATCCTCCCCTCCCCCCTCCCTCTAGGGCTGGGTAGTAATTTTAATTGTCAGAAGGGGGTTTCAATGCAATTAAATTTGAGAACCCTGATAGTCTATACATTTCAAATATATTTCAAAGCTCATAGGCTTTTTTACTTAGCTGAAGTCCGTAAAACATTGACTTGAGCTATATTGACATAGGAGACTCTTACTCTGAAAAAAAAAAGTGTGTGTGCATAGACTTGCACTGAAATATCAAAAATATGAATTGAACTGGAAGTGGTCATTTAGTTGCAAGATTTTTGTCGCTTTGTTTTTTTAGACCAGCTTTGGCTCATCATAATTCATGCTAGTAATTTACCTCTCCTTTGCATTGCTGTAGCAACGTGAAACAGCCAGAGAATACCCATGACCCTGGGTAATATAATTGTTACTCTCCTCTGTTTTGATTCTCTTCAAATCTTAATGTTTTTATTGTATTTTTATTATATTTTCAGACTGCTGTACAGCACCTGATTGTCTTGGGGGGCGATATTAAGAATTTGTCATCTTCATTGTAACATCTGATCCTACAAACTCTTAGATGAATAATCCTTATATAGCTTAGAAGTCCAGTTGCCATTTGAGTATGGCTTTTGCAGGCCCAGAGTATGTCTAAACTGCAGAATTTTTTTGGAAAAATGGCAGTTTTTCAGAAAAAACTTCACTTACATCCACACTGCAATTGCATTCTTTAAAAAAAAAGAAAAAAAAGAGAACAGAGGGTTTTTTCTGACATTGGTAAACCTCTTTCTACGAGGAAGAAACCGTTTTCCAAAAGAGCTCTTTTGGAAAAAGGCATGTGTGGATGGGGAAGAGGGAGTTCTTTTGAAAGAAGAGGAAAGAGGAAAAAGCACAGGTGCCCTGGTGGCCACTACATCCTTAGTAATCACAGCTTAAATGCGAGATAGTGTCCACACTGAATGGATGCTATCTTTCAAAAAAGCAGAACGCTTTTCGATGCGCTTTCGCTGTGTAGATGCTTTCTTTTGGAAGAAGTTTTTTCGGAAGATCTCTTCCAGAAAAGTTTCTTCTGAAAGAAGCCTGCAGTCTAGACATAGCTCCAGGCTCAAAATTTTCTTGTTCATATTCACAAATAACATAACTTATTATTAGTGGGAGTTGTAGCAGGGGAGAGGGAGTTGAGCAAATGGAACTGTCAGTTACACATGAGTGACAGAAATGTAGACAGATGAAAGTATTTAACAACAGCTTTGACAATTCCAGGCATGTGACTTTTGACTTTTCAGAGACAAATAAGTTGGAAAGTTAAGTGTTCATTACTGCATCCCTTACACGAAGTAAGCGCAGCTGAAGTCAATGAGAAATCTTTGTGCTCTAAGGATTTGTGTGGATTTGGTAAATTAAGAGTTGAGTGATTTCTTTTTGAATGATAAAGTGAAGACATTTAAAAAGTGTTAGAAAAGATGAAGGAGATGGGTAAGGCATTGGACTGCCACTCAAGAGATCGGGGGGTCTCTTCCCGGCTTCGCTGTGGATTACATGTATGAACTTGGGCAAGTCCCTTAATCTCTGTGCCTCAATTCCTCATCAGTCAAACAGAGATAATACTGACTTTTCCAGACATTTTGTATTCTGTGGAGCAAGGACTACTTCTAACCTTTGTGGGAGTATCTGGCATCAAGGTGCTGCAATCTTCTTCAGTAGTGTTTCTAGGTGTAACTGTAAATACTTCTTTCTTCTTTCCCTTCTGTGACTGGAGAGGTGTTAACAGGCCACTTCGCTATGAATGATCCTTTGAAATATGTTAACTACTTATGCTAAAAAAATCTGTTTCACCTTGTATTTAAAAGCATAGCACTTTGAGGGCTTCTCTACACTTGAAACTCTACAGCAGTGGTCCCAACATGGTGTCCGCCGGGGCATTTATATCCCCATCTAGTGACCAGGGCCGGCCCAAGCCATTCTTGCGCCCTGGGCGCGCAGCGCATGCGTGGCCTCCGCCCCCGGCGCCCGGCAGACCCAAAAGGTTGGGGACCACTGCTCTACAGCAGCTCCTCAGATGCACCAGTGTAGTGCTTCAGTGTAGCCATTACCTATGATAATGGGAGAGGCTCTCCCTTTTTAATGTAGACCAGGCCCAAATATGTTTTGCGGATCTGAAGAACTCTGTAAGCTTGACAGCTTGTTTTGCTAATTATAGAAGTTAGTACCTTGCATACCTTATCTCTCTAATACAGTGTTTCTCAAAGTAGTCTGTGGATCCACTTGGAGAAAGCTTCTATTGGGCTGCTCTGGTTTGTTCATTTACCAGTTCCACAGCCATGAAGCCTTACATTTTCCATTGGCTGCAATTCATTGTTTTGCAGCCAAGGGGAGCTATGGGAAGCAGCCATGCAGCCGCAGGCCATGATGCTTTCTGCGGTTCCCCTTGGCTGCAAATGGTGAACGGGAGCCAATGGAACAGCGAGGCTTCGTGGCTGTAGAGCTGATAAATAAAGAAACCAGAGCGGCCCAGTAGCAGCTTTTTCAGAGTGGATCTTCAGACCACTTTGAGCAACACCTGCTCTAATACTACATTAGTTATGTTAGCTGAGCAATTAAATAAATTAAATGTATTACTATTAATACACGCATCCTAGATGTTTTTTGTGCACGTATTTCTTGTATACATGTGTGTGTGCATATGTGTATCACATCTGCTCCATATAATTAAAAAAGTCTTTATCCTTTAAAAAATAATAATGAATGACACAATTCCAAAATATTGACAGTCCCTGGCTTGACCCAGAGCCCATTAAAACCAACTGAAACCTTTTCATTGACTTCAGTAGACTTAAGATCCAGCCCTAGAATTTGGTCTCCCTAGGTATGTCTACACTGCAATTAAAAATTTGAAGCTAGCTGATGCCAGCTGAGTCAGGCCCGTGGGGCTATACAATTGCTCTATAAGGGTGCCTCTACACAGCATCTGAAACTGGAAATAAGATATGCAATTTGTGCTATGCACAAGAGCGGCCTGTGAGCCTAGGCAAACTAGGCAGTTGCCTCGGGCGCTGCTGGCCCGGGCGCCCCGTGATTACATCACGGCAATTGAGGGCCGAGCAGGTGGGAGCACCAATTGTGCCTTCCACCGGGGCGCCAGCTGCCGCAGCTGGCCTCGAGCCACTCCTGGCTATGCAAATTGTATAGCTTATTTCTAGTCTATTTCAAAATAGCTTATTTCATCATTTGGCACTGTCTACACAGCACTGAATTTCCAAATACAGCGTTATTTTGAGCCATGCCTTACTCCTCATACAATGAGGTTTACAGGGATGGCGAAATAGTGCATCTGCTATATTTTGAAATAGTGGCCGCATTCAAAAGATGCGGGGTAGCTATTTTGGAATACCTCTGGTATCCCGAGATAACTTTGCTGTGTAGACATACCCTAGGGGCTTGTCTAGACTACATCCCTCTTTCGAAAGAGGGATGTAAATGAGCCCGATCGAAAGTGCAAATGAAGCCAGGATTTAAATATCCTGTGCTTCATTTGCATATCGCATCCGATCGCTGTTTCGAAAAAGGGTTTTTCGAAAGTGAAACTGCAGTCTAGAAATGGTTCTTTCGAAACCCCCCCCCCCATCTTTTTTGAAAGATCTTGTACTCATTTTTTCAGGAGTATGGGATCTTTCGAAAAAGGGTTGTTGTTTTTTTTAAAGAACCGCATCTAGACTGCAGTTTCACTTTCGAAATACCCTGCACTTTCTAAATAGACTGCAGTTTTTGAAAGAGGAATGTAGTCTAGACGAGCCCTAGATGTTTGGGCTTGGGCTGCAGCCTGAGCTCTGGGACCCTCTGGGTCTGAGCTGGGATGTTTTTATACCTCACAAAATCCCTTACCTGATCCCTGCAAACCCCAGTCAGCTGTCATGGGACAGCTGTGGTTTTTTTTAATTGCAGTGTAGATATACCCCAAGTCTACAATGATCAATACAGAATAATTCTATCAGTTAACAGAGGATTGTGTCTGAACCACTGAGATTTAAACCAGGACTAAATCAGTGTCTGGGCCTATATTAAGGAAGGCAGGAAGGAAGGAGTTTCTGATAATGGGTGCTCTAGTACACTAGATACATTATGATGATTGTAGTAAGAAAAGAAGAATGCTGTATTAAATGTGTATTTAGGAAGGAGAATCTTAACTTAATGCAAGCAAGGCACTAACAAACTTCAACAGGACTTTATTTACCAAAAGTGAAACCTCTTTACAAAGGTGTTGCACCCCTCTGTAGCTCTCACTCAGCCCTGGCTAATCTTCTCCCCACTCCTTCTAAAACACCACACTGTCCTTTGTTATGTACATAGTAATGGCATTTAACTATGAGAAAACAGTACCTGAGACAATCTTATTGAAAGAAGGCCCTAGGAGGCTGTGAAAATCATAAGTTTAATGTTTTAACATTTTTATCCCTTTTGTATAAAAATCTGTATAGAATAGAATATGCCATGGTAATTTTTGTTTATTTATTTTAAATTATACTTTCTCATCCATGAGTTCCCACACTTTCTACTAAGGTGTAAATGGCTTGTTTAAGTCTGACTGTTCAAGCAACAAATGTGGCCTTTTATTGACAAAGACAGATGGCAATTTTCCTACAGTCAGTTTTCTGTTCACCAGATGACATGCAAAACATTCAGTGTGCTACTGAAGGGTATATAAAAGCACCTTACTAGCCTCAATAGTGCCCTAGTGATTTGGTAAAACTTAAACCTTCCTGATCTATGACTGGACTGGATATCTTTTGGCTATTATACATTCGGTTTAAATCTGTTTTCATTGTCTGTATAATCTATATCTTTATATATCTATATATCTATATCTTTTTAACCGACATAAATGTGCTTTTTCATATTTGCTACTTATTTAGTCTACAAGGTACTTATTTCACATGCTTGTTTAAGACACTCTTTCCATCTTTTGGGTATTCAGCAATAGGTTGATGTTAAACAAATAATGGAATATTGGTTCTTCTTTCAGCCAATATTGCATAGGCTCTATTGATGTCAAACAAGCTCCTTTGTGCTTTTTTCCATGCTGTTTTTTACACGTAAGCAGAATGTCCACTAAGCACCCACAACACCACTCCACCTTCAAATTCCTCCTTAAATTCTCCTTTGCTGTGATGCCGACCAGACATTAAGGCAGTTAGTTTGCTGGTGCTTTGGTATCACTGTCCTCTCTTGTAAGCTCTTTTGGGCAGAAACTGTTTTTTTTTTTTCATTCTGTGTACAGCGCCTAACACACTGGGGTCCTAATCCATTACTAGGGCTGCTAGACACTATGGCAACAATAATACTATTGAAATCAATGGTAATCTACCTGCTTTTTGCTCCTTTGACAGTATTTCCTGTCTTGAATCTTCACCGCCTTTGCTTGGGAGTGTATCCAAATCATTTGGCTGGCATGCATAAAAACTAGAGGGGAACTTGAAACAGTTGGTTGTCGTGACACATGCAAAAATCCCTATTTCTTTCTTAGTCCAATATATACATCATGTGCATCTGCTCCCTTTTCATGATTTTTAGATTACTTTGCAGACGAGTACACTCCTACAGTGACTTTTTGGGGGTGGGCGGGTTCAGAAACATTTCCATTTAAAGTTTTAATTCACTTGCTATGACAAATTTCTTGAAACAACCAACATTTGATCAGATTTATTTAAATATTTTGAAATCTAAAATTACAAACATGTTGAAAAAAAAACAGTACAAC
Source organism: Apalone spinifera (assembly GCA_030068395.1). Classification (NCBI taxonomy): domain Eukaryota; kingdom Metazoa; phylum Chordata; order Testudines; family Trionychidae; genus Apalone; species Apalone spinifera. Next base: position 108,401,938 of record CM057847.1, read on the forward strand.
ATTTAAAGAAAAAAATTAAGAAATGAATTTCAAGGAACACATAAATAATATCTTACATTTATATACTCCAGCGCCTGGCATTTTGAAGCACTATGCATCTTGCATATGCAAGAGCACCAAAATGCATCTGAGCCTACAGCATATGTATACTAATTATGGCAGGAGAAATTTTAGCCAAAGCCGTTGAGGAAAATCACAATTCTTGCCAAAAGTGCTGTAGAATTTTCAATGTCCAGACAGAGCAGGTAGATCCACGGTTTTAAAGATCCCTTTCAGGGTTCTGCATATTTGGCAACACTCAGGCTAAATTCTGCTGCAAACTCCATAGTTTCTATGATACTCTGATGGACAGACAGCTGGAAATTCAGCTTCAGGCAATTAAAAAACAGACACTTGTATGGAATTAGATATAAAAATGAGGAATCCACTAAGAAAAGTTCTCCATGCAGTTTATTTTACTCTGCTCTGCATTTTCACTTTTCAAAAGTGATTCAGATTTTTGTGTTGTTTAGTATTGTAAATTCATAATAATTATTGGAATTGGCTGGGAGCCTGGAGGTTTTGGAAACCATCATTAGAGTTCTGTTGGGACATTGGGATAATCACATTTGTGCTAAAAGATGTAAATTGTCTTCATTGGTCTTCAGAATGTACAACTGGGTGAAAAGAATAGGAGTGTTTGGAACTGTTTTTGAGCAACTGTTTCAGGTTGTCTCCAGACTCAGGAAGACAACACTGCATTGGTTATCCTTGATTTAGGCCAGGGGTGGGAAACCTAAGGCCCCGGGGACTGGATGCGGCCCCTGGCTTGCCTCCAGCCCCTGAGGCTCACGGCTTCCCGCAGCATTGGGGAGCCCATGCTGGTGCTCCAATCCCTCTCTCCCCTCCCCCGCTGTCCCACCACAGGGCTAGAGCACACAAAATCTACTAGCCGGGACCCACCTAAGCTCTGGTGTGCAAGAGGAATGTGAGGAGTGTCTTTCTCCTTCTCAGTCGCGGGCCACATCAGTGAAGGTTTGTTTGTTTTTGCTTCTCATTTGTGTGCGGCCCCCAACTGATTTTGCTGTGGGTAGGTTCTCCACCCATTTTAGGCCATGTCTACATATATAGCACTGCAATGGTGCAGCTGTGCCAATGCAGTTGTACTGCCGCATTGTGGCTGGTGAAGAGTTCTCCCGTAGGCATAATAAAACTACCTCTATGAACTGCAGAAGTGCTTATGCAGATGTAACTTAGGTTACTAATGTGGGGTAGTTTATTCACCCCTTTAAATGACATAAATTATGCCAGCATAGGCTGTAGTGTAGACATAGCCTAAGTTTGGAAGAATTTTTTTATAAAACAAGAGCAAGGTACACAACACCTAGGGGGAGAGCTAGCTCAGTGGTTTGAGCATTAGCCTGCTATAAACCCAGGGTTGTGAGTTCAATCCTTGCAGTGGCCATTTGGGGCAAAAATTTGTCAGGGATGATACTTGGTCTTGCTGTGAAGGCAGGGGATTGGACTGGACTTGATGATCTTTCAAGGTCCCTGCCAGTTCTAGGAGCTAGGCAATCTCCATTAATTTAACTCAAATTCTGACTACAGTTTGCAGCAGAAGATGGATACTGTGGTCTTTTGTGTTCACAGGTCCATAATACACAGTGAACAGATTTCATTTGGAGCTTGCCCATAGAATGCTACCTCCCATTTATGAAGGGGGACCTAGACAGTGCTGGGAAAAGATCTGTGATTCCTGCAAGTCTGTGTATCCCCATAATTGACACTGAGACACTACTCCTTCGTTCATGGCATAGAGAAGATATACTCTAGATGTGGGAGACATCCACTGTTGGATGGCATTAATTTCTGTTGGCCAGATGTGTATGATGAGCTAGTAGTGGATAATTCAAGGCAGCATCTGTGGGTGGAAAGAGTGCAGGAAGCAACAAATAGACCACCCATGTTTGACAATATCACATACCAGTGAGAGGAACTTCTTTGGTTTTATTTTTCTTAGTTACTAACCCATTTATCGTGCACAAATAATTTTCCAAGTAACACAAACTTTCAGCTAAAAGTGATAAGGGCAAATAAACAAGGTCTGCCTCTAAATCTGTATGACTCAGCATGTGTATTTACATATCTTTACCACAGATGAGGTTTCTTAAATGCATTCTTGGTGACAATCAACACATATTTGTTAGATTCTTCCCTTCATTGACCTATGTGAAGAAATATGTTGGTATTTACTAGCCCATAAACAATCAAAACAGCACATTTGTAAGATTAAAGCCAAAACGTACATTCCTTTCATTATCAAAGCTGCCACTGATATGTGTGTGCATTGAAAATGGAAAATCAACTTCTAACAGACCTTAGGGCCTTGCCCCTCTTGACAATGAAGTCAATGGCAAAACTCATCAACGAGGGCTGGACCAACCCTGTGCTTTTATCAGGTCTATAAAGGTTGTTAGGTAGGTTTTATTGTTATCTTTTTCAAATGGCCTTCACAGTGCTAGTATCTAATGGAATGCTTTGAATTCTGATTAATTGTGAGAGTAGCAGTTAGCAAAGTACAGCAAACTACACCTGGTCTATGTAGTCAGAGGTCTGCTTTTCTGAGAACTGTGTTGTAACTATTCCATAAAACCCTGACAGAGAACCTAAACTTCCCTCTAAACTTCCACTCTCCTTATGTTGATGAGTCAGTTATATCCTGCTTGCCTTCTTACTGGACTATAAATATGAATATTGGTGTGTATTATTAGTATAGCCCTGCCAAGTACAGTCCCCAGCCAAGATCAGAGTTTTATTGTTAGTAAAAGACAATCAGTCCTCATCATGAAGAGCTTATATTAAAGATGGGTAAGATAGACTAAGGAAGCATTGTTAAAAATGGGGAGCTGAGGCACAAAGAGATGAAGTGACTTGCCCAAAGTCACACAAGATGTCTATGGGAGAGATAGGAACTGAACCTAGATCTCCTGAATCCTCCCAGTCTTCAGTTTAAAATCATCCTTTCTGTCTGCAGCAGTGCTACCAATGCTGGTAAATGTCATGGAGGAGGGCGAGTGGGGGAAGATTAATGTAGCAAGGACACACTGTACTCATAACAATTCATGGAAAGCTCTTTAATCAGGGCTCACCTCCTATAGCAGTTCTGCACCATGACATGCTGTGGTGAAATGTACAGATTAGGCATAGATGTTACATTTAATTAAAAAACTGGATATGAAAAGTCTTGGCTCAGTTTTTATTCTGAGTAGTTTTATTGCCTTCACCACCATAAAATCCTCTATATATAATTTATGTACTTATCCTCATAAATCTCCAATAGCTAGAAAATATTATTCCCATGTTACAGAGGAGTAACTGAGGCACAGGCCGGAATAAATGATTTATCTAAGATCACTCTGGAATTGACCTCTTGTCTTGTGAGTTAAAGTCCAGTGCCCTAGGCTATCAGCTACTCAATAGGACTTATATTTGGAAAAAGATGGAGTAGAAACTGATGGAGCCCTCAGACTCTGCATGCATATCACCCTCTACTTTTGGGCATCCAGTTACCATTATGGAGAAAGTCCAGAGAAGAGCAACAAATTATTAAAGGTCCAGAAAACATGAGCTATGAGGAAAGGCTGAATGAATTTGGCTTGTTTAGTTTGGAAAAAAGAAGACTGAGAGGACACATGATAGTTTTCAGGTATCTAAAAGGGAGTCACAGGGAGGAGAGGGGAAAATTGTTCTCCTTGGCCTCTGATGATAGGACAGGAAGCAATGGGCTTAAATTTCAGCAAGGGAGGCTTAGGTTGGACATTAGGAAAAACTTTCTAACGGTCAGGGTGGTTAAACACTGGAATAAATTGCCTAGGGAGATTGTGGACTCTCCATCACTGGAGATATTTAAAAGAAGGTTGGATAGACATATATCAGGGATGATTTAGACCAATGGTTCCCAAACTTTTTGGCATCACGCCCCCTTTTTGATTTTTGAAAAACCCTCACAGCCCCCCCAACAGCAAAATTTGTCGAGCAAAAAAAAGGGGGGCAGCAAAATTTGATGGGGGGGCTGGGTTGCAAATGGATATCTCTTTATTTGTTTTCTATAGATTGTAAGAGGGTATTTTACCTGAATGGGTGACCGACTGAAAATGTGTCCTGTGTTTCTTTCCAAGGAGTGCAGGACATTATTATGTGTTACTCCTTTCACTGCTGTGGAGATGTGGTTTTGAGTATAAATTGTTTTCAGGTAATTGGCCGTACTGGCAGATAAGAATGGGATTGGAATTAGGTGATGTTTCTATTTTTTTGCAGACACAAACAGAGTTATATATGGGCGTGAGAGCATACACCATCTATTTTGGGACAGGGCCTGCAGACCCAGGGAAAAATCATCAGGGGCTGGCACACAAGTGAGAAGCAAAGTGACAAACCCGTGACTGAGAAGGAAGAAAAAAAAGCTTCAGAGGGGTAGCCTTTCACAAGTTTATTCTTATGCTAATGGTCTAAACAGGGATACTGGATGGCTCACACACTATCTTCTACCTTTTAATAACTTAACCAACCTACCAAACAATGGAGGTGCTAATGGTTATTAACAGACTCCTGTAACTACTTGAACTATCTACTTACCATCTACATGTTTTGTTAGTCTTTGAAGTGCTACTAGACTAATTGTTGTTTTTTAAGTTTTATGTACTCACTGACTTTTTTTCTCTCTCTCCTTCCCTTTTTCTCCCCCACCCCCTTCCCTTATTTATCCTTGGATCTGGACTCATTATATGTTGGTCATCTGAAGTGGGTTTTGCCCACAAAAGCTCATGATACCATCTACATGTTTTGTTAGTCTTTAAAGTGCTACCAGACTATTTGTTGTTGTTGAAGTTTTTCCAGAACATTCCACTTGAACATCAGAGCCTACCGAGGCCCAGGCTAGTAGATTTTGTGTGCTCCAGCCCTGCAGGTAGGTGGCTAGGGAGCTGGAATGCCAGTATGGGCTCCCCAATGCTGAGCTTTGTGGGCTGGATCCAGGCAAGCGGGGGGCCACACACAGACCCTGGACCTGAGATTCTCCACCCCTGGTTTAAACTGAAAGTGTGGCCACTGCAGAGCTCTCCCAACACACTATGTAAACCAGCTTTGCAAGGGGAGTAGCTAACATCATTAAGAGTGCAACTCCCACAGCTGTAGCCTGGTTCACACTGGTGCTTTATAGCACTGTGACTCGCTATGCTCAGGTGAGGTTTTCTTTTTTTTCCATACAATGAACCAGAATGATACAGCTCAGGAAAGTGCCAGTGTAGGCTTGTAGACTTGGCCTAAGGCTACATCTAAACTACAAAGAAAAGTCGGAAAAAGATATGCAAATTGCGAACCACAATTTGCATATATTTTTTCCGCTTTTCTTTCGAAAGAGGTTTTTCTGAAATTTGGGCATCTACACAGTGCCAAATTTCAGAAAAAAAGGTGCTCTTTCAAGCCATCCCTTCTTCCTCATAAAATGAGGTTTAGAGGGATGGCGAAAGAACGCATCTGCTTTTTTGGAAATTTTCTTTAAAAAAGCAGACATGTTCTTTAGATGCAGTATTGCTTTTCTGGGATACCTCTGGTATCCTGGAAAATCTCCTCAGTGTAGACACAGCCTGCCCTAAGGCTAAGAGCTCCCAGCACTGCTAGCTACTCCCCTCATGGGCTCGTGCCATGACCATACTTTGAATTTATAGTGCTGCTGCAGCTGCACTTTAAACTTTTGAAGTGTAGACAAAGCCCTAATCATAACCTGCTCTCCTCTGCAGGTACAATAACTACCTGAAAGCAACATCCATTTGCAAACACTTCATTGCCAGTGCAGCAAGCATAGAACAATCAAATGTAATCAATATTCTTCTCACAGAAAAGAATGCAGAACATTAGCAGACCCACATTGTGGAATTAAGAAAATCCAAGAGTGTAACTATTGCTAGCACCATGTATTAATAAAACATACATAAATCCCAGCATCTTCCCTCCGCACAAATTTATACATATTCTTTAGCAAAGGCTATCCTTTGGGTGTGGGACAAAACTATTGATAAGCCTTTTTCCCGTGCCTTTGCAAATAATCTACATTTTAGCCCATATCACTAACAAGAGAGTTTTAAAGACCAAGGGAGCCGTAGAATACTAATGGCTGGCCAGCTCTTTAGTAAAGAAACTTTTCTGTCTTAATTTGGAGATCAAAGCAAAGTGTTTGTGGGCCCACTCTCCCTTGCTACAAGTGCTTTAAAGTTAGTCATTATGTTTCTCAACTTACTAGAAAAGCTGGTTTATAGAACTTAACTTTAGGTAAGCAGTGTCATGTGATCAATTAGGGAAAAAACACAAACAAAACTAAGATATATAAATCTTTGCAGATAACTTTCCCAATCAAAAATGTCCATATCTGACATATTGGAAAAAAGAATCTGGATAAGCAAATTAGAGGTTTGTTCTGCAAAAGATGTTCAGTAACTTCAGTCTGTAAAAAAAATAAAACCACCAGAAAATTTCCTCAAAATACTGTTTGCTGGTTTGAGGTACCATACAAGTTAAAAAACAGATCAAATATAGATAAATGCTAGAGAAGTTGTGATGAAAGATGAATTTTTGTGCATATATATAAATGATCTTTTGGTAATCTTCCTGGGGGGGGGG
>CM057847.1:108421265-108444956 GCA_030068395.1 Apalone spinifera
GCTGATTTTCCGCAAAAACTGGCCAGTCTAGACACAGCCTTTCAGTTTGATCTTCTCCTGTTTGGAGTCAAGGAAGATGAATTGAGTTGGAATATATGTCACATTTTAAGAACCCCAGAAAGAGAAAAAGAAGGCAAAATCGCTCATCTTGTCACTATTTTGTCCACCAGATAGGCTGAATATTTGCCACACCATTTTTTATTCATTAATTTGTGGCTCCATATCTTCTGTTTTTACCAACAATGACTTCAAGTCATTGAGCCATATAAGCAGGCCCAATTTGTTTGGAGGAACTCAGTTTTTGTCTGGTTTTCTAGAGCTTAAGTATAGCATTTACTACTGAGTGTAACTTGACTTATTTTCCATTACATTTGTTGTTAATGTTTATTGTAACAGCTTATGAATTTTCACATACTTTTGACAATTGGATTTTAAGTGAATTTTAAGCCCAAAGATCACAACAGTGGTACCGAAACAATGGATCATGCGATGATAATTTGGAAGCTGACCAAAAGGGTTACTTGACAGAAAGGACAAGTGTGCTCTCAGTGGCTGGGACTCTAGAGAGGGCAAGGCAAGACTATGTAGGAAGGAAAGAAATATGGTCCTGGGTCCCCTGAGATACTCACTAAAACCCAAAAGCTATTTGGTGAGGACTCTACGTTGCAAATGAAAACCCCACTGCACTAAATCTCTGAGCTCCCCCACTGCTGCAGCTCAGGCTTACAGGGCTCAGGCTGCAGGGCGACAGCATAGACATTTGGGCTCTGGGTGAAGCCTAGGCTCAGAGACCCTTACCTCTCATATGGTCTCAGCACTCTGGCTGCAGCCTGACTGGAACATCTATGCTGCAGTTTTATAGCCCCTCAGCCCTGCAAACCCAAATCACCTGGCTTGGGCCAGCCATGGCTCTTTATAGAACTTTTATTGAACCATAGAGATGCCCAGAGAGGGAACTGTGGACCGATATTTATTATATTTCTTAGAGCTGTAGCTCTTGTGATTTGTTTATAAGGTGGAGTGTTTGGTTTACAAAAAGTCTGTGTCACTTGCTTCAACCAGCACATGTTCTGAAAGGACAAACTGTGAACTGGAGCAGACATAAGGGTGGAGATCTGGAGAAGATGGGTGTGGATTTACACTACTGGAGACACTTGGGGGCTCTGGTCTTCATGAACATCCACAAAGAGGGAGCTTTGTCACTCAGTACTCTCACATTCAGATCTCAGTGCTATCTAAGCACTTTGATTAAATAAATGGAAACAGGGTGTCTCCATCCCAAGGTGGCTATGAAAATCAGAGCCTAAATCCAATTCTGACTTAATTCTTCTTGCTTGACTGCTCCTGCCTCAGCACCAAATAGCTGCACAACAGTACAAGCTAAAAGGCTTTGAATTCTCTCTTCTCCTGATAAGGTCTGTATTTGATCTGCTGTGTCATAACTGCTAATATTTTCTGACTCAGAGTGATTCAGGTTTTATCACTGAACCCACCACAGTCTGTCAGTTATTCACAGTGGACAAAATACTCAAGATAGGGTGTCAATTAGATTCAGGGCACAGTCCTCTGGTTCACTTAATCATTGCTAGGTACAGCACAAGTAGAAGAGCAGCATTTGTTATCATCTGTCATGGCCCCTTCTCCTCCTCAGCATGGTCCTTGCAATCCCCTCCTTCTCCACATGGTCCCTTGCAGCTTATATTCCAGAGTCATTTAAAGCAGATTTTGACTACTTTATGCTCCAGCTGTCATAGCCCTCAAAGAGCCAACCGCCAGTTGGGAATTGCTCAATGCAATGTGCAACAGTTCTGTTCCTGTCAATGGGCTGGCTGCCTCCTGAGCACCTTTCTGTGGCCTGAGGTAGCTCTGCCGGCATCCTTCCTTCATTTCCCTGTCTGCTCAGGGCATCTTAAATCAAACTATTAATCCAACTCTTCTTTGGTTCAGCAATGCCCCTCCTTGGGCAGGATTTATTAAAATAACAAAAACCATAAGTTCTGAAAATTCCTATCAACTTTTTATTCCCAGTCTTTCCTGGTGATGGATTCTCAGGAGTTCCCTACCTGAAGACTTTTACCTCAGAGTTATTGTCTCTTACTGGAGCCTACGTGCTCACAGCAGTCAATTACCACATGACCCCCCTCATTGCCTACTCCCTCACAACACCCATTTCCTGGCTTGGCAGATCTCTGCTGAAGTCTCTCTCTCTCTCTCTCTCTCTCTCTTACTCTCTCCCCCATAAGCAGCTGGTTCTACTAATTAACCTCTCCCCTCCACACACACTAGTCCAGATATGGCAGGCAGGGCTAATTGTTCAAGGCTAGCCAGCTCCAGGTCTCGGCTCTGCCTCCACATTACCATCCTTCCTGGTACGTAAAGGTATGGAAGAGGATTTGCATAGATCTGGCAGTGGCTCCTACACCAGAGAAACCCACAGTAGGCTGTTTAAGCCAATTGTTGGCCTCTTTGTGCTATAAAAATTGTCCAAGGGACTCTATTTAGCTCATAGAGTATACCATAGATGCCCTGGAACCTATGAACTAGAAGTAGGATCCTGCAATACAAGTGTAAGTTGTATCTTGTTTAACTGTAGCTCAAACCAAGCATAAATTGCAGATGAACCAATGTAGCAATATATAGTCTTGGCCAACTAGCCATAGTTTGGCCAGGCAGGCAGGCCATACAAAGAAAATTGTCTTAATGTGAACAAACCACACTGGGTGGAAAACTTTTTAATGGGAAATTTTAATATGCTCCAATATGATTGCTGTTATTTAGGAAAACAATAGAAAGTAATATAATGAGGCTGAGATCACTTTTTTTACATCGTATAGATTAATTCAACTTTGAAATATGATGTGATTATCTGCAAGAAGATAATTAAACATTGAAACAGCTTGGCAGGGAAGGTGGTGAACTTGCCATCACTCAGCGCCCTTACAACGAAATTAGATAGCTTTCTGAAATACATGCTTTAATCCAGCTCCTATCACCTGTGTGAAGAGTGAGTGGGGCTGAATGGTTTGTCGTGTCCTTGGCTGTTCTGGCCTTGGAATATGTGAAACTATCCATCCCCTTGTCCATCTCCTTCCTTCATGGGCCACAGGGAGGACAGGGTTGCCTTCATTGCCCTCAATATGCTCATAACGCTTGCAGCCTAGTGTTAACACAGTGTCTTGAATCAAATCTCATGCTTCAGCTGGTCTCCTGAAGAGATCAGGAAAGGTCTACCCCCTCCTCAAGATGCAACTGACCAAATGTATTTGCAGGAGAGAGGTTGCCTTCCCTTAAAGCACTAGGGATTGCCCTCAGCTGGAAATAGGCCATCAGACAAGGCGAACTAGTACTCTGAGGTGGTGGAAAGAATCCTGTTTAATAGATGCTTGGCTGGTGTGCCTTCCTCACCTGCTCAAGGTCAAACAGATTTGTCATTGAGGGGAATGTTTTCCTCGGGTCTGATTGGCCAGAACCTTGGGAGTTTTTCACCTTCCCCTGAAGCATGGAGTACAGAGAGGCCTTGATGGTTCTAGGAGGCAATCTCACCTAATCAATTCACTGCCAGTGCAGGGACCTTAGGCATAGGCCCGGTTTGCTGCACGTGGAATAGAGCTTAATCTCAAGACTGGAATGTTTTGCTCTAACTCAAGTCATTGAGCTAAATATGGAAGTATATGGGAGAAATTTCATTGTTTGTGACAAGAAGATTAGAAGATCTAATTAAAAGTCTCATCTGGCCTTAAATTCTCTGAAAAAATGTTCAGTTAACAATTTTTCAATCTGTAGGGGTATGTCTACACTAGCTCATTAATTCGAGCTAAGTAGTCAAATCAGGCAACCGGAGTTGCAAATGAAGCCCGGGATTTAAATATCCCAGGCTTTATTTGCATGTTCCCGTCTGGCCGCCATTTTTAAATCCCTCTTAGTTTGAACAAACTAACTGCCCGTGGCTACACGTGGCAGTTTAAAGTTAATCTGAACTAAGGACTTAGTTTGGATTAACTTTAAACTGCCGTGTGTAGCCGCGGGCAGTTAGTTCGAACTAAGGGGGATTTAAAAATGGCGGCCAGACGGGAACATGCAAATAAAGCCCGAGATATTTAAATCCTGGACTTTATTTGCAACTCCGGTTGCCTGATTTGCCTACCTATCTTGAATTAACAAGCTATAGACATACCCTAGGAGATGAAAACTGAAGAGGAAGAAGAAGCAAAGAGAATAAAAAACAGTGAAACAGAAAGGAAATGAGAAGAGAAAGAGGCCAGCTAAGGGTGGAAGTACCAATTTCTTGCCTGGGCAACAAGGATCTAAATTACAATGTGATCAGAAAGTGGTCACACAGTGCAAATTCCTAGTGAAGGGTCATAGAGTATAAAGCCAGAAGAGACTATTGTGTTCATTTAGTTTGACAAGCTTGACACAATTCATAGGAATCTAATCTAGTGATTCCAGCATCAAGCTCATATTTCTAGTTAAGCTAAAACATCTCTTCTGGAGGTTGTCCAGTCTTCATTTATAGATGTGTTGTCCTGTATTCCTGAAAGACAGGGCCTTTGCTGTGTCTTCTTCTGGTCACATCCATGCCAACAGCATTTACATAACTGTGGATTATCTAGTTAAGACAAGGCTCTAGAGAAGGCGCTATTTTCATTTGAGGCTAACTCTGATATTGTAATGGAACAGATCCACTTCCTTCCCCATAATTTTAGCCTGGATTATTCCTTCCTATACTGTGAGAGGAGGATCAAAGCTGCAAAGTCCCCATGGGGATCACTTCTTAGTGACTCTCCAAGCACCCCCAGTTTCTGCTCACCCTAGATGAGGTCAGTGGAGGCACCTCCAACTTTGTGGATCTTTAAGGATCAGCATGGATCTGAGGGAATCAGCAAGAGGGCAGAAATGGAGGTCCTGGGCCTCTCTACCAGCTCTAGCCCCACATGTAAATCTATGTACCTCCTCAACCTCTTAGCAGTGCTCCATATCATAGGACTTCATGAGAAAAGATCCCACCTATGCCATCTTTCCAGGAGTCATCACGGAGCTAGGGAAGTTTAGTGTGCTTCTTGAACCTGGATGCTGCATCTCCTCCAGCTCAAACACTGTACCTAGACTAGAGACACCTCTGCAGGGCCCAGAATGGAATAGGCAATACAGTGGAGCACTTGACCTCTGCTCTCCTTCCAAAAGTACTGTTGAGCCATGCCTTACCTGGTGGTTTTGGTGACATTTAAATATATAGATGAAAATGAAAACTTTCTGCTGTGCTGTTTTAACACAATAAGTCTATCAGTATCTCTTTATGCATAGCAGACATTTACAGAGGTACATTACAATAAGTGGGGAAAAAGGGCCTCCTCTTGAAACTAACATGTAGAAACTGTAAATGTGGAGATAATTCCATTGATTTCATTAGAGCTATACAAGATTTACACTAGTGTAATTGAGATAAGTTGTCCTGCTAGTGCAGATTCTGCTCCCCTTTACAACTGGGAACTCCATGGCACCTAATAACCACAAATAACAGCTGATTTATTTTTATCTGTGTGAAATTTTATATAATATGAGCCAGTTTTTGAAAGCCAGAGATTTCTGTCTTCTTTCCAGAAGCTCATCCACTTTTTTTCCTTCTTCCATGAATTTGATAGATCCTTGTGAGCCCAAGATATGCAAAGGACAGTTCTTTTAATAAGCTTTTTCTTCTGCAGTCAGATTTAGTGCCTGCTGAAGTGATTTGTATAGCAAGTGTGAGCCATTTTGCAGCACTAGAATTATTCCATTGTCCTGTATTTCTGTGGAGTGGTAAATCTCATGGATATTTCTGTTAAATAGATTTGAGCAGGAATCTTAGGCTATAAGAATAGCTTAGTACATAATTCTAAATGAAAATAACATACTAACGTGCAAGTGATTTACACCAATGTCAGCTGTCTAAGAGAGAAGTTAGTATTTGTTCTCTTGCTTTCATTTTCCTGGATGGGAGATTAACTGCATATATATTTGCTGACGTCTGTCTTGAAGTGGTTACATATTAGAATCAGAATGTCAGATTTTTGTTCCCACATTTTTCCTCTGACAAATATTAGATGGATGTAACAATGTTTTTGAAATGCTTTTCACATTTATTGAATTTGTTATTCAAAACATTGCTAATGTTCATACACTAGTATAATATTTCAAGGATATTTCTCTCTAAGGTATAAGTAACACTCCTTTTAGTTCACTTATATGGCTTTATAATGAATGTCATGTTTTTTTGAGAAGGCTCCCTTTCAGTGCTAGAGAAAGCTAAGTTCCAGATTTTCCCCTCATTTATGCTGCAATGAATCCCGAGAGAATGGATTTATTCTGTATTCAAACAAACATAACAGAGAGCAGAATTTGGCCCTTCCTAAAGACTGGCTTTGGTGCCAGACTTCAAGAGACATAGGACAATTTTTGTTCAAAAGTCTCAAAGCAATAGAGTTTAATAGATGTTTTTGAAAACTTTGCTCATCTCCAGGCCCTGGTCCAGGAAAGCATTTAGTATGTAGTCAACATTAAGTACTTGCTTAAAATCTTATTGATTAAGTTCTTTTCTGAATAGGATTGCTATCCTCAGTGGAAAGGCTCTGTATGAAAACTCTTCAGGGCAGGGACTGTGTCTTTGCATGTGTTTGTACTAGTCCTGATTTTGAATACATCACATAATGAAATATCCAAGTGCTGCTCATTCTTTATTTTATTCATGCTATTTGAAGGGACACTGTCAATAAGGTTAATGTATTGCAAATGTAGGTTTGTTTTTGTTTTGAGTGTTTTTTCTCTTCCTTTCATTCCACCAAGTTTATTCTTTTTCATGCTTTCTTTGCTTAAAAATATTTCTTCTCTTGCCATTTCCATGGTGCAGCTGGGGAACACACATTCACATTCTCATACATATGTGAACTTTGTGACTACACAGATATCGTCTATCTCAGAAGCACTTCCTGGTTTGCTGCAGTGAAAGTCAAGACATGAATGCTTGATTTACTAGTTGTATGGGTCCTTTGGGGAACCAAAAAAATTGCTGATGGGATCAAGTGTGCGTATGAATTGTCTTCTAAACTTTCAATGTTGGGATAGAAGGCAAGAGAAGGCCCTTGACCTGCTCCACAACCCTTATTTCCCCTCAATACCCGCAAAGGAGGATCTTTTCATGGTGATGGGAAAGTTCCTTGGAAGTGAGCAGGGATGGAGGGAGACTGCTGAAGACTCTGTAGTTTTCTGGGGAGGTGAACAAGGTCACAGGTCTGGGTATCGGAGTGATACAGAGGTGAGGGTAGCTAGGGTATGCAGAAGTGCAAGATTTAGCTGGGAGAGGAGTATGGGGGAAAAACAGAATGGGATTGAATAAGAGCCTTTAGCCAAGATATTGGCTAAGGTGCTCCACTGAGCTTGGGAACTGGACTAGAATTCTGGTCTTTGGTTGCAAAGCATTTTCTGGCCATATGGATGAGGAGAGGTGGTAACTGTCAGTGGAAAGAAGGATATATAAAAATGGTATAGGTTGAATCTCTTTAGTTCGGCATCCTTAGAAACTAGAGAATTTGCCAGTGCATGGGAGGTCAGTATTGTCTAGCAGCATTACCAACACTTCCACTGTTTACTGGGCTCTTACAAGACATTTGGGGTAAATTAAAGCTAAATAACAGCACAGAACGCTGAGAACCAGGACTGGTGGCTATAAACAAACTGTATGGGACTGCAGGCAACTTGTCCGCAGCCATGATAAGTGGACATCCAGCTAATTAAAATCATTCTGGACCATGGATGCTGCTGGACTATAGAGGGTTGGACTAGAGAGGTTCCACTTGTAGGAAATGTTGAGACATTTAATCATCATTTTTGTTAACTCTGATATAGATGGCAGTAAATAATGCACCTTAGTACACAGAAGCTGTTTGAGGCTGTTAAACATTATTTCTTTAATGAATCAATACAAGAGAGTGCACAGATGGCCAGAGCATTACAGGATCATGTTGACATAGCCATGCTACTGAATATGAACCCGGAAGTGACACGTTGCTAGAGACATGACTCAACTTTCACAAGTATTTCATAACTAACCATCATTCCATCTCATCTCAGTAGATATAAACTCTTGCCAGTGGGGAAAGACAATTGTGGTTTGAAAACACAGTTTAGTTTTTTGTATTCCGCCCTGACAGAGGGACAAAGCCATTGAAATAAGACTATAGATAGGCAAAACGGCCATAAGACCACACTAACTGTAACCCAGTTTCAAATCAATAGTTACCAAAATTCTTTATAGCTCATGGATGGGTAGTTGAGTGCCAAATGGACCATGTACATTGAAAATGAACATTGCAAAATGCACCCTCACCATTGACTCTAATTGGCATCTTTAGCCAATGATTGAATGGACTATGAAGATTCAGCTATTGCCTGCCGTTGAACCAAGGTTGGGTACTGCTTATGTAGCTGCTGCCAGGCAGTTCCTATTGCAGGTAAACAGAGGATTTCAGTCCATATCTGTTGAACATGCACATTTCAAGGCACTGAATCTACATACACAGAAATGAACTTGGGGTTAAAAAAAACCCTGCTAAAAACTGTGGCTTGCTTTAATCAGCCTTTCACATGTCACTTATTCTATACTAGCCAAACTGATAGCTGCTCTCTTATAAAATGGGAGTAGGCACGGCAAGCACAAAGTGCTGCATCAGAAGTTTTCAGTAGAAGTAAATCTGTCACCACTGGTGTTCTAGTGACGATACATCTGCTAGTCAAGGAATACATTTTTGTGACATTGAATTTTATTTTCTAAGGGATTGTCATCTCGCTTTTGTAATGTTTGAGCACAGACACAGTCTGAGGAGACATATTAGCCTTGTCTACACTATGAAAACAACCACATTTAACACGTTTTAAAACTGGAGTGCAGCTCAGCCATGTTAAACCACTGCTGAACCCAGTCTCTGTGGATGTAGCAAAACAACTTTACAAGAGGGTTATAGAAAAGATGCCCTAGTCTCAACTTCTAAATCAGAGCTGGAACAAAGCATATTGTAACACAGGGGAGTCACAAATAAATTTAGCTAACAACCACTGTTAACTTTATGTGTAGTTAGAATATAGATGGACACTGTGGCAGAATCCCCCAGTGCAGCCTGGGACTGTAGGATCACTGTGCCCTCTGAACTGTCTCTCAGAATGCCTTGCTATTGACAGACAGCAAATCTGTCCAAGCCCTGTTCTTACACAGCACAATTGCATGGGGAGCCCCACACCCAGCTGCGAGATTGCATGAATGCACTCAAAGCCACTCACGAATCCCTCGGAGTGAGGCACCAGCCAAATCCCCACCCCCTCTCTGAGTACTGTACCTCAGGAACATGCCTTCTAATTTATTAACTAGTTCACCACTCCATTTATGGAAAGTGGACATACACCAGCCTTTGTCAAACCCCTAAGCAAATTTACCAAACTCACTGGTAAAGATAAACAGTGAAACAAGTCTATTGATTACAATGGCTAGATTTTACGAGAGCATAAGCAATAGTAAAAAAGTCAGAGTAGTGACCAAAATAAAATAAAATACAAGCACACAGTCTAAACTCTCAATCCTATTAGACTCCGTAACAACTAGATTAAGCAGTTTTTTTCTCACTCCATTAAATATTGCACTCCTTAATATACAGGTTTGTCCCTAAAACCTGGGCCAGCTTCCACTGTTTGAATCTTCAATCTTCTGTGTGTCTTTGTTGCTTGCAGCATAGGTGAGAGCTGGAAAAGGGCCAAGTGTGTGGCCACTATGTTCTGTTTTAAACCCCCAGCCCAACGTGGCTGGGAAGCACAAGCCCAAGCATGTCTGGTGGGCATTGTTGAGTCACCAAGCAAAGTTGAACAATTCTTCTGGTGGGGCCTCGTGCAGGTGAGCCATTGAATTGTAGCT
This sequence comes from Apalone spinifera, assembly GCA_030068395.1. Lineage (NCBI taxonomy): Eukaryota > Metazoa > Chordata > Testudines > Trionychidae > Apalone > Apalone spinifera. The sequence goes on from CM057847.1 coordinate 108,431,197, forward strand.
CCCTTGCTGGACAATGGTTGTTGATGGGTTGTTTGACACCTCTACTGGGTACTGGTACTTTCCTTGCTGTTGACTTTCTGGGAAGCTATTATATGGCTGTTTCTCCAACTTACAGCATGTTTTAGTGACAACCATACAACACAATTCTCATAACTTTATATGCATTCATGATGTACATGTACAGATAGAGAAATGATTTTCAGCAGATTATAACCTTTCCCCTGATACCTTACAAGTTATGCTTTATATGCAAGATCACAATTATATACAAAATGAGGAATGTGGAGGTTACAGGGCATTCCCAGAAGGTATAGATAGTTACAGATACTGCAGCCAAATAAAAGGCCAGACCGTCAGAAGAAGTAAGTTGGCTCAGCTCCACTTAAGTTTATTGAGCTACTCTGAATTATACCAGACTAGAGTCTGCCCCTTGTTTACTTTTTTCAACAAAGTAATGTTTTTGGTAAAGCTGCTAATTCAGTTTACAAAATACAGCAGAGTAGTTTTGGGCCAGATTTTTCAAGGTGTTAAGGTGCCTGAAGATGCAGATAAGCACCTAATGGGATTTTCAAAAGCACCTAGGCACTTGTTGATTTCAGAGGTGCTAACGTAGCTAGGCTCTTCTGGAAATCCCGGTAGGTGCTTTTCAGCATCTTTAGGCATCTAAACTCCTTTACCAATCTGGCTCTTGGTTCTTTTATTGAAGAGAACATAAGAACATAAGAATGGCCATACTGGGTCAGATCAAAGGTCCATCCAGCTCAGTACCCTGTTGCCGACAATGGCCAATGCTGGGTGTCCCAGAGGGAGTGAATTGAACAGGTAATGATCAAGCAATCTCTCTCCTGTCATCCATCTCCATCCTCTGACAAACAGAGGCTGGGGACACCATTCCTTATCCATACTGGCTAATAGCCATTTATGGACTTAGCCTCCAGGAATTTATCTAGTTCTCTTTTAAACCCTTTTATAGTCCTAGCCTTCACAATCTCCTCAGGCAAGGAGTTCTACAGATTGACTATGCACTGTGTGAAGAAGAACTTCCTTTTATTTGTTTTAAACCTGCTGCCCATTAGTTTCATTTGGTGGCCCCTAGTTCTTATATTATAGGAACAAGGTGCAAGCTTCTATCTGAGAAACATTTTGCAGTACTTCCTGGAGCAGTATTGGAATACAAAATTGGACGGTGCAATTAACTTTGTTTATTTACAGGTTTAAATGTAAATGAAATTATCATGTAGAGAAGAATGGAATTTGGCAACAATGCAGTTTGTAATATCAAGGAGAGCTGCTACTGAAATAATGAAGTAATAAAACAGTGTTGTAGGTGATTTGACTGCTGGAGAAATTTGATTCCTAAAAGTAAAAATATGTTTGCCATTCTGAGTATACCAGTGATGACCTGCTTTGCTGCCATTTAACTGTATTATAGTGATCAAAAAGGAAGAAAACACTGTAGAAAGGCAAATCTTTTGTAGTTCATTTCTTGAAGGAAGATATTTTTGATAATACTGAAGAAAATATTCTGTTTCTTTCTGGTTCATGGTATAAATTGCTGTTCATTCACCATATCCAAGTCATTATATACTATTATATGTACATTATACAGAACCTGCTCCCATCATCCCCCTCAGCTATATTAAAAAAGCATTATTAGGGGTATAAAGTCAAGCATTCACCATGTCGGGAATTTCCCAAATTAAGGTTGCTTGTGCAGGAGGCACATGTCAGAGTCAGGGGTAGAGCCATGTAGTGCTGTAAAGATTCCAGGCACTGATATGGCCTATCCAAGTAGCCTGAAGGGGCTGGTGTAACTGAGACTGTCCTCCACAGTTGTCTAACATCTGTCAGTGGTCTTTTCATCTCCAAGAGCAGCCCAGGGTTGGGAGGACACACAACTCTTAACCTTTCTTCGTGTGGGCTGCATTTTCTGCTTTTTCATCTCTGAAAGTTGACACACAGGATGTCACCAGTATTCCCCATAAGCTGTGCACTTGTGTGACCACTCAGGGGAGATTCAGATGCTATCCAGATGATTAGCATAGCACCCACAGTGAGGTTTTTTGTTTTTACTGGTGGTGCACATTCACATGTCTTGGTGCATATAAAATATTTATGCTGCACATGGATAGAAAAAGCCCACACATGGATGAAAAAGATTAGAGGGAACATTGGATCTTGTCCTGGGATTTTATGATTGGACTGGTGCAAACTGTTGCAACACACTGCACAGTGCAGTGAACAACATAGCAACGTTTTAATTCCATAGAAACTCTCAAAATAAGGTATCACATGCTGGAAGGATTCTCCCATTGAGACCAGCTCACAATGCTTATTTTAATACACTGCTGGGTCTATTGGAATACCCACTACCTGGCAACGTTGGTCTGTGGAAAAGGTATAATCAAGGGGTCTGACTTTGATCTCACAATAGTTTTTACATCAGTGTAGCATGTCTGATTTCAGGGGAATTGCTCCTAATATAGCCCTATTGGAGTGAGATCAAAATGAGAACCAATGCAAATTGAAGTTGTCACATAACATGACAATTTCAGTTGGCTGTTGTATCTTGTGTTGAACTTTTACTCCCTCTCCCCCCCCTCCCCCCTTCTGGAAGCTGAAGTATAAGAAAGATTTTCTTCCTTAAATAAGGATCTCTGAGAAACTCTTATAGGGCTCTAAACTGTCACCCTTGAAAAGTTTTCAGAATCCTCAATATGTCCTCTGGCCATTGTGTATCTTTCTTACCCAGCAGCTATCATATCCTGATGGTAAGAGTTAAAATGTTGGATCCTTTCATATTTACAGTATTTTAAATAAGAAAATATTTTAAATGTTTGTCATTATTCCTAAAACTGTGCTGTGGATGATTTTGTTTTTTTACCACATCATAGTTTTCCGCCTCCTCCTCTTTCTGAAATGCAATTAAAAGCTCCAGATGTTTTTCCTGCAGCATATGGCTCCTTGGCACACTCCTTGGAAGTAGTGTTTTTGCAGCCTTTGAGTTGTGTTTTGGACTGTAATATAGTTTGCTGATGAGCTTTTAGAGTCACTTGGGCTTAGACACTAATTTGCGCGGACAACTCTTAGTGTAAAGAATGGCATTTCTTAGTAGCAGCTCCACACAGTAATCTCAGAGAAAAAGGGATCAGGAAGTTTGACAAAAGTGGATAGAGAAAGAAAAAAAGGAAAAAGAAAGGTGAGCAAAAGGTAAATAAACAGGAAATAGGAGTGGGAGAGATCATGACTCTGTGTCTAGTCTATACTAGTCAGAGAGGCACTGCAGTAAAGGGTCTGTTGGTTGAAATCCTGTTGGCTTGCAATACTAGCTGTTTGTCTATATAACATGTAATAGTAATATACATACAAAAACTATTCCAGACTGTATTTGCTTAATTTATTTTAATACCTAAGGCAAAAGTCCTGATTCTCCACTGTTTTTCCCCTTGTATAATCAGAGAATGTGAAAATCCGTGTAAGTAGAGAAGTTTGTTTAGCACCATTTCACTCTCACTTTGCACAGTTGTAAATGACCAGGTGCTGCCCAATGGAGAATGAAGATACAGACCAAAGTCTTTCTTAGAGGTCCGGCTTTGTGTCTTACTATGATCTATGTTGTTTAGGGGCATAGGTGCTCTTGCCCACTCATGCAGATGGGCCCAGCTGATCTGTATGTTTCACAATAGTGAATGTACCTTAAGAACATATGGACATAAGAATGGTCATACTGTGTCAGACCAAACATCCATCTATCCCAGTCGCCTATCTTCCAACAATGGCCAATGCCAGGTACCCTAGAGGGAATGAACAGAACATGTGATCATCAGGTGATCCGTCCCCTGTCACCCATTCCCAGCCTGTGACAAACAGAAGCTAGGGACACGATTCCTAACATTCTGACTAATAAGCATTGACGGACCTATCCTCCATGAATTTATGTCGTTCTTTTTTGAACCTGTTTGAAGTTCTGGTCTTCACAACATCCTCTGGCAAGGAGTTTCACAGGTTAACTGTGCATTGCATGAAGAAATACTTCTTTTTGTTTTAAACCTGCTACCTATTAATTTTATTTGGTGACCCCTACATCTTATGTTATGGGAACAACTAAATAACTTGTCCTTAGTCACTTTCTCCACATCAGTCATGATTTTATAGATCTCTAAAATATCTCTTCTTTTCTTTTCTTTTCTTTTCTTTTCTTTTCTCAATCTGTTTAATCTCTCTTCATGAGGCAGCTGTTCCAAAAACCTAATCATTTTTGTTGCCCTTTTCTGAACTTTATCCAATGCTAAGATATATTTTTGAGATAAGGCGATCACATCCGTATGCAGTATTCAAGATGTGGGAGTATCACAGATTAATACAGGGGTGTTTTATTCTCTATCCCTCTTTCAATAATTCCTAATATTCTGTTTTCTTTTTTGACTGCTGTTGCACATTTAGAGGATGTTTTCAGAGAACTATCCACAATGACTCCAAGATCTCTCTCTTGAGTAGTAATAGCTAATTTAGTCCCCATCATTTTGTACATATGGTTGGGATTATGTTTTCCAATATGCATTACTTTGGATTTATCAACATTAAAACTCATCTGCCATTTTGTTGCCCAATCACTTAGTTTTGTGAGATCCTTTTGAAGCTCGTCACAGTCTGCTTCGGTCTTAACTAACTTGAGTGGTTTATCATCTGCAAATGTTGCCACCTCACTGTTTAACCCTATCTCCAGATACTTTATGAACATGTTCAATAGGACTGGTCCCAGTACAGAGCTCTGCAGGACACCATTAATTACCTCTCTCCATTCTGAAAGCTGAAACATTAACCTTTAACTTCAGATTGAAGGCTTCTCTGCACTTTAACATGCTACAATGGCACGGAATTCTTCTGTCAATCCAACTCTGTCTACACTTAGGCGATGTCTACATTGCATGCTTATTTTGAAATAATTCATGTTATTTCAAAATACAGGCTGTCCTCACTGTAAGTCCAAGATACTGTAGCCAGACATGAACCCCATCTTGTTTCCCCCCCCCCAGAGAGCAAGAGAAAGGCAGTCAGCCTTTGATGCCCTGGGAACACAGGTGTGCTGCCTGTCTCAGACTCTACCATAAACAGAAACCAGACAGTCTGATAACTGAGGCCTCCTGCCGCCTGATGGCTAGCACCAGTAATTGTTGCGACGGGCGCCCGCTCCTCCAGGTTGCCCGCTGCTAAGGGACCCCAGTCCCAGCAGTTGAAGTCTCGGGTGTATAATACACACACACCACTCACTGCCCTGACCGTCGGCTGACAGATACGTTCCAAAAAACTTGGACTGACAGTGAAAAATCTTGAAGCGGGGAATTTTTTTCCTGCAGCTGACTTCCTTTTGTGCAAATTGGGGTTTTTAGCACAACTTAAGAGCGGGGAATGGGAAAACTTATAATGCATCAGTTCCTACAAGCATCAACAACTTTAGTGCAGAACGGATGTATACTAAGGTGACTTATAGCGGGGAAATCCTATAACAGACTACGCATTTACACAGCAAGCCCATTATTTTGAAATCATTTCAAAATAATGGGCTTCTTACTCCGACTTCTGTAACCCTCATTTCACGAGGAGTAAGGGAAGTTGAAGGAAGAGTGTTCTTCCATTCACTTCCTGCTGTGTAGACAGTGCCAAAAGTCAAGTTAAGGTGCTTTGACTTCCACTATGCAATTAATGTAGCTAAAGTTGCATATCTTAAATCCACTTTAGCCCACAGGATAGACATACCCTGGGACTTAGGTTGCCTTAACTATCCTGTTGAGGGATGTTGATTTTTACCCCCTTGACCAAAGCAGTTAGACCTACTTAAATTTTAGAGTAGAGTTGGCCTGGAGGACAAATGTAGCTACATATCTGTCTCCTGGATCCTGTGGCCAGCTGGGGTACAATTAGGAGTAGCCAAGTCTCTACTACAGTTGCCAGGGATTGACCAATGCCTTTAGATCAGAAGAGCTTATACCACACCCCATATACACACCTCTGTGTCACTTGGGAATTCCCCTGGCTAAGAGAATACTCTGCTGTTTAAAGAGAACAGGGAGCCTAGGATTTGTCCCTGGTTCTATAGCTGATATTACAGAGCTAGAATACTGTATTGGAATTCATGCATATCTATGCAGCTCTGCAACTTTGGAGGTGGCCTGGATGTTTTCAGTACATGGACTCAATAGTGAATATGTATGCATGTTGGGATGCTAATGTGTTAATGTGTATCTGAGAGGCCAATTAGCCCCCTTAGCTGCACCTGGACCGTAAAACAGATGAAGATTAGCTGGCAAAGGAGCTGAATAGTGATGAAAGAAGGGACTCACATATTAGAAGGGGGCTGCAGGGAGAGAGGGACAAATGCTTCAGTTCCTCTCTTAGCACACGGAATGGAGAGAGTGGGAGGGTTAAGGGTTTTCCCAGGGGGAAAGCTGGCCCTGAAATGCTCTCCTAAGTAGAGAAGTCTGGTAGGAGGCCAGAAGAGATGTGAAAAAGTCTCTAGTGGTGAGGAACCCTAATAAAAGGGCAGGCTCTGGAGTTCAAAGTAGAGAGTGCTGGGAGCTATTTAATAGATGAATGGAGCAGGGATTTGAACTTAAGAGGGATGAAGTGTCAACACCAAGAAAGCAGAAGTTGATTTAAGAATATACTTGTAGTTTAGGATGTAGTGAGGGATTGCATAGGGAGCCCTCTGGCTCCTGGCCCTGGAAGAAGAATGAACACAGAGAGGCTGTGGGAGAGGTCAGCTAGTAGCCTATCGTAGGAAGAAGACCAGAGATGCAACAGCAAGGAGTCTGCTGGTTATAAGTTATAACATTCCTAGACTAGAATGAAGTGAAGTAGAAGGCCCTGGGTCTCCCTGGGTTCATCTACACAGTGGAATTATTTCTGGATAAGGTCTGTTATCCTGAAATAACATTCTGTGTGTCTTAACAGCAAGCCCATTATTTGCAAATACATTCAAAATAACAGGCTTGTTATTTCTGACATCCTGTAAAACTCGTTTCATGAGGATGAAGGGACTCGTTGAAATAGTGCTCTATTTTTAAATTAGCACTGTTCAGACAGTGCCAAATTTCAAAATAGGTTAGCTCAAAATAAGCTACACAATCTGCATAGCTCGAATTCCGTAGCTTATTTTGAGCTATGCGCTACTGTGTAGACGTACCCTCTACCAATCACTGGGAAGAAAGTGTGAAGCTCCATGACAGAAGGGGATAGAGATGACTAAGAGCCCTGAGAGAAGGGAGTTGTGGTCTTGGGGGCCACAGCTGGGGCCAAAGACCTTTAGGAAGGACCCTGGACTGTTGGACTTTCTGTTACCCAGGAAGCAGTGAAGCTGAAATGTGACCTGGCTGGAGAGCTGAGTCATGAGAAGAGGTAGAACATTGTAGGGCCAGTGGGACTGTAAGTAGAGGTACAAGATAAGGAGACTCTCCTGCGCCATACTCAGTCCCGAAAGGGGGTGCCAGTGGTGAGCTGACTCTTCTACAGTGAGTTCTACTCAATTTGATAAAGTCAATCCCCTTACATATAGTGAGCACTGGTCATGTGGCAATATGGGAGAAGGGTATCCTTATCACAGTAACTTATCTACACTGTTTCCACAAAATTCCCACTGTCACTAAAACCTCTTCAAATGAGCAACATTGGGACTCCTAAAATTGCTTGCTTTCATACTCCATCGGCCTTTGTCAGAACTGTGTCAATTAGAGTACGTTTACACAGCAGCGCTAAACTTGAAATAAGCGATGCAAATTGAGCTAATTGAGCTAATTGACAACTTTTGGCGCTGTCTACACATCAGTTATTTCGCAATAGAGCACTCTTCCCCCGATTTCCCTTACTCCTCATGAAATGTGGTTTAGAGAAGTCAGAGTAAGAAGCACGTTATTTACAAATTTATTTCGAAATAACTGGCTTGCTGTTTAGACATAATTTTGAAATAACATTTCTGTGTAAACATAACTTTAGACTGCTCCATGTGGAGCAGATTTACATGACACATTTCTACCGATGGCTGGAGAGATGTCTTCAATAAGGCTCCCTGTGTTGCTAACAGTGGTGCAGTTGGTCTAATAGAAAAGGCAAGTGGGAAAGTCTTGGGATTATTTTAAAGCTTGAACGCCTATCACCTATATCAGATACTTCACAAATAATCCACAGGTTGCCTATTGTTTTCCTGTGATACTCACATAATGGTTAAATATCAAGTAAAGTTACAGTTAATGGAACTGATTTGTGAATGTTTTGTAAAGCTAAAAACATTCAAAATTCACTGAATTTAGTATTGGTAGCCTTACTGGTTGATCTATCCTAGCACCAAGTGCCTTCTGTTAGTATTTGACAAACACTATTTGACTATTTGACTAACTCTACAAAAAGGGGGAAAAATGACATTCACATGTACTGCCACGATGCATAGGAAAAGTCTCCAGAGCAATCCAGCATATATATTCTGTCAAACCAAAGAGAAATAAAGGTCTGTTGTTAATTCAGACAAATGGTCAGCAGCTGCAAAATAGTTTCCACAAGAAACAGCAAAACCTTCTCATTTCTGGATAAAATATTTTACTGATTCTAATAGTTTTCAGATACTTTTGCCAGGACAAAAATAAGTTTCTCCTTCTACGTTACAGTTATTCATATTAACTACTAATTCAGCACTGCAAGCTACAGTTACTATTAGTAATAAAAAAGCCAATTTTAATAATAAGAATCATTATTTTTATACAGTTCCACAATTTGTTGGCATAGATTTGTCATTATATAAGGTTCAAGGGCCTCAACTGTGAAACTAAATATTTTGGTTACATATACTTTTTAAAGGAATGAAGTTGTATTGATCTAGATCAAGATGGACAAGCCTTTTAATCCGGCCTGTCCACCCCTAAGGCATGGAGCAGTACCTTTCAAAGTGGCTAGCTGATCCCTATGGTGCTCTGTACTGCTGAGGGTGGGAACAGCGTAGCACAATTTCTCAGCTCCGATTGGCCAGTTTCCAGTCAATAGGAGCTGAGATATTTTGCCAGGGCTCAGGGCAGTGTGTAATGCCTCCACCTGCAGCAAAGATGACCATATGGAAAAGCCAGCCAGGGGCTACTAGGAGCTGCTTAGGTAACCACATCCTGGTCAGAGCCTGCCTGAGGCACCTGATCCCCTCCCACACCCAACTCCCTCCCAGATCCTGCACCTTCTCCTACATACCTCCAGCAAGAATCCTCTCCTGTACCCATGACCTTTCCTGGACTCTGCACTCCAATCCACTGTCCCAAGTCACCACCCAAATGCTCTGCACCTTCCACCCTGCTGCCAGAATTCTCTCCTTCACCCATACTCCTTGCTGGACCCTGCACCGCAATCTCCTGCCCCAAGTAACCACCCAAACCCTCTGTACCCTCCTTCCCTCTGCGCCAGGTCACAACTCCCTCCCAGATCCTGCACCCACTCCTACATATCTCCCCCAGGCCAAACTCCTCTCCTGCAACCAAACCCCCCTCCTGGACCCAGCACCCCAATCCTCTGCCTCAGGTCACAACTCCCTTCTTCACCCAAACTCCTTCTCAGCCCCCTCATTCCCTCTTGCACTCCAGTCCCCTATCCTGAGCTCCCTTCTGCACCTAACCTCTGTTGCAGACCCCACAACCCTCCATAGAAAAATGCAACCTGAGACCACTTACCAAAATCTTTGGGGTGACCCCCCCACCCTGTGATGAGTAGGAGAAGTACTGGCCAGGGTTAAATTCAGGTAGGTAGCGGGGGGTTTGGCAAAAAGCCAGGAAAGCCAATGGGCAAGAATACTGAAATTTGAATTGTATATAGATACCAGGCTGCTCTTCTTTTGTGTGAGTTCTATATTAAGGGCTGGCGGGAGCAATATGCAATAATCAGGAGTACCATGCCTGCAAGGAATTTGGGGCATGGAAGTAGACTGGACCATGAAGGGATCGTGAGTAAATAAGGGAAAATATATATATTTAGTTGTGATCAAGGTATTTTTCTTTGTTTTGGTTATTTGGTTAAACTTCTCTGTGTTAATTCTATGTCCCTTCTCTCCCCCACTCACCATATTTAAGCTACAGCCCAAAGAGATTGTTTCTTTGTGTTTTGATCTGTTCTTTTCTCAGTTGTTCTGTAACACCTAGCAACTAAATATACTTTATCAAGTATATCTTTTCTTTTCTGATAGGTCAGCTATCAGTAATGCTGTTCGTTTTCTGTGGTTTGTTTTCTTTCTTTCTTTCTTTCTTTCTTTCTTTCTTTCTTTCTTTCTTTCTTTCTTTCTTTTACAAGCGCTCTTGTGGCAAAAGAGCTTAGGTACCCATGTGGGGTTTTTTTAGGTATTAAATCACTTGATGGTGGCAGCTACCTCCCGAAGTCAGTGAATCTGTAACTCTGGGGAGTTTTGCAAGTAGAGCCTACAGAGACAAGGTATTTAAGATCTCTTGCAGGCCCCCACCTTCTGCACTCGGAGTGCCAGAGTGGGGAACAGCCTGCCCCCCCCATCAAAAATTATTGCCCATCCCAATCTAGATACATGTACTTTTCAGTGTACTGTAGTGCCCTGATTTTAGTGTGTAAATGTATTAAGGCAGTCTGACATGACAGTCAAGTGTACCCATTGTTCCACTTTTAACAAAACCGTGTACCATTCTCCACAGAGTATTTTTTCTGCATGCATTACTAAAATACATTATTTCCTGTAGTATTTTCTTTAGAATATTTGCATTTTTAATAGCCCAACTCCAAACTATGCAAGGAAAACAAAACATAATACAAGTTACAGTCTTTATTATTGTAGGGCCAAATTCACACTTGCTAGTGCAATAAATCGTACCCCTCTGCACCAAATCAAACTTTTCCTCTCTGATGGATTAATTCCTTGAGTTTCCACAGAGAGAGAACAGCTTTAATCTCTGCTGGTGGTTTCACAGAAGCCCCCCTGGCAGAGGCTGCCAGAGCAGGGACTGAATTATATATTCTCTTCCAGACTAGTGCTGTTCTCTTGTGGGGCTATACGGGCTTCTTATAGATTCTGTGTTGATGAGAAAGGTCAAAGCACCTTATACTAGAGTACACCCCTCCTCCTTGTAGATTTTCTGGCCAAGGGCCCCGGTCCAGGTTCTGTAACAGTTCCCAACAAAGGTCATACTGCTAATAAATTTAAGATTACTTTGCAAGACATACTGAGCCAAATTCATCCCAGGTGTAACTTCATTTAAGTAATAAATTTACCCTATTGATCAGGAGAAATTGAAATGTTCATTGGATTATCATATTCTGTGGTGCTGTAGCCATGTCAGGCCCAGAAGATTAGACACAAGGTGGGCGCAGTACTTTTTTAAATTGGATCAACTTCTGTCTCTCTTACCAGCAGAAAAAACATTATCTTACCCATTTAATCTCTGTTAGAATATTAGACATTATCATATTGATAATCTCCTCATTGATGGCACAGTAATGTGGAATCTATGCTTTCATTGCATTACCCTCATTACACCAGCCATGGGTCAATGCCACTCCAGGAGGTAGTTTTACTGCATTGGCGTAAGGGAGTGCTCATATTGGTGGGAGACAAATCCAAATATAGATACATGCAAAACAAGTTTGATGCATGGTGGCATAGGTTGACCTACTTTTGTTGTGTAGACTAGGCCTATGCCTACATTTAAAACACTTCAGCAGTATGGATATAACACCTCAGTGCCAATGAGAGAGGTTCACCCTTCAGCATAAGTAATGCATCTTCTTGAGAGGCAATAGATTGGTTGATGGAAAAATTCTTCAGTCATCTTAGTACTGGCTATACTAGACTTTAGATTGGCAATAATTATGCTGCTGTAACTTTTCAGGGTAGGCCAGCCCCTAACCTATAGCTGCTTTACAACAGTACAACTGCAGTGCTGTAGCTACACCACAGTAGTGCTGCTGTATACATGCTACAGTGATGGGAAGGGTTTTTAGATGCCATGTGAAATGTTGGGTGGGAGAGGAAGAGTGGGAGGGGGTGCTTTAATGGAGTTCTCCATGGACTGCAAAGGGAGGCAACCAAGGATTATTAAACCTGAAGGTCACAGGGTCTGCAACATATGTGTTTGCTTCTGGAGAGGCTCGGTTGTGTCTGGGGTGCGTCTCCCTTTCCTTTTCTTCATGGACCTCACGGGCCTTGCTCTTCCTAGCTCTTCCCTCCTTCAGGCTGCCTGCTGTGTTCACCCTACAACAGTGGTCACCAACCAGTAGATCGGGATCTTCCCTCGAATTAACTGTTACTCCTCGTGCAGAGGGAAGGGTTTTGGTTAGGACTACCGCGTCTAAATTTGGCAAGTTAATTCGGTCGACCGGCATTTTAAAATGGTGACCGGCTGCAAATATGCTAATCAAGTGCAGGATATTTAAATCCCGTGTTTCATTAGCAACTTCGGTATGCTTCATTTGTCTCTCTAGTTCAAACTAGGGGGCAAGTGTAGACATACCCGAAGTGACCCTGTCTGAGCCCAATTTTCAGGATCTCTGTTAGCATTTAAGGACGAAATATTAACAATCGTATTAAGGTTGGGATCATATTCACCCAATAGATAGCTCCCTGAAGAGATCCATTGCTAGGCATAAACATGGCTACTTTTTATGTGCACCACTTTTATACTAGAAGAAGGTTTAACATGTGTTAGCCAATGTAAATCCTAGTGTGAACAAGGCAGTTTAATGTTAATATAGTGAGCTGATTTAGGTAAACTTTAAGGGTCCGTCTAGACTACAGGCTTTTGTCGACAGAGGCTTTGTCGACAGATACTGTTGACAAAACCTCTGTTGAAAAAAAGCGTCTAGACTGCATTATGCGGATTGAAAAAGCGATCGGCTTTGTTGACAAAGAGCGTCTAGACTGCTGGATGCTGTCAATCTGTCGACAAAAGAAGGCACCCGGAAGTGCTTCTGGCAGGTCACAGGGACAGGACTGAGGGGAGAGCAGGACCAGGCACAGGACCAGGGAAGGCCATGGCCTCCCCGATAGCAACGCAAATCTCAGTGCGCTGCTGGACAAACTCGTCCAGCAAGTGCCTGTACCACTCTGCCTCCGCCTCCATCCTCCAGTTCATTGCGTCCTGCGTCCCTTGCAGGACTGAGATGTGCTGGTCACCAGGTCCAAATATATGCCCCAGTGCTGACAGGTTCCCTTCGGCCATCTGAGTGGTGGGGCAGGTGTGGTGCCCCCTCCTGGTCAGCTGGTCTGGCAGTGGAGGACTAGAGGGAAAAGTCATCAATCATGCATGCCCTCCTTCTCAGCAGTCAGTGCCTGTCCTAGGGTCAGAGGATGCTTATGTGCATCTCAGGAAGGCATGGTGTGGCCTGGCCAGCAGCCACGGCCTCCCTGGAGCCCAGAAGGTGTGCAAGCCACCATCCTGCTCCCCCTCACACACACCCGATGGCCAAGCAGCACAGACAAGTATCAGGCCACAGTTGGAGTTCCTGCAGGTTGCTGAGAGGCCTGAAGCTGTGTGGCAATCCCAGCATCTCCAACCCATGCCTGCACCTGGCATCACTGCCTGCAGGAGCATGTGATGCCTCGCAACCATCAGGTGAAGGGGTAGGATGGCCCTCCCTGAGGTCGACCATGTGGGCCCCGGCCCCCACCCCCACCCCAGGCTGTGATCAGCATGACATGTCACAGCACTGCACCATCCACTTTTCTCTCCCCCTGCCCTGCCCTGCCCTGCCCTGTGTGTGTTGGACCCTCACAGCACTCACCT
>CM057847.1:108452389-108470750 GCA_030068395.1 Apalone spinifera
CCCCGCTTCATTTGCAATTGCGACGTGTCTAATTTGCATCCCTTTTACGGAAAATGGATGCAGTCTAGACACAGCCCTTGTGTTTTGGCTTTGACAACCCTGGTATGGGGTAGTGGGGCATGGGCAAGACCAGGTTTTGCCCACTTCCTCCTGCAATTGTGTAGCCATTTTTGCTGTCAGAAGAGGATTGTGGGGCAATGAAATCTGAGATCCCCTGATCTAAGGCACATAGCACTGGATTGCAATTTAAGAGTGCTGGGCTCAACCAGACAATTTATGTGACCTTGGGCAAGTCACTATTTTGTGCCCTGGTTCCCCTATTCACAAAATGGGGACAAATACTTCCGTATCTTACCATGCTGTTGTGCAGATAAAATCCACTCTTTAGGAGGAAGTGTTCAGATGCCAATGTAAAATCAATGGTAGAACCAAACCTGGGACCTCTGGAGCTCAGTGCATGAGCCTCTACCACTTGAGCTCAAAATCAACTGGCACTCAGCTAAGGCTGTAATGGAAACTCATTCCTTCTCTCTGTAAGTGGTCTATGTGCCACTACATGGGGCAGTGAACCACATCCAGAATGTGTGTGGGTTACACCAGCTTGAGGAGGGCCATAGGAATACCTAGATAAGTCTTTATAGTCTTCCTCATATCAACTAATATCTCCTCAGTTTCACAGTTAAAAATAATAACAAAGGCATCACAGAGGTATTTGTTTTAGCAAACACAAGTTTCCTTTCAGAAGACAGTTACATTGTGATCCCAGCCCCATTTCTTCTTGATCACATTGTTAACCGTCTTTTTCCTTCTGCTGGGACCAAGTATAAAGACCTAATTTCGCTGGATGCTGCCAGTGCTTAGGAAACCTGGAAATGACTCCATTTATATTAGTTTCTATATATAGAATTAAGTGCCCCACTTCAGGCACTCAAGTTTGAAGATTTTGGCCTGGCTCGTATGCTACACTTGGATCTTAAGCAATCCTCAGCCAGTGGTTATTTTTGCTTATTTGTTTATTTAGAGAACAAAATGAATCTACCTTAGCCAGCAGTAAGGATTTCACTAAAACTTATGTAACAAACACAAACTATGATTTTCATGGTATTTGGCCTCTGTTCTGAAACCTTGATTTAACAGACCCACGGATGAAAATTATTCTTTGCCATAGGAAAGCTGAAATTAGATGGAAAAAATGGTGTTACATTATAGGAATATCTCTGGATAGTTTGTAGGAATGGAGTGTTCATAGACAGTCTTTCAAAGATAGGGGCTAATGGTCCACTAAGTTAAACGTGCCTGGGATGTTTCAAAACATAATCCAGAGAGAAGTGGTCTGTATTTTGTAAACATGGCCTGCTGCTATTTTTTTTCCTATGAGAATCATCCATGTTATTTCAGCCATGTTTATACTTTCATTATTTTAATAATCCATTCTGGTACCCACTTATTTTAGGGCAGGAGAAAAGAATGCTGTAATATACAGTCTTTATCACAATCTCTCCAACAAAGTTTTATTGGAAAAATGTCCATTGTGCACAATTTGTCTGGAGCCATATTTGACTGGCTGCATAGAATGTGTATGATGAAGTAACCATAAGAATAAATCCAATGGAGTTACTTTTGTGTGATAAAATATCTGTGCACTACTCATTTACTTAAACTGATGCCAAAAACTTTTCCCTACCATCTAGCATATAGTTCATAACTATCTCTGTTTAAATAATGTAACCTTCTCTAAATATTTCCTTTAGTGCCAATATATTACTTATGTGTCTCTAAGATTTGGTCTGTCTGAACTTTGTCACCAGAAATGTTTTTCCCTTTGAACAGCAAAACTTCTTAAGTGAAAGAACAAATACAAATACAAATGATGACAAAGTGAACTAAATTATCAGAGCCAATAAAATTCCTACTCACATAAAAGAGCTTAGAAGATTAGCAAACATTCTGAGTCCTGGTTACAGTGATGTGGCATGCTTGCCCCACACTGTCACAGCAAGGGTTAACGCTATTCTTTGGGCTAAGGAAGTCACACCCCCTTGGTCCTGTTGGGCATTCTTTGGCTGGAGACCAGGTATGTGGAAGTCAGAGATGTCAAGACCGAGGCAAATGACCAAGCTCCTGCAGAAACACAAGAAGTGATAATACTTCTGAGAGCCAGTTAGGCTGAGGAATCTATGGACTTCAGAGATGCTAGGACCAGTAGCTCAGGGACTAAACTTTGTGCTGATTAGTGTCAGCATGTTTTGGGTGAATTACCTGCTGACCCAATAATGATCATAGTGGCCACTGCAAGGGCCCTGAGCTGGGATCTGGTGCAGCAGGGAGGACTTGGGTCCTACTACACAGTTGCCATCCCCCCCCCCAGGATGCAGCACACTCTCCTGACCAGCTGACAGGCCAAACTGAAGAGGGCCATTATACTGACGTTTACCCTTGGGTCATGCAGCCGAGATAGGACAACTATGAAGATTCTGGCTACTAGCCCTGCTGAAGAGAACAGCCATCCTGATTCTGTCCGCTAGGTCAGCGTTTCCCAACCGCCAGCCGTGAACCCTGCCTGCTGGGCCATGCACATTGCCAGGCTATGCCCCCAGCTTTTAATTAGCTGCCTGATGCGGTTCCCCATAAGAGAATTCCCTTCCCACCCACTTCCCCACGCAGCAGCAGGGTGAGTGAGGTGGCTGGAGCCGGGGCTGCGGGAAGGCTGTCCCTACTGGGGCAGACTTACCATGGTCCTGGTTCCAGCTCCAGTAGTTGCTACATGGCCTGGCTGGCAGGGCCACGTGAAGAATGGCTGTGACACTGGGGTGGGGTGGCTGAGACCATGTGGTGGGTGGCTGGGGCCTGCTCTAGTGAGGAGGCTGGGATCTGCTGTGTCCACGTGGCAGTGGGGGGCCGGGGCCTGCTCCAGTAGGGGGCCAGGGTCTGCT
The DNA here is from genome assembly GCA_030068395.1 of Apalone spinifera. NCBI lineage: Eukaryota > Metazoa > Chordata > Testudines > Trionychidae > Apalone > Apalone spinifera. The sequence continues at coordinate 108,455,323 of CM057847.1, forward strand.
TCGGTGAGGAGGCTGGGATCTGCCTGCTGCATGGCGAGGGGGGCAGGGCCTACTTCAGCGGGGACCAGGGCCTGCTGCGTGGTGGGGGACAGAGGCTGGCACCTGCCGCAGTTGCATGGCAGGGACAGCTGGGGCCTGCTCCAACGGCTGAGGCCAAGGCTAAGGCCGTGAGGTGGATGGCTGCTCTGGTGGCCAGGGCTCAATAACATAATATTGGGGGGAAATGCAGATGTCAAGGTTGGAGTATATGAGGGGCCTGGGACTGGGGTACATATTTAGGCAAACTGGTAACATTTTATTTGCATATTTAGTATTTATATAATTATTATGCAAATAAAATGTTGCAGGTCCACCAAAAGTTTTTGAATGAGTTTCCTGGTTCCTGGGGAGAAAAAAAAAGTTTGGAAGCCAGTGTACTAGCTAGGGTTGCCAATTGTCTAATCTCACACACCCAAACACTCTTGCCTCACCTCTGCCTTGCCAAAGGCCAAGATGCACAGGATAGGAAATATTGTAGGAAGAGGAGGGCTGTGGGTGGGGCTGGGATAAGCATCATTCATTCTAAGGTAGATCCTGAACACATGCAGAATTCTGTGTTTGTGAAAATGATCTTGCTACTGTTATATGCCTTGTGACAAGGAGAAACAAATCTCATAGAAATACAGAGAAATAAAAAGAGAGAGGTGGTAAAAAACATTCTATACATTTGTTTTGCAAATTATACTGCAGTCCAAGCTATGTTTATTTGTGAGGACTTGATAGGTTAGCCAAATCAGTACAGCAATTGCAATAACTAGCTAGTGAGCTACTAGTACCAGTGGCTGTGTCAGGCCAACTAAATGGCAGCTGGTTCTAATTCTCTTAGGGTTCACCTGGATGGGGAGGAGAGGCTTATTTTATTTCCTGCTGCACTCTTCCAATCATGAGTACTTTTTTTTTAAAGTGGTCTGTATGTATCAAAACATCGTTCTGACCTTTGTGCAATCCATATGGAAATGAACATTTCCCACACCCCCTAGTGTAAAATTAATCATATCATGCCACAGTATTATCCTCTTTCCTTATTATTTTAATTGCATTTTTAATAAACACTGGACCTGTATTCTGCTCTTGCTTGCACTGATACAAATCAGCCAACTCTACTGAAGAGTGTAAAACTACTGTAAATTAGAAGAGAATTATACTCATTATGGTCAAGAAACCTTACTGCTTCCAAATAGGAATACTAAGGCCTGTAAGCTAAGGATAACAGTGAATGAGGTATGACAGACTAAACTGTCATATAGGAAGAGAAAAACAAAGGAAAAGCCCCAAAGCTAACTCCAGTTAAGCAGTTTTCTCAGAGGCTGCTGGGAGTGGGAGGGATATAGACCTATGTAAACTTGGTCAAAAAGAGAAAGAAGGATGAGGCAGCCCCCTAGAATACTGGGAAGGCTGAAGCAGTCCTGGGAGACAGAGGAGAAACAATTCCCAAAAGAAGCAAGAGAAGAGACCTACTGGAAAAATGGTATTGAGTCTGGGGAAAATTGGACACAGGTTGAGGCCTGTCTCCCAAGAAAACTGTGACTTGCCATAGAGGAAAAGACGTAGGGGGAAATACTATTAAAATCTTTGTATAAAAACAATGATAAAGTAAATATCGGCATACCCATTTGTAACTATTACTACATATTCTCTAGCTCCGTTCCCCCTTTTTTTCTTCCGGTGGCGATCAGGCTATCCTGGCTAACCAGGGGCTAGCTTGGTGACTTTTCTAGTTGGTGGTGGGATTGTCTGGGGAGGGGAGATATGAGCCAGATGAGGGAGAAATTCAGGACACTGGATTGGAGGAATCCTTGCTTTTAGAGGAACTGTGCCTAATCCAAGAGACAGAGAGTGGACTAGGCAAAAAGAAAGTTTAGAAGAATACTCAGGAGAAGAAACTGAGGGTCTGGATTTGGAACCAGTCTTGACAGGAGACCGATAGGTTCCCAGGAGTCAAAGAATGTATTCCTGATTGTGCATCCTACACCAGCTATTTCTGATGGTCAGGAAAAGAGGAATAACGAGATGGAGGTCCAATCTGAGGAGTTACAGCCCCCGTTTAGAGAAGTGAGTTTTATATTGGCCAGCACTCTGCTGAACAATACAAGCTCATAGAAAGTCCAACATTTCATAAAAGGAAAATGATATATGCACCAGCCTTGTTATCCCAAACAGAATTTCTCCACACACTCTAATTCAAATACACTGGTTGAGATAAAACAATAAGACATCAGCACATCTATTTGTAACGATTATCACATTTCTCTAACTCTGTCCCCGCCATCCCATTTTTCCTCTGCTGGCAATCAGACCATCCTTGCTCCCCAGGGACTAGCTTGGTGACTTTTCTTGTTGGTGGGAGGAGTGTCTGGGGAGGGGAAACGTGATCCAGACAAGGGAGAAGTTCATGACACTGAATGGCATTTAAATGATTACAAGTGATGATGCATAAAATTCAGGGTTGTCTTTAAAAAGAAAAGAGTAAAACACAAGCTAATGCCTAATTTAGCAAACAAAGTGAACTTCAAAGTAAGAAGTTTTGTCTTACAATGTGCTGTAGTGAATTTCATGGGCTGGGTCTCCTTTCAGTCTCAGATCACTTGATGTCATGAGCAGAGAGATGGGAGGAAGAGACTGAGGTGAAGTGGAGGCCACTGTTTCCCATATTTATACCACTCTTCCCTCTTTGAGGGTTACCCTCAATTAGTCAGTTCACTGAAATTTAACATCTCTATGTTCTGGAGGCGACAACTGACAACTAGGCTCTTGTGGACATGAAGATTGAATTGTCCCTGTGATTAAATGAAGATTCCTTATTTAGACCTTCCCATTGCTGAAGAATGGCTGCTAAAACTGGTGATAGGCCTATAACACTTCAAGATGAAATTGAAGACTAGAATTAATGGAGTGGATAACAACAGAAGAGTATATGTTGTGGAAAGGCTTCCCTGAAGCTGAAGGATCACAAGGGAAGCAGTTACTGATTCTGGAAGTTTTTAGGGGAACTGATCCTAAAAGCAGGACATGTCATTCCTTGGGCTGCACACTTAGGTCTAAGGAAAACTTAGAGATTTTACTGGCTTGGCATGTGTCAACAAGTACATGAATACATTCGAGCCTGCACTGAATTACAGGCAGTAGTGAAAAGTGATTGGGCACAGAGGTGCTGACTCCAAGGGAGCTCCAGGGGTGGAGTACACACAAGGAAAAAATGGTGGGTGCTTAGCACTCATTGGCAGCCATCTCCTTCCCCTCCCTAACCCCCCCAGTGCCTCCTGCCCATCATGAATCAACTGTTCTGCATTGTGCAGGAGGTGCTGTGGGGGAGGAGAAGGAACCAGGCTGGAGGGAGGGGTAGAACAGAGTAGGAAGAAGTGGGGCAGGGATGGGAAAGGTGGGGCAGAGTGGAGACTTTGGAGAAGAGTCGGAGCAGGGATGGGCCTGGGGCAGAGTGTGTGTAGGAGGGGAGGATTGAGCACCTCCCTTGCACATTAGAAAGTCTGAACCTCTGAGGGAACTCCTTGTTCTATGTGGTGCTGCCGATTCGAAATGCCGTGGGGATCATGAGGCCATTTGGGGACTGCTTGAGTTCCCCACTGGCCCCGTGCTCCCCATAGCACTTTCACCTTTGAAATGTAGCAACAGCCCTAGGGTTGTTCAAAGGTGGAGGCACCCTATCGACTAATCAAAGAGTTGATGCAATTAGTCAGTTCACTGAAATTTAACATCTCTATGTTCTACTAGCAGGAACAGATTGCCTTTCTCTTGAATAACTATGGACATAGTTGGCCCTTTGGAGTGAAGTTGCTCAGGATACTGCTAAATCTCGGTAGTGAGTGGCTATGCTTTGTAAAACCCCAAAGCATTTCCCATAAGAAGACTAAGGAGCCATTGGGTTATAGCAACTCTGGAAGTTGGTCCAGCTCTTTGCTGAGATTGGCCTGCCAGGGGATATCTTAACTGACCAGGGTCATGAAACAGTTATACTGGAAACTAAGTGTAATAGATATAAAAATGAATCCTGTAGCAGATTGTCTTGTAGATATGTTTAATCAGATGTGAAAAAGCATACTGTGAAAATTTGTCAATAGCATGGAATCTGGGGAGAAAGAGGGCAAACTAAAGTGAGTAGCTGGTTATTTTCTGCAGAAGAGAAATGGACTATAGTAATAAAAACTAGCCCAGGAAAACTCTAGGTAGGCTCAAGACAGCCAGAGAATATAATATAACTGAAAAGCAAAACCAGGGAATTTGTACCAGGATAAGAGCTATTACTCTTCTTTCCCTCTCAGGAAAACAATTTTTTGGCTAACTGGCAAAGTCCTTGTGAAATCACGAGGAAGGTTGGACCGGTGACATATAAGATAGAAAAGTACCAGCCCAGGCAACTCCACCTACTGAACTCTTCCAAGAGGCATAGAAGCAGGCTCAGTGGTGCTCCAGACCTGGGATGGGCAAGGTACGGCCCATGGGCTGGATCTCGCCTGCCAAGCCATTTGATCCAGCCTGTGGCCTGCCCTGCTGCCCACCTACCCCTAGGCCAACCAAGACCCGGGGAAGGGGTGAAGGAGTGTGTAAAGTCTTCTTCACCCACAGGAATGTGCGGTGCCAGAGGGAGCTGCCAGCTATTCCAAACAATTGGCGGTTCCCTGTAAGTGTTACATGCCCCGGCAGGGTGAGGGTGGGAGACTTTGCAGGCTCCCCTGCCCCTAGGCCAATGAGGCCTTGGGTGTGGGGGAGCACGTGAAGTCTCCTCTCCCCCAACAGGGGCATGTGGTGCCAGAGAGAACTATCAGCTGTTCAAAATGGTTGGTGGTTCCCTCTGGGCACCGCACTCCCCTGGCAGGGCAGAGCGAGTGGGGAGAGACATAACATGCAAAGTCTCTCCCATACCACACTCGGTGTAGAAGAAACTGCCCCTTTCACTTAAGGTCCCACCCCTTCCTGGGTTGGCCTACAACCACTACCAACATTGGTGAAGTATTGCCTACTCCTACTCTAGGGCTGCGTCTAGACTGGCAAGATTTTGTGCAAAAGCAGGCACTTTTGCGCAAAAACTTGCTAGCTGTCTACACTGGCCACTTGAATTTGAGCAAGAGCACTGACTTTGTAATGTACAAAATCAGTGCTCCTTGCACAAATACTTTCACGCTCCTGCTCGTGAAAAAGCCCTCTTGCGCAAGAATACTTGCGCAAGAGGGCCAGTGTAGACAGGGAAGGACTGTTTTGAGCAAAAAAGCCCTGATGACGAAAATGGCCACCGGAGCTTTCTTGCGCAAAATCGTGTCTAGACTGGCCACAGATGCTTTTGTGCAAATGCACTTTTTGCGCAAAAGCATCCGTGCCAATCTAGACGCACTTTTGCGGAAATACTTTTAACGGAAAAACTTTTCCGTTAAAAGTATTTCCGCAAAATCATGCCAGTGTAGATGTAGCCTAGATGTCTGACAGCAATGTTCCCATCTTCAGGAGTGAGGTGCTGAGCTGGTGGCTTATGCTTGCCATGCTTAACTCCTGTTGCTAATACCCAGCCCTAGGAAAGCTGGCCAGTGGGTATGAGTGCAAGGGACTTTTTGTGGAGGTTTCTTAATGTCAATAATATAGTTCTTGCCGAATCCCACAGTCATAATTTCCATTGTACTGAAGAGACATGATGATCAGTGTTCTGAAATATTTACTTTCTGCATGGACTCTCCTCATCTGTTCTCAATTTGTTAAAATAAAAATAATGGTACATTCCTTTTCCCACCTGCCAGGGCCATGCTTAGCTTTAGGAGTCAGGGCTTAAATTCTGTATTGAAAGTGCTACAGAATTTAACCCAGAGCTAGTACCTGAGGAATTCAGTGGTGAAGGTGCTTAGCTGGGGACTCTGAATAGGAGACTGAGGTTCAATGTAAAGACTTCCTGTTAGACTTTGGGCAAGTCACTTTGTTTAGTATCTCTGGCTTAGATCCTCAAAGATATTAGGAAATCAGTGGGAGTTAGGTGCCTAAATATCTTTGAGGCTCTGTGTCTGTGTGTTTTGGTTCCTCGTTTTTAAAATATAGATATTTCTCTACTTTGCAGCAGAGCTATGAGAGTAAATAAATGTGAGATGCTCAGCTCCTGCAGTAAATGGGTCTTAATATATTATTTTTCCATTTTTGACCTTTTATTCATTTTTAGAAACAGTTTTTTTTTCTTTTTAAACAAGCCTTCTCCAGCCCTTCCTATTTCAACTCAACCTTCTTATTTCAAACTGCAAGACAGGGAGAAGAGGAGTGGGTATGTTTCTATCCATGAACTGGTATGATTCTTGTAGCACATTTCCCTCCCCCCTCCTTTTTAAATAATGATTTTGTGTCAGCAAGATGTAGGCAAAAATGAAGGCCCGAGTAATAACTTTTTGTTCATTTCATTCAGTTTTGCTGCAGGCAAGGTCAGAAAGTCAGACAATTTTGTGGATCGACTAGTGTAAAACAATATTTAAGTTAATGGTCAAAAAACCAGACATCTGTAACTACTTTAATCATAGCAACTAATAAAAGCCATTAAGATACCAATGTTCTAGAATTATGCTTTTAGTTTAAAGAAGAAAACAATGATTCTATCACGTTTAAGCTAGAATGAATCAATAGTAATATTTTTAAAGGATTAATATTAGGAAACTATTTTTGTTTGTCTTTCTGTACTCAAAAATATACACACTAGGCTAAATTTGCCAGTAAACTTTGCATCAATGGAGAGTAGATCAAACATAACAGACTATTAAGGAGGATTTGTGGCTGCTTAGCTTTGCCAAATTGGTATCAAGGAATTGGAGCACATTGGTGAATCTGACCTACTATCAAGGAGTCAAAAATATATGGATAAGGGGGGGGGGGTCCAGTAGATATAGTGTACTTAGATTTCCAGAAAGCCTTTGACAAGGTCCCTCACCAAAGGCTCTTAAGTAAAGTAGGTTGTCTTGGGATAAGAGGAAAGGTCCTTTCATGGATTGAGAACTGGTTAAAAGACAGGGTGGGAATAAATGGCAAGGTTTCAGAGTGGAGAGAGATAACTAGTGATGTCCCCCAAGGATCAGTACTGGGACCAATCCTTTTCAACCTATTTATAAATCATCTGGAGAAAGGGGTAAACAGTGAGGAGAAAACATTTGCAGATGATACTAAACTGCTCAAGACAGTTAAGACCAAACCAGACTGTGAAGAGCTTCAAAAAGATCTCACCAAACTAAGTGATTGGGCAACAAAATGGCAAATGAAATTTAATGTTGTTAAATGTAAAGTAATGCACATTGGAAAAAATAATCCCAGCTATACATACAATATAATGGGGACGAATTTAGCTAGAACTACTCATGAGAGAGATTTTGGAGTCATTGTGGATAGTTCTCTGAAAACATCCACTCAATGTGCAGCAGCAGTCAAAAAAACAAACAGAATGTTAGGAATCATTAAAAAAGGGATGGCGAATAAGAAGATAATATCTTATTGCCTCTATAGAAAACCATGGTACACCCACATCTTGAATTCTGCGTACAAATGTGGTTGCCTCATCTCAAAAAAGTTATATTGGCATTGGAAAAGGTTCAGAAAAGGGAAACAAAAATGATTAATGGTTTGGAATGAGTCCCACATGAAGAGAGATTAAAAAGCTTAGAAAAGAGGAGACTAAGGGGGGATATAATAGCGGTCTATAAAATCATGACTGATGTGGAAAAAGTGAATAAGAAAAAGTTATTTACTTGTTCCCATAACATAAGAACTAGGGGTCACCAAATGAAATCAATAGGTAGCAGGTTTAAAATAAACAAAAGGAAGTTTTTCTTCTCACAGTGCACAGTCGGCCTGTGGAACTCCTTGCTAGAGGATGTTGTGAAGACCAGGACATTAACAGGGTTCAAGAAAGAACTAGATACATTCATGGAAGTTAGATCCATCAATATTTATTAGCCAGGATGGGTAAGAATGGTGTCCCTAGCCTCTGTCAGAGGCTGGGAATTGGTAACAAGAGAGGGATTCCCTGATTCCCTGTTCTTTTCACTCCCTCTGGGGTATATGGCATTGGCCACTGACGGAAGACAGGATACTGGGCTAGCTGGACCAGTATGGTTTGCTATGACCAGTATGGCTGTGTTTATGTTCTTAAGGATAGTATTGCAATCCTAAATTATATAGAACTACTATTCACTACAGTGGCAATAATCTTGTTTTTAAGGGCTCCTAACATATGCAAGGATCACAGGCTCAGACTATCTATTTATCTATCTATCTGAAATATCTTTATCTGTGCCTAGATGTAGATGCAACATTTGTTAGAGCTGACAGAAAATTCAAATCCTCTCCCAAGGAAAAACTTTGCTTTTTGGTCGGGGGAGAGGGAAGGAAACATCATCTGGACCTGAATCAAGAGGAAAAGTAAAAAACGTGAGGTTGTTCTGGCCCCCTTTAATCAATTAAACAATATGTTTAACTAGTTAACCAGTTAAACAGGTTTTTACAGTCCTATTTTAGATAGATATTTGTTAGTCTCTAAGGTGCCACAGAACTACTTGTTTTTAAAATTACAGCCTAACATAGCTACTCTGAGAATGAATAATGTGAGTGTCTCTTTTTGATACATTCAGATTTCCTATTATTCCCCCAAAGGACTATGCGTCATACAGGGGATTTAATTCAAAGCCTTACAACTGGGCAGATCAACTACTCTGTACCTGGTTGCAGTAATAGAGGAATTCAGCCTTAAAGGCTCAAAATACTTGTGAGGAAGCAAGAGAACTAGATGCTAAAATCCTTTTTATAGATCAAGCAGTTTTTCTTCAAGCCGTTTAGTCGATAAATCTCAGCCCTGACCTGCAGGAACTGGCTTTTATGAAGCTTGCGAAAGGGTATAGCGGGGTCAAATAGAGCACACTAGGAAACGAGGGGAAAACCACTAGATTGACTTCACTGAGGAATCCCTTACAGATATTTAATCAGAATGAATTTCTCTTGAATCCAGGCAAGGCTGATGAAGAGGCAAAAGCCATCCATCTCTGCAGTGAAAGGCTTGAGATTTGGAGGACTCTGCAGACTAAATAAAGTGAACACTCTTTGTTTGTGTTTATGCAACATACACAAAAGGCTATTTTTAGCTTTCATTTTGTATTCCTAGCATGTTGGTAAGTACAGAAATGGAACCCAGGAATAATTTGTCTGAGCTAGATGCCTGCAGTGGAGTGTTCTTTGAACTAACAATGAAGTGAGTGCATCATGGACCACATACTGGAAAAAGAGATGACAGTGGAAAGATACACAGAAGTGCTAAAGCAGTAATGCTAATGTCAGTGTTTAGTGCATCACTCTCGCCTCAACCTACTCTAAGATTAAGTAGTTGCTAATATGTTAGAGGAAGCCTTGTATTGCTACGGAACAAGCTGAGATTTGGGCTTAACCTAAAGCACTTGTGTTGGAAATAATTCATTCTTCATTGCTCAGTTGGTGTCTGGTGCTCTGACAGTTTTGTTGGCTTTTTTCCCCCTCTTTAAATGCACAGTCTTCCTTTGCTGGGGAAATCAGTTCATTAGGTTACCTTCCTAAATGAGCTGCTTTCTGTTCTCCCTGGCTCACAGCGTAATGGATTTCAGTGTTTTCAATCAATACAGGATGTGTTTTTTGTGCAGCATTTTTATATGCTGACCCCGTAGGCCACAGGCCGAGGCTGAAAATTTGTGGCAATGCAGTGTGCATACATCCTGTAAATACGTTTGGATTAAAAGATAGAGGGTCAAATTGAACACTGAAGGAACTCCTGTGGCTTCAGTGAAGTTATATGTGGAGGGCTTTGGGCCACAGTGTGTAAATCAGTTAGTGGATCTCTGTATGAGGAAAAGTTTGAATAAGTGTATGTCACTTCTCTGAGATATTTTATTAAGCCCCTTTAGTTGAGACCAAAATGGAATGTTTTAGTAATGCCCCCACACTACTCCACATTTAATTTCAATGCTGAGCGCTTGGCTCGCATGAAAAACTAAGTGATTACATATAATAAATGAACTGTCATGTATCCTGAAGCTAAAGGAAAACTGTAGCATAGGATCAAAGATAGTCTAATCACTGTCAGTGGAATTCACAAAAGTGCTCATATGACTGACATCAAGGGAGGGAATTTTCACTGAACAAGGTCTTCAAGATTGCGTTTGAGAGTCAAGAAGTTCTGCAAAGCATCTGAGTATATGAGAAGGGCAGGAGAGTTTCACGGTTTTCTCTTTGTTGTCTTTTATTAAGTTAGAATTTTAACAGAAGCTATTGGTGCCCAAAGCCCATCACATAAAGACCCAGTTAAAGCAACATAATTACAATAAGCAGTGTTGCTCCACACCTTGATATCCACTCACATATTTGCTGGCTAATGAGGATGTTCAGGCCCACTGATAGTGGGAGGGAGCAGGCAAAGGGGGTAGCTGCCCCAGTGTCTGGCAATTCAGAAATGCTCGGGGCTCATGGTCACTGCTGTTGTTATGACAGCGGTGGCTGGAGCCCAGGCCATTTAAATCCCCACTGGAGTCCTTGGCTGCATGCTCCAGGCGGTGCTAAAGGCTGGCTGGGGGGAATGCAGTGTAGTCTGGGTGGTCATGAGGGCTGGCTGCCTCTGGGCCTGCCCCTTCAGCCTGAGGCCCTGCCCTTTCCAGGAGTGCAGAGCCAGCCCCACCTCATGCCCAGGGGCCTGGCAATTCTGTTGGCCCTCCTGAAAATGTTAAAAAAAGCCCCAACCCCAACAACCTTCAGCCCATTCCCTCCCCAATAAAGATGACCTTTGCAGAAAATCTGGATTCTGTTGACCCAATAGGGCTTGTGAATTCCATAGTGAAGGACTCTTTTTGGAGAATACCCTGCCAGAATCTCCTTCCATTTCAGTTTGAGTGCTTCTGCTGATTACAACTGTGGTAATATGGCTTTAAGAGAGAAGCAATCTCTCAGGTAAGCAATCTCATATGATGTCCACAGTGGAGAGTCCCCTTGCAGGACCAGTAAGGGTTCAGAGCTGTAGCTGTCCTCGGCAATTGCCTGCTCTCCTTGAGGAGCAATGGATGGCAGACTGCGTTAACTGCAGATCCATTGTCCATATCTGTGCTCTTCTCTGCCCCAATACCGCTTGTGTGAGGGCATAACCCCAGAACTGGCCCAAACTCCCACCAAGGAACTCTTCACATCCCACCAAGCAGCTAAATGAAGCTACATTGCAAGGGCATAATTTTGGGCGTGTAGGGGGGACAGCAGCCATGTGCTCCGGAACCAAGCTAGCTTTTCATCCTAGTCCCCAGATGCTAAGGGAGTGAGAAGAAAGTGCTTGCATTCTGTGCATTCCTCTCACACTTGGGTGGTGAGAAACCTTCACCAGCCAGGTGTGAGAGGCATGGATGGAATGCAAGCACTTTCTCTTCACTCCCTTAGTGTCCAGGGAATGGGATGAAAAAGCTACCCTCGCTTGGCGCACACAGCTCCTGCCCTCCCCACGCCCCCAACGTGCTCAAAATGGCACCCTTGCTTCATTGCTAACAAGATCTGCAACTTTTAAAAGTCAGGATAATTAACCATTGGAACAACTTACCTAGGGATGCAGTGGATTTTTTTTTATTATTACTTCAAGTTCTGAAATAGAGATTGGCTATTTTTCTAAAATATATACTATAGCTCAAGCTCAAACTAGTTTAATGCTTGAAGCAGAAATTACTGGGTGAGGTCCGAAGGCATACGTTATGTAGGAGGCCAGACAGAAAGAACATAATGGCACCTTCTACCCTTTAAAATCCAGGAAAATAATAATAATTAAGTGCTTGATACAAAGCCCATTGAAGTCAATGGGATTTTTTCCACCCCATAAATTCCAGTCCTGGACTCACTGCAGCCAATAGGAGTTATACAAGTCACTGTAAGAAAGGGTAAGCCCTCTGGTGAATAAATGTCAAGAGAGCAATTATCAGTGCTGTCATCTGTGTGATCCTAGTGTTGCCTTAATATTGAAATTAACTTAGAAAAGATGAAAAGAGTTGGTGTCTCTAAGCTATTTGCTTTTGCTTCTTGCTTTTATGCATTTTCAATCAGTCAATAACATTCGCTTTAAAATAATGAAATAAATAACGAATACTGGTCTTGCCTCCGGGTAGTTTTTGATAAGTTTTTTTCACCAAAAGGTTTTACTGTGTGGTCAGACTAGCCTCTACATGAAAGACGTCAGGTGAAAAAAGAAAATGAGCGGGAGTGCTCTGATGAAATTAATGACTAAAACACAGCACTGTTGACAGATACCTTACTTTTTAATAATGCAGACTAAACCAAATGCCCAACGCTTTTATCGTATTCTCACCAGCTTTTCTCTTTGGTTACCATTGATTGCTGATCTTCACTGTCCATTAACACAGTGTTACTGGAAGAAAGAAAACATGCAAAATTCTTCTTACATGTAAAAGGTTTAAAACCTGATAGTTGGGAAGTGGTATGAATGCTGCCTGAATTATCCATTTTAGCAAAGAAGGGAACTTTGAATTTACTTCTGATGAACAAGCCCCATTAAGCTCTAGGTTTGCTCATTGGCGGTCTGGCTATATCATGTATGTCGTCAGGAATAGATGACAGCAGTATCAGTCCCAGGGCTGTAGAGAACTTGTTTCCACAGAAATCTGAGAGAGTCTGGTACAAGTAGTTTGACTGGAACTCAAGAAGTACTCAAAATCAGTCTTAGTCTGAGGTTGAACTATCTGTAGATTCTTGAAATTGTCTTTGTGTCAATGAACTATGTGTGAAGGCATTTTACACATTTGCTCAGCAGCAAGGGTAGTTCCAAATATTAGGAATCATACTGTTGACTAAACATGCCCATTAATTATAGACACTTTCTAAAAAGCCCTTTAGTGTTGTGGCTGTCAGGCTATGTTCACTGAAGTCCTGATTTTCTTGCTGCTTTGGAGCTCCCTAAAGGAACATACAGAAGAAACAGGTTATTATCTACAGTTACTTTGTAAAACCTATTTACATTGACACATGGAAAATGATGACTTGTCAAAACCTAAATTGGTTGGGGAAAGGGACTGTTTTGATGAATTTCCCATTGGGAAAACTGTTGGGAAAAGTTTTGAAATGGTTATAATGTCTCATTTTTAAATTTTTTTTTTAAAGGAAAAGTCAGTTTTTCACTTTAGAAACAAATTCAGACCCAGACGTGAGGGATGTGTGCGTGAAGGGTGCGAATGCACTCCCTCCCAAAGTTTCACATGGTCCCTTAAACATGAGGGGGAATCAGCCCTTCCCCACCACTACTGTAGTGACAGAAGTAACAACATTTCAGAATTTGCTACTTAGCCCACATCTACACTACAATGTTTTTGCTCAAAAATGGCAGTAAGAGCTGATGCACTCACATGGATTCCGATGCTGCTTCTGGCTTTTTACAAGTATTAAAAAGAGGTGCTGGGGCTAATTGCAGTGAGGGGATGGGCAGAGTGTGAGCAAGGGGGCAGAAATTAACCAGCCTGGAGGGAGTTAAGAGGGGCTGGAAGGGAAAAATCAGGTGGAGGAGTGTCTAAGTTGGGATCTGGATGTGGGGGAGATGCTGCCAGCCCCTGTGCAGGGCCGACTTACCCATTAGGCACAGTAGGCACAGTGCCTTCATATATTTTTTTTTATGGAGGAAGGGCCCCACGAAGGCAAAAGTGCCTAGGGCCCACGAAAGTCATAATGCGGCCCTGTCCCTGTGTGAAGATTTTGCCCCCATATGGGGAGGAGCAAAGGGCATAACAGTTACCTGGGGGGCGAGCCACCTGCTGAGTGTGCAAAGGTGGGGTGGGTTTGGGGGGCAGAGAGGGGTTTTTATTTCCTCTCTCAGGGCGAAACATTGCAGCACTAGAGTACAGGGCAGTTTCCTGACTGCTCTTAAAGGTATAGCTGCCCTAATGCCATCCTTGTAACCAATGTTATTTCTATTTCTTTTATTACTCTGAACATTTCATCATTTCTCTGTATTATCATTGGGCAATACATGTCATGGCACTATTTGTTTTTATTTTCTAATGCTCAAAATCATTTGAGTAACTGGTAGTTCCTGGTTTTAGTAATTCCATCTGTATTTCTATTAGAGCACTTGCTGTGGTTTTTGTACTTTGATTTGCACCTTGGAGTCTATTTTACTTTTTTTCTTTTTAGAGAACAAGTTTTAGTCTATTGGGTCTATTACTACCAGCTCTCTTTTCTTGGGGAATGAGGGCATAGTATCTAGCTTATCTGACTTATGAAAGACACCCCTCCACCCCGTCTTTGCTTGAACCAAGGCAGAGGCTGCTTCCGTGTCCTCCCACCCTGAGGGGGAGGGAGGGAGCAGGTGGCATTGTGGAGACAGTGCTGGGGGGAACTGGCTTTTAAGCTGGTTCCTCCCAGCACCGACTTCTGCTCCCCCCACTTGCTGCCTCTGATATAGCAGCAAGGGGGGGGGGGGTCGGGAAATGTGAGTAGTCGACTCAACTACCCAATAAGACTACTTGACTACCCAAGTCGACTCGACTATCCTATTAGCGTTTTGTGTAAGCGACTATTAGCTGGGAGAGTGGGCATTTTCCAGTAGAGTAGGGCAGCCCACAATTCTAGAAGTGAGCACCAGCTCCTAGGACTAGCCATATCTCTTGAAAACTGAGACTAAAATGAAGAGTGAGGTTTAAAAATAAAAGGCCACTACCAAAAACAATCAATCAATCAATGAAACAAACAAACAAAACCCCCCTGAGCACCCACAGCTCAATTCTGTCCATCTCTACAGGTATTTTAGTATGTGACTCTGTGTAAATGTATTTATTGTGCCTCCTGCCATTTTGCTCATTGTGAGCTTATTTCTTTGAGCTTTCATGTTCAGTAGAAACCACAAAGCTGGGACCAAATCCTGGGCCAGTTTTCTGCCTCCCATGGGAGGCTTTTTGTCGGGGAGGGGCAGACTTCTCCTCTCCACAGAATGGCAAGTGGTTCAACTTCTGTAATTAAGAATCTCTGAGACACATTGGAGCCAGGGCCATCTGTATGGAGCTCCAGGCTCTGTGGCTTTCCAGCAACATGAGAATGCAAGAGCTCCATTAGAGCTGCACTGCCAAGGACTCCCCCATCTGCTACTTCCTTTGGAGCCCTTCCTCAAAGGGTATTACAAGGCACAGAAGAACTCTGTGGAAAGACAAACTCAGGCTATATTCATTTCCCTAGATTTCCTACAGAATAGGTATTTGGAAGATACTAAGTCACCCCATGCACAAATCCTTGGCACAGAGTGTAAAGTGTCTCCCATCAACAGGCGGGGCACTGCTGACACACTAGGATGCCCACAAGTCAGTGTGGCACACCTCGGCCTTGTGGTTGGCCAAGTGACAGCCCCCTACGGCCCAGCCAGGGTTCAGGGTGACAGGTGGAGG
>CM057847.1:108478142-108490210 GCA_030068395.1 Apalone spinifera
AGATTTAAAGTTAAGCATGAATATAAGTAGATCTTTCCAGGACTGGAGTCTAAGAGAATGATTATGGAAAACCCGGGCCTATTTTTGATCCCACTTTCATTAGTTTTATATTGGTGTGAATTCATCAACTTTTGCTGAGTTATTCCTCATTTCCACTGGTTTAAACAAGAGCTTAAACCTTTCCAGTGTAGAGATACTCCTGAACTTTGGAGAGAGTAAAGATGAGATCTAAACCAAAACCCCAGATAAAAAAGTCCTGAATTTTGAATGATTTTTAATCTCGGTCCAAATATTGTGGTTTTTATAATAATCTAGAAAATTAATCTAATTTCTATATATAATCTATAATAACCTAGAAGCTAACATTTTACAGAAAACACTATGCATCATATTTAGTCCAGCAGATGAGAAGAGATGAAGGTTAAGAAGACTACGAAATGTCTTATTTCTCTCTCTTCTTTCTCTCCCGCTCTTTTATTTTTTGTAATTTTCCTACTTTCTGTCTAGGCTAGTCTGGCCCAAAGAGTCATTTTGAACTGTGCTTTCATCAAGGAAAAGGAAGTACCACAAAAATACCCTATTAAAAGGAAAATAAATATATGATTACAAGCTGTAGAACAGAAAAGGGAGTTCCTTATTCTAAATTGAACTTTGACCCAGACATCCACATTCCTTTCCCCTTCTTGCCTTCTTTGGCTGAACTGACATGGCCAGCCTGTACAGGATGGTTGAATTTTTGCCCAAACATTTGACTAGATCATCTTTCCAGCTCATATTACAGGCATGAAACCATTTACCCGGTCTGTAGGAGAGTTGTATGCAGTATTTATTGTGAATGAGCAACATATGAAGTTACCTTCCTACAGAGCTTCATCTATAATGAGCACATTCCATTTCATTTGGAATTGGCACTTGCTTGACATGCTGAGGCCTGCTAGCCCTACATTCACACAATTTATGCACATGGTATAGACCTTCTTTGGGACAGACCTTCACTTTCAGGGCAGAGCAACGACATTTATTACCCTTTTGTTAAACCAAGATGCAGATCTTCAGGGATTCAGATCAGCTTTGCAGCATCAAGCGTCAATTATTTTCTTATTGCTCTGTGCCACTTTGTGAGGGGAAGTGAAGCAATAGCAGATGAACAGAAGGCCCAAGGGCTATCCTGCGAGTGCAGCAAAGAATGGCTCAATGGGAAACTTGCTAAGGCATGCTCCTACTGCTGTTGTAGAAAAGAATCAGTGTGTGTTGCCACCCCCTTTTTCAGCCCTTACCACCACACCTGCCATTCACTGGGGAGCTGAATAGGTCAGGTTTATCTTCACAACATCAGACCCTACCAGCTTGAGGCTGTGGAGTGTGGTGAAGCATTGAGTTGGGCCCCACTGCCTAACTATGAGCTCAGTGAATCCTATGGGTTAGAATCCTGCACGGCTGCTGTGTGGATGCTTGATCGTCCTACCAGCATCATCAGCGCATAGGGTAGTGGTTTGTCCTATATCTCTTCTGCCTGGTAGGTTGATGATTCAGCTCAGTAACCTGGAGTTATATGGAGACAAGATAGTGCAAGAGGAAAGAGTGATGCATGCTATTTTTGCAAAGGTTCAGACACACAACCCACAAGAAAGCTCACTCGTCCTTCTTCCTGCAGAAACATAACCTATTGAGTGTAATGGGACTACATGCAGTTTTAGTTAGACAGTATTTGAGTAACCAAATGTTTTATCGGGGATGTGTTGTGGGGATTAGTTATTGAATAGCTAGCATGATACAGCTTAGTGACTACATTTGATGTTTTTTTCAGAGGTTAATTTATTACATAGATTTTCTGTATATAATGCCCCTACCTTGAGGCTCAGGGTTTTATTAAACAGAACGTGCAGCACAAAAGCACAATCTTTTTCCTAATACAGTTTCTAAGCCTCTTGGCAGTTGTGCATAAAACACCCTTCCCATCATCTCCATAATGTGCAGTCTTCCAAAAAGGACCCAGTGTGCATCTGTCATAAGCTTTTCCAGTGTCACTAGGAATAAGGATTAACCTTCCTATGTCTATCTACTATGCACGAAGCTTTATAAGGAGACATGAAAAATTGTCTGGGGGCAGAAAGCAGATTATTGTTGGTGGAGGGTCCTTAGCTCTGGAATTCACATCACCCATTCATTTGACAGCCTGAATTTGTTGACCTTCAAGGCACGGTGAACGGCCAGTCTATTTACTCAGCTTTTTGCCTGAAGGGGCTAACTGCAGGAATTGGAAACATATTGTATGAAACAGCACTGAGGGGTGGGAAACTATCTAGGTTGACATTTTGTCAATTAACTATGCAAATGGTTTTAAAGTTTTCTGTGTGCAGCGTGTGTCAAGGGTGCATTTTACAAACCCCAAAATAAATAAATAATATTACATCTTCTAAAAGGCTGAGGCTAGAGGCAGTGAACTCGGGCTGAACTATTTGAAAACCATTGGAGCACTATCTTTTATTAATCAGCAGCACGTAAAACTCAGCCTCTGCAGATGCATTATTATAACTTACCATGCAGTATTTACAGGGGGTTGTATTCAGCCCTACTGGCAAAGGAAGCTGCAAATGCTGACAGAAACCACAAGCTGATTCAGCACGCTCCCACTGCCCAGGCTTTCCCCTTTCCCACTCAACAACACACATTTTTTTCTCTAGCAGCGTTGAATGGTTGTGGGTCCCAGTGAAAGACATGAGGTCATGGTGGGCTATCTGCTAGCAGATGCCTCAAGTCTGTCAGAGTGGACTCTGGAGTGAACCAGGCCCATTGTCAGTGATTAAATTGTTCATGCGTGTGCCCTTTTAACTCACAAAGAGCCAAAGTGTGTCTGGTTCTTATGGGGATTTGTAGTGGATGGTGAAGGAACAAAGACTCTCCCCTAAACTTGCATAGCCCAAGATAAGGACAAGCATAATTGCCACCCACATGATTAGGGGGGCACAAGCCCTGATTAGGGTTGTCATATGGTTTAATCAAAAATACGCTCCCCTCCCCCACCAAAAAAAAAACACAGGGGAAAAAATTCTGTTGACCAAAGTTGTTGAGAAAAAAAAAAGAACTCCAAGAATTATTAAACAACAACAACAAAAATAAATAAATAAAAATAAAACAGCATTAAAACAGCATAGTCCCTTTCAGTGCATGTAGAGTCAGAATAGGGATAGGAACAGGGATAGGAACAGGTTGGGCACTAAGACCCAGGGAAGACATTGCTTCCCCTTGGTCTTTAGGCTTTTTGCCGGCAGCCATTTTGTTTTCTTCATCAAGCCAGAACGCAGCTTCCCTGCAGAAGCAGGAGGTCTGGGGGCAGGAGGCTGGGGGTGTCGGGAGGCCAGGGGCCGGGCCCAGTTGCTGAGTGTATGTAGGGTTGCCAGGTGTCCGGTATTTTCGCCTTCTGGCAGGTAAAAAACCAGAAAATACCGGACATTTTAGGTGTCCAGTATTTTCTGATTTTTTTTTACTGGACAGGAGGCGAAAATACTGGACAGTCCGGGTCAATACTGGACACCTGGCAACCCTAGCCCTGATGCCTTGCTATTGCTTTCAGGGTGAGCACAGCCCTTCAAATAAAGGGGGGGGGGGCTCTGGCTCCATTGTAGCTGGACAGATCCACAGGGTTAGGGAGGGATGATGCTGCAGTCCATGAAGGAAAGTACCATTGTATTCATTCCCATTGTGCAGCAGAGAGCCCAAGAGGCATTTTGCACCATCCCCAACTCTGGGCTAGGCCTAAATGGCACAATGGAGCCCTAACTGAACACTACAAAATGTAGCAAGACTTACGTTCCTGATATTTTTTTTTCTTTCCCAATCATTCATTGCATGCACATACAGAACAGACTGGGGTGTGTATTGTGTGCACATGGGATGACAACATATACAGCATGCCTGGTTGGTCTGTGACTATACATGAGAGAGTCTAATATATGTGCACACACAAGCCTCAGAGTGTAAGGTTCCACTGATACACCATAGAAAATTTGCCAAAAAGTTAAATTTTTGTTTACATGTATTTTCTCTCCCTTATGTTTTGGTTATTGAGGACCCTTTTGGCGAAACAATGCAAGTGGGCTGAATTTCAGTTTGGTAAAACTAGCAAGGCAGTAATTTCACAATACCAGCTAAGAGAACAGAATATGTTAACTCTTGGTGCATCACTAATGGCAAAACTTGACCAATTCCAGATGAAGAACTTTGCAATCCATCAACTATATTTTGATCATAATAATGGGCATTAGATTTAACACCTGTGCAAGCTTTTGATTTTTCTTAACTGAATCACTCAACAGGCACCTATCTTCTCTCTGAAGATAACAAAATTTACCATTGTTATGGCTGCATTTATAATGAATTAAGCCCAAAGACAATGCCTTTCTCCCCTGTCCTTTTGCTTATGATAACATTATTCAGCTTCAAGACTGAAGAGTTCTTTCTCTCCACAAAAGCCTGAGTATACTACATTTCTTCTTTGTTATTTGTCATGCAATAATGTATATCCTGTATAAGTGAAAGTTAGTGATATGGAAGTGTTTAGTACTTGACACTAACTTGTGTGAATCAGTACCAGTTCAGTGCCACCATGTAAATTGATTCAGGCGCCCCTAATGTGAGTGAGATTATTTTGCATATGTGGAGCCCTTTATTTTACTAAACTGGTCGAATAACAGCTTTGTTCGCCTTAGTGCTGTGTGCTTTTGTGTGTACACATATTATACATCTACTGCAAAGTCTCAGATTGCATTGATTTTTTTTTTTGCCAAGATGCTAGGCAGCTGTCAGTGTGGACACAAGCAAACACAGATGGAGCAAGTAATTCAGGAGAGGATGAGATATATAGCAATTCAGGCTTCTAAGGGGCTTAGCAGGTTGGCAGTCCACCATAGCCCCAAGTCGTCTTAGTCTTTTAGATCAGCATAGCGAATCACACCCTGGAGATCAAGTTAATCTTTTCCATGGACTGCAGACCCTTCTGAATTTTCTTTTCTTTAGCCTTTTGTTTTTTCTTGCTTTGTCCTCAAAGTTTAACAGCAACAGCAGACTGAATTAGCCTAGGGAAGACTGTCTCCTTTACATCCCTGCCTCCTGGCACATGGCAACTGTAGAATAATTGCTGGGCATGGGTTGAGACAAGAAAGGATTTTATAGAAAAAATAGAATTTTGAGGAGCTGTTGTCAAGGTCTCAGGGTTAAATATTAATCTGAGACCCGTCTTGTTGAATTCTGCTGTTTGCCAGCAGGCTTCAGTCTGCCCCTGTTAATCTGGAGATGTATCAATTTCTCCATATATATTTCCCCCAAACAAGGCCCCGATAACAGACACCGTGGTGGTCTTCCCCAGCTGGTAGAGAAAAACATTAATCCACTTAATAGCCACCATGAATGCTCTTTTCTACAGTCAGTCACAGGGAGAAAGATGAAGTCCAGTCTTCTAGCTTGGAGCCTTTTTCTATCCTGCTCCCCACACTGCCACAGGACACAAATAACTCTCTCATTCGATCCTGTGGGGCTGAGGAGGGGGAGAAGACTGAGAGTCCCGAGGATTAATGCTGTCCCCACCAAGACACATCTGTTCTCTGCAAGACCAAATGAAGGGAAATCCATGGTGCTCATGGTTTCTTAGACTTTCACACAGCAGCACAACCCTTTGTGCCCTGATGCTGGATCTGCCCTTCATTTGCTTTTCACAACTGACCTCTGTAGAGTTTTCAGCAAGTTTTGTGATGCTGTGAATAGATGCAGTAGTGGTAGGAACTTTCATTCAGAAATCATCCTCATAAAGATGTCTGCAGTTTGCTATTGATGCTAGCATTTAAATTGCTGGGAATCAAAGCATAGTGTTTACACAGTGGCTTTGCAATCAACTCCAGATGAGGACACTGCAGTGTAAACATCTACTATATATTTTAAAGAGTTTGTGCATTTACCTGTCTGTGTGTCCATCCCTCTATCTGTGAATCCATTTGTTCAAGAACTCCTCCTAAGCAGTAAGAGCTAGGGCCAAATCTGGTATGCAGCTTCCGCTTTATCATAAACTAAAATAAGGGTTCGGTCTGTGTATGGAGATTTGCATGAAATGTGAGTGTATCATGTGAAATGGGAAGAGAGGGTGTGATAGCAAGGATAGTTATACTCACAAATGACTACAGGAGGACAGCAAATGCCCCAGCCCCAGGGAGCAGCTTCTGGCTGGCAGCACGGCCTCTGCAGCCCCAGAAAGCAGCCGCCCATCATGACCTGCAGCCCCCACCACTCCAGGCTGGTACCAGAGAGCAACTGGGAGCATCCACCCACTGTGCCATGGGCCCCCTCGGGCTGGTCATGGGGAGACGTCAGCAGGCAGACTGCAAACCCCCCTCTTGCACCCTGGACTGGCCCCTGGAAATTCCAGATAAGTCTTCTAGTAAATAAACAACCAACCCCCCAGAGACAATACCTTTCAATTTCCTATCCATGTATGAGAGAGATGTAGAATTAATAAACCAAATCCAGTTTTTTTCCCCAAATCCAGTTCCCCCCCCCTTCAAGGGGAAAAAACTGGCACAGTGGCACAGTGGGTGGATGTTCCCAGTTGCTCTCTGGTACCAGCCTGGAGTGGTGGGGGCTGCAGGTCATGATGGGCGGCTGCTTTCTGGGGCTGCAGAGGCCGTGCTGCCAGCCAGAAGCTGCTCCCTGGGGCTGGGGCATTTGCTGAATGATCCTGTAAAGGCAAAAGACCATTTTCAGCTCTGGTATATGGCTGGGGCAACTTTGTTACCTTCTATGGAATGTCATTTACTTGTTCCAGGGTTGGCTGAAAATAGTGAATTCAACATAACAACAAAAAACAGAAAGAAAACTGAGACCCAACAGGTATCTTGGACAGCACACCCAGAAAGCTTGTTTCCTACCATTCTCTGCTTAGTGTCCTTTGATGGAGGGGAGAACTACTTGGTTCATTCTGCATGCTGCTCACCTCTTAATTGGGGTTTAATAGCCTCATGATGTTCCCACTTTAACCTATGGAAGTTTTGCAGTTGACTTTGGTATGTGCAGGATGAGGTCCTTTGATGAGTCTGTCATCATTTAGCAGGTTCTTTCAAGTGATCAGCGTGCTGAATTTTCCATTATTTTCCCTATGGGAGGCTCTTGGACAATCAGGTATGGGTATGACCATATAAAGATTCCTGAGATTATTTGACTCAGTTAATCAAAAAGTATTTCCAAGGCTCTTATGAAGTGTAGTGTATGCCAGGAGGTAGATAATAACACCATTCAATATTAAAATGCTACACACTAACCTATGCATTTTGAAGTCCCATGATTATCGAAGAGCTATAATAATTTGTTCTATAAGTAGGTCTGATTCTCAGAGGATCTGAGAATCCATAGCCCAGCTGAAGGGACATGAAGATGTTTAGCAGCTTTGAAAATCAGGTCCACAGTGACTGCCATTGGTCATTTACCATTGAAAGCACAAATATGTAAACCCCCATGTTCCTTTGGACAAGTCTAGCCCTTTGTCTGAAAGAAGAACAGTCAGGAGATCTAGGCAGCGAAAAATCTGGGTGAAGTCAGCTAAAGAGTTTTGTCAGATTTTGTCTAAGATTATCTCAGACTTGGTGATATAGCAGAAAAGGAGGTTAATTCTGATTGCTGACACTTGGAGTTATTCATTGCCCTGTCAGCCGAATGAAGAGAAACATTTCGTCATTCATTCAAATCAGATTTTGTCCTTTCCTAATATGAGAAGAACATGAAGAATGTCAGAAATTGGAATTTTACCAGTTTCTCTCTTACATAATTGGTTTATTTCCTTCCACTTCAAAAAACCCCACACAACAAGAAAATCAGAGCATGTATCAAACTGACAGAAATAGCGTTTACTTTGCTCTTGTGTCAGAAATAGATTTTAATAGCTTTGTTGTCAATATTTGCAAATATTTCTGTTTCTGTTCTACTCTAAATCCACTTCAAATGCCAGCTATGCCCCTCTGCCATGTATATTGGCCAAACTGAACAGTCTCTATGACAAAGGATTAATGAACACAAATCAGATATTCAAAATAGCAACACACAAAAAGCTGCTGGGAAATATTTTAACTTACCTGGCACTCGCTAATAGATTTCCAAGTGACCATATTATTACAAAGCAATTTCAAAAGCCAGCTGGACAGAGAAGCTGCAGAACTTGGTTTCATTTACAAGTTGATGCCTGTAATCTAGATTTGAACAAAGATCTGTCCTGGATGTGCCGCTATATTATGCACTCTCATGATATAAAAAGCTAAGCACCAGGTACTTACAGCTCTCTCTATTAGCCTTATTTAGCACGGACACTCAATTGACAATATTTTTTCCTATTTTTTTCCTTCTCTTTTCCTCCCCATCCCCTCTCTTTCTCTGCTGTTTATTTGTACCCTGGATCTCTTAATTCCATTCGTCTGAAGAAGTGGGTTGTGCCCATGAAAGCTCATGATACCATCTAAATTTTTTTGTTAATCTCTAAGGTGCTGCAGAACTATTCTTTGTTTTTTAACCACTTCATACAATTATCTAGTAGCTCATAGAATCACGTGGTATACTTAGGACACTTTTTTATTAAGACAATGAAAATATCACTTCTACTGAAGTCTAATCAGTTCAATAAAAGGGTTCTGAAGAGCTTAAGAGAACAGATCAATAATTACCACTTCTTCCGATGGGCTCAAGTGATCATAAGGACTATAGTTACAAGTAGATTACCAATATAAAGATATATGTGAGCTATAAATGAAAGTTAAGCAAACAGAAACTGACTAATTATGTTTTTACATTTATTTTCATGTCTGTCAGCAAAACTGCTGATTTCCAGTAGGGCATAGCAGACAAAATATTAGAGTTCTCTAGGTGTGATAGCCACCTCCTGTTATATTAAAATGATTACTCATACCATATGCTGTTGAGCTACTCAAATCTTTGTGGGAAATGGCTGGGAAAATGTTGTAGTTATTGAAATCTGGCTGTGTGCCAAAACCAAAGAGATAAAGGTAACATCATAGTGAAGGTTGTGATATTCACTTCAAATGTTCTCTCTCAAATTCACTGGAGGGACACAGCAGACTTTTCCGCCAGGGAGCTTTTTCATACCTTGAATGGGAAGCCTCTGGAAACAGATTATAAGCCAACCTAATAATGCTGCATGGGCCATTTCACAGTTATCATTGTGAAGTGCACAGGCAGAAAGACAATATAGCATCAGTGATGGGTTTGTTGCCTCTTCTTTTAGATTTTCACTCTGATGTTTTCCAAAACATCAGCTATAAGGATGAGGGATGAATAATTTCAGAACAGAGATGCTGGGAAAGCACTGCAGCAGCCCTAAAGATATAGGGCAGATTCTAGCCAGACACAATATTGACACAAGAATATTGGTGCCAAAACACAACCATTTTTGTGTCCTTGCACAAATATAGGCCAGACCATGGTAGTGAGTATAATCCCTTCTTCCTCTAAATGCTCCTGAATTACTCCTGGGAGGCTCTAGTAGCAATGTGGCCTTTCCTTGCCATATCCCAATGTGTGTCTAACGCATGAGCAGCATCTTGCCTAGAACATTGTTTTAAATTGCTGAATTAATCAGTAGGTGAAACTATAAAATTCATTTCCTGACCTCAAACAAGTAAGCATTTGCCAGGTTCATTGTGATTGGCATGTCTAGAGCAGTGTTTCCCAATTTTATTTGGCCACAGAACTCTTTTAAACGTGAAAGAATTTTGTGGAATCCCTAACAACAGCAACTGGTTTGACAGCTGAAGCTTCGACTTTGCCCAACATGGTGCTAGTATATTCGTATTCAGTCACCCACACGATCCACCCTCCCTGAGAGTGAGTACGGGGATTTATAGTGCTATATAACAGGCGATCGCACCACTGACTGCTGCGCAGAGCTGAGTAGTGACATCATTGTCTCCACTCTCTGGCTAAGCTGGCATTACATGGGGAAACTTATCATGGCAAACACAAATGAAAATTGTTTCAATAAAATTCATAAATATTAATTATAATTTTTTAAATTCATAAAATGTTATTATAATGGAATTTTCTCACGGAACCCTTATTTTCACTTCACGGAACACCATTTGAGAAACACTGGTCTAGAGAATTCTCATCACTGACTGGATGATTTCACAGCTAAGGAGCGGTGGTGTAAAGCTGCCATTTTAGAGCAGAGCTACCATTCATTTTATGCTGGTATTAGAAGCAGCTTCTTTTCCTTTAAGTCCCAGCTTTCTGATTATGCTTATGACATTAGACAGGTGTAGATGATTTTATTCCGTAAATGGCTGGATATGGCTTTTTTGTGTAGTGTTTTAAAATGTCCATTTCTGAATAATTGTAGCAATAAAAATTCCAGGCAGTGCATTTGTCTGCCAGTTAAAATAACTTTGATTTAATCCTCTTGCCTCACTACACACCTGTAGGATGCATTGCTCCTTTCCCTAGAACTCAGAAATCACTATCAATTTGCACTGGCATGATGAAAAGGGACAAGCGGACTGTCTGGCATAATAACTAGCTGACAGATTTGGCTTACAAAGTATGTGACAAGGCTGACTTAGACTTCAGATCATCACTTCATTACGAAGATCTGGCAGCCTTCTGTGATTACAGTTGTAACTACTTGCCTGGCCAAGTAGATACTGTTAGTTGAAAATCTCCTCACACTTGTATACTGTAAAAATGTTGTAGCTGCTATTATTTTAGAAGCTCCAAAATGGGATGTTAAAAACCTTTAAGCTTAGTGTCAAACCCTTAGCTTTTCTCAGGTGACCTTTGAGAGACAAGGAAATCTTTTTTCATAGTTTACCTTGGATAGCTCTGTAAATGATTTATTTGGTAATCATAGCTAAACTTAGTTGGCAGTGGACACACCTGAATGAGTACACAACACATGTAATTTAATAAAAAGTGGTAGGAAGACTGCAGCTTTATTGAATTAAGGAGGCCAAAATTGTCATGATTGTTATAGTTGCTCAGACATCAGGCTGAGAAGCAGTTTAAAAACAGAGAGGGGGGAGAGAGGCCTTCAGAAACCAGTACTTGTTCAGATTAAGGCCCAGGCTTTGCTTTTAACTCGTGACCTGAATTCTAGTGGAAGGTACACTTAGTAGGAGTCACGATGTAGAGGGATTGTCCTGGAGAATCAGAGGCACTTACTGGAGCCCATTATCCTTTAAAATGCTCATCTGTACAGTGCTGTACTCACTTAGATTGAGTGTACAGAGGTGGATGGGGCTCTCTTTCTTGATTTTTGCCTCCATACAGGGATAGCCATAGTCTCCTGTGAGTTGACCATTCGTCATTCTGTAATTTGACCTGCAGCGCCTACATGCCAGACATGTTATCTCCACTACACCAGCCCCATATGTCTCATGCTGAGGAATTTAGTATTTGAAGGAGAGGAACCACTGCTGGCAATTCTAGTCATTCCACCCACCTCCCCAGCAGTTAAATTTCTTCCTCTCCAGTAACTGAATTACAGCATACATATATTTCTGTTCCTCTTTCACCATTTCCTGCAAGAGCACTTAAACTAAGTCCCCTGCAAAGATTATCCATTGCAGAAACAAACAAACAAAAACTTTGCAAACAAAGTATCACATGTATCTGGTTCTTAGAGAAATATAAAAGTAGTGAGCTTGTTACAGATATCAAAATGGCTCATCAGAGCTCAGAGCATAGGGAGAACACAGTTAAGTCCTAGTAAATAGCAACATGTAAATAGAGGTCAAAAAGAAAAGGGATGATTTATGTACTTTTAAATTCAACCCAGGAGAGGAACTGGGCTGCATACGGATGGGTGAGTGTTGTGTGAGCAAGAAGTAGTAAGCCATCCCTCACAGATATATAGAAAAGCTGACCCTTCAAATTTCCTTCACAAGCTGATGACACAGTTAGTGCCACCCTTGGTGCCAAGGGACTCTACTGACAAGATTTCTGCAAAAACTTCTATCCAAGTATCTGAATTTCCAAAACACACCGGCTGCGTCTAGACTGGCCAGTTTTTGCGGAAAATCATCTGC
>CM057847.1:108490310-108509320 GCA_030068395.1 Apalone spinifera
AGAGTGAATGCAAGAGAATATCCTTGATTACACATTTATACCATGTAATGTACTGCGAGCTTGTGGGAAGGTAGCAATTTAATTGAATTAAGCAGGTGACATTCACTATAGTAATTAAAATAGATCACATTACAAACCAGGAGATAATTCTTGCAATAGAAGCATACTGTAGGGCTGTGTCTACATTGACATGATTTTGCACAAAAAAAAAGCGGCCACTTTTGCGCAAAAACATGCTGCCTGTCTACGCTGGCAGGGAGTTCTTGCGCAAGTACACTGACATTCTAATGTATGAAATCAGTGCTTCTTGCACAAGAACTATGATGCTCTCGCTCAGGAATAAGCCCTCTTGTGCAATTGTTCTTGCACAAGAGGCCAGTGTAGACAGGCAATATGAATTACTTGCTTAAGAAAGCCCGATGGTTAAAATGGCCATCAGAGCTTTCTTGCACAAGAGAGCATCTACACTGGCACGGATGCTCTTGTGCAAAAGCACATCTCTTGCGCAAAGGCACATGCCAGTGTAGATGCTCTCTTGCACAAATAAGAGTATTTGCACAAGATCATGCCAATGTAGACATAGCCTAGGTTCCTAGGAGCCTGCATCTTATAATTGGATCTCTTGTTCCTTAGATATCTCTCTGCCTATGCTGTACTGGTTGGATGCTCCTCATGGTCAGGAGCATAGTGGTGCAGGGAGGGTTGGGGGGAACCTGGGTCTGTCTGCTGCTCTGGAAGCCTGCTCAGGAACCCCAATGGCAGCAGTAGCAGGCTGTTTCCTTCCTCACCAGAGCTGAAGCCTTTTCCCAAGCCACTTCCCCCAACCAGCCCCTCCCAGTACTTTTCTCCTGTCATCAGGCCACATCCTTCAGCTCTTCTCCCAGTGTCCCTCGTCACTCCCAGTCCTTGGCCTGCCACCCTCCCTGAAAGGAAGCCTTTTAAACTAGCCTCAGCAGGTCTTTAATAGGCTGCAGGTGTGCGGATTAGCCTGCTGCTTCTGGCAAACTCTTAATTGGCCCCAGGACCTTCCTGATTGCGCTGCGGCAGCTGCCCCTGCCCTAGTTACTCAGGGAACAGAAAACTATTCACCCAGAGGCCAGTAAATCTACCTTTGACAGGCTGCAGTAGCCAATTGGTTTGGGTCTGTCACAATATTTTCAATTGCTGGGTAGTATTTTTCCTTGCCTGATTCGCAATAGGATTGGGAGGAATTGACAGTAGAATGAAGCAATAACTCTATTCAATCCCTTTGGATTCTGATTGGAAGTCCTCCTACCGTTAGTCTTCCAATCATTTTTCACTAAATGAAAAACATATCTTGGGGACACAAAATATATTTTCCAGTCTCAAACCAGAGATGACGCAGGAGTAGGTCTCTGCTATGGGCCAGCTGAGGCAGAAAAATATCCAAACTAAAGCCCAGCTGGGATTCCCGAGTTTGAATAATGCCCAGCCTAAAAGAAGGATAAATATGACAAAATGAGGTGTCAGCATGCTCACTGAGAACCAGGACATGACATCTTGCATCTTGATCTGGTCTAATTTATGATACTCCACCAGCCACACATGTCCATCTCAGCTGCTGAAGTTGCCTCTGATCTGAGAAAATAAAACCCCAACCTCACCAATATTTTGAGGGATAAACACAGGAATATTAGGCACCTTTGTGGACCTTGGGTGTGAATTGGTCAAAAGACTGGCATTCCATAAAAGAACAGCAATCCCTCCTGCCTAGGGAACAATGTAAGAGCAGTCCACACTGCATGAAATGCACACAGTCTGACACTGCCAGAGTCATATGATGAGCTGGCCCTTCATAGACACAATTCTAGCCAACCCTAGCTCAGACACAGACCATACTAAGCCTCTACTGTCTGGTCTTGGTTATATGAGCCCTCCTGAAATCTCCAGAGTAGGTAATTATGAAAGTATTTTTCAAAAGACGTAATGGTGACATTTGTGCTTTGATCTAGGTTGCTGTTCACCAGACAGCGTTTATAGGGATGATTCTCCTATTACTTGGAGTCCTCTAATAGTGATCCCAATGGGGAGTGGCAAAACTCTCCCAAATACCACTACATTTGGATTTACATTGAGGAACCTGACCATCTATTGTGTTCTGGGTTCTTACACTGCACCTATCTCCATGGTATTAGAATGCCTGGCTAGGTTGCTCATTGGCTGTTGGGCTGGGCTGGGCTGGTTCTCATCTTCCTCAATCAAGGGTCCCAACTCGAGGTAAGTGGTTGGCAGAAGAAAAATGAGTAAGTATGGAACATTGTCTCCACATTCAGGTCACAAAGAGGAGAAAGCCCTGGCAGTTGGTGAGATTTGTCCAGCCTCTTGCAAAACATTGTAGTGCATGTGGCCAAAAGTCAAATAGACTTCTGGACACCACGTTACTATCCAGTGCCTTATATCACAGAGAGGGAGCCAAATAAAGAGGTTGCAGAGCTCCTGCAAAGGAGACCAGGAACAGTGGAGGTGCTGGCAGCATGAGCAAGGATAGTAGCATTACAGCATCAGAGGGAATTTATGCTATCTTATCCTTGAACTACTCCTCTTCATACCACCCCAAAGTCCAGCTGCAATTTATAAAAGAGAAGGGTGATCTGGAGTTGGAAGAACATCAGATAACAGGATCGCTGTCAATAAGGTCTCCAGCACTTTATCACTAAGTCAGGATCAATTCAAAGCTTTGTGGTAGGGAAGCATCAGCAAGAAACCCTGTGTAGTCCCTCAGCCAACCAAACCATTGCAGGTTTGTGACATAGTCAAGTCTGAACAGAGTCTTATAAAATGGATACAAAACAATAGTGAATTTGGACTAAACAAAGAATCATACTGTTGGAAAAGAGCAGTTTGAAAAGAGAATGCAGATGAGTGGGGTAGAGAGCAACATAGATTAGTGACAGGTTTTTGTGTTAAAAAGTATCTCTGAGAATTAAACAAAAGTATCTCTGAGAATTAAACAAAAAGGAGGACAAAATTATAATAGTTCAACTGCTTACAGAATACAATGCATAATTAATATCCTTATGTAAAGAGTGATAGAAATGTAGCCGTGTTAGTCTGGTGTAGCTGAAACAAAAGACAGGACTATGTAGCACTTTAAAGACTAACAAGATGGTTTATTAGGTGATGAGCTTTCGTGGGCCCACAAAAGCTCATCACCTAATAAACCATCTTGCTAGTCTTTAAAGTGCTACATAGTCCTGTGTCTTATGTAAAGAGATTTTTTTTATCAATTTATTTTTAAATACATTTCTTGATAAGAAGTGATCATTTTTAAACTGGTCAAACTTATCCAGATTAGCTGCACTAAGCCAGCTTTTCAAAAAACTGTGAGGAAACTTAATCCTCTCCCTCTGCCAAACTCCAAAAAAGCATCACTATTTATTGGGCATC
Source organism: Apalone spinifera (assembly GCA_030068395.1). NCBI lineage: Eukaryota > Metazoa > Chordata > Testudines > Trionychidae > Apalone > Apalone spinifera. Next base: position 108,493,719 of record CM057847.1, read on the forward strand.
AAATCTGTTGCTAGTTAGCTAAATGCTGTACATTTGCATAGAAATGCATTTACAAAACAAATGAAAATGCCCACAAATCTTTACAGAGTCTATTGAGGCAGGATCTTCTACATTGGAAAGTAAAAGGACTTGAACCTTAGATCCTAGCTTGACTCAGGCTCTGACCATCCACGCTCAGGAGTCCCAGGACCCCAGGTTAGTGTGATTTGTGTGTAGATGGAAGGGATAGGGTTAGGCTTGAACATGGGTTTGACTTCTGGGTTTAATGTAGGCTTACCTACTTGAGATGCATGCCCGCTAATGGAGGGGGAAGGGCCCTACAATTCAAAGGGGCTTGGAACTACTGGCCATTGTCACTGCTATTGTGGCAGTGATGGTGCCCAGATGCCCAGGCCCTTGAAATCACTATGCAGGGCGTTCAAGGCAGAGCTGTGGAGGGGGGTGGAGGAGAGGGGAGACAGTGGTCTGGGCAGCACTGAAATCTGGGCCCCATCTGTCCAACCAAGGCCCTGCCCCTTCCAGGAGCACAGAGCTGTTAGTTCCTCTGCACTCAAGCCAGCCATAGCTATGCTGTGGATCTTGCACTGTAAACAAATACTGTACCCTCACATTATCATAGAATCATAGGGCTAAAAGGGACAGCAAGAGTCATCTAGTCTAACCCCCTGTCAAGATGCAGTATTTGTTGTGTCTAAACTATCCAAGACAGGTGGTTTAAACTCTCTTATCAGTTTCAGTATGACTGCACCTAGTTATACTACAGATGAATTTGACCCTATTACTGTATTGAGCAGTGTAATATCATGTCTTCTGCTTACTTTGCTGCAAGTCCATTGAGATCATACTTGAATAAGTATGTCATCTTGCTATTATAGATTATTACTTCCTGCTCAGTCATCACCAGCCTCCCCAGCACTTCCTTCCAAGGGTGCCAGCTCTATCCCTCGGTAGGCTAGGGACAGGTTGTCCCAGGGATGGAGCTGGCTCCTGCATTTTGAAAGCAGGATAAGGGACCTGCTGAACGTAGGGAGGTGGAGTGGGATCACCAGTTAACTTGGGGCTAGGGCATCAGCCTCTGGAGCACAGGGACTCAAGTCCCCCCAATCCCTACTCCACCCACCAATGCAGTGGCCTGGCAGTCAACACCAGTAGCGCAAGGAATGGAGCAGGCTCCCACATTAAGAAGACAGGATAAGTGACACGCTGAAATTAGGGATGTCGGGTGGGTTCTGGAGTTGCTTAAGGGATAGGGCATTTTGCAGTTTGAATATATAATAGCATTTGCCATTGTAGAATCATAGGAATTAGAAAAGAGAAAGACCTATTAGGACATCTCATCCATCCTCTTAGCAGTACAGGATTATTCCTTACAGTGAATATTTATAGTGGTTTATACAGTCTAATTTTAAATGGCTCAGGGGTTGTAAGTAAAATTGCAAATTAACAAAGCACTGAGGTTTTCCTCATTTTGTATTGTCACTCGCAGTGTTACTAGGACATCTTTGGCTTTGATCTCATTCTATATTTTCCACTTGCAATTGATTAAAAGTTAGATAATGGGAAGTATCTGAAGTGCCCATTCACAATGCAGAAAACACAACTGACAATAGAAAAGGCAGAAGCGTAAGGGGTAAAATTCCCCAGCGGTGAGTGATAGGGCAAGATCTACTCCACTCTGCTATGAGGTTTTGCCATAAAGCCTCATCCAAGGACCACTGAATAGAATAGAAAACCTCTGATTCACTTCAATGAGTTTTAGAACAGGCCCTCAGTGAGTAAGTCTGTTTTTGGATTATTTAAAACAAATTAATTAGAGCTTGTTAAAATTTAGACTCTTTTCTTTTCTTTTCAAATGTTCATCATTTTTGACCAGTTGTGCAAAGAGTATTTATTAAGCCTGGTTAGAAATTTTCTGCCAACTTTTTTCCACTGTAGGCTATTTCACAGAGTATACTTTGGGATGCTTTTACAGTCTAATTTTAAATAACTTCAAAAATAATAGGGCTTCCACCATCCCTTTTGGCATCAAAAGAATGCAAAAAAAGTGACTGAAAAGTCACCAACAAATCCTTAAATAAAATGTTAGAAAGAGTGTGTATTGGACACAAAGTAAGGATAGGGAATGAAAGGGAGACAGAGAGGAAATTAATGTAATTTACAAATCAAATGTTTAATTAAATTAATGTAATTTACAAATCAAATGTTTATTAGGGACTACAGTAGTCTCCAATCAGTCTTTAGTGTAAGGGGCTCTCTTGTGTAGATAAACACCATTTTATAAAAATGAAATAAACCACTTTGTGGGTATATGGTTATGGTAACATCCATCATTTGTTATACAGATGATCAAATAACTCATAGAATAGCATGTAATGCTACACCCTGTCATGAGTTATTCTTTGCATACCTATTTCTCAGTAGTTTGTCTGCATTAAAGTTAAAGCCAGGCAATAATATTTGCTTTAAAAAACACCAGGGGCTAAGTTACACTAGTAGAACCCTATTGAAATGCTTCAGAGGGGTAGCTGAGTTAGTCTGTACAGGATAAACTTAAAAAACAACAAATTGTCTGGTAGCACCTTAAAGACTAACAAAACATGTAGATGGTATCTTGAGCTTTCGTGGGCACAGGCCACTTCTTCAGATGAGGCACCCTAATTTGTACTCTAATTAGATAGAGTTATATTTCCTAATACCTGCCAACTACTCTAAGAAGACATAAGAGAATCTATTCTTCTGGGTTGAAGCTGCAAACAAAACTAGAGCATCTTCTTATACCACTTTCTTCTGGTTTCTTGGAGTGTAAATTACCCTCTATTTAAACATGGTTACGCATTGTTACAATGAATGTAAGCAAATCTAAGGGAGTCCGACTGCACTCAGGATGTCTAAGGATCTGATCCAAACCCCTCCTGACTTCAGTAAAAGTTGAATCAAGCACTGTGTTAATGCAAGGGGTGTACTGAAAGCCACATCATTTTACACAGCGCTTCAGAATTTGGTCTGTAACTTAGCTTCATAAGAAAACGAAGTCAGAAGAATCAGGGGGGAAAAAAGAATATTCTGAATGGGGGGAAAAATGGGTTTGATAATTTTCTTAGTTAAAACTGAAAACCAGAAAACTTCCTTATGAATGTCTGATTAAAGCAATTATACCATCAGATATTTCTCCCATTATTTCATCTGCTTTAAAGATCAGTCCATGAAAACTTCCAGCAGTATATATAGTAATGTATATAGTTTTGATTATTGGAAAAATGAATTCATGTTTATTTTGTTCCCCCTTTCCCTTCAGTTCCCTGCCACCCCTCTCCCCACAAACCTTAGTAGTTTTGCAGACTCTTGTCATGCTGCTGATTGCTTTAAAAGGTAAAATATATGAAATTTCAAGTTCATTGCTACACAAGCTGGGGAAAAAAGTAACAAAATGGAACATTCTACTAATGAGGTTTGGCACAATATTACTTTTCTCACTTGGGTTGAGAAGAGAGCTCATTTTAGTTAATATTTTTCCATACTTATCTACGTATACAGTAGCATTTATACTAACTGCTTTTTTTCAGGACCTAATTCTGCAACTCCTAGAATAGGATTAATTGGGGACGTTACCATTTAGCAAAGTTGCCATATTATTTATTTGTCTGTTTGTCATAAATTAAGTCCAAATGTTATCGTCTGAGGTGGAAACATAAGTTATTTAAAATGTCTTCTGCTGAAATGCATTTTTATATTAAAATGCAGAGACATTGTATTGTCCATATATGACACAGTATTTAGTAATAGTAATTAGTTGTAGCAGCTCCAAGGAACAAAGTTGATGCTGCTTTAGAGAACACAGGAAATTCAGGGAAACCAGATAACCTAGAGTTAATTACGCTCTAACATTTGTTGCTTTTATTACCCATATACCTGATAGATTCAGAGGATAAGTAAAGACATGTGGGTTTAAGCAAGCATCCAGATATATGTGAAAATATGTTCATGAGGAAAACACATTAAAAGGATTTAGTTCCATTTTGACAGCTGTAATTTATAGAATATATAAGGGTTTTAACGTACCAGGCATCATTGAGCTGCTATATTTGGCTAGATTCTGATCTCCCTTTCATGAGTGTAGATCCAAATTAACTATCAATAGCATATAGCTGAGTGACTTTGGGAGGCCTTTATTGTTTCTGATCTCTAGAACATGGAAATCAAAGTTACTCTGGCATTCCATATCATTGCCCCATGAATTCATCAAAATATTCAGAGAAAAAAGCTCACATTTTGAATATGACATTTGCTTTTATTTTATTTTGCTTTTCTCTCCTTTTTATACATATCCCTCTTCTGGGCCCCTACCTCCTCTGAAGAATACTTAGGGCCAGATACCTTACTCAGGTTGATTAATATCTAACTCCATGAATATCCTAATTGAAACCAGCAGAGCACCTGAGGAGTAAAGTACCACTCAGCAGAAAGAAAGCTGGCTTGATCTGGCCCTAAATAAAGAAATCGGTTTGCTATGCATCGTTCTTTATACACAAAAGACATTCAGGAAGATGCAGTGGTCTGCTAGTCCAGAAGAACACAATATGTGCCTGTCACTGATGGAGAATGGGAGACAGGTTTAAATGTAAAATCCATGACTGTCCAAAGAGTAGACTTTGGTTTCACTTATTCACACCAGGATGTCACTACATAGCTAAGAGCGTGATCTGAGAACATGGGAGGCATGTGTTATGGTTTTGAGCAGCTGTCCTAAGTCTTTTGCATTGTTTTATTTGCTCATTGTGATATATTTTTCTTTGTCAATCTGGTGGTGAAGGCACTCAGACATTACTGTGATGGGGACATATTATTACATAGATAGAAGAATAAAGATATAGTAGTTCTGTACTGGTGTTGCTAACAACTTAGTTGTATTAAATTGGGTACTTAAATTTGGGTAATGAATTTTCCAAAATGAGAGTAATTAATTAGGCTACTGTATGTTAAAAAGACCTAAATTTTATCTTGTTTTTAGACCTTAACTCATCTCACTGGGCTAGAAATGTCATTGTCATTGTTGACTCTGAACTTTGTTTTTTGTTCAGCATCTCTCCCTGGTTTGTCTATCACCATGATTGGAACATTGCCAGAATTTGCCCTCACCTTGACCCTGCCTCTGATGAAATATCTGTTTGTTGACTTGCTCACTTCTCATCTCAGCTATTGCAATCCCCTCTTTTAAATGCCCTCTTTTCATGGTCTCCTTAAATTCCGTGGGCTTGATTCAGTGCTGCAGTGAAGCACAGGCTGCAAATTCCAGTTGTGGCAAGTTTATTTTGGGATGCAAAGGTGCCAGCTGTCTGTTCAGGGCTCTGTCACAGTCAGAAATGGAAGAAGGGATATCAGAGGAACCTATAGCATTTGGGAGATACCTGAGGGGGCTTCCAGTCACAAAACTTTTATGGTACCCCAAGCCTAAAGCTCACCTGGAAGTGGTACTGCTTTTCACCTTCTCCCAATGGTGAATCTCCCCTCAGATGAAGCTGCACCACTAGAACCCAGAATGCCGTGTCCAGCCATAGTACTTCGCAAATGAATCATACTTCTAGTTCTAAGGTGCCTTATTGTCCTGGCCTACATTAATTAAGAATGGACATACTGGGTCAGACCAAAGGTCCCTCTACCCAGTGTCCTGTTTTCCATTGATGGACAATGTCAGGTATCCCAGAGGGAAAGAACAGAAGAGGCAAGTGATCCATCCCCTGTTGTCCACTCTCAGCTTATGGCAAAAAGAAGCTAAGGACACCATCCCTTCCTTTCCTGGCTAATAATCATTAATGGACCTATCCCCCATGGATTTATCTAGTTCTTTTTTCAACCCTATTATAGTCTTGGCTTTCACAGCATCCTCTAGCAAGGAGTTCCATAGGTTCATAGAATCAGGGGTCTGGATGAGACCTCAGGAGGTCATTGAGTCCAATCCCCTGCCCAAAGTAGGACCAATCCCAACTAAATCATCCCAGCCAGCACTTTGTCAAGTCAGGACTTAAAAACCTCTAGGAATGGAGATTCTACCACCTCTCTAGGTAACCCATTCCAGTGCTTTACCACCCTCCTGGTGAAATAGATTTTCCTAATATCTGACCTAGACTTCCCCCACTGTAACTTGAGATCATTGTTCCTCATTCTGCCATCTGTCACTACTGAAAACAGGCTTTCTCCATCCTCTTTGGAACCTCCCTTCAGGTAGTTAAAAGCTGCTATCAAATCCCTCCTCACTCTTCTCTTCTGCAGACTAAACAAGCCCAAATCCCTTAGCCTCTCCTTGTAGGTCATGTGCTTCAGCTCCCTAATTATTTTTTTTGCCGTCCACTGGACCCTCTCCAATGCATCCACATCCTTTCTGTAGTGGGGGGCCCAGAACTGGATGCAATACTCCAGATGTGGCCTCACCAGAGCTAAATAAAGGGGAATAATTGTTTTTCTAGATCTACTGGCAATGCACCCTAATCTGCCATTAGCCTTCTTGGCTACAAGGGCACACTGTTGTCTCATATCCAGCTTCTCATCCACTGTAATCCCCAGGGCCTTTTCTGCAGAACTGTTGCTTAGCCAGTCAGCAACAATGCTTGGGATTCTTCCATCCCAAGTGCAGGACTCTGCACTTTTCTTTGTTGAGACTCATCAGATTTTGTTTGGCCCAATCCTCTAATCTGTCTAGGTCACTCTGGACCCTATCCCTGCCCTCCAGCGTATCTACCTCTCCCCCTTGCTTAGTGTCATCTGCAAACTTACTGAGGGTGCAATCCATAAAGATGTTGAACAAAACTGGCCCTAGCACCAACCCTTGGGGCACTCTCCTTGAAACCAACTGCCAACCAGACATTGAGCCATTGATCACTACCCATTGAGCCCCACAATCTAGCCAGCTTTCTATCCACCTTACAGTTGATTTATCCAATCTATACTTCTTTAACTTGCTGGCTAAAGTCAAGATATCTCACATTCACCAACTTCCCCATGTCCACAGAGCTGGTTACCTTGTCATAGAAGGCAAACAGGTTAGTCAGGCATGACTTGCCTTTGCTTGTCTATACCTGATCCCCTTCGTTTTTCCAAGTGCTTTAAAATTGATTGCTTGAGGATCCTCTCCATGATTTTTCTAGGGACTGAGGTAAGGCTGACTGGTCTGTAGTTCCCTGGCTTGTCCTTCTTCCCTTTTTTAAAGATGGGCACTACATTTGCCTTTTTCCAATCATCCGGGACCTTCCTCGATCTCCACGAGTTTTCAAAGATAATGGCCAATGGCTCTGCAATCACATTTGCCAATGCCCTCGGCACCCTTGGATGCATTAAATGTGGCCAGCTTTTTAAAATAGTTCTTAACCTGTTCTTTCTCCACTGAGGGCTGCCCACCTCCTTCACATATTGTGTTCCTGAGAGCAGTAGTCTGGGATCTGACCTTGTCTGTGAAGACAGAGGCCAAAAAAAAAAAAAAAAACCCTTGTCAGGGGGCGGGGGAGGGCTACCCAACCTGGGGTCCATCAGTCCACTCCCTGCCCGGCATCCCACCGGGCCAAATACCCTCTTTGTGCTCCCTGTCACCTGCATCATCGACAGTCTGACGACCCATCATCCCCAAATCCTCTGCCTCCCATCTGACTTTCGGCTAGTCGGCAGGGGAAAGTAGAGGGGCTCAGGCCCGCCCTCTCTCCGAGCCCCAACCCAGGACTCTAAGGACTGGGGCAGAGTCCCAGTTCCAACTGGTGAGGGTTCCAACCCGTAACGCACCAACCCCCCGGGTTTCTACCCTGCCCTGGGTCGCTTCCTGCCTCCCTTGCTCTCATGTTGTGGCTCAGGGTCGCCCCTCTGCTCTCCTCCCGGCGACCTCTTCTCCCGACAGCGGTGCCTCTTTTAAACGTTCTGCCGCCGGGGTGTTCGACCTGAAGGGGAGGGGGAGCCATGCTGGCATCCTTGGCCCCTCCCCCTCTCCCGTTCCTTGCTGGTTCTTGCCCAGGCCAGCATTGCTGGCAATCCCGAGCATGCGTGGTCTCAGCTGAGGCCGGGACACCCCCACTGCTTCTTCCCCTGCCCCTCAGGGCCAGTCGGGCTCCATAAGAATTAGGGGTCCTCCTCTGTTGCACCTTCCTCCTTGTGTTTCTTCCCAGTTTCCCACTTTCTCACTTACCTCAGGACTTAGGTCACTGTCCCCCAACAACAGTAATTTAAAGCCCTCCTCACTAGGTTTGCAAGCCTGCCTGCAAAGATGCTTTTCCCTCTCTTTGTTAGGTGAATCCCATCTCTTTCTAGCAATCCTTGTGCCCAGAACAGCATCCCCTGGTTGAAGAATCCAAAGCCCTCTCTCCAATACCACCTGTGCAACCACACATTTACTTCCAAAATTCAACAATCCCTACCTGGACCTTTTCCTTCAACAGGGAAGATAGACGAGAACACCACTTGCACCTCAAACTCCTTGAGCCTTCTTCCTAGTGCTATGTGATCTGTAGTGACCCACTCAAGGTCATTCTTGCTAGTATCGTTAGTGGAGAAGTAGGAAGGGGTAATGGTCTGAAGGTGTGATCAGTCTCGGAAGACTCTTGATCACATCCTGAATTCTAGCTGCAAGTAAGAAGCACACTTCTTGAGGTTCCCAGTCTGGATGGCAGGTGGATGACTCCGTCCCTCTTAGGGGGGAGTCCCTGACCACCACCACCGGTCTCTTTCTCTTCGAAGTGGTGGTCACGGAACCCCTTATCCCTAAGTCTATGCATCCCCTGCCTTCTGGTCGATGGGTCTCAGTGGTTGACTGTGCTTAGGCCTATCATCTTCAATGATTCGGTAGTCTGTTTAAATATTTCTTGTGTTGCATGTCTTTTGGTTGAAAGAGTTCAATGTGTCACATTTATCAAACAATGTTCTATAATAATTATTATTTTATCATTATGTAAAAGATCCTCAAGATGACTCCATGGACTGGCAATAGTACTTCTGAAACCTAGTTCTATTATTACATATTAACTGTATTAAAACTATACCAGGTCCATATCCTACTTTGTATAAAAGGATTTTTGCCCACTGAAACTATAATCTAAATTTGTTCCCAATCCTGAACTCCTGATCTGAGTTTCATTGAATCTCTGGAGAAGTTTGAATTTGATTCTGATTCTTCACAGCGTGGACCTGGCTCTGATCTGTTGTGAATGTAATGAGTTAATTTAGATCCCATAAAATACTTTATGAGTTTAAGTTGCATTCAAAAGGTGCACTGTGGTAAGTAATACAGTTTGTTTAAGAAACCCCCCATCTATTGTGTTAGCAACTTCCCTATTGTTCTATTTCCAGATTAAAAACAAAAAGGGAAGTATGTAAATATTGACTTAAGAAAGGATCTGTTCCAGAAAAATACTCCTGACTAGTTTGGTTAAAATACAGTGCAAAGATGACTTCATCGTGCTTTCAGTTCTTTCTTTTTGTCTGTCTTTCACTGATTTCTAAGAAGCACTGTCTCATTCTGAAGCTCCAAGGCACTAAATTCACCCAGCTGGAGGACTTATGTGCATAAAGCTGCCAAGAATCAAAGCAGGTAGGACAGAAAAATTATAGAGGAAATGAAAAGGATTATGTAAATGTGAGGATAGGATGTAGGTATTCTCTGCTGGATAGCCAGCAAAAGTGTAGAGCTTGCCAAAAATGTATTTTATTTTGCATGAAAATATTTGAAGAAATTTTTTTTTCCCATTTGGAGACTATTTGGGTTTCAATGGGGGGCAGAGAGAAGCAATTTCAGTTTTTGAAAATGTTAGGGTTTTGGTTTGAGAACTTTAGGAGTGAAACTTTGCCCTTTATCCCACAGGAAAAGAAAAAGTGGCAGCAATTTAATTTTTCAGTTAAAATTCAGACAACTTAGACAACAAAATGTTTCTGAGAAAATTTCCATTACATTCAAATGCCATTTTTGTCTCCCCAACCTCAGGGGAAAACATGTTTATATGAAAAACTTTCAACCAACTCAATCAAAGTGGCTTTGTTGCTACAAGTTGCATACACTGTTAACTCTTCAGGGAGGTATGGGAACATTGTTCTCCATTGAGCTTTGCTAATTGTGCTGTTAAAAGCCAGTGCTAGCCTGAGCACAAGCAAATGTTTTGTTGTAACATAGTAAGAATAGCAAGCTGTTGTAGTGTGTTGAATAAAATTAGCTGTTTTAGCACCCACAGTTTCAAAAGCATGTATTATTTGTGCTAGTACAGGTTAGCTAGAAGGAACAATTATGGTACATGGTCCATTCCAGGCATATGGAGGCTGTGTTACTGCTACAACATACCTTTGTGTGGTATGTCTTACTCAGGGCTGTCCCTAGTGGGGAGCAGGGCCCAGGGCAACCCAAAGCCTTGCTCCACCCCTCCTCTGCCCTGTGTCTGCCCCTGCCGCAATTTCATCCCTTTTCCAAGCCCTGTCCCCACTCCACCCCACCCTGCCTCTTTCTGTCTCTGCTCCACCCCATTTCACCCATTCTCCCAATTCCCACCTCCCCCCAAGAGATGCAACCTGGGGGATTACCAGGATGCTTGGCATGAGACAGTAACGGGGTCGAGACGCCCCACACTCACTGTGGGAACCATGAGAAGTGAAGCAACATGGCAGCCTGCTTCACTCCACTGCCATCTCCTTGATGGCATGAAGTGCAGCATTCCAGCCCCAGCCCACTTCCCTCCACTTCCCCAAACTCTGCATGGCTCGAGGGAGCAGAGCTGGCTGGGGCCAGGGCACTCCACTTCCCATCATCTTGGTGAAGCAGAATGACCTGTCAGGGAGATGAAGGCAGAGCGGAACAGGCTGCTGGGTTATTCTACTTCCCATAACTCCCGCTGCCGTGGTGAATGTGGGGGGACTGACCTCTACTGCCACCCCAAGCGAGGCCCCTTGGTAATGCCCTGGGTCACCTAGCGCCCCATGGGCTAAGTTCTGTATGGGGGACTGTCCCATCCACAGGACAGTTGGGGTGGCTACCACAGGGCCCCTTAAAATGCAGAGCCTGGGACCACTGCCCTGAACTGTCCTATGGATGGCATGGCTCTGATCTTACTGATCCAGTTTTGCCTGGCCTGTCAGAGATTGGAGAGGTGATACTGCTTACACTTTTCCCATATGTTGCATAAGAATCTGTACCCTAGTAATGGCTTTAGGATTTGGCCCAACTTGAACACCTAAGCAATTTGTAGAGTGCAGGTTAAACAATGTAAAGCAGTTCTGGATTCACTCACTGTAGGAACTCATCAGGAGATCAAATATTTTCCAAGTCATGGATGCTAATTTATGGGCACCTCTGCAGGCCACATATTATCAGGGGGCTAGCCCCTTGCACAGCCAATCTTCTGGCAGTTCAGTGAGTCCAGTTGACTCTGATAGATGCTGTCTGGTTGGCTGAAGTCAGCAGGTTGATAGGTACCACAACAGCAGTCCAGTGCCTGCTCAACCTATTCTGAACTGATCCTGGCGCCTCCCTGACCTTAGACTCCCAGATTAGACCTTTGGCTCCACCTTCTGACTGTGACTCTGCTAAACCCTTTGACTTAGGCTTTAGTCTCTGACTCCCATCCAGAGGGGAGCTGACAGAATTGCGAAGACCCTGGGTATGGTGGGGAGAGGGAACTGTTCTGTGCTCCTGGAAGGGCCTCAGGTGGAAGGGGCACGCCTGGGAGCAGCCAGCCCTCAGTGCTGCCCCCCAGTCCTCAGAAGTGCCTGCAGCATGCCACATAATGCTCTGGTGGAGATTTAAAGGACTTGGGGCTGCTACTGCTGCTGCGGTAGTAGCAGCCAAGAGCATCAGCCCCTTTTGAATCTCCGGATCTTGGAGCATCTGCCCTCCTTGTCCCCCCATTGGTGGGCTTGCTCATCTATGCTTCACTTCTGCATCTCCCAGGTCTTAATTCATAGTTAACTGGAAGGCCACGGTTGACACAGTCTGGGGCCAACCCAGAGGCCCCACTGCCACTGTGGTCTGGGGCCAACTCCGGAGGCCCTGCTGCTGTGGCCCACATGATCTGGGGCTGGCCCTGGAGGCCAGAGGTGCCACTGCCACTACCATGTGGTCCTGGGTTGACCACGGACCATGTGGCTGCAGCAGTGGCACCATCAGGGCCGTCCCAGGACCATGTGGCCATGGCAATGGCCTCTCCAGTCCCGGTCAAGATGCCTCTGAGGAGCCTCAGCCCCTTGCTGCCTCTTCCCAACACAGCCTAACCTGCTGCAGGGAGGAGGGAGTGCTTTCCAGTGGCTGTGGGGGAGGTAGGATGGGGCTGAGCTCCCTCTCACATGCTGCTGAAAATTGGCTTGTGTGCCATAAGTGGCAGGTGTGCTGTAGGTTACCGACCTCTTCTCTACAGAATGGTGCTCTTGCAGACATACAGTCCATGCCATTTTGCGCTACTAAAAGGACAATGTGATCCAGAACATCACCTCCTATAGCAATAGCTGTATGAAATGATCTGGGGAAAGACCATGAATCAAAGAGCTGCACTTGTGTGGATTTCAGACTTAGTGAACTGTCTGTTATTTGTTCTTGGTTAATATTAATTTAGTCAGAACTGACATGTTTAAAATACACTGTGGAAAGAGCAAATATGGATAGTCTTTTGCAGACAGAGGTTCAGAAGATTTGAATTTCACGAAGATTTGATTTTCATTTTGACATTGTTTTTTACTTCTTGTTTCATGTTTTTCTCTTCTTGGTCTCTTTTGTGGTCCTGGCAGTCGGTAGATTAATTGTTTGCTTTAGCTTTGGTCACTCTGAATACCTATTATTTCTCTTATCTCCCCAGTGGTATCCTCTCCATCTGTTCAGTAAGCACTAGCCATTTTCAGCCTTATCTTTTAAACTATCTCCAGGAGCAGTTTTGCAAATGTTTTCCTAAAATGGGTTGGCACTTATAAAGTCCAGCTGCACAAGCCTTTAACTGAGATTGCAGATATTCATGTTCTAATCTCTTCAGTCTCCCTGAAATTTCTACTTTTAAATATCAAATATTTCACTGTGTTTTAATCTGTTTCTGAAAAAGAAGAGATCTGAGAAAGCCTGGAAACCTAGCGACAGAATTAAATCTTCAACTTTCATTCAGAATGGCGCATTTCTTTTGGTTTCATCAATAGTTGTGAAAGCATTAGACAATTTAAAGGTCATCCATTAGGTCTTTACATTTATATTTTTGTAAGCTGCAGAAGTGCTATATAAATATGAACAAGCATTTCATGACATTAGAATAATTTCTTCTTTCTCCCCTATTTTTTACCAGGTCCCTAAAGTTCCATTCAGACTTGATGTCTGGCATTCTAAATGTGCCAGTATGTAGTAATATCAAAGCTAAACGCATACTTTCTATCTGTGAGAACACTGATAAATAATAATTAATCATTCAGTTAATCTGGTAGCTCAGTATTAGGGATCTTCCTCCCCTTAATAAACTGGAGGGAAAGATCATGGCAGTAGAAGTTGACATGTTACCCAGAGCAACATTAATCTACTAGTAGGGGACTGCATAATTCTTAGAACAGAAAAAAAAGGAATAACTAGATCTGGTCAAAAATAAAAATTTCCATCCCACAGGATGCTCCAATAGCTCAAAATTTGTTTGCATCTGGAAATGGAATAAAACAGTAAAATTTTGTATTTTATCTCAGAACAGAAAATTCTGAAATATTTCAATTCAGTAATGTCTAAACACTTCATTTCAGTTTAGTTTAATATTAATCAGTGCCCCCTTTAGCTTCCACAGTATCAGGGCTGCCGATGGGGGAGACAGTGAGGGTGGGGGTGAGGGGGAGAAGGCAGTAGATCCAGGGCCTAGTGATTAAAAAATGTTGCTTCCAGACATCCATCCTGTTGTAGCAGTTGTGGCAGCCAAAAGCCCTGGACCCTTTAAATAGCCCCTGGAGTGCTGCACATTGCATTCTGAGTGACTCTGAGGGCTACATGGGGTGGGGGTGTGGTACATTCTGGGCAGTGTAGAGGGCCCACCCTTCTGGGAACACAGAGCCAGGGGCTCCCCTGCCTTGCCCAAGTGTCCAGCAAGGCTGTTGGCCTCCCAGTCCCAGCACTGTACCTCATGCTAATTGTAGCACAGATACCCCTTGCCCCCAATTTCTTCTATGAGACAGGCTCCCGAGCAGGAATATCTCTCATGATGCACCATGGTCATGACTCCCACAATGACATTAGCAGTTCAACCAGAGGGGAGATTGGAGGTACATCATGGAAGATGCAGTACAACCAGGGAACTCAGCCCTTCGGTTATAATGGGGAAAGGTGATATCAAAACTGCAGCTTCAATTAAGCCAATTTAAGTGGACACAGATTAATTATTGAATTGGCCTAAAAATAAATGTTTCCATTCAGGTCAACCTGAACCAAAATAAAATATTTTGTTTAGATATTCTTGATGGAAAACAAATTAAAAAATCATCAAAATTAAAAATTTTCCAATGGGAAAATAACATTTCAATAGGAAATTCCTATATAGGTCTAGAGAAAATAGCTTCAAAGGAGAGGAAAAAGAGTGTGATTAGTCTAATTTATGACTAAAATTTCGTACTTAGATATTCTGTGAAATATTTCTTTGTCGATGTGCTTTATAAACACATATTCATCTTTACATTATATCCTAAGTAAGCATGATATTGTAGCATTCCATATCATTGCCCAATGAATTCAATAATGAATGGTGAAAACTGAGGTAGAGAGGTTAAGGCCTGCATTTTCCTCTCACTTTGAGTGCTTCAGATTCAGGGTACCCAAACTCACACAATTTGGTCTGGATTTTCAGTGCTCCAGACCATCTGTGGCTCTCACTAATTAACTGAAAAATCAGGTACACGTTAGGCATCTGAAAATGAAAGCAACCCAAAGTAGCGGATACTTTGAAAATGTATGCCAAAAGTGACTTCTCCAAGGCCATTGAAAATCAGTGATTAATCCAGCATCAGTCTGAGGATTTCACAAGTGCTTCATGGTTATTTAAACCATTTTCCTTGTTAAAATCCAGTAATTTAAAAGGGAATCACACAATATACTTAATTTAGACTTACACTAGATCACACAATGTACTTAATTTAGACAGCTGTAATATAATTTTAATTATTTACTTTATATTTCATAATATAGTATAGCAGCAATGGCCATGCTGCTCTCTAAATATTCTCTTTGCCACTTTCTCTTTGCAGATAATTATTTGCAGATATAGTATCATTTTTACACACAAAAATGATAACATTTGTATATGCAAAAAGTATTTGTTTATATACAATTGTAAAAAAATACCAATTGTTATGCTCAAATGCAATTATTTGCAAATATCTGAACATAAGCATGCACAAAGGTAAAGGCTCTTGAAGGCCCTTTGAAAATTTGTCTTTGAGTATGTCTACACATCAAAGTTATTTTGAAATAACAGCTGTTATAACGCCAATTTCAAAATTGCCTTCCTGGTCCAGGGTGGAGATCATTGACCTTATTCAGGTTTGGGGGGATGCCCCCAACGTCCATGATCTCCACACTAGATGGGGGAACGCAGCTGTCTATGCCAGCCTGGCCACCAAAGGCCACATGCAAACCCAGGAGCAGGTTTGCATGA
>CM057847.1:108528741-108548434 GCA_030068395.1 Apalone spinifera
AATTACTTTTCACAAGCTTATTTCCTCTGAATGCAAGGACTGAACTTTTATCTATTGTTAATCAGCCAAAGAATGGCAGGTTTGTGTTTGGATAGCCTCACAAGTAACTGTAGTAAGAAAAAAAAATCCCTTCCAATCAAACTAAAAAATATTCAACCTTTTGACACAGATTTAATGAAAGTCCCTCTGGGTGTGAAAGGCTCAAGTGTTAATGGATTTTATACTCATGTCCCTGCAGCTGACTGGCTAATTTGGATGAGTTTTAACTCTTGCACCCAGCGCCTGAGGGAGTGCATTGCTGGCCATGGACACCATGCTAAGCAAGTCTGACTCCCCGTGAACATTAAACTAGTTACTGCCAACCCATTAGTTATAATCTGTGAACTTGAATATTCCCTTGTCACACACCAGGACCATTTCTTTAATGTTTCCTATTTCTGATTTTTACTTTAAAGCTTGGGGACTTTGCATCTGCTGCCTGGATTACCCATGAGGTGCTCTGCCAGGAGAATAGAGCTGAGATGTGAGCAACAGAATGAACAGGATATTTTATGATATCACACATAGACACAACAGAAACATCTCAGGCTGCGTCTAGACTGGCAAGTTTTTGCGCAAAAGCAATTGCTTTTGCGTAAAAACTTGCCAGCTGTCTACACTGGCCGCTTGAATTTGCGCAAGAGCACTGACTTTGTAATGTACAAAATCAGTACTTCTCGCGCAAAAACAATGACTCTCCCACTCGGGCAAAAGCCCTCTTGTGCAAATGCTTTTGCGCAAGAGGGCCAGTGTATACAACCCAGAACCATTTTGTGCAAAAAAGCCCCGATAACGAAAACGGCGATTGGGGCTTTCTTGCGCAAAACCACGTCTAGATTGGCACAGACGCTTTTCCGCAAAAAGTGCTTTTGCGCAAAAGCATCCGTGCCAATCTAGACGCTCTAAAAGTTTTTCCATTAAAAGCATTTGTGGAAAATCATGCCAGTCTAGATGTAGCCTCTGAGTAATAGGGCCAGATAACTCCAAGTCAGTAGGAAAATTGAAGCAAGCTTCCTCTGACACAGGCTGTGCTGGAAGTAGAAGGCAAGAAAACCTGCAGAGTCCATGTGCTGCCTGAACTCTGGCTACGGTTCTGATTCTGGTTTATCAATGGACTCTCATCTCAGTTTTGACCTCAGCCTGTCCCCAGATCTCCATCCTCAGCCCAGGCTTAACCACATACCTTGCTGTGACCTACACACCAAGCATGAGGCAGGATTACTTGTGTGTTTGCACTGTTCCTTATAATATCCTTATAATGTGTAGGAATCCCTTAGACCCGTGGTCACCAACCAGTCGATTGTGATTGTCTGGTCGATTGCGGGGTCACATCCAGTCGATCACGAGGCAGTGTTCCCAGCCCCCTCTTGTTTCTCTCCATCCCAATAAGGGGCCCCCGTAAAAATAGAGGTAGCTCCGGCTACCTGTGGCATGGGGGAGAAGTACTGTGGCTCCGAGCCAGATCTGGAATTGGATCTCGCATGGAGATTAGGGACTTCACACCCCCCCACACCACAGGAAGGAAGGAAGGAAGGAAGGAAGCATGGGGAAGGAAGGGAAGACAAGAAAGTGCGCGCTCCTCCCCTGCCCACAACAGTGCACACACTTTCTTGTCTTCCCTTCCTTCCCTGTGCTCCGGGAAGGCAGGGAGGAGGAAGGTAGTTAAGATGGCCATGCAGGATCCAGAGCAGTTTGATTTCTTAAAGGAGCCACACATGAGCTTCTTCCAGTGCTACCTGCAGATCCTGCCCCAGAGATCCTCGTCCCTGGAAACCCCCAGGTAGCAGCCAAGCTGCCCCTGCCCCTTCTCCCCTGGCCAGACCCTCACCAGCACCCTGTCTCCTGCCTCCTGGCCAGACCCCCACCAGCACCCTGGCCAATGGCCCCATGCCAGGATCCTGCTGCTGCTCCCTGGCCAGACCCCCTACAGCATCCTGCTCCTGCCTCCTGGCTAGACACCCACCAGCACCCTGTTTCTGCCCCCTCACTCCTGGCCAGACAACTCCCAGCTTGCTCCTGTATCCTAGTTCCCACCCAGATTCTGCACCGCCATCCCTGTCCCACTCACTGCCAGCCCTGTCCTGCACACTGGATCCCTCGTTTTTGGTCACACCTCAGAGTGTAGAGAGGCCCACAAAATCCACTAACCTTGGAACCCCAGAAGAGTTAATATGGCCTGAGACCTTGAACATTGGTCCTATGTACCCTCCCCAGGGGGCTGGAGTGCCAGGGGAGTGAGATATCTCAGTTGGGGCCATATCAGTGAGGCTTGGTTTTTTGTATTTTTTTGGAAGGATTGTTTTTTTGCATCTCACTTGTCTGGTCCCTGACTGATTTTTCTGTGGGTCAGTGACCTCTGACCCAAAACAGGTTCCCTGCCCCTTCTGTAGATAAAGACAATGCTGAAACATTTTTTGTTGCACTTAATATTGTATTTAAAAATGAAGCCTGGCCAACAAGCCCCCCAGTTGGGGCCAAGCCTGCACCTGGCCTCAGCGTCATAACACCCCTGCACCTCCTCCACACCCAAGTCTTGTGCCATAACACTTCTGCACCGCCCGCACATCGCAAACCTGTGCCCTGAGCCCATCATACACCCAACATCCATGCCCTGGCCCCTCATATACATCAACCCAAACTCCTGCACCCTACATCCACAAGCCTGCAGCTTGCTCCAGCACCCCAACCTTCCACCTAATTGCAACACTCTCCAGCCTGGAGTCCTCTCCCAGAGCCAGCATCCCTTTCTCCACCTCCTCCTGCACCCAAATTCCCTCCTAGAGTTTGCACCTCTCACCCCTTCCCACACCCAAATCCCTCATTCCCACCCCAGAACCCGCACTTCCTGTCTCAGCCCAGTGAGAGTGAATAAGGGCTGGGGACAGCAAGTGATGGAGAGGAGGAGAATGGAGAGGGCAGGGCCTCAAGGAAGTGGTAGAGTCTTGGGGAAGGGGTGGGGTAGATCTTGGCTTGCCCTGACATTTAAAATGTGATCTTTGATGTAAAAAGGTTGGAGACCACTTCCTTAGACCATAGCAAAAATTCCCAGTACAACCCTCCCCTCCATGGTAGCATGCATCCATGTGTGACTGGTGACAGTGGGAAGTAACATGTATAATGTATTAAGCCTCTGTCCTGTAAGGAAGGAGCAGACATAAGAAAGCATGATATATAATAGCCCATGTGTTCATAATTTATGTGCAGGCACCACACATTATGTACATGCCATTATAAAAATTTAAGCTGATGTGTGCATTAATACAGAGGTGCTGGCTCCCACAGTGGGGGGGTGGAGGGGTGGGAAGCAGAGGGGGAGGAGAGGAACTGGCATGTCTTGTCTAAAAGCTACTCTACAGCAACTTGTGAACTAATTATGCAGAGTTGTCATAAAGCAAGTTGTCTCAGAGCTAAAGAGGACATTAATGCTAAGGTCTCACTTTAACTACTCATCTTCATATACATGCTATTATCTTTTGTCCATCATGTTGATTAAAGTGTTGGTTTTACAATAAGGGGCCATTTCTCAGATGTTATTATGAATGCTTAGTTAATAGTTTTACTTCAGTCATATCCTTTTACTATGTTTACTTTAATATGTCATAAAACCTCAGTGTTTTTGATAAATAACAAAAGTGAAAAGATGTATAAAAGAAAAAGGCAAGAATATGGAAAGGAGAAGTGACAGCAATAGCCAAAGAACTAGATATTTTTTTAAAAAGTAGCTTATTTCTGATGCTGCTTTTTAGTTACTGTAGTGCAGATGCAGGAAAAATAGAGGTCACTCTTGCTTATTAAGAACAGTCTTGTGTGAAATGATGGACTCTTTCATGTATAACCAGGAACCTCATTCATCTATGTACTTCTTGAGACCCCACCTTGTAGCTATAGAATCATCTGTTGGAGCCACTCACTCTGTTATTCTTTTCTCCTAGTGCTTGAATAGACTTCAAATGCTACAGTGGCACAGCTGCTAGGGAGCTTCAATGTAGACACTACCTTCGCTGACAGAAGGGGTTCTCCTGTTGGCATGGGAAATGCCCCAAGAGGCTGAAGCTAGGTCAAGGGAAGAATTTGTCTGTCAGTGTAGCAGTGTCTATGCCGGGGATTAGGTTGGTTTAACTACATCACTCAGGGGGGAGTAGATTTTTCATACTGCTGAGCAACATATCTGGGTTGGCCTAATGTTTTAGTGTAGACCAGACCCCAGTTTGTGTTTTCTGTGCAAGTAAGAAGAACAGAATATGGGAGCTGAACTCTGCTGTGAAAATCTGAGAGGAGAATTTTGCTATGAGTCTGGATACAGTGCTCTCCAGTTTCCCTATAAATTCCTTCTGGAGTTTGGGATCAGGCCTGCCAACAGCAATTCTGGGTCTCAGGATAGAACAATCATTGGACCCCGTGTCTCATCCCTTAGCTGGATCCACAACCCCCCCTCCCTCCTGAGAAACCTGGGCATCCCCACTTGAGCAGAGGACCCCCTGTCTGGTTGTAGTACTGTCCCCAACCTTCTCCCTCTTCAGTGAACTATTTCCTGACTTCAGGAAAGCTGGTGTCCCCATACAGAAGGAAAGAGGTTTCAGTGTATCCAGTCCTTCAAAGAATACTGTGAGGAAATTCCTCTTGCCAACTAGAGGATTCTGGGGTGCCAGGGACCTCTTGCCTGCCTAGCAAAGGATCTTGTGGGTGGATGTTCCTTCTGTCAGATTCCAACCATAATGGTGAGGGATATGAGCCCACCTGCTGCCCTGCAAAGTCTTCTGTACTGGAAGGCTCCCTGTCAGAGTGGTGGCGGTGGTGGCAGCAACAGACCCCCTCCCCCCCGAAACAGTCATTTCCTGAGTGGTAGGAGGGCCCTTCTTCAGCAGAGTCTGTAAGTAATATGTGAGACTGAAGAGCCAGGGATGCTATGCCTGGGTCTGTTTTACTTGGTGACTAATCTGGTCCTGCTGTCATCAGTAGTACTGGCTCCACTTCAGAACCAAAGTCCAGAGCCAGCAGAGCCAAAGGCAGAGTAGAAAGGAAACGCAGGCAGCAGTCTGTAGTCTGGAGGGGATAGAACATGTTTCCATTTACTGTGCACATTTTGAGCCAGTGTTACTAAACACAGAGGGAAACAAAACCAGGAGGATGGTGGCCAGAAAATTGTGGGCTCAAAGACAAAAAGTACTGTAATTTCCCATACTCAAAAATTTCCAGCCATTTGTTGACTTTGAATGCATCTACTAAGAGCTGCTAGGCCACTACCCTGCCACGGGACAGAAGTAGCACCATGGAAAATCTCACTGACTCATGTACTGGAAGAAGATGGGCTTTTTCAGAGAGCTAGTTCAGCACTGTGGGTTCCTGACTCAGCAGCAGCTGGAAGAAATATAAAAGGAACTTGACTCATATGTGAAACCAAGATCTTGGCCACTTACGATAATTAAAGATTCCAGGGCATTTTTCACAAGAGGAGAGGTATAAACCACAGTGTCTTTCCCAAATTCCAATGCAGGTAGACACAAAGTGCCTACCTAAATATTCCCTGAATGTTCAACCATTTCATAGTGTTTACCCTAAATTATTATATAGATTTGCTGTCTTCCACACAAGAAATGGCTGCAGTGATTGCTCTGCTACTTCACAGGGAAGTTGTGATGTTCAGTTAATTAATGACAGGACTATGCAGCACTTATGCAGGGCTATGCATAGTCCTGTCTTTTGTTTCAGCTAGACCAGACTAACAGGGTTGCATCTCTATCACAGTTAATTAATGTTTGCAAAGCACTTTGCTTGCTGCAGGCATGGTCACATAGGGAGCGGGTGGAGCCCCCCTTCAGGGAAGCTAGCTTCTGGCTCTACTCTTCTACTCACACCCCTGTGGCTGGAGCCAGAAGACCCCCCCCCTCTGCTGCCCTCGCTCCAATGGAATCATAAACCCTCCCTAGCCCGGCAGGAGAAGCCCTGAGCACGCTCCACTTCCCCGGACAGAGGAGTTCTGAGCTGGCCCTCAGAAATGCTTTCCTGTTTAAAATGTTAGATCATTCAGATTAGTTGTAAGAATTCTCTGTCAATCCTGCAACAGCCATTTTTGTTTCCATTCAATATATATTACAAATATATGTTGTAGGACCTGAAAATACTTCTCATTGGGCCGGGGGACAACAGACTTGCTGGGCCCCTGAGCAAGGTGTGGGAGGGGCACTCTGTGCTCCTGGAAGGGGTGTGGCTTTGAGCAGATGGCAGCTGGCATCAGCCCTGTCCAGATTGCCCCTAGCCCAGCCCTCAAAGCCACCCGGAACTCACTGTTCAATCCTCCAGCGGCGCAGCAGAGGTGGCTAGGAACCCTGGGCCGTTCTGAAGTGCTAGACCTCGGGGCAACTACCCCTTTTCTTCCCCCCACTCCCATCAACTGGCCTGTAATAATTAATTAAAGCTTTGTCTAGTGCAAAAGTACTTTTTTCCCCTCATGAGCCTGCAGTGGACAAAGCTTTAATTAACTATCGTAAGCCCAGGAGGAAAAGAAAGCACTTTCAGCAAAACATTTAAAAGTAGAAAACAAGTCCATACTATGTAATATGGCCTGGCCATGTTATAATACAGATATTAAATAGAGCCACATCTGGGTTGAGTCTATATTGACTATTTTAGAGATGTCTCCTCCTATTACACTCAGATTTTTTACACTTTGCTGTCTAAACTTGCTCAGAGCAGTTCTCAAATTGATGTAATTTTCTTATGTAATTAACTTACTTTTAACAGAACATAGCACCAAATCTAAAGGTTTGAAGAAAGAAAGGAGGAGCTCTCTCAGATTTTTTAGTCTGTAAATATATTGGGTCAAATTCAATACTCCCACACACAAACAAAATCCCCATTAACTACAGTAGGGCCTGCAAGTACATAACTGAGGGTCTAATATAGCATTAAATCCCCTAGACAAGTTTTTTACAGCATGTTATTCATGGCTCCATGAAGAGGAAGCAGGATGCTTACACAGAGTGCAAGAATGGTGAACCAGAGCAATATTTCCCCTCTTATCAGCCTATAATTTCAAATACATATAAGTCTAAACCAAATCATGAGTAATTATTGGGGATTTTAAATGGAGTATTCAAACAACTTTATCATGTCTCAGCCAGCCTGTGCTTTAGAGACATTCATCTATCAAATATTTATCTAATATCTAGTACAAAAATGTGGTGTAACATACTTTAGTCTGTTTATATCTGAAATAAAAAGTGAGGCCCTAAATGCTGAGCTTTTGTTTGAAGTGAACCGCCCTCTTTAAATAAACATTACAGTGCTGAGTTTGAATGTAATGTATTATGGCATTTTTTAAAGAATTTGTAAATATTAATGCTCTCTTGTGAAGCACAGCACCATGCAGTGCTGTGCTTCATTCCATCCAGGATGCATAGTGTTTTTTCTGCCTGTGTTCGATCAGGTAACATATGTATTGGGGTGAGGAAATAATTGTGTGTGTGTATGCCCCCCTCCCAAGATGGGAGAGATTGTGAAGCAAAAGATAACCCATTATTACTCTAATGGGCCAAATAGGTGTGACTGAGAGTTTTTACCTTTTTGGGGGGAGAGGGAGGCTATACTAAATATAAAGAAACATTTATATCCATATAAATATATATGGGGTTTTTCTGCAAACCCCTATCTTCAAACACTTAAGCAAATGCTTAACTTTAATCACACTAATAGTCCCCTTGGAGTACAATTAAGCACATCCATAAATATAGGAGAATCAGGGATTATATCTACTCATGACTATATGAATGGGTCTGATTATATAGATGGATTGCATTAACATATGTGTGCATAGTATGTAATACTGTAGTTTTAAAAAAGCTGCTAGCTATGCTTTCTGACATAGGGTCTAATCCAACTCTCACTGAAGTCAGTGGAAAGATTTCCACTGACTTCAACAGGAGCTGGATTAGGCCCCTCATATATTTTGTTGAGTGGGTCTCTGGGTTCTTTACGCCCAATCTTGTAAGGAATTACTAAAATCTATCATTAAATATATACAAAATATTCAGTTTCTTAAAATACAAAATTTATCGCCTGTCTTGCATGACATAATTTGGGGAACTATATTAGAGACAATGGCTAACAATATAATTGGCTTTAGTGCATAAATATATAGGCCATATTTATATACACACACATACTGTGTATATATACAATATATATACACTTATATCATTTATACGTAAGTAAGGGTACGTCTATACTTGCTCCCTAGTTCGAGCTAGGGATGCAAATGTAGGTGACCGAAATTGCTAATGAAGCGGGGATTTAAATATCCCGCGCTTCATTAGCATGATCTCGCCGGCGCGTTACTCCGCTCAACAGCTGATTCGAACCAGGAAGTCCGCGCCGGGATGTGTTAGTTCAAATCAATCCCCTTGGTTCGAACTAACATTACTCCTCATTTTTTGACTTAGGGTTCGATATTTTAGAACCCCCATCTCAAATTATTCAAGACACCATATATCAGCAGTAAAATATCTATGAAAAAACCCTACAATTACATGAAAGTTATTACAGATAATATCTTGGATTAAAAGGCTTTACCATTAAAACGCTCTAGAATTATTTCTACAAATGGGTGTAATCCTACAGTTTTTCTTACGGGACAACTCCCACTTACTTCATCGGGAGTTTTGTCTGAGTGAAGAATGAGGGCCAATTTCCACCGAAGCTAATGCAAGTTGGATCTAGTCCTGAGAAAGCACTGCAAAATTTGACGGGGTAAGATTTGTTGTTGAGTGGAAGGATACAATAGTGATACATGCTATCCCTAAAGGTAAAATCAAATGAACATTACAAAGGACGGTTAGACTTTTCTGACTACACTCTCCTGTAATACAGAAACAAAAACACTGGATTAAAACTAATACATCTTTTCACTGATAGAACATCTTTCATCTGATCATCTTAAATCACTCTACAAATATTTAATAGCCAATTGCTATCACTGCAGTGCTTATCTGAAAGCATGGAGGCATCTCCATCCCACTGGGGCCTTCCAGTGGTGAACATTTCCTCTTACAGGAAACAGGAAGGGATTCTCTCCTTTAGATGATGGGAATGGCTATAGCCCATTCCCTTCTTTTGGCAGGTTTGGTCACCTAAATTTCTGATTCCATGTGTCTTTCAAACAACTATTGTATGGGACAGTGCTTGCTACCTGTCGCAGGAGCACTCTGAGTGGGAAGTGGACCTGGTGGCTGCTCCTGGAATATACCAGAGGTCAGTAGCAAATTTGTTGCACTTGACAGTAGTTAATCAAAGTAATTAATGGGTGTTAGGGTAAAGGGATGGTAAGACTTGTTTCCTAGAGGGAACAGTGACACATACTTAAGTTCACAGATATTCAGATTTATCACAGGCACTTATCCATTATTAATAAGTATTTACTATTATTAATAAGTATTTACTAATCACAGGGCCTTCACTTCACAACACAGAAGCTAGAGTTTATGCCACAAGTTGGCAGCAAAGATTAACCCTCCCTCACTCTCTGTCTCTGTCTACAAGATGAACCACATTTACCTGGTCAGGTCGCTGGGATTTGCAAAGTTGCATGTTCAAACCACTAGCCCCACTGTGGAGAGTTAATTCCCCACAGCGTGCTTTGTAAGAAGGGAGTGCTGTGAAGAATTTCATTCAAGCCTGAGCAGCAAGAACTTTATGGAGGGTGGAGGCTCTGTGTGGGATGGCCTGTGGAATAAGTCAGGAATAACTGAGACTTAATTGAAGCAGGTAATGTCTTATAACTTTAGCCTCATAGAGAAATTACAGCAAGCCAGGGCAAGATCCAGGAAGCATCATTCCATTACAGCTATTGGTCCTTGCCTTTGTGTCTGGTGTAGAAAGCTCTTTGCATTAGGCTGGAAATGATTTTGCCTCTGATTTGGATTTTGGCCAAGAGGAAACTGTTGTATTTTTGTTTTTAATTCCCTCTTACAATGAAGTATATCATAAAAATGTTTAAACTCCTGTAAACAATGTAAAATCTCTTCTGTTCAGACTGGTCTCTCACACATATTAAAGACATGTTAGCTTATTCTAGCGCTTTTCCTTCCCTGCCTTTTGCCCCACTTAGCACAGAACTATTCTTCACAGGGTATTTTCTGTTGTTTTGTTCAATCTAATTTTTGTAAATGTCTAATAGATTTCAGTGCTGACAAGTCCCATTTTAATGCCATTCCATTAATGCTTAATACAGAATACTAGCTCAAACAATGGCAGGCTTTACTAATTGAAATGGCCTGCCCTTTGTTTTCTTCTTATCTGCAGTTGGTAAAAACATTGTTTCTTATCCTTACCTTAGCTTCATTGATTAGTAATGTTATTAGAAGCTAAGCCAAATGAACTTTGGCCCAGCTCCACAAAAGTACTTAAGTACTTTCGACTATGTTTATACTAGTAATTGAATGACAAAAGTTTTGTCATTCAGAAATGTTCAAATGACACCCCCACAGAAGACAAAAGTTTTGTGGATGACAAGCGCCAGTGTGAACTGCACTTTGTTTGCAGGAATGCTTTCCTGCCAACAGAGTTAACACTGCTTCTTGGGGCCAGAAGTATTTTGCCTATGTCCCTAGTTTTGGCTTCACTGCAACCCACAAAACTCACGTTAAATCCAGTAAGCACCCTCCTATGCTCATTTGATGCTTAAATTTTCAGGGACAAAACATTCCTTGATGCCCATTTTTCTGCCTCTGATGCAGTGCTACCTCCTTCTAGGCATCCAGGCTGTGTCTAGAGTGGCAATTTTTTGTGCAAAAGTGGCTGCTTTTGCGCAAAAACTTGCCAGCTGTCTACTGGCAACAGTCTAATGTATGATTGTCAGTGTTCTTGTGCAAATACTATGATGCTGCCTCTCGGGAAAAAGCCTTCTTGCGCAAATGCTTTTGCACAAGAGAGCCAAGTGTAGACAGGTAAAAACTGTTTTGCGCAAAAAAGCCCTGATGGCGAAAATGGCGATCGGGACTTTCTTGTGCAAAACCGCGTCTAGAGAGGCCCCGGATGCTTTTGTGCAAAAGCGTCCGTGCCAATCTAGATTCTCTTTTCCGCAAATGCTTTTAACGGAAAAACTTTTCCGTTAAAAGCATTTGCGGAAAATCATGCCAGTCTAGACGCAGCCACAGATGTTTATCTTCAACCTAAGCCTTAAGCAATGTACAAAGCAGGGTAAGATAGGCACTTTGGCAAAGCCAACTTGGAAAGGTGAGCAGGTTTACCAGAGTGGGTCCCACTCAAAATCCAAATGGAGGTGATACCAATGTTTCCTGAAAGCTGTGTGCTTGTAAGGATGCTAGGTCACCCAGCTGATTAGCAGAGTGCCTACAGCTAGGTTTTGTATGTCTATTGGTGGTGTACATTCACACATGATTCAGGGCACATAAAATTTATTCCACACATGGTTGGAAAAAATCCGCATATGGATGGAAAAGATTACTGAGAACCCATATTGTAACTTTCAATTCCCTGGTTCGACCACTAATCTAGGAAGTGGGAAAACCAGACTCAATTTTCTTCTCTGTTGCAAAGAGAGAGAGAATTTGAATGGTGGGGGGTAGGGTCTCTCACCTCTGAGGGGAGTGCTTTAACACAAGTCTAAAATTTATAAATTGAGCACCTTTCGCTAGTGATTTTGTTTGGAGTGAGGGAGATGATTAATTTGTTTCTGCAAGGCTCCTAAATTGGCTGATGTACATGTATGACTAAATAGAGATAGTCCTTTCCCTCCAGCCTAGATAGCACTTTATTTCAAAGGGAGGGGAGGAGATTAGCAATTGCCCCTGTCATCCCTATTTTCCCTTGACTAGCTTTGGCTCTGCGCCTTGTGCTGGCTTTTTGTGAATTGTATTCTTAGATGCCTGTCTCTTCCCACTCAATAGAGGGAGCCTATTTGTCCAACTTGGCTTTGTGGACTACAGCGTTGTTCCTCTGATTCTTGTAGGCCCTTAATAGCGACGCTTTGTTTGTTTGCGTGATTGTTTTTAAGTTCCATTTAGTTTCATCTCCTAAAACCAATTTCATCTGCTCTTTCATTTCTTCATATTACCAACTGTAGGGACTTCATTTCTTCAGTTAGGGTATGTCTACACAGCAGTGTTATTTCAGAATAACTTATGTTATTCCAAAGTAACATAGTCCACATCTACACTACAAGCAGTTATTTTGACATAATGTCAAAATAATGTTGAGCTAGAGGACTACTTACTCTGACTCCTGTAACCCTCATTTTATGAGGAGTAAGAGAAGTTGAAGGAAGTGTGCTCTTCCTTGGACTTCCTGCTGTGTAGACAGCGCCAAAAGCCAAATGAAGCTATGCAATTGACGGAGCTTCTTTTGGCTTTAGCCCTGCAGTGTAGACGTGTCCTTAGTGAATGTGAAAAGTTTCCTCTATTTAATTTCTAATAGTGAGCAACATCTTGATTTCATTTTGTCAGCAATTGCAGCGTTGAACTGTATTGTTTAACAAGGGAATGCCCACGGATGAATAACACATGACACTTTCAGTGACCCTATTTGACTCCTTTTTTTGGAATATTTAACGTATTTAGTATTGTATTTTCAATTTCAGATGCCATAAAAGTCAAGAGGTCATAACACATGGTGCTTCAACTTATTCAGTGGATAAGAATATATGAAAAACAGAGCTTCAAGGTATTTTACAATAAGTAGAAAAATAAGTACAGTTTCCTAGCCAAAGACATGGGGTTCATTTTCTTTCTGTCTCTCTTTAACATTCATCTAAAATATAACAAATAGATATATCCGGAGGCAATAACAAGATGGGGTCAAAGAGATAAATGCATGTTAGAAAAAGCTGGCAGGATATCAGTGATAGAGGGAATGGAAAGCAAAGACACAGAAAAAGAACACGCTGAACTAAACACATATAAATCTATACCTACAGCAAAATCCCACTCAGCATTAAGATCCTTACGCATGAGGAACAACAAAGCCAAGAGGATGGATTGACATATCCCAGCTCTTGTTCATTAGGCTCTTAAAGAAAATACTCATTTTTGCGTATCTATGTTAATGTGTTTGGCACTTACAAAATATCATGTTAACAGAAGAGCCTTCTGTAGCAAAACCAAAACCAATAACCAGTGCAGCCATCATAATACATACACCATTCACACAAGTGGATAGGCTATTTCATTGTCTCTCCTTTTGTCTTTCCCCATCCCACTCAGCACAATCCTGCATGTGTTATTCAGGTAAAATTCCTGTTGAAGATGTTGGGAGTTTTGCCTGCCTCATGTGCAGGACTGGGCCCTGTGTTGTCATCTCCAGTTTTCCTTGTTTTTTTTAACTTAGGGCCAGTTCCATGGGCAGCAGATATAAGAAGCAAGGGAAGGCTGTGCCTTCCCAAATTATTAGGCATGACCCCACCCACACTCCACCTCCTGCTTCACTGTGGCTCCCAGGATGCCTCTACTTTTTCAGCCACGCTGAGGCTGGGGATGCTGGGGCAGTGCGCTCTGCTTTGGGGCTAAGGAAGCTGGGACCTCACTCTTCCTGCCTTCCCCATGTTCCGGGACTAGGGAGGCACACACGGGAGGCTGGAGGCTTGCTGCTGCAGGGGGAGGGGTCTGGCTCTGATGGGAGGTAGGACTTTGGGCAGAAGAGGCAGGGCTGCGGGCTTGTCTCTCCCATCCCTAGGTTCACCCACCATCCTGGCCAATTTGTAATACTTAGAACTGTCCCTTAAGCAGCAGAGGGATCTATATATCCTCTACGATAGTGCAGCCCTCTCCCCTGGTGAGCTAAGCCTGTATGTCAGAATGGTGAGTAGGAATGTGTGCAAGGAGCTGCCTATTTTCTCCTATTTATCACCACTTTTGGGAGACTGTATTTCTTGGGGCCACATTGAGGCAGCAATCCCTAGGCTCTCATGAACACAGGGACTGCAACTGGAATGTAAGTAGATGGTGTAAAGAAGTAGAAGGGTCCTTGAATCCTGCCATTCCTCTAGGGTGAGGTACAATCTGGATCTTATACGGTAATCTCTTTGGAGCAAGAACTCTCTTTTTATTTCTTTTGAAACTAAGTACCATGAGAATAACCAATGCACAATAAGGGCACTCTGTTAAGGAAGTGAATCGGTACAGATCAGCTATATCTACTACTGTAATTTAACAACCCCATCTCCAGTTACAACATTATATTTCCTTTGGCACTTTCCCATTAAGTACTTAACACGCCCTGCTTAGTTTATCTGACTTGATTAGATCTTAAATGAGTATGACTACTTAGTTTATGTGATATGGTCATAGCTCAAAGAAGTTTGACTGCCGACTAAGTTGCATTATTGCATCACCCCCATTTGTTGCTATTTTTATCTTTTGTGTAGTTAGATGAGCTGACTCAATTAGATGCACATGGTACCTTGTGAGTCATTGCACTAACATGTAAATATATATGTGCACTCTTCCTTCATTTCAGGTATGTGTATGCTAAAAATGCAAAGAGCCACAAATGCAACAGATGTAGTATATGCACATCCTATAACAGTCAAAGGACTTCTTCTAATATTGTAGTAAATCCATCTCTCTGAGGCCTGTGCTACGCTAGAAAATTAAATGGGCTTTATTACGTTGCTTAGGAGTATGAAAAATCCACAGCCCTGAGCAGCTTAATTAGTTAAGCCAAATTAACCCCCTTTGTAGACAATGCAAGGTCAGTGGAAGAATTTTTCTTCCAGCTACCTACTGTCTATTGGCGCAAGTAGTGTCTACACTGAAGCAGCGGTGCATCTGTAAAACTGTATTATTGCAGGTATAGATGAACCCTGACTGGTGGTAGAATTCTTCCATCAACCTAGTGGTGTCTATATCAGGGCTTGTGCTTGTTTATTTACATTGCGAAAGGTGTGAAATTTTCACAGCCCTGTGTGATGTAGTTAAGCCGACCTAACATTGTAGTGTAGACTGACTCCTAGTCTATGTCTCTACACTACAGACCTTACAGTGGCACAGCCATACCACTGCAGCTGCATGGCTGTAAGTTTTCCTATGTAGCCATTCTATGCCAGTGGACGAGCGCTCTTCTACCAGCATAATTAAACTACCCCCTCATGAGCATTGGTAGTTATGTTGGGGGGATGCTGTGTGCTGACAGTGCTCTCCACATCAGAGCTTTGTCAGTGAAATTATATCAGTGGGGTGGGGGAGAGGTATTTTTGCACACCTCTGACTGACAGAAGTTTTGCTAAAAGTGCTAGTATACAAAGCCTGAGTTTCATTTCTCATTTCACCTTTGTCCTCCTTATTCACACTCTAAAATCATGAGTGGTGTGGAGAGAGCGGATAAAGAAAAGTTATTTATTAGTTCTCATAATAGAAGAACTAGAGGACACCAAATGAAATTAATGGGTAGCAGGTTTAAAACTAATAAAAGAAAGTTCTTCTTCACACAGCGTGTAGTCAGCCTGTGGAACTCCTTGCCAGAGGAGGCTGTGAAGGCTAGGACTATAATAGAGTTTAAAGTGAAGCTAGATAATTTCATGGAGGTTAGGTCTATAAATGGCTATTAGCCAGGGGATGAAATGGTGTCCTTGGCCTCTGTTTGTCAGAAGCTGGAGAGGGATGGCAGGAGACAAATTCTTGATCATTGTCTTCGGTCCACCCCCTCCGGGGCACCTGGTGCTGGCCACTGTCGGCAGACAGGATACTGGGCTAGATGGACCTTTGGTCTGACCCGGTACGGCCATTCTTATGTTCTTATGTTCTTATGTTCTTATTCCACTCAGCACAGTCCTGAACATTATTTGGGCAAAATGCTTGTTGAAGTCAGTCCGCTGCAAATGAGAACATCAAGGCAAAGAATAGTATCAGAGGAGTAGCCATGTTAGTCTGGATCTGCAAAAGAGATAAGGAGTCCTGTGGCACCTTATAGACCAACAGATGTATTGGAGCATAAGCTTTCATGGGCAAAGACCCACTTCATCAGATTCATGTAGTGGAAATTTCCAGAGGCAGGTATAAATATGCAGGCTAGAGATAATGAGGTTAATTCAGTCAGGGAGGATGAGGCCCACTTCTAGCAGCTGATGTGGAGGTGTGAACACCAAGAGAGAAGAAACTGCTTTTGTACTTGGCTAGCCTTTCACAGTCTTTGTTTAATCTTAAACTGATAGTGTCAAATTTGCAGATGAACTATAGCTCAGCAATTTCTCTTTGAAGTCTGGTCTTGAAGTTTTTTTGCTGCAGGATGGCTACCTTTAAATCTGCTACTGTGTGTCCAGGGAGATTGAAATGTTCTCCGACAGGTTTTTGTATATTGCCATTCCTAATATCTGATTTGTGTCCATTTATTCTTTTATGTAGGGACTGTCCAGTTTGGATGATGTATACAGCAGAGGGGCATTGCTGACACACAGGGCCGGCTTGAGCCATTCCTGAGCCCCAGGCAGTGGGCGTACGACGCATGCGTGGCTCCGCCCCCGGGACATGGTGCATGCGTGGCCCCAGCCTCCGGCGTGCTGTGCTCCTTACAGCTGCAATCAGGCGCGCGGACGGGTGCATGGCTCCCCTTACAGCTGCCATCAGGCTCCCCCATAGGTTGGTGCCCCAGGCAGCTGCCTGGCTAGTCCCCCCCCTTAATCTGGCTCTGCTGGCACATGATGGCGTATATTACATTGGTAGATGTGCAGGTGAATGATGGTGTGGCTGATCTGGGTAGGTCCTGTGATGGTGTCGCTGGTGTAGATACGAGGGCAGTGTTGGCACCAAGGTTTGTTGCATAGATTGGTTCCTGAGTTAGAGTTACTGTGGTGCAGTGTATAGTTGCTGATGAGAATTTGCTTCAGGTTGGTGGGTTGTCTGCGGGCGAAGACTGGCCTGCCTCCCAAGGCCTGTGAAAGTGAGGGATCATTGTCCAG
This sequence comes from Apalone spinifera, assembly GCA_030068395.1. Classification (NCBI taxonomy): domain Eukaryota; kingdom Metazoa; phylum Chordata; order Testudines; family Trionychidae; genus Apalone; species Apalone spinifera. The sequence goes on from CM057847.1 coordinate 108,545,684, forward strand.
GATGGGTTGTAGATCACTGATGATGTGTTGGAGAGGTTTTAGCTAAAGACTGTAGGTGATGGCAAGTGATGTTCTGTTTCTTTCTTGGGCTTGTCTTGTAGTAGGAGGCTTCTGGGTACATGTCTGGCTCTGTTAATCTATTTCTTCACTTCCTCGTGCGGGTATCGTAGTTTCAAGAATGTTTGGTGAAGATCTTGTAGGTATTGGTCTCTGTCTGAGGGGTTGGAGTAGATGTGGTTGTACATTAGTGCTTGGCTATAGACAATGGATCGTGTGGTGTGTCCGGGATGGAAGCTGGAGGCATGAAGGTAGGCATAGCGGTCGGTAGGTTTTCGGTATAGGGTGGTGTTTATGTGACCGTTACTTATTTGCACCGTGGTGTCCAGGAAGTGGATCTCTTGTGTAGACTGGTCCAGGCTAAGGTTGATGGTGGGGTGAAAGCTGTTGAAATCGTGGTGGAAAGGCAAAGAATGAAATCCTGGGCTTATTGAATTCAATTGTAAAACTCTCATTAGCTTTAATTAAATCAGGATTTCACCTGAGGTGTAAAAAACATTAAGGAGGGTCCTTTGTCATAACAAAATCAGGCATCTTCAACTATGGCTTGTTTGTATAGATATTTTTTTCTTATCCATTACATTAATTTAAATTAATTTAAGTTAAACTTCCAAGAATAATGTAATTAAAGACATCTAAAGAAGATAGCTAATATAATAGGCCTAGTGCTCTGAGACAGTCACCTAATAAACATATATTTTATCAATAGTCTTTGAAATAATGTATTGTATTTCAAAGACTATTGATAAAATATATGTTTATTAGGTGACTGTCTCAGAGCACTAGGCCTATTATATTAGCTATCTTCTTTAGATGTCTTTGGCATCTATCTTCTTTAATAGTCTAATGGCATAATGCATCTGTTTAATAATGGAAAGGGAAAAATAACTATAAGTATCTGGTCTAAAATATGAAAGTTCTAATGCAGTCATTTTCAATAGCAGGTGTCCATGTCTATAAAAATACATTTTTGCACTCTGTGTTTAGAATATCAATTGTTTTGCATTCTGGGTTGTACAGTGTGACTCACTGATCAGGGTTCGCTAATTCACATGAGCTAATTTGGGTTAAAAAAGCAGTGAAGATTTAGCACTTTGGCTTTTGATTTGGGTTAGCCAATAGAGTTCAACTGCTTCATGCCTATTGGTTTTAACTCAAGCCATTAACCTGAGTTGTTGTGACTTTAATACTATTTTAGCCTGAATTAGCTAATGGCAAATAGCTAATCTGAGCTAAGAAGACTTTTTTTTATAGGTCCATATGGTCATAAAGATCTCTCTGGTTCATAACTTGCAGGATTATATGGGGAATATATTAAAGTCTCTTTATGTTATTTGACAAGGGAGTTTAGAAATATAGATTATTTTGCCAGATTTCTAAAAGTCATGAGCATAGGAACCATTGATCTGGACAGAGGCAATATGGTCTGTTTAGGAAGTGTTATATGTGTGGTGGCAAGCCCAATGGAATTGTTCAGTCAATATTTTAGAACCATAGCAAGCTTTAATTGGGATTTTCAAAGGGGAGTGGCTAAAGATATTAGATACCACGTCCATTGGGGTAATTTAGGGCATGTCCACATTTAACATGCCAAAGGAGCACTGCTGTAGCTACACCACTGTTAGCAGAGCCATGAGAGTGCCACTGCAGAGGGCTGGTGACACTCAAGCTCACCAACAGGTAGGTGGGGCAGAGAGGGTAGTTGCCCTGGTGCCTAGTGACTTGAAAGGGTTTTTTGCCTGGTGCCCCGGACCTTTACATCACCGGTGGAGCACTGCATGGTGCTCTCCGAGTGGCTCTAAGGGCTGGAGGAGTCCGGAGTGGCACATGCCTAGTGCTGAGGAATGGCTGCCCCAGACCTGCCCCTAATTGCCCCATCCCTTCCTGCAGCAGGGAGCCACCCCCAACCCCACATCCAGGGGCCAGTCACGTCTGTCAGCTCCCCTGGTCACACCTGCTCCCTGCAGGTTCAAGGTGTGTATGTAGGGGGGAAGGGACAGTCCTGGTGGGGCAAAACAGAGATCCTGCTAGACAGGACTGCAAGGAGGAGCCCCTAGCCATGGAGAAGCCTACCCCACTGCTGAGTGTTTCTGGTCCTCTCGATTATCCAGATTTCTAATTATCCAGACAAAATCCATGTCCCCCATGCTATTTGGGCTCTAATATGTTTCATTGTGAAATGGTGCTCTATTCAATACAACTACTTTAGGAAGGTATCAAAGGATCATTTGGAAAAATGCAAAATGCGGAGAAGGATTTAGGGTAGCTGTATCACACCATAGTAATCATAGAATACTAGGACTGGAAGGGACCTCGAGAGGTCATCGAGTCCAGTCCCCTACCCTCATGGCAGGACCCAGTACTGTCTAGACCTGTGGTCACCATCATCGCGATCTACCGGTAGCTCTCAGTGGCTCTAAGAGTAGCTCTTGAGCCCTCTCTGAACTGCGTGCCTGCGCAGTACATTTACATTAGATTTCCTCATTTGAGGAGCAGCTACTCACGGAGCAACAACACAGGTGAGTAGCTGCGAGGAATGGTGGGAGGTCGGGAGGGCTGAAACACCCCAGCAAGCTGACTGTGGCTTTCAGCTGAAAGCGGCTGTGCCGCGCTCCAGCTGATCGGTGGCTTCTCCTCTGAGCCTGCCCATGTGGAGCTTGGTGCACCCTGGCTGAGAGCCATGGCCAGCTGGCC
>CM057847.1:108548534-108566158 GCA_030068395.1 Apalone spinifera
GGCTCAGGAGAGAAGATCGACATGGAGGAGAGACCTGAAAATCCCGTCTTATGACGTGCTAATTGGCTAGTTTTTTAATAATACTCAATTAATTTTTTCTGTAGACATCCCTGCCTGTATATTCATTCACTAGAATATGCAAGGAAACTGAGTCCATAAAAGATGAAAACACAGTCAATGAACATTGGGTATTCAAGTGAATAGTCACAAAAGGGGTTGGTTGTATGGGCTGAGCTCTCAAAATCATCCAGGAGAATTATTCTCTGCAGTATAAGAAGCATTGCAAAGAGACAGCAAAGGAGCTGCTCAAAGATATTTTTGTCTTTCCCAAAAACTTGCATGTATAATCCAGATGCACTGAGAACACTGAGATGGCAGAGTGAAGTCTGTTCTATAGCCTTAATTAAGATGTAATTGGCTTTTAGCTCATGCAGTAAAGGTACATGGCTTTAGCCCCTCAGGTTGCAGGTTCACTCCTACTTGCTGACAACCTTGTTTCACTGGCTACCCATGCAATTCATCTATGACTGAGGCTCCTAGGTACTATGATAATACAAAATAATTACTACTAATAATGATTGTTATTTCAGGGGAGGGAGGGAAAAAAGGAAAGTGATGGATGATATGAAAGACTAAAAACCTCATGTATTTGGAAAAGTACAAATGAAGACCCAGAGAAAACAATTAAAGGAATAATAAGCCCTGCAATGTTTTTGTGTTCAAAGAGCATGTGGCATAAAGAAATGATTGCAGGGACAGGTGCAGAATTCACATGTGTGCTGGTAAAGGCAGATGAAGCAGAAATTAACAGAAAAAGAGACAGATGCATCTCTTCAATCCACACACACAAGCCATACATTAGGGGACTGGGCTTTGCTACAGTCTCTTTCCTGTAACTTTCCATCATCTCTCATCTGCTGCAAGTTGGTCTCCCAAGTCCCTGCCTCATACTGGGTGAGGAAAAGGGCAAGCCCAAAGAGGAAAAAAGGCTTTTTTGGTGACTTTCCCTTTCTGAACTTTGCTGGAGAAGGAAACAGAGATTTGTCACAGATTAGTAGCCTGTGGAGTGGCTTGGGAAATGAATATTCTCTGAGATACAGAGCACTAAGATAGAAAAGGAAAGAAAAGAGGAGACCCAGTCAATTAGAATAAGGGAAGTTATGTATCTGCCTTGATATAATAACAAAAACAATAGGAAAATATCATTTTAATAGAAATTGCCACCTGCCCCAATTTCAGGAGATCGTCCTGGTTTCACTGTAGTGTTTGCTGCAAGAAGGATTTGAAGGACTTTAAAGCCAGCCTGAAGTAATAATAGAAATAGCTCTTTCATCCCAAAGGATCCCACAGTACTTTACTTACCAAACAGGCTTAACACTTCATCCTTCACTGAAGTGCAGCTATTTCTGGGGTGAAATCACTGGATCTGTTTACAGTTCACAGCAACATTATAGGACTGTTTAGGGCAGGAAATGTATAACACCATATGCAATTTAAACCACAGGGTGCTTTTGTGTAGGCAAAATGTAATTATTCAGATTGGAATTTTAGAAAGGTTACTCCCATGAAAGAGAATGATCAGTCCCTTAACATGAAAGCAATGTTAATACTTTTGCATCACTTCACAGCACAACTTCTCAAGCTGAGTACACTACATCCAGCCTGAAGGTGTCTCCATTCAGAATTGATGTAAAGCCAAGGTCCTGATCACTTGAGAACACACTTTTTGTAATAGCAATTGCACAATACAATGAGAGAACCAAGAAGCTGCAGTGAAAACATCATGACTAGAGCTGTGGAAAACACCCCATAAAAATCCAAATGACAAACATTTACCTGATTTGAATTACAAACTTAAAATTCACACCTGGCTCCTCATTATAATAATATAAAATTTGTGGACATCTCTGCAGTTGTAAGCCAGGGAGCAGCTCTGAGTCCGGGCTGGAGCTGCCCTGAGAATCAGAGAGTTATTGCAGTCAGCTTCCCTTCTCCCTTACTTTTCTCCTGTACTGAAAGGAGCTTTGGCATGGACAAAATCAAGTTCATCATATGTAGATAGCACTAGAGATGGAATTGCATGACTCAGCTGGGATCAGCAAGTGAATGCCCCAAAGTTGAGGAAAAACGTAAAAAACAACAAATAGTCTAGTAGCACTTTAAAGACTAATAAAACATGTAGATGGTAACATAAGATTTCGTGGGCACAACCCACTTCTTAAGGTTATTCTGATCTATGGTTTTTGGTTCAGCTGATGTCATTAGCTGTGGTTCGCATTTTGTTCGTACTTCATCATCTGGGACCTACTTACATGAGAATGATACTAAGGAACCTGTATTAGGGTAGCAACACATTCACGCCTGAAATGATGCATTTCATTGGTAGGATGGCTATTCTCAAAGAGCTGCAAATCATTTATCTCTTTAGCCCTTTTCATGAGCTTTTTTTTTTAGGTTTGGTTTTGTTTCACTATATTTCTTCATATTAGATCAGTGGTTGCTGAATGGAGAAGGAATGATAATTGGTCCAGTGTTACAGTGAACACACAAATGTTCACTGTTATTTGCAAAGGCAAAAATCATTGTCATGTTATTTGATTATTGATGGGTATTTTTGATAGTATGACTTTTGTTTCTATAGTGATGTTAGGATAGACCTAAATATTCAAAAATGTATGCTTATCTGAATTTATAGAAACCTGTCTGCTTTAGAAATTGTACTGGACAATTCATAAGGTCATATTTTTCCAATATATTAAATATTTCTGAGTTTCAGGCATATCAGAAATGTTCTTTCACGTGTCATGATAATATTTCTGTTTGGTGGTCCTCACCAAAATCTAAATGTGAAAGAAAATCATTGAAAAATCAAAGCATAAGAAAGCTACACAATGTCTTTGAATCTCATCTGGTGAAATTCCACTTTTATTTGATTTTTGATTTGTGTTTCAGTTTTTATACTATTGGAATTGTGGTGTGCATCCCTAATTTCTAAGACGTATGAGACACTATGAACAAAATAAGTTTAATGTATTTTAGTCAGCTTTCAGAAATAAAGGAGTGCTTAGGAACCTAACATATTATTAGTTTTACATTTGTTCATTCTTCTGTACAGTTACTGCTGTTTCCATGTGGGACTGGGGAAAATATTGTAATAATCTTGATTCAAGCAAAAGAGTGTGGTTTTGGTTAAGATTTGTTATTACTTAGCACCACGTGGTAAAATGTCAGGCTTGCCAAAATTTTTCTTTAATAGTTTAAAACAGTTAGCCAAAGTCAATCCTGGTGTAACTTCATTAACATGAATGAAATTACATTAGCAATCAATTTGGCCAAGTATGTTTGTTTTGTGTAGTAAACTGCCCATACAAGATGCAGTCTTGTATATTGCATATAGCTTAATTAAAAAAAAAAACCAGCAACAACCAATTCTAACACTCAATATTATCAAGAGTATCATTGTGGGTCAGACTGAGAATGAACTTACTACAGAAACAGCACCAGTATAAAAAAGATATTTAAAGTCAGCATTCCTGTGGTATTAAAAAGAATGCAGCTGAGAAACATGTCAGAAGTAATTGATTTAAGAGAAGCAAAGCTTAGCAAATGTATGATATTTATAATTATTAAGTGTTTTACTGTACTCTGTAGTAAATTAGGTTCCAAGTGACTGGAGGGAAAATAGGACTGTTTGAAAAAGGACAGTCAATCCAACCAATCAATCCAACCAATCGGAAATCAAAGGGGGAATACCACAAAGAAATGACCCAGGGAACCTGACCCTCTAGAGCAACACTGTGAGAAGTCATTTTTTTGGTAACATAGACAAGACCATCTTAAAATCCAGCACCCCTAGACAACTCCAATGATGTCTAGCCAAAGAACTTTTACCGGGGTTTGTGAATACAATCACTAAAGCAACAGCCTATTACACAGACATATATTCACTACACAGTACATTGACTACTCATGTAATTTCCTGACCCCCCAGTAAATTCCAGTGCAAGGACAGCATGCTCAGTACAGTGTCCTACCTAATGAATCTCATTCATTTGCTCCTATTCAGTTTAGAATTCTTTCTTAATTTAGTGTGAGGTTGATCGTTCTCAGGCTCAATCAGGAGATGAGAAATAATCTCTTCCAACTCATTCAGCCGCTCAAATATCTGGGAGATGATATTCTGGTAAAAAACGAAGATGCTGAAACAATCCCAAAGCAAAGGTGTTTATACATACGTCTTCTCAATGGGCAGCTGAAAGTGCAGAGTTTCAAACTTTCTGCATTTAATCAGACCTGCCAAGAACAGTGGCTTACATCCAAAATGGAAAATGCCCTTGTGTTTTGAAGTCTAGACATGGCCTCACCATCTGTTCTCATAGCGAAGCACTCATATTTGATGTCCTTATTCAAAACAATTGGATCTATACATATCCTTGGTTTTATTATGGCGACCACATTGTTAAGCCAGGAAGTTTGTGTCAAAATTTGCTCAGTAAGACATAGTTTTGACATTCTTTAAAGTTTAGCCTTTTATATAATATATGCCAGAGCTTGTGATGGCTCTTGGGGCTCACAGGACCATGAATTACCTTGTTATACTCCTTTCTATAGCATGAAAGAATCTTGGCTAAGCTTGAGTGGGGCTACATCTAGACTTCAGCGTTAAAAACAATGCTGCGTACAAGGAATGTGTCCACTTTTCCAAAACAATTCGGAAAAGCGGACACGTTCTTTCCTCATCCCTGTAAACCTCATTTTATGAGGAAGAAGGGCTAGCTCAAAAGAGCAGGTTTTTCTGAAATTTAGCCAAATTTTGGAAAAGCCTCTTTCAAAGGAAAATCGGAAAAAGATATGCAAATTGCGGTTTGCCATTTGCACATTTTTTTCTGACTTTTCTTTGTAGTTTAGATGTAGCCTGGATGTCAGCTCCCTAACCTCATCAGCTGCCCTGAACTGTCTTATGGATGGGATGGCTCTGTCTGTAAACTACATGGAACTTCTGAGCACTTCTAACGGGACTAGTGTAGGTTTATTAAAGGAAAAAAATAAAGCTGTAACTAGAAACGAGAAAGTGATGAAAATGAATAATTACAATAAAAAAATGCACAAATCTGGGTCTATACTTACTAAGAGTTTCCTTTCTTATCTAATAAAGTAGGCCCCCTTCAGTCTGTTTCAGAGCTGGGTTCCTTCAGAACTACAATAATTTAATCAGAAAACACCCCTACTGCACAATGAATTTCATCAGTGAATGAATCCAGAGGACTCTCTCCCTCTTTTGTGTAATAGTTTAAATAATTGTTTGATTCTATTCATAGATTGAGCTTTTTTTTCTAATGTTCCTTTTTTCCTTTTACTAGTTTTACTTATTTGCAGTGGTATCTGATGGTTGTCCCTTGAAAGTCTAAGTCTTGCATAAAACTAAACAATTGAACCTTGCATTGAATCACTGGCTTAAGAGGGTGGAGTGACAGTGCCCTCTTCGTGAATGGACTATCACTGAGAGAAATTGTCCCCTGGTGACTCATTTTTACTCTATGTTCATAAACCATACTTCAGTACTTCCTTTAATTTTACAGCTTGCAGTCATTATGAATCTTGACACATTATGAGCTTTCTGAAGATACCTGCATGTTAGTCTTCATGCATAAATATTCTGTAAGGTATGTTTGTCAGATCTCAAGTCAGAGTTGTTTGCAAAGAACAGGAGGGCCTTTACCTAGAAAACAGTGTGTCACAGAGTTATTGAGACTCCTATGGTGGGTATATTTTGGTAGTACACTCAGATTTATTTATTACTGTTATATATTATAACCTTAATGCACCCTGGGATGGACCTGATCAAATGCTTTGTACCCTATTCAGTAAATAAATTATACACCTGTTTGATGTTTGCATTTATCAACTCTTCTTCAAATTGAGCATGCATTAGACTTGAGTGGTATCTCTCCTACAGATGACTTCACTACATGGGGTCATATGGGATGTGTCTACACTGCATCTGTAGCTCAAAATAAACTACGCAATTTGAGCCTTACAAATTGGATAGTTTATTTCAAGCCAATTTCAAAATAGCTTATTTAGAAATTTGGGGCTTCTACACAGTGCTTGTTTTGAAATAAATCGCTATTCCAAAATGTCCCTTACTCCTCATGGAATGAGGTTTACAGGGATGGTGGAATAGCGAGCCTGTTATATTTCAAAATAATGGGTGCACTCAAAAGACACAGAATAGTGCTACAGTGTAGATGTAGCCTTTGTGTTTACTATATTATAGAATAAAAGTATGAGGATTTTCTTAAAACAGAGAACAGACTCATTTTTTTCTCTGTTTCCCGAGATAACATTGCACTCAGCGCCAATATCTATCTGAAATTTACTTTTAATTCATTTATATCCAAGTGTCACAAAACAATCTGCTGTTGTGTTTTCCTGTGTAAATGTATTGAGATCCAAGACACATATCATGCATGTCTTGTTTCTGCATCATAATCAGAGCCTTGACCTCCAGTTGTATGCAAATGAATATGTTTTTATTTTAATTTCTTTACAGCTTGTGCAGAGTGACACATTTTTTTGCAAACTGGTTACTTGACACACACGCCTTAGGCTGGACACCTTCATTTGTGATTACTATCACGTTTATTGCATTTACCATTTTGTCTGTGCCAGGAATTTTCCTTTGATTCTGACTTTATGCCTTGAGATGCATTATTAATTAGATTCACTCTTTCACTATTTGCTAACATTTCTATTTCCAGCTCAGTTTTCACCAGCTCTTTATATATTCAGTGTCTTTTGACTGAGCTTTCAGTCAAATCCATTTCTCTCAATGACCTCACTTTGACCTTACTATTAATTTTACCTCAACTATTTTGATCTCTAATTTGTACATCTGGTCAGGAATTTTCTGGCAAAAAATATTTTCCATTGGAAAGTGCCTATTCATTGAACTGAAATGGGGAAAGGATTGGTTTAGACAGATCTCCCAATTCAATTTGTTTTGCAGTCATCAAAGTAGCTAATTGAAACATTTTTTTTAGAATGAAAATCTTAGTTTTTACATTTGAAACAACTTATTCTGAAATGTTTGGGTGTTACTAAAAAGGAATTCTTTTAAAGTCAGATTTGGAACTGAACACTTCCACCTGATCAGAGCCAAATGTTTTGATTGACCTCTTCCAGTCTCCCAAATTATCATTTCCCCCAAAATGTTTGATATTTCTACTGACAGGAGAATTTTTGATATCTTGAAAATTAGTCCCTGTCCAGGTTACTGTAGCTTTACTATGTAGGTTTGTAACATAATGGGCAATAGCCTCACTTGGCCACTGTGTCCTTTTATAGAGAATGTGCCTTTCCTACTTGACATTACTGGGACAATCAGAATATTGGCGAAATTTCTGAATGACTTTATTTAGCATTTTGAGATCTTCGGTGTCTCTGTATCAATGTGAAGGATTTCACCCCAAGTTTTCATCAACACAATTTTCATCCAGGAAAATTTAGAAGTACTGGAACCATTTCTTTTGTATTCTCCCAGGTTCTCGCCGAGATGAATGATTTATGAGGTTGTTTTGGCTCCATTTTTGTCAGAGATGCAAATATCTTATAGCACCACACTAGAAAGATTGATGAAATATGAATGTTACTAAGAGACTGTTCTTTACTGCTTGGCCTTAGTCACCTCACATGGGTCAGAATTACAAAAGCTTAATACTCCAGGTCACATGGCCAGGTTCAGTAGCCACTGCCTGAAGTGGCTACTTGTTACAAGAAGTCTAGTTCAATGTTCTTACTAGCAATGGAAAATCATGCTGAGTTCTTTTGTTATTCATTGTAATAGTGGAATTCATGAACTTTTTTTTCTTTCATTGTAGTTTTATAGAATGCCATCACAATGTAATACTAATTAATACCTGTTTACAACGATGTGTTGAAAATAACTTTTTACAATTGTGATTTTACAATTTTGTGATTTTAGAACTTTTTACAATTTTGACATTTAGCAGAATAATTTAGTAGTACTGGCGGAGCATCCCAAAGTACAGTTGAAAGTAAATTAACAATTGCATAAATGTTTATTGGTCACTAAGGGTAAATCTACATAGCGGTGTTATTTTGGAATAACTGTTGTTATTCTGAAATAATATAGTCCGCATCTACACCAAAAGCAGGTTTTTTTACCTAATGTCGGAATAATGTCGAGCTGGAGGACTTCTTACTCTGACTCCTATAGTCCTCATTGTACAAGGAGTAAGGAAAGACAGAGGAAGAGTACTCTTTCTCAGATTTCCTGCTGTGCAGACTGCACCAAAAGCTGAATTGAGCTATTTCAGCTTAAGCTACGCAATTGACGTAGCTGAAGTTACGTAGCTTATTTTGGCTTTAGCTCTGCTGTGTAGACATGCCCTTAGTAGCCAAGGAAATACTTTTTTAACTTCTGAAGTTTCTACCTTGATGACATGCGATACTTCCTCCACTGTTACCCTGCCAGACATTATGCTGTGATTAAAGTATTTCTGGTTAAAATGACCATTCTTTTAGATTTCATTGCTGAAGCTCCTATTTTTTGTAGTTTGGCCTGCCTTACCGGTATATCCTTTCCATTACTGAGCCTTTAAGAAAAACCCAACTAATTAATCAAATATTAGCCATGGCTTTCAGACTAGAGCTACTGCACAAAGAACTATTGGAAGATTATGGATTTTGACCTGATGGCAAGTAACCAATGAAGCAGTCTTGTTATCCATTTATTTAATAATAAAGCATTTTTCAGCAGTAAACCTCCAAGTGCTTTACAAAGAAGGTCCCCAGTATCGTTAAACCCATTTTATGGGTTGTGTGTGTGTGGAAATTGAGACATAGGGAAGAAAAGCAACTTGCCTAAGGTGACCAGCAGAGCTGGGCCTAGAATGTGCCCTGATGCCATGTCTCATGCCCTAGCAAGTAGGACATACTACCTCTTTTAAGCAGTCCATACAAGCAGTTCTAGGTTGAGCTGATTTACTGTGATAACTGTCATCCTTGATATGCGAGTTAACTGATCATTTAATAAGATTTTCAGTCTGATATAAATATTTCATGCAATCACAATTGGAAAGTTGGACTTTGTGATCTTTTCTCAAAAGATCATTTAAAATGACATCTGTCTGAGCTGGGAAGAGCTGGAGGGTGTCTCCAGTTTGCTTTTCAAGGAATAGATTTTTTAGAAAGTTTTTTTCCCCTTTTTCACTGGCTGAGTGACTGACCCCTTCCTAACACATTCCAGGTATTTGACTTGCCTCTCCCATCAGTATTTGAGGAGGTTAGAGGCAATAATTGTGCAATTATGACATTCCTTGGTTGTCAGTCAACAGGAGACAAGCCCATATCCACCCTATAATGAGTGAGTCGGCAACTCCCAGTATTGGTTTAGTAGATTTTACAAGGTCATTGTTAAGAAAATATGTATTTGGCAATCCAGCAAGTGGATGTGGTGTGTGTGCCTCTTTGGAAAGATCACGTTGAAATCCCAGTTTTCTGTTTTCAACAGTTCATGAAATCCTCCAGGTGCAAAATTCCCCAAATCCGGAGAGCTGCTGAATGCCTGAGGAATTGTCGCCCCAGCCAGAATCAGGCTTGTATTTGTAAGGATTGAGTGAAACCTGAATATCAGGATTTGACCCCATCAGTTTTTAGTTATACTTTCATCCTGTGGAAAATTACTTAAAAGGGGAATTTTCATCGGAAAGCATTTACTGGAACCTTCTTGGTAGTCAGTATGTACTTCCCCCTGGTTAGAGATTAAGTACGATACAGAGGTGTTCTAAGTACATCATTTCCTCTTTATGCTGCAAAATTCACTCTTTCTCTTACATGAAGTGCCTGTTTGGCCAGATTAAAGAGAATGACAGTTTATTTTGAACTCATGGCCCTTTAACAGTGGAATATGGGGATATATTGGGATTTGTCTGTCAGCTTTAGTTCTATGGGATTTTTTTCTTTTATACCCGTAAATCAGTCCCTCCCATCAATCTATTCAAAACATTTATTTTGTAAACTTCTTTGTAATCTCAAGGCTTTGTTTCACTGCTTTGTAGTTTCAGGAAGGCTACGAGCTGTTTGCAAACATGAAATGAGAATTACTTAAGAGTTATAAAACGCTATTATTTGTTTTCTGCTTTTTTTTTTTTTACTAATTTTCCTCTCTTGTGGTATGTGCAGTTTTTCTAAAGTGTGCTCTTAACAGCAATATGCTTCCATAATCCATTTTCCTGAAATCAGATCTGAAGTTTTTTGCTGGGGCCTATAATCCCAATTGTACTAAAATCACATCCCTCAGGTAAGTCTGTACGCCTGGCCAGTGCTATTTGTGATGCTGCAGAGTTGGTTATTTAAGCATCAAAGGAATGAAAAGAATTTTATCAACAAAATAGTAGATCTTTAAACAATATCTGGAGATATCTAAATGAGTGTGTTCTGGTGAACATTAAGCACGTACCTCTCGTATGAAGTGTGCTTCACCAATAATACATTTGAATCCTCAATAGGATTCTTTGAACAAAGTGGTGTTTGTTGACTTTACAAGAAGATGCTTGTTTGACAAATATTTCAGTCAGTCTGTTGCCTCACATAGGTTATCAGAGCTGTTAAGATATCACTGAATAATCATGTGGAAGAAGACTGATGGATTTAAGCCAATATTTTATGGAAATTAGCGAAGGAAATATAAATTATTTATATAGTGAAGGCAGATAAGGCCTGAGATATTTTCTCCTTTTATGCATATAAACTATAGCTTAAGTGAAGAAACATGTTTATCTAGTTACAGAAGACTAATCCTTCCTTAATCTGCTGTATGTTCTCTCTCTCTCTTTTGCTTTTCTCTTTTTTCCCTCTTCATGTGTTGTATTTATGTTTCAGGTGCATAAATATATTAGTGTGTATGTGTACAGCTGCACATTCTCTAATTTACATATACAGACAGGTCTTTGCAAGTTATTTATGGATGTGACAGGCCATTTGTACACAGTTGCAGTTTGCATTCATATTCATGGTAACTCTGGACAAATGATCCATGCAATTGGTCACACAATTTGCATGTGCAATTGCAAATCTAAATTTAACAAGCAGCCCATCTCTCTCTCTCTCTCTCTCTCTCTCTCTCTGTGTCTCCATACTTTAAATTTAAAAGCCAAGTGTATAATCATATCATATAATCAGTGAGATTAATCCCTATATATATAAAAAATTAGACAACTTATTCAAAGATGCTTTTAATGAATTGATAATATTAATGTATGTTGATTTTAAAATCATCGTGTATTCATACAGTTCTTTTAAAATTAAAATATTATCTTATTATAAATTAGTAAAAAGCCTCTTTGCATAAATCATCTGACTCTTTGAATAAGTTTTAGTGCTTACTATAGATTTAGGCATTAGTTCTCTAGCTGAGTATACCTTTGGCCGTTTGACTTTTGAACTGTTCCTGCCTTATTGGTCTAAGTTGAAATGCAAGCTTTTTAGGGAAGGGACCTTGCTTTGTTCTTAATGTTGGCCTACAGGGTTATGTGACTTAGGCAGCTGGTTAGGGTTGCCAGATGGTTTAAAAAAAAAAACAGTCAAAAATTTAAGGAGCCAAAAACAAAACAAAAAAAAAAAAGTGCCAAAGACTAACCAGGGAAACCTGGGCTGAAATGCAGTCCTCTTTAATTGTCGTATGTCCCGAGCCGAAAAACTTCCTTAATTAGAAAATACCGGACATTTGTCAATTTGTTTACTGGACATGAAGTACAAATACTGGACTGTCCGGTTCAATACCAGACACCTGGCAACCCTACAAGATGGTCCCGCTCGTTCTGGTATCTGTGCACACACACAATAAGTGGTGGATGTAAGGGGCTTGCCACAATATGAGGGTCAAAAAAGCATCTGGTGTGGTTATTACATAGCTGCGGGAACTAGGAGTGTAGGGAGTGCTGCAGAACCCCAGACTGTCACCTAGTACCCAGAGACCCAGCTGCCACCCCTCACTATGGGGGCTCTGCTGCCAGTTCTGCATTTGGGGTCCTGGCTGCTGCTCTGCACACCCAGGGCTCTGCTGCCAGCCCTACATGCTGGGGACTCTGTTATTGGCTCTCAGCCTGGGGTTCTGTCTGCCAGCCCTGCGCATTGGGGATGGGAGGGCTGTACTTCCAGCTCCATGCCCCGTGTCCCAGCTGTTGACCCCACACACCAGGGTTTTGCTCCCAGCCTCAGTTGGGGGAGGCAGAAGGATAGGAGTAATGGGGGAATATCAACATCCCCACTCTTAAAAATGTTGCCGTGCTACTGGGTTATCTACATTTTGCAGAAGGGAACCTGGATGGGTCTTTCATATGATGTTTTGACTGGAGCCCTAAAAAAGTTCTGTCTATCTAAGATACTATTATGACTCCCATCACTAATATCTGAGCACCTCACAATCTTTAATGTATTTATCCTTGTATCACCATGGGACATTAGGGGAGTGCTTTTATTTCCATTTTTCACATAGGCTGTGTCTAGACTGGCCCCCTTTGCCGGAAAAGGCATGCAAAGGAGGCCAGTCGGAATTGCAAATGCAGCGGGGATTTATATTTTCCCTGCTCCATTTGCATGAACATGGCTGCCGCTTTTTTCCGTCTTAGAGTTTTGACGGAAAAAAGCGCCAGTCTAGACAGGGCTCTTGCGGAAAAGAAAGCCTTATCCGCAAGATCTCTTATTCTCTTATTTAAAGGGAAATAAAAGGCTTTCCATCAAAACTCTAAGACGGAAAAAAGCGGCAGCCATGTTCATGCAAATGGAGCGGGGAAAATGTAAATCCCTGCTGCGTTTGCAATTCCGACTGGCCTCCTTTGCATGCCTTTTCCGGCAAAGGGGGCCAGTCTAGACACAGCCATAGAGAACTGAGGCAGTATGTGTGTGGGGAAGGGAGCAAGAATGAGTGCATGTTAATGTATGTAGGGCTAGCAAACTTTGTGGACAGTTTTCAAAGCACTGCTTTTTTCCCAGGCATTTGTGGAAGGCATTTGTCCGAAGGTTCATTATGTATGCTTATTATATTTGCTGGTGCATATTTAGCTGTTCTTTTGAATTGGATGTATCGTCTGCTTTTGTATACTATAATTTGTATTATGAATGTTAATTCATGTAATTGGTGCCCAGAACATGGGAAGTGCACCTACTGAGAATTTTCTATACCATAATGTGTTTGTGCGCGCACACAAGCGTGTGTACACACACACACACACACACACACACACACACACACATAGAGTGCGTAAATATGCCTACTTCATGAAAATCGAAAATTATGAATTGTTCTTGCAGGAGACAAAGCAGCAGCTATTGCAGAACACTGTAACCATTAAGCAGCAGCCCAGCCATCATGACGGTTTTGTGAGTGAGCCCTGTCTGAGATCAGGGTCCCACATGGACAGCTGCAGCTTCAAAGAATCCCAGTGACCTAGATTTAGCTGTAGATTACTGTCTGGTCTGGCCTTTGCTTCTATCATTGCACTAGGAGCCTGATTTTGGTTGCTCAGGCTGACTTGCTCACTGCTCTGACCCATTTCCCATGGCAACCTAGTTTACTGTACCAGTGTTAGAAAAATACGCAGTTGTCTTTTTAAGGAGTCTAAGATTAAGTTTACTCTTTGCCTTTTAAAAAAAAATGTACTTAGCAGACATGCAGAAGAAGAGCTGACACTTTGCAACAGAATTGAAAGACAGGGAGAGATTTAGGCCAGGTATTAACTTACTTCTAAAACATTGTTTCTCTGGATAAGGTTTGTATTTTCTTATGTCTTTGCAAAAACAGCTAGTTCGCTTTCCTTCCCCCCAGCAATCTCATCCCTACTTTATTCTCCCAATCCATCACCTTTTAATAAATGTAATTCATACTGTACTAAGTTTTGATTTTCTGGTCATACATGAATAAATTTATTCAAAGACTGAGGAATAAAGTTTATCCTGCTTTGGCAGATTAGCTGCTGTTTGTATGTCTGTGTTCTAGGAACAGAAGGAAACAGTCCAGAGCTAGTTCCTCTCAATCATAGGTTTCGTGTCTCCATTTTGTAGAAATAAATTTTATTGGAGACAAAAGTGTGTTCCTGAAAGGAAGAATGAAAAAGTCTGACAGTCAAAGTTAGGAAAATCAGATGGTGTCTATTTTTCAATTATCCAATGTCTCATTTATTCTCTTCCTTTTCCTTCATATTTTCTCAATTTGAAAAATGGGCTGCTAGGTTGTCCTGTAAATGTATTATGCATCTTTTATCTGTAACCATTTACAAAACATAAGAAATTACAGAATATCTTTTGGGAGTGAAGGGAAAGAAGATAGAAGCAGTGTGAGAGAAATGGTTTATTAATCTCTCTATGGTGCATTTCCCATCCCTTGAGATGCTATCTTTGCCAGGAGATCAAATTTAAGTCAATGGAAGCTGCAGACACCAGCAGGACACATGTAGGATGCTAGAAACCCTGGATGGATTTAGTTCTGCAAAACTTTATTGGTTGGGATTTGGTATGGCAAATTCTAATACAATTTAAACTCAAGTTCCAGTTATTAATTCTTCACAGTATTGGGGCTTTTGTTGTTGACCCTGCATACTGTGGGTGGGAGTGGATGGGATAAGGAGGCTCAATACCCTGACTTTTAAAAATGTTCCTGCACCACTGGTTACATATGGAAGCAATGTGGAAGCCAGAGCAGGCTGTGGTGCACAGGTGTGATATCTCCTAATGAGAAAGACAACCTAGTGGTCTAGAAGCAGCTTTCTGCATTAACTTGGTTTTCAAGGAGTCCCCATGTGTAACCACAAGCAGATCATATTACAGTAATCCAATCTGGAGAGGCAAAAAAGCCAAGAATGAATGTGGCAAGGTCTGAATCCAAACAAATGTAATCGCCCTGCCAAAGAGAGAGAGAGAAAAAAAAAGTTAGCTTTTACTACAACTCAATTATCTAAAAAAAATTACTAGGGATCCTAAACTATGATTTTTACTGACAAAACCCCTGTGTTAAAGGAGGACATCTAAACTTCAATTACTCATCTCAACTTCTGGATGTTACCTCTACTCTAATAACATCACTTTGCCCTGTTTGGATTGAACTTCAGAGGCAGCTCATCGAGACCCAGGTTTAGTTAGACACTAGGGGTATGTCTAGACTACATGGTGCCGTCGACGGAGCCATGTGGTCTAGACATACCCTAGGAAAGGTAAAGGGCTGCATAGTTCAGAGGAAATGAAGAAGAGACAGAAGCATGAAGGTACTGATGGAGTGATGGTAGTGCGTCGTGCTGTCGAGAGTGGCTCACAACTATGAGGGCTTGTCTATGCTACGGAAAAGATGGACCCTCCAAAAGTCGATCTTCTAGCATTCGATTTAGTGGATGTAGTCTAGACGAATGCTAAGGGCAGCCCCCACCAGAATTCTGTGAGGAGTAAGGGCAGCCAATGGGAGCACATGCTCCCATTGGCCTGCCTAAGTGTAGACACTGGGCGGTTCGGCTTAGGTAAGCAGAATCCAGCTATGTATTTTGTGTAGCTGGATGGTATACCTTAAACCAACCAGCCTAGTCTAGTAGGCTATGTCTACATAGTAACATTATTTCAGAATAAACTATTCCAGAAGAGATTTTCCAGAATAGCTTATTTCAAAATAGAGCGTCTACACAGAAAATGTGTTTCAAAATAGTGCTTAGCTATTATAGTAAAATAGTGCATTCACACTGATTGGACACTGAATTCCATTTAAGGCCACCTGGAACCAGTTCAGGCAGAGCATCAGGTCAGTAGTCGCTTCGTGTGGCTGCTGCTTGAGACTATCTGAGGCTCATGCTTAAAGGGACCCCCCTGGACAGCCGGTTCTCAGGTTTCCCTGCTTGCTTGCCTACCTCTCTGAGGGACAGCAAAGCATTTTCTCTGCTTGCTCTGGTTGCCCTGATTCAGGACACCACAGCACTCTCTGCTATGGAGCCGGAGCTACCTCTGGGCAGTCTTCAGCTCTGGAGTTTTTGCTGCAAGTAATGCAGCACTTTGTGCAGGCTGCATCCCAGGCTATGCATGAACCCAACACCAAGTCCTTGTGGCAGACCCTCCTCGGGTATGTGGGGAGCAGCTCCAGCATCTGGAGGCTGCCCGCCATGGCCTGGACTCTGTGCCTTGCCACATCTGGCGTCTGGACACCAGTGCACACTGGTGGCACCACATCATTCTGGAGTTCTGGGGAGACCAACAATGGTTCCAGAACTTTAGAATGAAGAAGGACACCTTCCTCGAGCTGTGCGAATGGCTAGCCCCTGTCCTGAGGGGACGGGACATGCACATGAAGCCCGCCAACCCCCTCCAGAAGCGTGTCACCATCGCTCTCTGGAAGCTCTCCATGCCAGATAGCTACCAATCCATGGGGAACCAGTTCAGTGTGGGGAGATTGACTGTCAGGGCCCTGGTCATGCAGGTATGGCATTCTCGGGCTGTTGTGCCAGGATGGGGGTGGAAGGACGGAATGGGCTTCCCTAGGGAAAGGGGGGGTGAGGGTGGTGCAAGGTCCCTCCCTGGGAGGGTTTATTCTGACCTGCCCTCATAAAGCCCTACCAGGGATGGGTGTGATTGCAGGGGGTTGCTCCTGGTGAATGGGGAGGGAAAGGGATGGGGGGGGAGGGGGGAGAACTTGCAGGCTCTCTGGTACCCCTGTGATTCTCAGTTTGTTTGTCTCCTTCTGCAAGTGGTTAGGGCCATCAACAGCATCCTGCTGTGCAGAATCATCCCCCTGGCAGATGTGGACGCCATCATCAAGGGATTTGGTGCCCTGGGCTTCCCCAACTGTGGGAGGGGAAAGGGGCTATCAATGGGCCCCATATCCCTATCAATTCCCCAGACCACCAGGCATCAAGCTACATCAGCCACAAGGGATATTTTTTGATGGTCCTGCAGGCCATGACTGACCACTGGGGCCTATAGGTCGCGTGGTCAGGGAAGGTGCATGACTCATTTGTCTTAAGGAGCTTGAGTGTGTTTCAGAAGCTGCACACCACAACTTTCTTCCCCAACTGCAACATCAGAGTCAGGGAAATGGACAAGCCTGTCTGCCTGGTGGGGGATGCTGCTGTCCCCTGCAGCCATGGCTTATGATGCCCTACACTGGCCACTTCAACCCCTCACAACAGGCATTTAATGCCAGGTTGAGCAGGGCCCACATGGTGGTTGAGGGTGCCTTCATCCACTTGAAGATGCATTTTAGATGCCTCCTCACCCACCTGGACCTTGGAGAACACAACATTCCACATGTGGTGGCTGCATGCTGTGTTCTGCACAATGTGTGCAAACGGAAGCGGGAGGCCTTCCTACCAGGATGTGGAGCAAAGGATGACCACTTAGGCAGGGCCCATGAGCATCCGCGAATGGCTGCCATCCGGCAGGTCCGGCAGGGGGCCATGTGCATTTGGGAGGCCCAGAGGGAGAGCTTCTCCCAGGGGAACCAGTGACACTCTTCCCTGGTCAGCCCTACTGGGGGCTTATGCTTCACCCCTCACTGCCATCCCTCCACTTACCCTCTCCTTCCCCCTTTCCTGATGAAAAAATAAAGACACTTTTGTTTTGAAAAATGAAAC
>CM057847.1:108571171-108587022 GCA_030068395.1 Apalone spinifera
ACTTCTTACTCCAACTCCTGTGATGCTCATTTCATGAAGATTAAGGGAAGTGGAAGGAAGAGTGTTCTTCCTTCAACTTCTTGCTGTGTAGACAGCACCAAAAGCTGAGTTAAGTTATTTCGACTTCAGCTACACAATTGACGTAGCTGAAGTTGCGTAGCTTAATTCGAGTTTTGCCCTGCTGCGTAGACTTGCCCTTAACTAATTCTGCAGACACTTGCTTATTTCTCAGTGTTATTTGGAAATAGAGGAAGATGGAAATAACTCTTTGAGACAATCCTCAGAAAGTAACTACCATTGCAATAAGAGATACACCCCCTCCGGGACTATTTTTCCAAATGCTTCAGTTAATATACCCATTATGTGGTCACTGAGTCACAACTAGCTGTTCTAGGGCACATGCAAGATATGACTTTGGGCCCCCTCTCCTCTCACTGCTCACCTCTTGAGCATTACTGCTTAGCTAATGTTAAGTATTTTACCCCAGCCTCTCAGAGTGTTAAAGAGCGATTAAATATATTTGTGTAGTTTTAATTGCACTTAGTATTTCACAGGAGTGAAAGTAATGTAAGTTTCTTACAGGTACTGTTGCATCACACCCCCTGGAGAGGCACTCCGGGTAGGGGGTTGGGGATGTGTGCGCGATAAACAGTATCTGAGAAATGTAAGTGTGGGGAGCTCAGGGCAAATGGTTAGACTGTATGTGAGACTCTCAGGGCAGAGGAACTTGTGGGGTTTAGGAATAAGGGCAAGGGACTGGGCTTGGGGGGGTCTCAGGGTAAGAAGGTTGGGTGTGTATGCAGGAATCAGGGCAGGTGACTGGGGGCTCAGAGCAGGGGAAATGTGGGGGATGCAGGAATCAGGGTGGGGCCTGAAGTGGGGGGACAGGGCATGGGACTGAGGGTATGAACTGCTCAGGGCAAAGCAGTTTTGGGGAGTTCAGGAATAAGCGTGGGGGTGGCGGGGTGGGGATCATGATAGGGAGGCTCAGGGTGTGGGGAACTCAGGGCAGGGAAGTTTGGGGATTTCAGAAATAAAGGGCAAGGAACTGGTGTGTAGGAGCAAGTGCAGGGGGGGCAAGGGCACCATTTAAGGGGCAAGCAGGATGTGCCACATCCAGGTTTAACCTTAAAATCAGAGGCTTGATTGTCTGTTGCTGATGAAACAGAAGGGTAGCATGTTACACCCACTTTGCATTTAATTTACATTGGTGCAACTGATTGCACAAAGCATAGGGATATAGACAATCAGTTTCTGAGTCCTTGAGTGAAATCCTGGCCTCATTAAAATCAATGCTAAAACTCCCATGGACTTCCATGTGGTAAGAATTTCACCCTCTACTTACCTCCTATTGATGCAGCTATTCTGTGTTCCCCCATCTCACCAAATTTTGACAATGTTCCTTAAATATGCTGGGCCTCAGTACCAGGGATGACTAAAGTTCTCCTGTTGGATATGCAACTTCTAGGGGCTGGACTCTTCATTATATTGTACCTGTTTGACATAGGAGTAACTCCTTGGAAACTGCTGGAGTTACTTTGGTGTACCTCCTTGAATTTCAATGGAACTACTCTAGAATAACACTGGTGTAATGCTCTGAGCTTTGAGTTGAGGTAAATAGATGCAAGCTTCTTCTTCAGGAGCCTTGGGCCTCATGATTGACATTGTCAATATTTCTAGGGAACAGCTGCCACCTACCCCAGGTTCAAAAGAAGGCAGGCTTATTTATTGTTTTTTAACCTCTTTGTTGCCTGCTTTTAAGGTGAGAGAACAGGAAAAGATAGCAGAAACCTTTGATAGAGTCAAACACTGAAATATAGTATTATAACTAAGCGAGGAAAGGATGTGACCTATTAAAATGAAAAATAAAAACTAAGTTATCTTAAAAGGAGGGGGGAAGACAATCTCTCCCTCAGGACTTCTGTCTTTTTTCCCCTCCCTGCAGTGCCCCTCTCCCTTTTCTACATGAACTCTGAATGCTGTTCATGGCTTTAGCAGCAGGCTTTTGGGGGGTTTTGTGTGTGTGCTTTTCATATGATAATTGGTAGATTCTATGGCAACCATTGAAAAAAGAAGGTCTGAAAACAAAAGCTGCAGCAGGAGAGGATCAGTACATAGGCACTGGGTCTGCAGGAATCAGGACAGCGACTCCCTCTTCAGAAAGGTATCTGGTGGCAGGTTGTCAAAAGAATTTTTGTTTTAACTAGAGAAGAGTTTTTAATGAATTCAGAGGCTTTATGAGTCCAATTTTTACTCCAAGCTTTTCTTTAAAAAATATCTAAATTAAGTATCTTCAATCAGCCTGCTTTTAGTGCTGGTGTGGTCACACTTTCTGGTAACCAATTAGAATGGAAGAGATTTAGAGCCACATCCTGCTTGCTTTATCCATGCTTAGTGATATGTATTTCAAAGGGGCTACATATAGCCAAAGTGAGAAGGATCTTGCTTTTGGAGTGTGAATGTCATGTGTAATTAGTCTTTAATTAGAAGGTTTATTTATTTATTCATTTCTCTGAAACAGAATTTTGATCTAAGCTAATGAAGTTATTCGATCTCCTGCCTTGTTGTTTAGGGAAACCGTAAATTAATGTTTTGGAGGCTATGCTTTTCCTGCAGTGATAGGTTGAAGTAGCTCATCATGTAGTGTCATGTATAGTGATAGGACAACAAAGACATTTATATTACTGTTTCCTCAGCCAAACACAGTTCAAATTCTGACTTCACTAGAAAACACAACAGAAAATCACGCTCTGGACATACATAAATAAAAAAAGGGGGAAAAATGATC
Organism: Apalone spinifera; assembly: GCA_030068395.1. Lineage (NCBI taxonomy): Eukaryota > Metazoa > Chordata > Testudines > Trionychidae > Apalone > Apalone spinifera. The sequence continues at coordinate 108,573,960 of CM057847.1, forward strand.
AAACTTACTGTATGCACATAACTCACTGATGTCACAGTTATATTACTTGAGGCCAGCTACTGTACAAGTCATTGAAAATGTGGTATGTATGGGAGACAGCGGGTGGTCTCACCAATCTTTTTGTTTCTGTGGTCATTCCCCCATCCCCCATCTCACACACTATGTGCATTACTCAGATTTTTTGCAAATTACCTTCACATTAATCATCTATTTTGGTGCCTGTAAAAAATCGTTCACACAGAGAAAACACTGTAATGGGTGGAGCACAGACACTGGAGCTTTCATTACAATGGAATTCCATTGCAATTGCATATTGCAAGGGTATTACCACAGAATGGCAACTTCACCAAGACTCCATTTATAACGATGAATAGTAATAATACCAAAGGGGTAAAAGTGATTCGTCACTTTGTTGCACAGTATTGGTCTCTGTAACTTTAAGAATTGTACTTTACAAAACTATGATTATAGATTTCAAAGGGGCTATACATACCATGTTAATATAATACAAATCCTCTTTCTGCTTTGGATAATTGCGGTCTTTCCAATCAGACTGTAGAAACTGGGCTGAAAAAAGAGGAAGAGTTGAAACTATGAAGCAGGACTAGGACTGAAAGATCTGAAGAAGTCTCATCTGAAGAAGTGGGTTGTGCCCACGAAACAAAAGCTCATGATGATATATATATATATATATTTGTTAGTCTCTTAGGTGCTATAGGACTACTCACTTTTTTAAGTTACTGACTAACACGGCTACCCCTCTGAGACAAGGAAAGATAGCTCATGCTACAAGTTCCTTTACTTAAAGCAATTTATTTTTTTCCTCTTTTACTCAGTGTTCTCATAGTAAGGTATGTTCTGGCCTAGCATTTATGTGCAAAAGCTATCCATTGGAATCAGATCATTATAAAACTGGTGTGAGGATGGTGAACCAGACTCACACTGTTTAGTACAATGTAACTAATTTGCCTTAGTAACACCTGCTATTTTTTTCTCTTCCCATGTCTTCTCTCAATCTTCCTTCCTCTTCTTTTTGTTGTCCCACCTCCTCCATTTTTTTCTCTCTGTGCGTGAAGATGGCACGCTAAATTATTACAAAAATGACTTGGTAAACTCCTTTTCCAGAGTTAGTGGTGAGTTTAGAGGATGCTTTAAACCTAATCAATTTACAGAGAGAGTTTCAAATGCCTAGAGATTCAGCTGAGTGCAATGTCAGAGAATTACACTAAAAATAAACCAAGGGGGGGAGGGGGAGGGGAAGAAGCTGTTCTGCTGATGTACAAGTTGAAAAAACTTTTAAAAGTTATATTTGAGCTGCAGACTGGGGAAATTCCAAATTTTTCTGCTTCCCTCTTTCCATCTGGGTTACTGGATCAGCCTTACTGGGTCTCTGAAAGACAGGTGCTTGTACTTCAAAGCAGAAACTATGAGGTACGCCTATACATCAGAATGTAGGCTGTTTAGAAAGGGATGGGCTATTATTTATTGTTTACTGTGATTGAACTGGTAGTCTCCCCTGTGATTCAGAAATCAATGAAGACTGGCGAGGAAACCATTCTTTGTTGTGAAAACATTTCCTTCCACATCAGAAACAAGACCACACCACAGAATAGCCCAGTGCTTAGGGGAAGGGCAGGGAACCTCAGGCCCGGGAGGGCTGGATGTGGCTCCCAGCTTGCTTGGATCCCCGAGGCTCAGCTCCCTCCCTCCCCAGCATGGGGAGCAAGAATGGTGCCTCAGCCCCCCTGCTGCTCCACCATGGGGCTGGAACACACAAAATCTACTAGGCTGCCCTGTTAGACACTGGTGTTTGAGGGGAATGTGGGGAGTGTCTTTCTCCTTCTCACTTGGCTTCAGTAACGGTTATTTTTTGCTTCTCACTTGTGTGTGGTCCCCAATTGATTCTTCTGTGGGTCAGTGGCCCCAACCCAAAAAAGGTTCTGCATCCCTGCCTTAGGGCCTGTCCATGAGATGTAGCAGATCCAGGTTCAGTTCCTGGTGAACCATTTGGCTACTGGTTGGTTGGGTGTGGTCTTTCTCTGAACAAAAGTTCTCTTCTGGATATCGGAATATGTTCATCCAATGCATTTCCATGAAACATCTCAGTTTCAACCAATAGCATTTTTGGATGGAAAAAGTTTCACTGAAAATATATTGAATCGCTTAATTTTGGATGCTACGTTCAAATTCACAAAAGTGACTTAAGATCACACAGCGAAAGATCAGGGAACGGGATGGGTTTCAAAGCACCAATGGGCTCTCGTCTACATATCCCTTGCTAAACTCAGTTCCAGGTGGGCCGAAATTCAGGCTCTGTGGTCCCTGGCCTTTACTTTGGGAAGACCTGACCAAAGTGTTGCCCTCGTCCCTTGAGTCTTTCCCACTTGGGAAGGGTTCACATGGTTATTTGCCAATGATTTCTGGCCACCCCACTCATCACCCGCCATGCTTAGCCCTGCCCTCTGGATCCATGGCCACATCCCATCTTCTGCTGGATTGTGGCATACAGGGCTACAGCCAGAAGATTGCTGGAGCCAGTTCAGTGCTCCATAGCAGGAAAATCCATTCGCCATTTACTGATGTCAGCTTTGCTAGTGGCAAACCTATCAGGCTCTGGGGGCCAGGAAGATTCTGGCCACTACTCATAGACTTTAAGGTCAGGAGGGACCATCATGATCATCTAGTGCTTCCATTGTCTCCAGTTTGCTATTTCCAGCCAAGGGGAGATGTGGGAAGTGGCGGCCCAGGCCACACCACTTCCCATGGCCCCCCTTAGCTGGAAACAATGAACTGGAGCCAATAGGAGCCACAATGCTCTATGGCCATGAACCCTTTTAGGTAAACAAAGTGGTGCAGGCTTGCTAGCAGCTTCTCCAAAGCGGGCCCACAAAACACTTTGAGAAACACTGATCTCATGTGACCTCCTGAACACTGCAGGCCACAGAACCTCACCCCCCCCCCCACTGCTGCTCATTACTGTGGGGTGATACAGGAGTTGGGTCATACATTGCATGGTGACTGTGGACTACGCCCAGCCCTTTCTCACAAGAGCCACTGACCTGCCCGCAAATCACCTGGGGCCAGAGCTGCCCAGGAACAAATGAGGCCCTCTCTTCTCATTTCCCCGTCTGGGTGGTTCAGTAGCACTGAGCGACTACACAAGAGGTCTTACAGTGGTAGAGCTGTGTTGGTATAAGGTCCTGGATGTAATCTAGACATAGCCTTAGCTGAAATCAATTCATTATACGTCACTTAAGGTAAGCCCATTTCTAAACATCTGTTCATGTTGAAACTCTCTTAACCAGGACTCTCTGGTCTGGCAACATCCCTGGTCTGGCAGGAACAGGGATGTCCCATCACCAATGAGCCCCGGTGGAGGGCTGGTGGCTGGGAGCCCAGCAGTGGGGCTATGCATGCCGCAGTGAGGCTGCTATGATGGGACCATGAACCCTGCATGTCGAGAGGCCGGCGGCAGAGGGAAGCCGGCTAGGAGGCTGGCAGTGAGGCCTTAGCTGGGGGGGAGAGGGCGGTGATGAGGGGAGGGCCCAAAAATAACCTTCCCTAGTCCGGCAGTGTCCCTCATCCAGGACTAGTCAGGTCCCAAAGGTGCTGAACCAAGGAGGTCCAATCTGTACTTAAATTGTATAATGTTCTCATGTAGATAGTGCCTTATCTCATGTAGATAATGTCTGACTTCATTGGTCTGTATATGCTGATACAAGTAAGGCAACTCACGGGGCATTGCTTTTTGTGTTGTGAGGGGCTATACACCTTTTATTCATGCTTGGAATGTTTTGTTTCAGTTAAAATATAAAGGGGGTAAATAATTGTCATCAGTTTCAATTTCTCTCAACTGGGGGAAATGCTATAGTCATGAAACAAAAATTCTACTACATTATTACTGTCAGCTGTGGCCAAACTACAGACTTTATGTACAGCATGGGAATGCTTCACTTTGCACCAGAAATGCAACAGCTCAGTGTACAAAACTCAAATAACAGCAGTAAAAAATCTAGAAGTACTAAACTCCAGTTTGAAGGCCATAGCTTTGTAAAAGGGACCATGATCCAGCGGCCTTCTCTAGCTTGAAGAGAGCATGAGGAATAGAGGGAGGGGATGGGGTGATCTTAGAGATCATCAGTCACACTCATTGACTATACTACTATCTCATTTTCTTTTACAAAATCTATGAGTGTGCAAGTACCATTTTCAGATTACAGACTTTTTGAGGCAGTGACTCTGTTTTACTATGGACTAGATTCTTATCACCTACTCATGGTCAGTAGTACTGGAGTCCTCTTGTGTTCAGTGGGGCTTTTCATGGAGTAAGGTACTGTTCAACATAAGGATATCAGAAACTGGCTCTAGGCTAGGGTGTACCTAGTCCAATGAGTCCTCCATTTCATTTGGGGTCCATAAGTGCTACTGCAAGCCAAATAGTGCATAAATATAAATGTTTCAGAGCAGAAAAAAGTATTTGAGTCTTGATTTCTAGAGGGGGATATTACTTTTTTTTAAATGTAGTAGAGGTCACCCCATTTCCAAGAACCAGCAACTTGGTTTTTTTGTGATTTTCACACACGAGAGAAAATATGAAGCTCTGTATTCATTCAGTCTTAGCAACTCCTTTCCTTATCTTGGTCTCACAGGAGTAAATCCAGAAGAGCTTTTAGCCCAGAGTTAACTTTCCCACAATGCCTTGCTCTTAACATTGTATCTTTGCTTATTTAAGAGGCTTGTATTCAGTCCAGGCCAGTATATTAGAAAAATGTTGGCTTCAGGAAGCCCTCTCACTAAAAGGGAAAAATAGCCTTATTTAACTCATTACTAGGTTAAAGGGAAAGAGGTATGTGAAGGGGCAGCCTGCAGGAAAATGAAAGCAACTAGGGGATATTATCTCGCCAGCAAAAAGGAAAAAAAAAGAAAGTTTTCCTAATGACGTGTCAGGTTACTTCATACTTATAATGTTAGTTAGTCCCTACTTACTTTCTGAGGGAGGATGGCTGGCAGGCTAGCAAGGAGGTTATAATGCTTATGTTTTAGATTGGGTTTTTGTTTTTCAAAAAATGAAGAATGATATCACCGCCAAGAGATCAACATTACTATCGTGAGGAAAATAATCCACTCTAGTCAAAACATAGTACAGAGGATGATGGGTGATTTCAAGCAGAAGTTGTTCATAATCATTAAGGTCTATGACCATAATTTAAAAAGAATATAATCTGCTCTTTCTTATAAATCTCATTTGTACAATGCGTGCCAAGGCACTATACAATCCATAAAAAGAAGCCCAGAAAACAAAATCACTTCTGACCTGGATAAGCCATAGAAAACAAAATATAGGTTATGCCTTGCTTTAAAACCAGAAGTATTATGCCTTTCAGACCAGACTAAGGCTTTGTCTATGCTACATAGGTTTTATCTTGTGTTGTTTAAAGCCATATAGTGTAGCGGCTATTTGTCAGCTTTTTTGCCAACAAAATACTTCCATCCTCAATGAGGCTATGTCTACACTAGAGTTTTTTTGGAAAAACTTCACTTACATCCACACTGCAATAGTGTTCTTTTGACAACAAATCAAAAGAACAGAGGGTTTTTTCTGACATTGGTAAATCTCTTTCTATGAGGAAAAAGCCTTTTTCTGAAAGAGCTCTTTTGGAAAAAGGTGTCTGTGGATGGAGAAGAGGGAGTTCTTTCAAAAGAAAAGAAAAAAGCACAGGTGCCCTGGTGGCCACTCTGCCCATAGTAATCACACATAAATGTGAGATAGCGTCCATTCAATGTCGATGCTATCTTTCAAAAAAGCAGATCGCTTTTTCGATGCGCTTTTGCAGTGTGAACGCTCTCTTTCGGAAGAAGTTTTTTCTGAAAATCTCTTCCAGAAAAGCATCTTCCAAAAGAAGCCTGCAGTCTAGACATAGCCTGAGCGGCATTAGCTTTGTTGCCAGGAGTGTGCTTCCGCTGACAAAGGCACCATTCATGCCAACCCTTGGAAAAACTTTTGTCTTTCAGCATGTGTGTCTTTAATACTTCTGAAAGACAAAAGTTTTGTCATTCAGTTGCTAGTGGAGACATAGCCTAAGAGAGATAGAGGGACAGAAATCCAGAGCTGCAGACTTGAAGGGCAAGTTAGCTAGACGTTTATAAACCCTACTGATTGTCACAAGAAACCCTACATCAGTATACCTCAGAGCCCAAGACCATCTCTAAAGAGTCAGGAAATTGCCTGAAAAATGACAACACTGCACTTTTGCAATGTGCTTTGAAAATCCCATCCTGCTTCCATTTTGAAATAAAGGATCCCTAAACCAAATTTAGTTACAGTTAGCTCTGAAGACTTCAAAAGGTCATTCATGAATGGTATCTTATGGGTGCTGGGTATGAAAACACACAGAATCGCTTTGGCTACGTCTAGACTGCATGCCTTTTTCGACAGAGGCTTTGTTGACAGATACTGTCAACAAAGCCTCTGTCGAAAAAAAATGTCTAGACTACAAAAAAGCAAGCCGCTTTTTCGAAAGAGAGTCTAAACGCTCTCTTTCGAAAAAGCACAGTTTTCATGCAATAGCGCCTTTTTTCAAAAGAGTACTTTTGAAAGAAGGCATTATTCCTCGTAAAATGAGGTTTACCACTGTCGACAAAACAGCCGCGTTCTGTCGACTTACTGTCAACAGAATGTGGTGGTAGTGTAGACGCAGGTATAGTTTTCTCGACAAAAGCCAACTTTTGTCAAAAAAACCCTGTAGTCTAGACACACTCTTTCTTGGCTTTGGGGTCTGCATTTTATTTATTGAATGTACTACAGTTCTAGATCACAACACTAATGTAACTATTCAGCACTCTGGAACACAGCAATGATTTCTTGGGGTTTTGTTCCTCAAATAGGTTCATGTTTCTTCTTTCCATGGATTCCAAAGGAGAAACAGATCTGAAAACAAAGTGAAAATGGCAATTTATTGCCTTAATCTTTATAACAATGTGTGTGGGAAGAGCATCTTAGGGGAAAGGAAGATGGATCTTGTAAACATGAAAAAGCCCATCTGTATGTAATGTCCTATTGCAGAGTTCACTTGGGCCGGGGTGCTGTTCTCAGGCCCAATGTAGCAAAGTACTTAAGCATGTGCTTATCTTTAAGCACAGGATTAGGTCTTCTGTTGTCAGTGGGGCTCTTCATTTAAGTTTAAGCATATGCCTACATGCTTTGCTGGTGGAAGGCAGTAGTGATATGGCAGCTGATTACCGCATCGACCCAATTGGCAGTTCTAAATTTTCCACTTAAGAACAAACAGCCAGAGTGCAGGGATTGAGCCTATAGTCAATTGAACATATCTTCATTGTGAGTGAAATCCCTGTCCCATTGAAGTCAATGGAAATGTATTTCATCAGGCTGGGATTTCTTTCTGTATTCTGAGGGATTGTGGTGGGTGAAAAGTGGAGAGAGGGAAAATGGAAAGCAATGCTAACCACTTTCCAGGACTCCCACAACTGAGATGTTGGCTGCCTCAACATCCATTCAATTTCTTCCTAACATCAAGAGAAAAAGGCATAGCATGGATGATGGTGTTACCTTGTTTGACCAACCAACAGAAAATGGATTAGTAAAGTGGCACCTTCTCTTTTGGTGCCTCTGTTTATTTCAGTGACAAAGCCAAGCTACACTACCATAGCACTGCAGTGCCAATGTAACTGAGACCCCATGGAGCCGATTTCTGCTGCTTTGCACATCAAGGTAGAAAAGGTTGTTTTGGTTTTTTTAAGAATAGATTAAGACAAACACCTGTTAGGCATGGTCTATGGATACTTGGTCCTGCCTCAAGGCTGAACTAAATGACCTCTTCTGGTTCCTTTCAGCTCTACATTTCTAGATCAGCACTATTGCTAATGAAATACCAAGAGCTGAATTTTTACTCTGGACTATGAAAACATACCACAAAAAACCCCCACTTTAGTTCTCAGATCCCAGTGTGAGATTGCAAAGCTGATTTCGTCTCCCTCAAAAAGGGTGCATCTACACAGCACCCCACCTCAAAATTGTATACCTTATTTTGAGGTAATTTCGAAATAGCTAATTTTGAAATTTGGGGCTGTCTATTTTTAAATATAGCAGTATTCCAACAAGTCCCTTAATCCTTATGGAACGATGGTTACAGGGACGCCAGAATAGCATGCCTGTTATTTCGAAATAACAGGCATGTTTAAAGATGCAGAATTGCTATTTTGGGATACTTCCGGTATCCTGAAATCACCCTGCTGTCTAGACGTAGCTAAATTGAGCAAATAGTAATGTTGTGTACCTATGGCTGAAAGCATATTTCAGTGGAGTGCCCTGAAGCAGTATTACAATACTAGCATGTGGCTTTGCCTGTATATAAGAGCAAGTGAGATTAAAATCCATTTTCTGCAAATATTCATGCCTGGGAAACTTAATGGAGTGTTTGGGAAAAGGGGCATGAACACAGCAGATGCAAATTCATTTTCAAATTGAAATGAATATTCATTAAACTTCTCCCACCCCACTCCTAGTATTCTCCAAGTGCTAGATAATGCCATTTTAATGACAAGGCTTCACATTTTTGGACTCTTATAATTGCTGTTACCAGTACACATGCTGCTACAGAGAACTTCCCCATGGATTATTTCCTAGTTGTTATGTCTATTTTTGGAACCTTAAAAATCTCTTTTAGAAATGTATGCTTTGAATTTGCCTCTACGTGTTAATGATCCATGCCCTTGGAATAAGGTTTTAAGGCCAATAAAAGGGATCATTGCAACCCATTTTGATCCATAGATAGGACTAGGGAGTTTGCTATTTGAATCAAATGATCAGATTCTGCTGAACTGCTGTTTTAACTTGTATCAACATTTTTCACAGTGTATCGAAACTGTCATATATCCAACACAGGAGCAATTTCCTGCTTGGAGTGATCCTATCTATTAGTATGTGGGTGGATTGGGTAAGCAGTTCCATGGAGATTTGCCACAAGTGCAAGAGCAACAAAGCTAAAAGATGTTTTATAAAACAAAACAAAAAGTACATCAAAAAGAGTGAAATATATGCAGTAAGAGAAACAGACCCAAAGAGTGAGAATATGTAACTGTAAACTCACTGCATGCCTCATCCAAATGCCATTGAAGTTGATGGGTATCTTTCTGTTGATTTGAATGGAATTTGGACTGGACCCCATATACTGTATATACTAAGAAAGAACTGTAAATTGCCAAGGAATAGTATAGACATAATAGATTATAACATTAAACAATTCAAGAGTAATGCCCAGGAGGAAGGCTTTTAGACCCATATGGATCCTAACCAAAACCTTCAGTCACAGAGTGGCAGTAGAAGACTATTGGAGGTTTAGAGGGGTTGAGAAAGGGAAACTTAGAAGTTATGGCCACTCTACATCCTGGCCCAAAACCTACAAACATTTCATAAAAAATAATTTAAAAAATGTGTCAAGAAAATTTTTCATCCACAGTTTGCAAGTTTTGGAGCAGTTTGGTGTTCTGTACATTTTCTTGCCAAATGGAATTTAGTTGTCTCATATGCTTTGAGTGGCCTCTTTTAAAGTGCTTCAGAATCAATGGTGCTTTTTTCACCACCCTAGAGTGGCTATTTCACATTTCAAATAGACCCGATTGCTGGAAATGTTTCTTCGTATCTAGCCTAAAACTTCCTTCATTTATTTCAATGCACTGTTTTTCAAGGAAGAAACTCTGGCATTCCTTAATCATAAAATATGGAGCATTACTGAATAAGTAATATAGCTATAACATTAATCTATTTTAACAATGTACCAATTATAAGCTGGGTCATTTATTTCCCATGAATGTGAAGGATGGTAGCTTTGACTAATAATCTCAAGGGACATATTTTGCAAATTTCCACTCTTATCCTTTGCAATACACCTTAAATTTTACCTGCAATATGCTAGCAGTCCAGTATTTGACTTTATCACAGTGAAGAGACTGTGTGTAATTGACTTTTTATAACTTATTAACTTTCATGTGAGTCCACGGTCTGTGTTTAAAAGATATCATTTACTGATTAGCACTTCCCAATTACTTTTCGGTCTCTATATACACACAGTTGTGCTATTGCAGTAACTTCATAAAACACAGCAAAATCTAACTTTTCTATTTCTGGAAGAAGTCAGTTTTAATTACCATGTCCAGACCAATATGGCTCATTCTCATGACAAGGCCAAAGCATACCTCCTAGGGGTGGGCATGTACTTCAGTGGCAGAGGGGACAGGTAGTCTTCATCCACCTTTCTAAGAGTTTTTATGCTGTACTTGGTTGTAACTCATGTCTCTGCAATTGGCAGTGCTGGGAAAGGGGACCTGATAACTCTGCTTGCGGCACTTCCTGACCCCAGAGGGGACTTTCGGGGGCAGACTATGGGAGTGGCCACACTTCTTTACCCATTTGCCAAGATGGCTATGCTATGAGGGCCATTTGTTCCATCTCTTTTGAGGTGCAGTGAGACTGTCTCTGTCTGCTCTGTGTTTCTGCCAGTACACCAGAGGCACTATGCCTATCGGTGTCATAATATGTCCTGACACTTGTTTCTTAATATAGCTCAGGCTCATAGGAATGCAACATGGAGACTGCACTGTTAAATACACTGCAGTCCCTTCAATCGCCTTCCCTTCTGTGATATATGAGCATGATGTCCTACCCTGAAGGCATTTTACCTCTGTTATCCTGCTTTGCTTCCATGTGAACTGCCTTGGCGTCGGAGCCTGAGGGAGAGCCACTCCTCTGGTGGCTGGGCTACTAGATAGGGTTTGTCAGGCCACTTACAAAGGCTCATACAGTTAGGCATTTGGGACACTGTTTCAAAAGAAGATACTGAAACTCTGTTGGGATTGGTAATAGCATTCGTTCAGGGAAGGCTCACACAGCTGCACCAGAATGAGTAAACAAAAGAGGCAACAGAAGAGAAGAGAGAGGGGAGAACTGGGTAGCATAGAATAGGTGAAAAGAAAAGAGAGGCAATTTTATATACCACACACTGAATCCAAACAGAACATACACCTCATGTCACCTGACAGTGAGAACAGATATTAGCATGGCACTGTAATAGCCAATGTTGCAAGGTATTTGCATCTTACACAATTATTTTTCTAATAGTTTAAGAACTCTACTAAAACCCATTTGAGTTTTTGCTTTCCTAGCTTCTAACTTTAACCAGCAGTCCTTGATAAGATAACAACATCACAGTTTAGCATGACATATTATATATTCTATATGACCTATCAGAAACCCTTATACTTGACAGAAAAATATTTGATTTACAAGGATAGATAATAACAATTGTTGCATCATAGAATTTATGTAGACAAAAACATTGAAACAGAAAATGTTGACACTGAAAACATTTTCTATTAAAACCATAAATAATATTTTTGTTTTCTTTTGTACTGATAAATTGCCATTACACCTAAAATGTACAGGAATTTTGACATGCTCAGCTCATTCACTGACTCTAATTACCAGAAAATGAAATACCTATCAGCATGTTGGGCAATCCATTTTGCAATGTGTTTCATTTCCATAAAGAATAAAGGGAGGTTTTTTTAACAGTTAAGAACAGTGAGAGATGGCAGATTTTCATCATGGGAGAAACCCTGATCTTAGCAGAGATCTAAGACTCTCTTGGATATTGCATGATAAAACTTGTAACAGAGAGTACTCCAGTTATTTGACTGTTGGAGTTCAGGGACTGAAAGCACGGGATTGTCACATAAACCATTTTATAGCCCTAAATATAGTAGTGACAACTGTAACACAAACCAGGGTTTATGATATTGGTGCATTCTTCTACAGTTTATCTGAAAGGAAATCAGAACATTATATCAATAATATAATATATATACATATATATATATATTTATATATATAGTGCAGACTGTGTGAATAACCTGTAGATTACATGGATTTTTTGTTAGTTTTTTAAAGATACCTAACCGCAGTCCCAATCTGAATTATAGCAATAGATCCACCTGTCCAGCCATTTTCAGCAATAATGTTCTGAAGACATGTTGTGACCATTGGGCCCATAACATTTTTGCCTGTTTGGGAATTAACCATGAAAAGTAGGTCAAGATACTTTTAATAAAGCATTTTATAAACAGGTGCAAGAAAACCACACAGACAAATGGAATTCATCCAAACACTATTGATCTAGTTCAGACTGTTCTTGATAAATAAAAAATGTGTCCAGAAATTAACACACCAAAATTAGCATGTCAAAAATGTAGATCTAATTGCTGGGCAAAATAATAAGTGGACTTTGGGGAGAAAATTAGCTAGTGAGTGAGTTTCACCACCATGGGGTTACTAACCCCTCTATCTCCTGGGGCCCTGGCCTAATATCAACCTGAGCCTAAAATATTTGCTGACCTCACCAGGTCAATGAAGGGGACCTAGATAACATTTCCACCTCCACTAGCTTTAGATTAATTCCAAACTCTACCTGGAATGAAATGGGATTGGATTTTTAACAACCATAGTTCTAGCCCATTTTAACTAACTTCTCTTTTTCCCCAAAGGCCAGTTATTATAACACTGCTCTACAGCCAAAATGCTTCTGAAATAAATGTAGTCAAACTTTACTAATTCTGGGTCACTGAGAAAGAAAATGATGCTTAAAATTGTTGATTGGCTCTAGTTTTCAAGATATGCTATTGGGTCAGTATATACAATCGTTGACTTGGGAATGGCGGAGGATAAATGAGTTATAAAGGGAAGGGATCTCAATTTAAACCAGAAATGACTAAAATACATCTTTGACTGGATTTATGAATAAATCTATGACTGGGTTTGGACAGTACTTGCTTTTTAGGCAAAACAATGAATGATGCAATCTGAAGCTGGTATTGCATCATACGTGATATGAATTGCATCGTGTCATTCCTAGAAGTCATGGATGATGCAATCATAAAGAAGCTTACACCAGTCAGCTGAACAAATTGCCCTATATCAGCTCTAGAAATCATACAGCGCCGTGCTCTCTAATTTGTCAGTGTTTGATTTTGCAAAGGGACACATTTCTGTTTA
>CM057847.1:108588344-108603626 GCA_030068395.1 Apalone spinifera
TCTTAGCACAGGGCTTCAGCATTGCTGTCTATAGTTAAGATACTTCCTCTGTAAATATTGAAAGAATAGAGCTATAGGGTAAAACTGTACTGAAAATGTCTTATAAATTATCAGTGTTTAACATTTGGGTTCATTTTTTTCACTATAAATGCAAAGAAGTGCCTTAGCTTCTGTGTTGTTTCTTATGGCAGTATGCGTCATTGTAGCTTTGTTCATTTAGCCAAATGACAAATACCAAGCAAAGTCAGGGAGCTACAGTGAAAACTTCTCATCAGTGCAGTTATCAATGGAAGGTACTAACATGTTAACCAACAGGGCCAGCTGCAATCCTAGTCCTGAAGAAGGTGGAACTAGTGTGAAAGACTATTCAAAAGAAGTGAACACCTTGTGTTCCTTTTCATGAGGGGTGAAACTACAAACTACCCTGCACCTGCAATTATGACTTTATTAGCAATTTAGCTATACTTTATCTGCCACATTCACATCAGACTCAAATCTTGAAACAGGAGAAATGGTACCTGGAAGAATTCAGTCAAATCATATGGACCAGTTTGTGTCACGGGGAGAGACAGCTGGTGCTAACTATTGTCTGATTTAAAAAAAAATGTGGAGCCATCAAGTTCTACTAATGAAGCCCAGTGAAGTCAATAGAAAAACTCCTGTTGACTCTACTGAGTGTTAGAACCTGCTAATAGGAAGGTCCTTAAAGAGTGCAACTCTTTCAAGGACTGTAATGCAACTTAAATTAATTATGAGGTGGTTATTGCCAAACTATACTTACTTATTATTAATATTTATGGCGTTCCAATCCATCCAGTCTAAAATTAAGTTCTTGTAAAATGTATTGAACTTTGATGAAACTCCAAGTTATACTCAAGCTATTCATTTCACTGATTAAGATATTAATCTTTAATTAAGGAGAATATTTACAAATCAAGGCAGATGGCTAAATTACTCTAACCAAATTTTATGGCTGTGAATGTAGAAAAGCAGCAAATACTACTGGATATTTTTGATTATGCAGTAATCAGTGGATATTTAAGTATCTTACATGTACCATATCAGCATATAGGAACTGATGTTTTCTATCTAGTATATTTGTCTTCTGAATACACTCATTGATACTTGTGGGATCCAGATCTTCCACTACCTCAAAAATATTAGTGAGCAGTTTTAGTTTTCTGACTGTCTTATACTACATTAATTGGCTTGAACCAGTATAACATTGTTTCATTTCAGCACTACTTATGGAAGGGGACTACTAAGTGATGCACTAAAAGATATATTATGAAAAGCTGATCAAAAGACCTCAGTGAGGAGAAACAAAGTTACACCTCTATTTATTAAGTGCCACAGGTGTGCATGTGTAACACCAACGGGCAGAACCAAACTAGGGACCTCTGGAGTTTAGTGCATACACCTCTTCAGTTTGACCTAGCTGGCTCTTGGCTAAGGCTGTATAGCACACTCAGGCTACATCTACACTGCAGAGTTTTTGAGCAAAAACTCGTGGAGCGTCATACCTCAAGCACATTTTTGCGCGAGAAAATTTACAGTAAATTGACAGAACAGAGGCATTTTTGCGGTATAGGTATTTCTCTCTCTACGACAAATAACTCCTTTTTGCTCAAGAGTTATTGTGCAAAAAGGCGCGTGTGGATGGACAGCAGGGTTCTTTGGGCAAAACAAGCACAGGTGCCATAGTGGCCATTCTGTTAATGGCAATCAGAACTTCCTTGCGAGAGAGTGTCCATGCAGTCTGGCTGCTCTCTTGCGCAAAAGCAAATCGCTTTTCTGATGCACTTGTGCAGTGTGGACATGCTCTTCCGCAAAAAGCTTCTTGCGCAAGAAGCCTGCAGTGTAGACGTAGCCTCTTTGTTTCTCTTTGTAAATGGATTAAGTGCCACAACTTGGGGCAGTGAATCACACTTAATAGGTGCGTGGGTTACAAATGATACTTACAAGAAGACAAGGCTTAAACTACAGTCTCATTAATAACCAAGTTAGGTAGAAAAGACATTCCAGTAGGGCATCAGAGAGCATGAGAAAAGAAAGATAAAAAAGATTAACAAGAGACGTGGACCAGTGCTAGCCTAAAAATTATTTAAGCACATTCCTAACTATATGAATGTTATTCATTGAATTAAACTCAGTCATGCTGCTCACATGTTTAAAGTTACAAGCATTCTTGATGGTTCATGGTCCTCATGACTGAAACACAAGAGTTTCCAGACTTTTGTCGCCACAATACACACTTTTGTCGCCACAAGTTACATCAGAGTAAAGCTGCGGCAGTTAGCACTCCATTTGTATGCATACATGCTTGGGTCAATACATGTTTGCTTCTTGTTCGCATGCTCACTAAGCATACTTGTGTTGACGCACAGTAGAATCTGCAACTTGGGGCATGGTTGGAGTGCACAGTAATGGAGAGCTGCTAGGTATGATTACCAAGCTGGACACCCAGGAACAGCTTTTTAAAAATGCATGGGAGCTTTATGGAGGAGGGTCTTCTAGTCTCTGTGATCCCTTGCCAATGTAGTTCTGAACTGTGGCAAGATTGGTCAGTGTCCAACATTATGGAACAGAAGTAGGAGAACTATTAGAGAATTTCCAGGCCCACCGGGGGGACAAGGGGAAGGGATGGGGACCAAAGGGGCACTTGCCTTGGGGCCTGGAGGTTAAAGGGGTCCAGAACTCCCGGCTGGTGCTGCTGCCCTTTTGAATTGCCGCCAGAGTACCACCACATGGCTCTCAGGGCTGGGGGCGGGGGTGTGCCGCTAGTGCTAAGGGTTGACTTCTCTTGCCCCACCCCATCCACCCAAGGCCCCACCCATTTTGGGGCACCCTAGGAACCTTGCCCCCAGCCTGTGGTGGCTGTCGGCCCCGCTGACATAAGTAATGTAGCATCTACACTCACACCCCACATTAATTGCAGTACCTCAATCAGCTCAATGGCGCTCAGTGAGGTAGTATTACCTTAACGGGGCACTTACATCAGTTGGAGACAAATTGAAGAACAGACATATGCTAGCTAGGTCGACGCAAGGCAGCTTATGTCCACTTAACTTTGTAGCAGACCAGGCCTATGACTCACTTTGCCTTTTGGGGACAGGTTTACCCACCAGTGAAATGGGTATTTGCTTTAACTCACAGGGAGTGTTGTGAATCTCTCTCTATATTAAAAAAAACCCTTTTCTTGAGGGACAACAGTGATGTCATCACATCACTCTGTGTCCTGCAGCCCCTCTCTCCTCAGCCTCCCAGCCTTCCCTGCTACTAACCGCATTAGTTCAGAATGCCGCCTGCACCTGCACCAGTGGCCGGTAGAGGGAGTGTGAGGTCGGGGCCCTCCCCTTCCCAGCAGCTGGGTGCAGAGCCAGGTCTGCTTACCTCTAGAGATGGAGGATTGGCGAGCCACAGTGACCAGGGGGCACAGGCCCCTAGTTATTTATAAAATGTGTTGAGATTCTACAATGAAATCAGCTATGTACAATGTTTGACTACAAAGTATAATGTGTATAGCTCACGGGTGTCTGATTTTGTGTTAGCTGGCTAGCTAGCCAGCAGCAGATTATTCTGGGAAATAATCTACAGTTGTAAATGCAGAAAAAGAAAGTAATCCTTGGCACTAATCCTTCTAAGCAATAGGCTCAAAGCTCATATTAGAGCCACTACTTCTACTTCTCCCAGTGTTCCTTCCCCCACCCTCCACAGACTATCACTCTCAGATTCTCTACTCCACTCTGTAACTGGGCAGAGATTTTTTTTTTTTTTTTGGCTGCATTAGATAGGCACAGATGGTACCAAGATAGTGCTTTGGAAATGAACACTTGCTTGTAAATCCTGGAGTTTTTGTTGTTATTCCCACGCCACAACAGCTCTTTTAACAGTCTGTGCAGTGGAAGAGAAGGAAGAAGTGAGAGACAGTGAGTTCTTGGTGTTTCTAATAGTAGCCAACCTCACTTTCTCCTTTCACTATGAGGTAATTTTCAGAGTCGTGGTAGCTTTCTCGACTAGTTCATAGACTATAACGTGAGAATAGGAAAAAAGAATACTGGGAGGGCACATGATAGCAGTTTTCAAGTATCTAAAAGGGTGTCACAAGGAGGAGGGAGAAAATTTGTTCTCTTTGGCTTCCAATGATAGGACAAGAAGCAATGGGCTTAAATTGCAGCAAGGGAGGTTTAGGTTGGACATTAGGAAAAAATTTCTAGCTTAGGATGGTAAACACAGGAACATATTGCTTAGGATATGTCTACACTGCAAAGTTAATTCGAAATAACAGCTGTTATTTTGAATTAACTGTAATAGAGTCTATACATGCAAACTGCTATTTCGAATTTAATTTAATTTAATTCGAAATAGCAGAGCCCTTAATTCGAATTTTCTATCTACTAAATAGATAGAACAGAAAACTGGAGAAGCAAAGAGATGCAATGTACAAGCAAAGTGGAGGAAACAATAGTAAGGCTCCTCGGTTACGTTCCATGTTGATTCTGCTGTAATGCAGTGGAACAGGAGAAGGCAAGAAGGGAGGCAAGAAACTGGAGTGGAGCTGAAGGAGGAAAGGATGGTGAGGAACATGCAGGGTAGGGATGGGAGGGTGAGACTGGTGATAGTGGGGACTGAGAGGGAAGGGCTAGCTCAGAAGTCAGAACTAACTGCCAGTTAGCAGGGGTACGAATGTCAAGAATTCCCATTAAAAATAAAGAGAAAAAAGAGAGAAAAAAATCGAATGACGTTACAGGCGTTTATAAATTATAATGTTTGAAAGTTGCTTTTTGATTAATCAAAATGGTAGTTTTTATCTAGAAAAACTTCCTCACATAGGCTACGTCTAGACTGCAAGCCTCTTTCAAAAGAGGCTTTTTCAAAAGTATCTTTCAAAAAAGCCTCTTTAGAAAAACAGCGTCTAGACTACAGCCAGTACTTTTGAAAAAGCAAGCCGCTTTTTTGAAGGAGAACACCCAGGCAGTCTGGATGCTCTCTTTCGAAAACGCACAGTTTGCATTACATAGCACTTTTTTTTGAAAGAGCACTTTTGAAAAAAGGCATTATTCCTCATAAAATGAGGTTTTCCACATTCGAAAAAACTGCCGCATTCTTTCAATTTACTTTTGAAAGAATGCAGCAGCAGTCTAGATGCAAGTAAAGATTTTTTGAAAAAAGGCCACTTTTTCAAAAAAATCCCTGTAGTCTAAACATACCCATAGTCAGCAGTCACCTATTCATTACCTTTGTAGGCATCAAGTTCAGGCATAGTACCTGACCCAGTGCTGCAAAGCAGCTGATCACATTGAGTTTTACTGTAAATATCAACTGTCCATCCCAGTATTTTGTGCTGTATCTTGAATCCAGAAGTTATTTAGTTATCCACCTGGTTATCTACCTACCATGAAAAGGAGTGGATGTGGTTATATATCCTGGAGCACACACTCTTAAAGTACCCGTTAAAATTAAATGGACTCTGCTGGATGTTTAGCTATGTTTTATTTGGACAAAATAAAACAGAACAAAAATCATTACTGGATCCTGGTTGAGAATTTATTTTTATTAAAAAGTAAGCAACTGTAAAAAGCAACTTTTTAGTTGTCCCAATTTACTATGTTGTTGCAACTGAAAAGCTCATTTTCTTCCCTCTTTTTTGTACGATGATTCAGTTATCAACCTTACATGATAGACATGCAAGAATCTCAGTATATGAGATTGTTCTTCATTATAGCTATGGCTGTATAGCTTCCTATCACCTCCACGTTGTTCAATTTAATGGTTCTGCCAAGCCCCATTACAGAAAGGATATGGACGTATTGGAAAGGGTCCAGCGGATGGCAACAAAACTAACTAGGGGGCTGAAGCACATGACTAATGAGGAGAGGCTGAAGGATTTGGGCTTGTTTAGTCTGCAGAAGAGAAGAGTGAGGGGGGAATTGATAGCAGCCTTCAACTTCCTGAAAGGGGTTCCAAAGAGGATGGAGAGAGACTGTTCTCCGTAGTGGCAGATGGCAGAACAAGGAGCAATGGTTTCAAGTTGCAGTGGAGGAGGTCTAGATTGGATATTACAAAAAACTATTTTACTAGGAGGGTGGGGGAGCACTGGAATGGGTTACCTAGGGAGGTGGTGGAATCTTCATCCCTAGAGGTTTTTAAGTCTCCACTTGACAAAGCCCTGGCTAGGAGGATTTAGTTGGGATTGGTCCTACTTTTAGCAGGGGGCTGGACTTGATGACCTCCTATGAGTCTATGATTTGAAAGCCACAATTTTGTTTATTTCACACTTATAATGTATCACTTAAAATATCTAGTTCTAGCAGTGTTTTGTTCTACTTGTAAATCAATCTCATACAAAGGCTCACAGGGGTCAGACTACTTTTCATGAGTTCTTTCCTGGGGACTACTACTCCAGAATAATCGTTGCTCATAGGAGTAATCCTATTCATGGCCGACTCCCATGACTAACAGCTACTTATATGATTAAGTGCTGCAAAATCAGGCCCTTAGATTCCAGGATAGTGACATTGAATTTATATGATGATTATCTCGATCTTGTGTCACCCTGATAACTAAGGACCGGTATATGCTGTGAAATAGAACCCCATTGGCAATTTGACCAAAGGGCAATTGACAGGGCTTGAAAGAGGGGAAGACAGGTAGCAAGAAGTACTGAGCCCTTGGCCACTGTCCCCAAGGTATGAGAGTACTGTGATGTCCTGGAAGCATTGCTGTAGGCTGGCCTGAGAACAGGCTACTGTTTAACTTGATTTGATGAATACCAGAGAAGTTGACAAACAGGAATGAAAGTCTTCAAACAATGTGGAAATGCACTAGGAATACAGTCCTGTATGCAGGCGTGTATGCGAATGCACCACCTCGATTGTCAACCTGCCCCATGCAACAGCACCATCCTGTGCTCTGTGACCATGGCCCCATAGGAGGACCCACTCAGGGTGCTCCGACCTTTCCAGGCTGCAAATCAGGGCCTCGTACTGTGCTGAAGCACTGGGAGAGGGACCAGGGCTTGGCCACATCAGCAGAGTGCTGCCAGAGCACCTGGAGCCTCACAGGCCCTTGCCAGATTCCCGGTGAAATACAGGCCTTGCAGGATTTCAGCCCTCCCATCTCGAGTCCCCACTCCACAGCAGTCACCCGCTCCCAAGCTACGCAGCGCTCAGAGCAAAGATTAACAGGCAGTTGAGCCTGATCTGGGTGGAGGCAGCTGAGTCAGAAGGAGCTGCTACTGGACCAGACTTGGGCCCCTTAGGTAGGCCCTGCCACTGCCCTTGGGAGATGAACTCTTCTGGACACGGAACCGAAGGGATACCCCTGGTGAATGCACAGGTCTGTGCTGTTGTTCCAGGAGCACTCGCTATCCCGCAGTAGCATGAGGAGAGCTCAGACCTGTGGCCACCCCAGTGGTATAAAATGTATCAATCAGGTCTGGGCAAAAAGTCTCCGGATCCAGCCCACAGGAGCCTCAGCCAGCTCTCTGCCTGTCCTACCCCCACTCAGCAATCAGTGGAGCCGACTGCTGTGGGGCCATGTGCTTCTGTGAATGCTGAGAGCCTGAGAGAGGGGGCAGAGGGTTTTCACACTGCTCCCACCCACAACCCCCTGTAAATCCCATTGGCCAGTTTCCAGCCAATAGCAGCTGCCTATTTGCAGGACAGGCAGCATGTGAAGTTCCCCTCCCCCCTCATGCCCCTGGTTCCCAGTGTTTGCAATAGCAAACATGGACCTGATAGCTGCAGTGAGCAGGACGGGGGCATGGAAGGCAGGGACCCTGATTAAGGAACCTGTTGGGCTGCTGGCTGGGTGCCACCCAGGTAAGGTCTCTCAGCCAGAGCCTGTCTTTGGCAGCCTGCCCCCTCCTGCCCCCTTACCCCATGTAACCCAAACCGTCTGTGCCCCTGCTCCAGCCCCCATACATCTTCCCAGACATTGCATCCCCTCCTATACCTCTCCTCAGGTCACAAATCCCTCCCAGACCTTGCACCCCTTCTGCACTCCTGTCCCAGGTTCCAACCCACTCCCAGACCCTGCACTCCCTCCTCCTACATCCCTCCCACAGGCCAGAATTCTCTCCTGCACCCATATCCTTCCCAGACCCTGCAACCCAATCCCCTGTCCCAGGTCATTACCCAAGCCCCTGCACACTTACCCCAGCTCACACTCCCCTTCTAGACCCTGCACCCCCTCCTGAATCCCAGTTTTCTGCCCTAGATCACAACCCCTCCTTCACCCAAACTCCCAGATCCCACAGCCTTACTCCAAGGTCCCTTCTGAACCCAATCTCCATCCAAGACCCTCCATTAATATAATGGTAGAGTGCAGCCCTCAACCACTTTCCAAATTCTTGGAGTGCCCCCCCCATCAAAAAGTATTGCCCACCCCAATCTAAAATGTGCGATTCATAATGCTTCCCTCCCAGCCAGGTGGTGGGTGACAATCACTGATCCTTCCCAACCCGCTTCTGCATTAAAATGTCCCCCGTGGGATTTATAATCAATCACTTCTCGCATCCAAAGTTTTTGGCCGAAACAATAAATTATAATGATAATGATTTGTAATTTATAAAACCTTTATTACTGTATAATTTTTAGTATAACAAAACCATTTAATCAATCAGTATTTCCACTCAAATTTTTCATTAACCTCTCTCATGCACACTCATTGCGTGACTATTTTGAACTCCTTTATATTTAAAAAAATTGCAATCTACATTTACAACCCCCCCCCTGAAATTCTTGTGTACAGGCCTGAATACAATTAAAAACTGCAATCCACCTTGAAATATTACTCAATACATTCAGTAAATCCAATAAATAGGAGTAATAATATTTTGCTTTCTCTTAGGGTTAATATTGTTGGAGTGAAAGCTACTCTTCAGAATAAAACAAAAAGCAACCTGTGTGAAAGCAGGAATTCTTCTCTGTTATGTGTAGCCAATAAGTACTCCTAGGCTGTGTCTACACTGGGCCACTTATTCCGGAAAATCAGCCACTTTTCCGGAATAAGCTGCGAGCTGTCTACATTGGCCCCTTGAATTTCCGGAAAAGCACTGACGATCTACTGTAAGAAATCAGCTGCTTTTCCGGAAAAACTATGCTGCTCCCGCTCGGGCAAAAGTCCTTTTTCCGGAAAACTGTTCCGGAAAAGGGCCAGTGTAGACAGCACAGTAGTGTTTTCCGCAAAAAAGCCCTGATCGCGAAAATGACGATCGGGGCTTTTTTCCGGAAAAGCGCATCTACATTGGCCACGGATGCTTTTCCGGAAAAAGGGCTTTTCCGGAAAAGCATCCTGCCAATGTAGATGCTCTTTTTCCGGAAATACTTATAACGGAAAACTGTTCCGTTTTAAGCATTTCCGGAAAATCATGCCAGTGTAGACGTAGCCCTAATGTTAATGTGGTAAATTGAAGAAGAAGCAATATCTTTTTATTGGAAAAGAAGAGAAATATATGAATTAATCTGTTTAAATTTTAAAAAAAGGGCCAACTCAAACTTTTACAGACAAATTGAGAGGCCCCCTTTATCATTTAAATTAAATATATGGAAAGTGACACACAATGAAACAGAATTGGGTCTATATTTCTTTTTGACACAGTTATGTACTTCTTAGGAATTTTTAGGGTTGGAGGCCACAATGCACTCAAAACCAAAATCATAGAAAAAAACTGTTCTAGAGACATTTCTGTCTTAATCAAAAGCAGGAATTACTGTATATCTCATTGGAAAGGCTGGGTTTCTGTGATTTCCAGCTCAATTTTACAGACTCACAATGTATATAAACATCTGAATTCTTCAGGGCTTGCAGAGACTCTTGTTTAGCAGTTTATTCTTATATTATTTGGTGCATATGCATCAGCCGTAGGAATTGTCCAACTGGAGGAAATTAATTCATAATTAAATCAGAGGAACTCATTTGGGACATATTTGTAATCAAGACAGGTTAAAAATACACTGCTCTTGCCAAAGAGGAAATATGTACACTAGGCATGGGAATAATACCCACATTTTCCTGGCTCCACAAACTTATTTCAGAAGAGCTAAGCTCACTTTTATCCTAAGCATTTCAGGGGCAATCAATAGTCAATGACGATAATAGCCTTATAAGTACAGTACAAACCTTTTTTTTAATGAATAATAAAACCCAAGACTCAGCTCAATTATGATAATTGAAATAATTTATAGAAGTTCCAGGATTTGCAGAAAGTTCATTTATGTTTAATTTGGAGTCGCTTTTGTGTATTTAATACAGGAAGACATGGAAGCTAAATTATCTGGATACATAATGGCACACAGAGAGACTGTTAAAGTATGTATATATTTAGCAGAGTAGAATGGACACTGAGATGTTTGAGTTCAGCTATTGCCCATGCCGTTTAGCCAAAGCAAAGCTGAACTTCTCCTCTCTGAAGAATAGACTATGAAGCATAAGATCTTTCGGACTGGCTGCAGGAGCTCCTAGCCTTCACCATCACAATACAATAGTCAACTTGTGTTTTGGGGCAACCTTGCAAAGTGGAGACAGTATGTGAGCCATCACTGACCAAAAAATCTGTCAATTTCCATTCCCTGCTAAATTGCAATATTTCAAAAGTTGTTCTTGTCTTGAACTGGGAGAACAATTGAACTAAAGAAATTTTCATGGAATGAAGAAGTCTGAAAAATTTTGAGTCAGAGAAGTCAGTATGAAACAGTTTAACATTCTGATCAAAATAAAATATTTCAACATGGAACAGTTCGTTTCATATTGTCAACATGAAGCTGCTCACAGGGACCAGCCATGTTGGATAACAAGAGCTATAGGCCATCTGTGTTGAGACTCATTGGGTAGAATAGGGCATGACAGACCCAGAACTATCACTTCCAAAGACATTATGAAGTGTCAGGAAGGCATAATGATGAATGCTGATCCAACCCCAAATGAATCAACACTAGATCAAAAGTAAAACATTTTGCTTTTTTCCCCGACAGAAAATTCCACCAAAATTTGGCAGAAAATGGAAATCAATAGATTTTGGTAAGCCTTTTTTTCATAGACTAGAACCAAGGTAGTTAAGCCCTGTTTAGAATTCGGTCCATCCAACCATTACATTGACATAAACAAATAATACAAAATAATTCATGTCTAGCTACACATTTTCACATGAATAATTATAGATTGTTCTTGTAAATCATTCCTCAAATTTTCAGCAACACAAATATATGTTTGTGGGTAGATTATAGCTTTCATTGATAAAATTGCATAATGGCTTCTGTTTTCATTCAGTCATCATTTTCTCAGAAATTCCTTTTTGGGCCTGAAGCCTTTTAGATTTTGAGCCAGCTCCCTAGGGGTACATCTACACAGCAGGGCTAAAGTGGAATTAAGCTATGCAACTTCAGCTACGTCAATTGTGTAGCTTAAGTTGAAATAACTTAATTTGGCTTTTGGCGCTGTCCACACAGCAGGAAGTCGAAGAAAGACCATTCTTCCTTTGACTTCCCTTACTCCTTATGAAATGAGAGTCACCATGAGTTGGAATAAAAAAATCCTCTAGCTCAACATTATTTCAAAATAAAGGCTTGTAGTGTAGACGCGCACTGTGCTATTTCAGAATAATGTCAGTTATTCTGAAATAATGCTGCTGAGTAGACATACCATAGGTCGTGTATATCTTCTCTGAAGTAACAGAAGCTATGGCAGTTTACACCAGCTGAGGCTCTGGATCTTTGTCTCCTTCCTACAGTGATTTTTTTTCAAAGGCTGCAGAAAATCCATTCAAGAAAGCCAACATTTTATCAAACCCTCCCCACAATGTTTGAATAAGGCGCTATAAAACTAGCAATTCTATGGAAGGCAAAACTTGACAAGGCCATAGACCTTAGTAAGGTACACATTCTCTGAAAAAAAATGGATGATGATTTATTAAAGTCACCAGGGCTGGAATGTTATTGTGTGACCCTCTTTGCTCAAGCCTGTGAAAACCTACGTGAAGAATTTCAGCCATTAAAAAGAGAGCTTTGAAAACTCATTGTTTCTCATGGGAACACAGAATAGTCTGTCCAGACTGTTTGTCTCGCTGATATCCTGAGACTGTCATGCCTACAACTACCCTGCATGCAAACCCTCTGTAGTCAAATGATACTATTATGGGGGCACAGCATATTTAGGTTGCACAGTTAAACATTAAAAGTGAATGCTCACTCCTTTCCCTTTCACATGTCTATAGAGTTGATCATTTCTGTACAATCCAGCTTGCTTTCGATGACAGTATTTCCTGTTATTGTCAAGGAATCATCTGCCCACTTCCATTTAAACATTGTGGTGGTCGTGCAAATGTTTTTTCAGGTGTAATGTCACCATTGACCACACTGAAAATTCACACAGGACACAAATGGCTGCTTCAGCCTGGTTCAGTTTGTTTGTTCAAGAAAAGGCAGAACTAGCCTTTCTATGTGTAGCAGCAATCCAGCTGGGGAGTGGGAAAGGAAGCTTCCAAATACCTTCCCACCTCAATAGGAAACGCTTAGAAATCCTGACATTTTACTTTCTGTGTTTAGTGTAGGTCAGCTATGATGTACAGAGAGGGACGGGAGACTGTGAGGTGAAGGACTGGGCAATAGAAAGACCTTTCCTGCTGCTAAAAGAATGTGACTGAAGATTGCAGAAGATTTATCCTGTTTTGATTTCATGGACCCTGAAAAAGTCAGCATTAGTGAACCACCCACACAAAATAGAGGGGTAGCAGCTGCACAACAACACTAACATGGTTAATGGCTTTAAATACAGTGTAGTAGTATGAAAAGGTCACTGTCAAAGGGTATCCTGCTGTGCTATAGTACATGCAGGTGCTGCGGGTGTATTCATAATAATATCATATTGATGTTGGCAGGGAATTATTAGGTCATCTAGTCCAGCCTTCTGTGTCAAGTAGGATGAAATCCTGTATTCAATAAACTTATCTACCCCTGACTTAAATACCTCGACAGTACTGAGTTTGCTGTAGTTATCTCACGAGGCAGAAAATTGTTCTGTTGTCTGACTGTTCTTCTTGTCAGAAGGATTTTTTCTCCTATTTTTTCTTCCAAGGAGAAATTGTCCTTTCTTGGCAAGCCTATTATGTATATTTTACCACTGGTGCGTAAAGCAGAGGCCAATACCCTCCTGCCATTAATGTATATCTCTCTCTTTTTCTCATTCTCTCTCTCTCTAGGGATTATACCGTGGTAACATTCATTCATTACAAAGAAAGACTGTAATGACCTACAGGGTGGAGAGCACCACCCTGGTTGGCATATAAGCCTATCTAGAACCGTCCTCTAGCCAGACACGGTCACAAGTTTATATACGTATTTATATCCAGGATGAGGTGGAAGGCTAGAAAATATAATGGTAAGAATAAGAGAGGCAGGAGGTGGGTTTTTTTTGTTTTGTTCTTTTTATGCTCATACTTGTAAAAGCTCAAATCATTTTATAAAGTGTTTTGTTTTATTTTAATATTAGCAAAATGTGCTAACATACAATGCCAGTGTATTTGGGCTAACAAAGCCCAATGACAGTAATTCTTAAAATAAATATATAAGGGTATGTCTACACTTTCGAGAGAGGGATGCAAATGAAGACATTTGAAATTGCAAATGAAGCTGGGATTTAAATATCCTGCTCTTCATTTGCATATTCACGTTATAGCGCTATTTCAAAATAACAGATGCTGTTAAGATGTGGTTAGTTCAAGAGAGAACCTAAGGGTTATTTCGAGAGAAGGGTTTTCTCTCAAAATAACTGTGTCTTAACAGAGCATGTTATTTCAAAATAGCGCTATTTCAAAATAGCGCCATAATGCAAATATGCAAATGAAGCAAGGGATATTTAAATCCCGGCTTCATTTGCAAGTTTGAATGTCTTCATTTGCATCCCTCTCTCGAAAGAGGGTGCAAGTGTAAACATACCCTATGTTAATAAATAAATACAATTAAAATACTGACCTTTTTTTTCCACTATTTGTGTTCCTCTGGGAATCCTTTTGCTGAGGATCTGTTCTAAGACAGGCCAGGTCAGATTGTGTTGTCCAGGCTTTGAATGTTGAAGGGGCTTTTGGTTTGTCTGATTGTTCTCCATTGAATCAAATGGAGCACTGCAAATTTACACCATTGAATAATTTGGTCCTTTGTGTCATCACTCCCTGACTCTGCAAAAACAAAAACAAACAAAGAAACAAAACCAACCAACCAACCAAAAATACCCCATCCTAATTGGACAGATTTTGAAACTCACTCCTGTCTCCCAAATGTATGTCAGCTGATATAGAATTCTGCTCTCAGGTTCTTTGATATCACTTTACTCAAAACAGAATATGAAGGTTAAAGCTCAACATTTGTGCTTGAGCTGGGCGACATTTGGTTTTGTTCCATGTTTTCTGGTGGGATATCTGTACATTCACACTTGTGGCTAGCTCTAAGGGGGTATACAAACTGAAGAGAAGGGGTGTAAGGAATTTTACTTCCCCTTTGTGTTCCTGTGCATGGTCCATCCATAAACATGTTCTCCAAAAATGGGATGGATGTATTCCAATGTGTTCAGACTGCTCTCTTACGGTATGTCTACACATCAAAGTTAATTCGAAATAACAGCTGTTATTTCAAATTAACTTTAATAGCATCTACACAGGCAAACCGCTATTTCAAAATAGCGGAGTGCTTATTTCAAATTTGGTAAACTTCATTCTATGAGGAATAACACCAAATTCAAAATAGCTAAATTGAAATAAGTGCTGTGTAGATGCTTATTTCGAAATAGGGGGCCTCCAGCCCTTCCCAGGCTGCCCTGGTGGCCACTCTGGGGCAAGCCAGGAAAACTCTTCTGTTCCCCTTCCCCCCTGCAGCCCCGGAGCCCTTAAAGGGGTAGAGTCTGTTTGGCCAAAGGGCCTGTGTCAGCTCCAGGTCTGCCAACACAGAGACCGTAGGCACTGCCCCGACCCAGTTACCAGCATGAGCAAGCCAGCCAGTGCCAGCCAGACCTCCACCGCTCCCCAGGAGCAGCCTGGCAGCTCCCAGGAGCCTGTCAGGGGCCGGAAAAGGCGGGCACCTTCCTGGTCCAGTGTGGAGATCATGGACCTCATTAAGGTTTAGGGGGAATCCTCCAACATCCATGATCTACACACTAGATGCAGGAACACAGCTGTCTACAGATGGATGGCTGACAGCCTGGCCACCAAAGGCCACATGCACACCCAGGAGCAGGTATGCATGAAGATAAAGGAGCTGAAGCAGGCCTATGCCAGGGCCACAGGGGGCAGCT